>JBCNJP010000019.1:681611-703021 GCA_039602395.1 Deinandra increscens subsp. villosa
AGTTTGGTTATTGTATGTAGGCTAGTTTATGGTTGGGCTTGAGTTTACTATTGGGTTTATGACTCAAGAGGCCCAATAGTAAACCCATTGGGGTGCCTATATAAATCCCACTAGACCTCCTCATTTGGGGGCTTGCTGGTTTACGATTGAGAGGAGAGCCTAGAAGGTGTTTACGATCGTGATCGTAAACTAGAGGAAAAAGAGAGTTTACGATTTTCTGGTTTTGTACCCGACAAGTTTTCTTGTGTGCAAAGATCAAGTTTTTAACGTTTAATCATTGTATTCTTCGTGTTTCTTCTCTTCTATATCTTGAATCAATCATAAACGAGGATTTCGCACTCGTTTGTGATTAAAATATCGTGATTAGTTGTTGTTTTTGGACCTACAACTGGGTTAGCAAACAACTTAGGTGAGGGTAGTCAAGGTTGGAACTTGGTTGATCAGGTGACTACTGAAGTTGAAGAACCCCATAATGGGAATGATGGTCAGAGTGATAGTGATCAGGATCCTGTTGATGAGGGTCAACCTAGTGGCTCTAGTGAACAAGAACATCATGAAGAATCTAGTCATTTAGCACCTAGAAGGACATATAGGAAGAGTGCCTGCCTGGAAGGCTTCAAGACTGTGTTCTTGATAATAGGCCTAGACAAAGTCAGCATAGGGAAGAAAATCTTTACTTTATTGAATTAATGTTGACTCAACAAGAAGAGCCAGTCACCTTTATAGAAGCAAATCAGGAAAGCAGTGGAGGAAGGCTATGAGGGAAGAACTTAAGGCTATTGAGAGGAATAAGACATGGAACCTGGTAGAACCTCCTAGTGGTTGTAATCCTATAGGTCTGAAATGGTTATAATAAGATCAAGAAGGATGCTTCAGGACAGGTTGTTAAGCATAAGGCAAGGTTAGTGGCTAAGGGGTATGTTCAGAAATTTGGAATAGACTATGAGGAAGTTTTTGCCCCTGTGGCCAAAACTGATACAATTACGATAGTTCTTGCTTATGCAGCCAGGAATAGGTGGAAAGTATTTCATCTAGATGTTAAGGCAGCTGATGTGTCACAAACACATCTAATTTTCCTTTGTAATTTGTATATTAGTTGAGTCAGTTTTGAGTCGTTTTATGTGCTTTTTAGTTGAATTATAGTATTTGTGTCTTAATTTAATTTGTTGAGGCATTTTTGTATATTTTGTGTGAGTTTAGTTAACTATTCGAGTCTTGTGTTTAATTAGACCAATTGTGATTAAATGTGCTTAAAATGTTTTATTTATCATTGCATAGGTTTTTACAAAAGTCCAAGGGGATGGTATGACATTACATTGAAGTTCAAGGGTTGAAAGAATTAATTAATAAGCTTCATGGGCCGGCGTAGAATTTAATCTAAGTTGAGGGGTTTGAATTGTAAAAGATGTGAAACTTGATGAAAAGTGAATTTGGATAAAGGAATGAACGTGGGATTGTGAACAAGGAAAATAAATAAAAGAAAATATGTCATGAAAAAAAAGTAATGTGGTGGAGCAAATTAGAGAAAGAATTAGAGGAAGAAGAGAAGGAGATTACGTGGACATGTGGGTTGACAAAGTCAACTAAATAAATTGCAAATTTAAATGGGCTGTCGTTTTTTTTTTGGAACGGCGATGACATTAAAAACGACCAAACCTCAAGCAAGAGGCTAAAGGCGGCAAAAAGAGAACATACAAAGGAAAAGAAAAACTTACATCGGAAAAGAAAACCACTCCGACCACGAAATGGATCGGGCGTTACAACGATTCGAGTACCATAAAAAGCTCCAAGTCTTGATCTCCATAATCACTCGTTGAATCGATGGTCTTGAAAGTTTAAATATGGCGTTGTTCCTTTCTCTCCAAATACACCAACAAGCCGAAAGGAAAACAATTTCCACCGCTTTGTGTTTCCAAGACAGTTTTGGAATTCCTTTAAAAATCTCCAGAATATCCAAAACAGAGAAAGCGAAAACCGGGGGAAGACGACACCATTGCGCCAGCGAACTCCAAATTAAATCAGCGAAAATACACCCGGAGAACAAATGCATTGCAGATTCCACCTCCTTATCACATAAGACACATAAATCGCATTGGACCTGGATATTCCTCCGTAAGAGTGTGTCCTTCGTCGGAAGCCGGTTCAGAACAGCCCTCCAAGCCAGAATGTTAACTTTGGCCGGTACACCCGTGCACCATTGGAACGCAGCCATGGTTTGTGATCCATCAACCCAATTGAGCGACCTTCTTAAATTTTGCACCGAAAAGTCAGTCCCCAATTCCCCCACCCAACTCCAACCACCATTAATATAAACAATCCTCTCCTGCAAATCGAATCCATGTAGAGCAAAATTAGAAATAGTTTTAACAATAGCACGCCAAATTCCCGTAGCCGCCGGTTGGATAGGGATGAAACTTTCCAAGTTATTTCTGTGGTGAATGCTAAAAATCACATGGCGCCATAAACTGTTATCTTCATTCTTGACACGCCAAGCCCACTTAGCGAGAAGACAATTATTCGAAACATGAAAAGGGACCAACCCAAGGCCCCCTTCCCTCTTCGGTTTGCAAATCGCCTCCCTCGACACCCAATGAATTTTGTTTTTATCCGAGTTTCCTCCCCACAAAAAGTTAAATCGGATTTTTTCTAAGATATTAATAACCTTTTTTGGCGCCCGGAATAAAAAAAAATAATAAGTCGGAAGGCACTCGAGGACCGCCTTAACAAG
The DNA here is from genome assembly GCA_039602395.1 of Deinandra increscens subsp. villosa. Lineage (NCBI taxonomy): Eukaryota > Viridiplantae > Streptophyta > Magnoliopsida > Asterales > Asteraceae > Deinandra > Deinandra increscens. The sequence continues at coordinate 684,340 of JBCNJP010000019.1, forward strand.
CACCAAACGCCCCCCCATCGAGAGATGTCTAGCTTTCCAACTCGAAAGGCGGTTATGAAAAGTCTCGACCACTTTGGACCAATTCCTTTTGAGATTCATATTGGCACCCACCTTCAACCCCAAATACTCAGAGGGAAAATCACAAACTTTACACCCAAAAACATCCGCCTTCCTTTGAATCTCGGCATCCTCAACGTTTATACCCGTTAAAGCACATTTTTCTAGGTTCACTTCTAAACCCGAAACCAGAAAAAACCCCCACAAGAGGCGCCGAAGGTTAACACAATTGCTCATGGACCAATCACCTAAAATCATCACATCATCCGCAAACAATAAGTGAGAAAGGATAGGACCATTATGAGGAAGACGAACCCCGTGAAAAATCCCCATATCGGAAGCTTTAGACATAAGCCAATGAAAGGCTTCCATAGCAATTATGAAGAGAAACGGGGATAACGGGTCACCTTGGCGCACGCCTTTAAATCCATTAAACTCCGGAGAAGGAGAACCGTTCACGAGGATGGAAGATCTCGAAGCTTTAACCACACCCCGAACCCATTTCCGCCATAACAAAGGGAAATTCATTTGCTCAAGGATTGAGTCTAAAAAATCCCAATTAAGAGAGTCATAGGCTTTGTTGAAGTCAATCTTAAAAAACAACGCTTGAGAATTAGCCTTTTTTAACCAAGAATGAACTTCGTTGATCATAAGCGGACCGTCCACAATATTTCTCCCGGTCACAAAAGCCATTTGAGTTTCCGATATAATGGAATTCAATACCTTCTTCACCCGATTTGCAAGAACTTTGGAAACCACTTTAGGAATACAACCGAGGAGGGTGATAGGCCGGTAATCTCCAAAATGTAACGGGTCCTTCAATTTCGGAATCAAACATATAAAAGAAGCAATACAGCTCCTATTTAACTCACCTTCCACATAAAAATGATCTAAAGTTTCCTTGAAGTCTTTTCCCAACAAGTCCCAAAAGTGCTTTAAGAAAGCAAAATTAAATCTGTCGGGACCGGGAGCTTTGTCTGATCCGCACTCCCATACCGCTTCTTTAATTTCCTCAACCGAAAAAGGAATAATAAGGTTCTGAGCCTCCTCCGAGGACAAAAAATTTAAACCCCTACAAACCATCTTAGGTCTATTCTGCGGTAACGAATTGAACTTGTTTTGAAAAAAATTACATGCCAACTTTTTTAGAGCAGACGGCTCTGAGACCCATCGCCCGTTGTCCTCAATACCATTAATACGACCGGCCGCATACTTCGCCTTCAAGATCCCATGAAAAAAGAAGAATTTTCGTCTCCTTGAATAGCCCAATGGATTCTAGCTTTTTGAGCCATGTCCGATCTATTCTTAAACTCCATCCTTTCTAATTCTTTTTTAGCCTCGCTCCATTCCATAAGATCATTGTCGGAAAGAATAGAAATTTTGGACAATGCGTCCCATTTATTACAACAGGATATGAGATTCAGACGGGCTTTATCCTTGTCCTCATTCTCAAGACGAATCCATCTTTTAATTGCTTCTTTAATTCTTTTGAGTTTACCATGGAGAATCATATCCGGGTTACCAAGGAACACATTATTCTCCACGGCCTCTTCAACTACCGGACGAAGAAGAGGATTAGATAACCAGGACGAGAAGAAACGAAACGGAGGAGGCCCGAAATCCACCGAAGATGTTTTTAGGATCAGAGGGGAATGGTCGGACCAAAATCGAGGTAAGGCAGTCAACGTCGCGTTAGGCCAACGATCAAAGAAATCATTATTCACCAAACATCGATCAATTTTACTAAAGTTAATCCCTTGGCCATAAGAAAAAGTATAACGAGAACCCCCCATCGAGTATTCGAACAGACCAGCCGAATCAATAAAGTTGTTAAAAACTTCAGCCCCCTAGCATTAAAAGAAGAATATAATCTGTCTTCCGGGACCCGAACCTCGTTGAAATCTCCCATTAAAAGCCACAATACCGGGGTGTTGTGAATACAAACCAACATCTCATTCCATACCCGTTGTTTTTCCGAAAGAGGTTGTGGAGCATAAATATTTAGGATATTAATCAACACTTGACAACCCACCAAAACACCTGATGTAATTATAAAGTTATTATGCTTACTTGAGGAATGCAGAGAGAAGATGGAAGGGTCCCATATCGAAATAATTCCTCCCGAAGCGCCGATAGCCGGAATCCAATCCCAAGAACAGTTTTGATTACCCCAAATGTTAGGAACCGAGATGCGATCGATGTCGATAACTTTGCTCTCTTGTATACAAAGAAAGGCAACCCTATGCCGCCTTCTGAGACTGCGAATCCAGTTAATTTTTTCACTCCCCAAACCCCTGCTGTTGATCGATAATATGTCCATTAATAAAAAATATGTGCTCCGGTTCCCCTAATCACTTCTTCTACTTGATCTTCATACCCGTTAAAATCCATCCCCACACACTGTCCCACCTTAATAGTACTTGATATTTCCTCTTCCACTGCCGAAGAGCTCGAATCAGAAACCGGAGACTGAGAGGGACCCCAGACAGAAGAATGAACCGATCCATTGGAAAGCTGGCGTTTAGAAGACGAGCCCATCCCCTTCGATATCGTACTCCAGAAGAACCTTCTCCCTCCTCCTCGTAAAATTGGATTAACACCAGACCCCCCGGATGGTTTTCGATGTTTTCCAAGCGCCTTAGGGATTACCGGGAGAGAAACGTGGATTTCCTTTTGAGAAATCGAATCGGAAGAAACCGACCCATTCAGATCCGGAATAACAATTTGAGGGGCGGACTGAACAATCATGACTGGGTCCACTTCCAAAACAATATCATCCTTAGGCCCACCCTCGAGGTCTTGATAAGAAGAATGGGCCACCAAAATTGGTTCTTTCTCCAGAACATTACTAAAATCAGGCCCATCACAAGAACCCGACCCGAGTGCAATGTCTTTCCCATCACTCTTCTCCCTGTCATTATCACCGTTGACTTTCTTAGACTGAACCTCCTCCTGCAAACACTTTTTCTGCAAAAGTAACAGTTTGTCAGCTCCCGACCAAGAGCCGTCGCCCCATTCATCGAGTATGGCGCCCCCTCCCAGGCCTTGCAAGCCGTTGGGATTTCCAGACATCCACTCTTCCCGGAATCCGACATCCTCCCGGAATTCGCCTTCTTCCCAAAAGTCATCATCTTCCGGCTCCGCTTGGTTCTCTGACAAGGGAATATCCACCGGAATGACTTCCTCTTCAACAAATGTAGGGATCCAAGAAGAAGAATCCTCCTTAACCATCACAGTATACGACGTATCTTTCCATGAAATTATAATTGTTTCCTCGACTGTCTTCCAAGAATCCGATAAAATATGCACCGAACCGCTTGAGCAATCTTCGAGCATCCATGATGAATTAGAGGGCCAAACAATCTTCCCAAACGCTTTAGCGATTTCATCGTACGTGATGTCATCCCTTAAGTGTAGAGGGACGCCCAAAATTCTCAAACCCACAAGCCTTCGTCTTGGAAAAATCTGGCCCTCCCATACCGACAATGAAGAGAAATACTTCTTCCACCATTGATTTTTTGAGGTATGAAACTCCTCTGCCTTCGATTTATTATTAAAAACCAAGAGCACATGTAAACCACCCACATAAACAACATCAAAATCTGACCCTCCCCCTTCGTTCAGTAGAAGTTTTACGTTACAAAGAGCAGGGCCATCAATGGTATCTCCCAACAGTGTCCGGCCATAGAAGGAAGCCGGATATTTTTCAGCATTATCCGGAATTGAAATGTTTTTCCATTTGGAAGAAGGCATTCCAACATTTCCCTGTTCCTGAGACTTGCTCGCATCTTTCATACCCAAGATAACATCTTTAAATGACCGACCAGTTTCCGATGGTTTATGTATTTGACTTACAAGCACCTTAGATCTCATTTTAGGAAAAAACGAAGTGCCAGCTTTGCTTCCAAGAAACCCATTACCCTTCGATGATGGACGAGGGACCTGTGAGAAGTTAGCTTCCAATTTCCTACCTTCAATCACCAGCTCATTCAAATGTCTCTCTAACTTCTGCACATCATTCACATTCTTAAACCGAAGAAATCCAAATCGATCGTTGTTGAACCTTCTTTTCCCAGCAATGTACGCATCAGTCAAGTCACCCAAATGTTTTGCCGCATTCCACAAGTCTTCCGCCGAGATGAGATCAGGAAATCCAGTAACAAAAAAAGAGTGGGTGAGTCTCATGGTGATCTTCCGGCGCCCCACAACTTGCCATTCACCATCGTTCTCCCCCTGCGTAGCTCTCCCTTTCCCTCTCATTTTCGCTGCGTTTTTTGGATTCACTCAATTCGCCCTCTTTTTCCTTATTTAATGGGCTGTCGTTGGATTTCTTTTTACGTGGAGATGGAAGCGCACAAGAGAATAAAAAGATAAAAAGGCTATGGATATAATCATTCAAGGGGGCTACACGTGAATTAATTAAAAAAGGCCTACGGATATATATATTTGATTCCGACTTCGAAAAGCAGGGAGATAAAGGAGGGCAGAATAAATAAAGAAAACCCTACGTACGTAAAAACCAATTTCAGTCGGCGAGGACGGCAATCTTTTGAGGGCGGACAACAAAGGAGACTAAGGTTATTTTCAGAGATTAGAAAGAGCAAGGATTCAAGTGGAGATCAACCGGAAACCAATACTCTTCATCAAATCTTTAACCCGGTTCATTCTTTATCTTCGATTTCTTGTATTTGTTTATTCATAACCATGTTTTACATTAAATATTTTGACTTTGTGTTAGTTTTTATTGTTATCATGGTGGTTGGCTAAACGTATGCCACCACCTAGACCGTATGATGTTTATTTGTTAATCAAGACTTATTCGGCTTTTGACAATTCATGTTGGATTTAATTATTCTTTAAAGTTCACTATAGTTTCTGTTATTGATGCATATGACTACATAATTTAGGGTTATGATTAATAATTGATTCGTATCTTGCTTGTGGATGTCTTCCAGTTTGAGTAGGGTAGTTCTGATTGTGTGACTGTGTGTTTGCAATTTTAACATGTTTACTTTTTAGTATTCATTGAATCAGTTATTGGTTGTTTGCTTGGATTTTGTGGGCTGCTATTTCTAGAAAATCCGGGAGGTGATAGGGTATTAATTAGTCGGGTTGGTCAATTGCTTAGGTCAAGATTATCTTAAAAGGAAATCCCCTAGGTTAGTTAATTAACTTGCTAGTTAAGTTAGTTGCAGAATTATAGTGAGGCTTCGTCTATCTTAAGGTGCCCGAGAGTATTTCGGAGGTGGTTAGGATAGGTGGGTTGGGAAGTACTTAAAAGGTGAACCAATCGTCCGAGCACTAGAATAATTAAGTTAGGAAGAACTTAAAAGGTGAACTAACCAACCGGTGAGTGTATTCCTTCCTGTAGGTATTCTATCAGTAACATCCGGTAAGTGGTCTGGGGGCTCGTAGGGTTTCTATAGGTTGGTCATTAAGATCCTGGTTCCATAGTGAATGTCAATTGCCGAGTGAGTTGTGAGTGTCGAATAAATGTCTAGGTCTAGGTGGTGTCTTTCTCATATCTGAGTGTTTCTGCTATCTTTTTGCGTTTGTCTGTTCGTGCATTCCTTAGTTAGTTTAATTTAATTAATTTTAAATTCAAAAACCAATTTCCATTTAATTTTCTTAGTTGTTAAGTCTATATGAATCTTGTTCATAGCGTCCTAGGTTCGATATCCGGTCTTCCTTAGCTCTACTACAATCCGATAGGTACACTTGCCTTAGGTTCGGTCTAGTTTTAGGAGTTTCGGTAAAATTAGGTGTGTCTAGGTCTAGGAATAGGTCTAGGTTTAATTAGTAGTTTTTAGTGTAGTCCCGAACACATCAAGTTTTTGGCGCCGTTGCCGGGGACACTTGGCAATAGCAAGATTAACTAGGTCGTCTAGGAATTTTGAGTCTTTTTGGTTTTTGCGTCTAGATTTCCTTTAGGTTTATTTTTCTCGAGTCTAGTTTTTATATTTTCATTTTTCTATATATTTTTTTTCGTAGTCATTTTTTCTTCTTAGATATTTTTTTTTCATGGCTGAACGACGCACCGTCCACCAGCAGGCTAGTGTCGGCTTCGACGATGCTAGTTTCGCTATCGCACCCACCACCATCACCGCCACTGCCAACTGGCAGATTCCATCTCACGTCATCAACGCGCTATCTAACACTGTTCAATTCAGCGGGAGTGAAGATGAAGACGCACCAGCTCACCTTTCTAGGTTTGTGCGTGTCTGTAACACATTCGGGCTCACCGGAGTTAGGGATGATGTTATATACCTACGGTTGTTCTCATTCTCGCTCACATCTAAAGCGGCCGTTTGGTTGGAGACGCTTCCTCCTAACTCGATTGCCACCTGGGCAGATTTGAAGCGAAAATTCTTAAAGAAATATCACCCTCCAGCGAAGTCTTCGTGTACTCGGGAGGAAATTCACAGCTTTCGCATGGATCCCGACGAGCCTTATTCTGTAGCGTATGAGCGTTTCAACACTCTTCTCAGCAGGTGTCCGCAACACGGGTTGACGGAATGGGCGATCATCGAAAAATTCTATAACGGTTTGACATACGCCGTGCAGAGAGAGTTCAACATTTCAGCTGGAGGGCATATGATGGAGAAACTCACGATCGACGAATGCAAAAATCTTTTTGAGAGTTTCGCAGTGGCTGAGCAGCAGACCCTAGGAGATCGTAGGATCGTCACGTTAGCACCCATTAGGTCATCTTCTACACTTAGGGGAGTCCATCAGGTAAGTCTAGATACCTCTGCTCAAGCCCGAATCGATGCACTAGAGAAGCAGGTCCGCGATATGCAGCTCAAACAGCAGGCCAAATGTGAGCTATGTCGTGGAGCTCACAACACCCGCGACAGCCCGCTCGCTTTCGCTGAGCAGGTGGACTACATCGAAAACCGAAACCAGTTCGGTAATTCTTTTCAGTCCGGGTGGAGGAGTAGTCAGAATTCGGGGTGGAGAGATGGAGGCAACCCACCTAGATTTTAATCGAGATACAATCAAGATAGTGAAGGAAATGAAGGTCCGACTACGAAGGAGCTTACGGAGTTAATCATGAACCAAACACAGATTCTGCAGCAGCTTGTCGCGAGAGATGAGGAGACCCAAAAAAAGCTAATGGAGCATGATACACTTCTTAGAAACCAACAAGCAGCCTTTCTGGATTTACAAAGCTCGGTAGGAGATATTGCAAAGCAGTTGAAGGAGTTAAACAGCCGAGGGGGTCAATTTTCCGGTAGTACTTATAAAAACCCCAACGCGTCAGTTAATGCGGTTACCACACGGAGTGGTCGAGTTCTGGAGAGTCCATCACCGGTAGTTGAGGAGGAACCGGTTGACGAGGAGATAGAGTTGGAGACTCCCGACGGGAGGGTGCATCCGAGCGTATGGCCAGCAAGTACCGCACCAAACGTCGAGGTTAAGGAAGTTAGAGATCCACAATCGAGAGGTAAGCCGATGAAGTGGGAGGCGGCGAAGGAGAAAAAGAGAGTGAGATTCGCCAGTCAACCGATTACAGCAGAGGACCTGAAGCGTGTGCCATACCCTGAACGACTAATTCAACAAAAAAACGCACAAGAATATGGTCAATTCCTTGAACTTCTTAGGTCACTTAGGATCTCATTACCTTTCACCGAAGTATTACAAAAGATGCCTAAGTACGCCAAATTTTTGAAGGAAATGTTATCTAATAAAAAGAAGTTAGAGGCTTTATCTGAAATTCAACTTGATGCTCAATGCTCTGCTATTGTCCAGAATAGGCTACCCAAGAAATTAACTGATCCGGGAACATTCACCATTCCTTGTGTTTTTGGTAGCTCGTCTGTGACTCACGCTTTGGCAGATCTCGGTGCTTCCATTAATGTCATGCCATATTCCATATTTCAGCACCTAGGATTAGGAGATCCTGCCCCGACCCGTATGACCATTTCATTAGCTGATAGATCTATGGTGACACCTAGGGGAATTGTAGAAAACGTGCTTGTGAAAGTTGATAAATTTTTATTCCCTGTTGATTTTGTGCTTGTTGATACTGATTATGATGTTAAATGCCCTCTAATATTAGGTAGACCTTTCCTTAGGACTGTCCGTGCCTTAGTTGATGCTTTTGAGGGTACAATTACATTAAGAGTTGATGATGAGAGTGTGAGTTTTCAGGTTGGTAGATCGAGGGAGAAGGACAACGAATCTGTGTGCTTATTAGAATCTTTTAGGTCATGTGTCGATCGTTGTGTCAATTTAGTTACTAGGAAGGAAGTGATGGTAGGTAATAGGTTGGATGAGGATGAGAGTGCAGTAGAACCCACTACTTGGGAAGTTAGAGATGATGTGAAAAATCTAGATGAGTGGGTAGTTATAGGGCCCAAGTGTGGGGAGGATCCCGGGGGGTTAGTTGATAAAGGAGAGATTTTTGACCCATTAGGTGAACCCGGGATTGATTTGGTGAATAAGGAGGCTTTGGTGGTTAAGCTTGATTCTAGAAAGGCCACACTTGGTGATTTAGGTAAGTTAGATGAGGAGATTGTGCATAGACCAAGTGTGGGGAGGTTGTTGGTATTTATAGGTGAAAATGACCCGGAAACGAGTTTCATAGGTCGAATTAGGTTTCTACCGGGTCGTTTTAAGCATTGGAAAGTTAAAAAGTCATTAGCTTTGGCGAGATTTAGTGGTTGGTTAGTTGGTAGTTGTGTGGTTAGAAACCGGGTGGTAACCGGTAAGTTGGTTTTGAGAGATGTGAAGGCGAAGCCTCCGGATAGTGAGTTAGGAGGTTGTTCTATAGTTCTGTGCTGAAAAGATTAGTGCCCGGGTTGTATAGTTTGTAAATTAATCTTTAATTTCTGCAATTTTTTATTATTTGTTTTTTTTTATTTTTTCGTGATTAACTGTTTTTGTGTCGAGTCTTTTTGTTTCGTGTTGGTCTTGCAGGTCAAATGATATTTGCGCTTAGATGATCATGAAGTTCAATGGAGGACCTGCTGGTACAACCTCGCATGTCATTCATCCACATTAAAAATCAGGGGAGTGTGTTCTTCTTACCTTTTTTATTTTTCGTTGCATTCTTTTTTTTATATTACTTTTATTTTAGTGTGTTTATTTTTCTTTCTATTTTATTTTATCTCATCTCACATTGGGGGCAATGTGTCGTTTAAGTGTGGGGATGGGAGACTTGCGTCTTGAGTCTTTTATTTATTTTTGGTGTGTTTTATTTGAGTCATAAATTTCAAAAATCAAAAAATCAAAAAAAAAAAAAAAAACTTGAAAAAATTGTTCGAAAATGTCCAAGATTTTGGCTGCAACATAATGGAAAATGATAGGTAAAACTGGGAATTGGTTTTCTAATTTTGTGCTTAAATGTTAAAATAATGAATAAAAGTCAATAATATGGTAATGTGGTAAAGTATGGTGAGAATGGAAAGCATTACTAAACTATGATGTGTCGGTAGGCCCAGTTGATCTAGTAGTAGCTTAAATAGCCTGTGTGTTTATTGTTGTATAAATATGTTAATCAGTCTGCTAGTGGGTTCCCATTTTAGGAGTGATAGGAATGCTGAAACTGATGATTAGGAGGGAAGAGACCGCTTTAGGCTAGATACTCTTATGTCCTTAAAATTTCCAATGAGCATATAGTTAATAAATTGGTTAATGCAATTAGAGTGAAGGAACAAAATACTCATGTACGAACTAAGGATAGTATCCCGTGGTAAATGCCTCTGATGATGTTCCGGATCTCGCGGGCAAAATACTCACGTATGATTTCGGGGGTAAGACCTTGTGGAAAAATACCTCTGATGATGTCCGTTGGTAAGTTAGGTAAAAGTAACCAATTATAAAAAAAAATGAGAAAAGAAAAAAAGAAAGAAGAAGAAAAGAAATGTTAGATTAGAGAATAAATGCTCAAGAATTTGCATATAAATAAATAGTTATTCTTTGGACATCCTAGTATCTGGTTTAAGGGGGGTTGGAGAAAATATGTAAATTTAAATCAATTATACCCTTTGCTTTGACTGAATATGATTCGGTAGTAGGTTGAACTAGAGCTTTCTTTAGTGGGATCCATAGGTAGACTGAACTTTTATCTGGTAATTTCATAAACACATGGGGGCGAAAGAAAAGGTTGGTGGTTGGGTTTAATCGGATCGAAATATCGGCAATTGTTGTTAGGGTGTTATTACGTTATGGATTGTGGAATTGTATGGAGGATGTAAATTTAAATGTTAAATGGTTTAGAAGTCAAAGTCCTGGTTATGATTCCATTGCAGTATTTTTCGAGGACGAAAAAAGAGTTAGTGTGGGGATGTTTGATGTGTCGCAAACACATCTAATTTTCCTTTGTAATTTGTATATTAGTTGAGTCAGTTTTGAGTCGTTTTATGTGCTTTTTAGTTGAATTATAGTATTTGTGTCTTAATTTAATTTGTTGAGGCATTTTTGTATATTTTGTGTGAGTTTAGTTAACTATTCGAGTCTTGTGTTTAATTAGACCAATTGTGATTAAATGTGCTTAAAATGTTTTATTTATCATTGCATAGGTTTTTACAAAAGTCCAAGGGGATGGTATGACATTACATTGAAGTTTAAGGGTTGAAAGAATTAATTAATAAGCTTCATGGGCCGGCGTAGAATTTAATCTAAGTTGAGGGGTTTGAATTGTAAAAGATGTGAAATTTGATGAAAAGTGAATTTGGATAAAGGAATGAACGTGGGATTGTGAACAAGGAAAATAAATAAAAGAAAATATGTCATGAAAAAAAAGTAATGTGGTGGAGCAAATTAGAGAAAGAATTAGAGGAAGAAGAGAAGGAGATTACGTGGACATGTGGGTTGACAAAGTCAACTAAATAAATTGCAAATTTAAATGGGCTGTCGTTGGATTTCTTTTTACGTGGAGATGGAAGCGCACAAGAGAATAAAAAGATAAAAAGGCTATGGATATAATCATTCAAGGGGGCTACACGTGAATTAATTAAAAAAGTCCTACGGATATATATATTTGATTCCGACTTCGAAAAGCAGGGAGATAAAGGAGGGCAGAATAAATAAAGAAAACCCTACGTACGTAAAAACCAATTTCAGTCGGCGAGGACGGCAATCTTTTGAGGGCGGACAGCGAAGGAGACTAAGGTTATTTTCAGAGATTAGAAAGAGCAAGGATTCAAGTGGAGATCAACCGGAAACCAATACTCTTCATCAAATCTTTAACCCGGTTCATTCTTTATCTTCGATTTCTTGTATTTGTTTATTCATAACCATGTTTGACATTAAATATTTTGACTTTGTGTTAGTTTTTATTGTTATCATGGTGGTTGGCTAAACGTATGCCACCACCTAGACCGTATGATGTTTATTTGTTAATCATGACTTATTCGGCTTTTGACAATTCATGTTGGATTTAATTATTCTTTAAAGTTCACTATAGTTTCTGTTATTGATGCATATGACTACATAATTTAGGGTTATGATTAATAATTGATTCGTATCTTGCTTGTGGATGTCTTCCAGTTTGAGTAGGGTAGTTCTGATTGTGTGACTGTGTGTTTGCAATATTAACATGTTTACTTTTTAGTATTCATTGAATCAGTTATTGGTTGTTTGCTTGGATTTTGTGGGCTGCTATTTCTAGAAAATCCGGGAGGTGATAGGGTATTAATTAGTCGGGTTGGTCAATTGCTTAGGTCAAGATTATCTTAAAAGGAAATCCCCTAGGTTAGTTAATTAACTTGCTAGTTAAGTTAGTTGCAGAATTATAGTGAGGCTTCGTCTATCTTAAGGTGCCCGAGAGTATTTCGGAGGTGGTTAGGATAGGTGGGTTGGGAAGTACTTAAAAGGTGAACCAATCGTCCGAGCACTAGAATAATTAAGTTAGGAAGAACTTAAAAGGTGAACGAACCAACCGGTGAGTGTATTCCTTCCTGTAGGTATTCTATCAGTAACATCCGGTAAGTGGTCTGGGGGCTCGTAGGGTTTCTATAGGTTGGTCATTAAGATCCTGGTTCCATAGTGAATGTCAATTGCCGAGTGAGTTGTGAGTGTCGAATAAATGTCTAGGTCTAGGTGGTGTCTTTCTCATATCTGAGTGTTTCTGCTATCTTTTTGCGTTTGTCTGTTCGTGCATTCCTTAGTTAGTTTAATTTAATTAATTTTAAATTCAAAAACCAATTTCCATTTAATTTTCTTAGTTGTTAAGTCTAGATGAATCTTGTTCATAGCGTCCTAGGTTCGATATCCGGTCTTCCTTAGCTCTACTACAATCTGATAGGAACACTTGCCTTAGGGTTCGGTCTAGTTTTAGGATGTTTCGGTAAAATTAGGTGTGTCTAGGTCTAGGAATAGGTCTAGGTTTAATTAGTAGTTTTTAGTGTAGTCCCGAACACATCAGCAGCCTTCCTTCATGGGGAGTTAAAAGAGGTTGTTTATGTTAGGCAACCTGAAGGTTTTGAGGTAAAGGGGTCTGAGCACAAAGTTTATAGATTAGATAAGGCTCTATATGGCTTGAAACAAGCCCCAAGAGCATGGTATTCTAAGTTAGATAAAGTGCTAAGAGATCTTAGTTTTAGCAGATGTCATCATGAACAAGCTGTTTACACAAGGGTAAAAAAGGAAACTCACTTAATTGTCTGTGTATATGTTGATGATTTACTTGTAACAGGAAGTAATGATGATGATGTAAATCTGTTTAAAGAACAAATGAGAAATCAGTTTGAAATGACTGATTTAGGCCTGCTGAACTATTACCTGGGTATAGAGGTCACTCAAAAGGATTGTGGTATATTCATTGGACAAACTGGGTATGCAAAGAAAATTGTGCAATTGGCTGGTCTTGAGGAGAGTAATGCTGCAAGTGTTCCCATGGAACCAGGTCTTAGGCTGAGTAAGAAAGAGGGAGGTGAGGTTGTGGATCCTACCAGCTATAGGAGGTTAATAGGGTCTTTGAGATATTTAACCCATACAAGACCTGATATAGCTTTTGTAGTGGGTTATGTGAGTAGGTTCATGTAAGAACCAAGAACATCTCACTTAGTTGCAGTCAAGAATTTGATTAGGTATGTAAAAGGGACTGTCAATCATGGGCTGTATTATAAAGCGGGAAACATGGTGAATTGGAGGGATATTCAGACAGTAACCATAGCATGGATTCTGAAGATGGAAAGAGTACTAGTGAAAATATATTTTTCTATAATGATGCTCTTATATCCTGGTTTTCACAGAAGCAAAAAATTGTGGCTTTAAATAGTTGTGAAGCTGAGTTCATTGCTGCAACTCTAGCAGCCTGTCAAGCCATTTGGATCACAGGTTTGTTAAAAGAAATCACAGGAGAAGAACAGGGAAAAGTTGTCTTGTTTGTTGACAACAAGTCTGCAATAGCTTTGATGAAGAATTCGGTCTTTCATGGTCGTTCCAAGCACATAAATTTAAGATTTCACTTTATCCGAGAGTGTGTGGAGAATGGTCAGATAAGTGTTGAATTTGTAAGAGGAAATCTGCAAAGAGCAGATATCTTAACTAAGGCCTTACCAAGAGTAAGGTTGAACCAGTTGAAGGATTTGTTAGAAATGGTTCAAGAGATCAAGTGTTAAGTATAGTTTTGATAACTTTGGGAGTGTAGGTCCGGAAATCTCCCAAACACACGATATTTGATCGTAAATGAGTGCGGAATCCTCAAATACGATTGATTCAAGAAACAAGTAGAAGAAATAGATTCAATCTATGATAAAGATTGAATCTTGAATGAGAAATTTCTAACTTGGAAGCTGATCGTAAACTACTAGCAAACACAGAAATCGTAAACTGCCTTGAATTGTATGTTGAAAAGCTTACCAAACAATCGTGAGACATGAGGTGGTATTTATACCACCTCATACAACTACAAGGCCAATCATAAACCACTGAATGAGCCCAATCATAAACCAATAATAATGGCCCACATGGCCCAATTAGTAAACTAAATTAAGCCCAATATCTAATAAGCCCAAAACAAATATAAAGCTAGCCCATTAACAAATGTTCATGCCTTAAATAAGCCTAGCCCAACAATCTTCCCCTAGGCATGAAACATTTGACCTTTTCTTCTATGGCAGCAGGAGATCGAATCTGAAAGTATTCAATGTGTTGTTCGACCACCATTTGTTTGCTACAATCCGCTCTGCAGTCCCATGAAAGATACCTACCCTCACAGCATTCTCCATATCATTTTCATCACCAAGTATAGGCTGTGAGGCGAGCAACTTGATATCTCTTTCTCCGAATCTGAGCAAATCAACCAGATCATAAAAACGAAACTGCCTCATACTCTTGCAGAGCACCACCACCTCGTGTGTAGTTGGATCATAAAACCAGCAGTCAAAGTTTTTGACTAAAGTGCCATCTTGAATTTCATCCAACATATTTATAACTCTAGTGCGCTTGGTAGGTGGTCTCCGAGCTTCTCCCATGGGCTCACCAGTAGCAGGGTCAGTACCTGTCTCAACCCACCTTACCTGCTTCAGCTCAAAATCAGTGAAATTGTTTTCCAGATGGCTCAGCAAGTTGTTTCTGATAAGATCCCCATCGGAGCTGTTCCACTTATTGATAAATGGAGCTCGAAGCAGACTCCTAATCTCGGGCTTAGTCCAGGAATGAAATTGCCCACGAGTTTTGTAGTATTCCACTGGACTGAAGCCTTCACGGATTACGGCAAACAACCTCTTTTCTGAGTCATAGTGCCAGCAAAGGATGTTTTCACGACTCCCCCTCTTGTCTAATGTGCTCTCACCAAGATCAAGGGTGTATTGTGTGGGGGCTGGACCTTGAAAGAATTCACGGAACCAGTTGTCGTGTCCCTCAGGGGCTTTGGAGATGATTCTGCCACTTCGGGCGTAATCTGACATTTCAATGTTTTCATCTCCATCATCCTCAGTTGCTTCACTTGTACCTTGAGCTGAAGAGCTTTGACCCGAGGCACCTGAAGTATTTCCCTCTACTGCACTTTTAAAGGCATTGAACTTTTTCTTCAGGTCCATCAGAGCTTCATTGAGATCCTTCATTCTTGTCTTGTCAGCCTTCTCTCTCTCTTCCATCCTTCTGTTATCTGCTACCTCTTTCTCCCTCAACCTTCTGTTCTCTGCTTGCAGTGCCATAATCTCATTCTGTCTGATCCTGTTCTGAGAGATCAGAAAGTTGATATGAGGATCGGCGCTTATCCTCAGTTCAATTGGTAGCTCAGCAGCTTGAAAAGGCCTAAATCCAGGAATAGTTGTTGGCTGAGTTACCACAGGATCTGCACTCACTCTTACCGGGCTTGGAGCAATGAAGGTGTGATCAACCTCCAGAAATTGAGTTTCTTCCCGAACTGGGCTATGCTCGGTCAGAACTGGAGTTTCAGTTTGCACAGGAGTAGGTTGATCTTGCACATCTTCAGTCTGTGTAGTAGAAGGTTGCTCTTGAAGGGCTTCATCAACTGTTTCTTCTTGACCACTGGGACCCTCAGAACTGGGTCCAGCTGGTTGTACAACCAATAAACTTGAGCTTGTCTTGGTGAACTTGAACCGTACGCTCCTTGGATCAGATTTCTTTCGAGGAGATGGCTCACGAGCAGGAACGGGTTCTTCTTCCAGAACATCATCAACAGATAAGTTCAGCTCTGGAGGAGTAGTGTCACTCCCAGATGAGCCAATCATATCATCCCTCGACCTTTTATGGGTTAGCGGCTCCAAGTCTCCATAAATATCATCTTCTGAGATGTCCTGGCCAGCAAGGATGTCATCCATTACATTTTCTTCATCGGAGGGAATAACATCTTCCTCTTGTACATTAACAGCCGGAGTTACCGTTAAGTCTTGGTCTTCGGCAATGGATGCATTAACATTAGGCATGTCAGCTTCAGGTTCAGCTTCATCCAATTACTTGTTCCCTTGCCACCTCTGGGAACGCACCTCTCTTAACCCATTCAAGTCTTCCTTGAAAGCTGTTTTTGCCCTTTCTATCTTGGGTTTGAAGACCAAAGACCCCACAATCCATTACTTTGATGTCCAACTTCTCAATCCTTTCTTCAATCATCGGGTATTTCTTCATGACCACCATTTGCACAAACCTTGGTGTCATCAAAAATTGCTCTCTGGCACTCAAATCAGCATTGCCTACCCAGTCCATCAGCATCATCTTTGAGAAGTTGAAATCCCAATCTAAGGCCAAAGAGATGAAAGCAGTTCCATGAAGTTGATTTAGTTGATCAAAACTGGTTCTCTTGCCTAGAAATGACTTCTGCATATAATGTGCTAGGCACCTCCAATAATGCGGCAGAAGCTTCTTAAAGATTGGTGGAAACTTTCCTTCGTATCCCATTGACTGAGCACCAGCCAGAACAACCTCCTTCGGATACTTGATTGGATCAGTGGCTTTATCAGTAATGTTCAGCCCCTTCCTGATATCATCTTCCTCAATCACTACTTGTCTGTTATGAACAGTTGCAGTAATAATTGTCTTGTCAGCATTTGCTCTTGCAGAACCCCAGAACTCTCTGACCAGCATCTCATCAATAAGTACATTCGTCCTCAGGGCGTGGTTGATTTTGCAAGTGTTCATCCCAGCCACCAGAGAGTAGAATAACTCCATATGTTTTTCTGGTGGGTCTTCCAGATATGCTGGGATGCAATGATCCTGTTCAAACTTTATCACTTCATCTAGCATTTCTTCTGCCATCTGAGACAACGAGACAAGTGCATCAGACATATTCATCAACACTTAATTATGTTTGTCAACAATTTGAAATTCAATTGATTAACTCATTTAATTTGATAATTTCTGAAAAATCTCAATTTAAACTGTCAAGGAAAGATATTTGAATTACGCACACAAAATTCACAAACACCATTAATTTTAACTTAAAAACGATTAAGTTTAACAAGATTTCAAAAATTAGGTGTTTATGATTTTTCAATTTACATTTAATTATGTTTACGATTTAACATGTGAGTTTACTATCCAAATTATCGAGATTACGATTTCTTAAATGAGTTCACGATCCCTTAAATGAAGCCCAATCGTAAACAGAACGACCGATCGTAAACCACCAAAAATCTTGAAGCCCAATCGTAAACAGGATCGGTATCTCCGATCGTAAACGTCGATCGGAAACACCGATCGTAAACGACGAAGAGTCGTCTTCCTCATCGTGTCAATCGTAAACCCCATTTCTGCCATAACCGACACCTGCAAAATCTCGTAAACACGTCAGATACACCTCAAATAACCACAGGTAGACTCACATCACCACTACCTTTTAACGAGCTTTAAGTGCAAAAATGACTTCAACACCCGTGCAAAATCGACTTGAAAAGCAGTGAATATCTCGAGTTAGGGTT
This sequence comes from Deinandra increscens subsp. villosa, assembly GCA_039602395.1. NCBI lineage: Eukaryota > Viridiplantae > Streptophyta > Magnoliopsida > Asterales > Asteraceae > Deinandra > Deinandra increscens. The sequence goes on from JBCNJP010000019.1 coordinate 701,730, forward strand.
TCGGACACAAAAACTGTGAAGACTCGCATTCACATCACACGTCGAAACACACAATTGAATGTGGGGTTCTTGGATCGGAAAATGGATTACGAATGACAGATGATGTACTCGGATTGTGACGGAGGAGGGTCGGAGATGGCTGGAAGACGAGTTTTTCGGCGAGGTGCGACGGCGGTTAGGGTTTTCAGTGCGAGGTAATCGTAAACGCGAAAGGTGAAGGGATGTAAGTGAGGATCGTAAACTCGGATCCAGGGTTTTATACCTCATTTTAAGGAATGTTTCATTTTGCACCCCTTACAGCTTCAAAAATTTGTTTCAAAAACACCTCCCAAACTTTATAAAAAGAGTAACCATTCTAAAAACAAATGGTTAATCTTTGATATAAAACTGAGAATTTAACGAAGCTTCCCCTCAAACTTAGCCCCGAGTATCCGATCATGATCATAATAATAAAAAAAATTAAAACATTTAAATGATTTGAAAGACTAGATAAATTGCACAAGAATCAAGATAACTCTAAATACTAGACATTTAAAACATACTTACCTTGAAGATTGATGTTTATATCATGGATCAAACCAGACAAATCATTAACTGAGGAACCCTTTTCAGCTTCCGTTACTCGACGCTCTAGACATTTGCTCAAAACTTTTTTGAAATCTCATAAACTCACATCCAGATAAAACATTTTAGGTGCTTAAATTGTGGTACATAATTACCGTCATGTTTAACCGTCCCCACACCCAATTGTTCATAGCAAAACCTACCCAACCTCAGAGTTTATTGAGGATTCACAAACCCCCAACTTGAGGAACCATGCAACACTGCTTTGACAACCACTTATTTCTTATTTTCATGAATTATCGGTTGGTGATCAGGTCGGCCGCATAAGCACGCAGAGAAGACCAACAGAATAATTTTCTTTTCTTTTTCATTTTCTTTTTCACAATTTGCATATATATATTTTTTAATTCTTTTTCTTTTTCTTTTTCTGTGGAGTTGTCATTTACAGTATAAACATGGCGTGTGAGAGAGTGAATACTAGGTAAATACCACTCTCAACCCATTTTTGCCGGGTCTCAGTTTTTTAAACTATGTAAACTAGGATGGAAAACTAAACATATATAAGAGTTAAGTTTACTGCACTTACAATGGATGATCATTGTTTTTTATTTAACTTACCGAACATCATCTTTGAGACGTCTTTCACTTCTGCCTTACACGTGTCAGTCTCCGATCGTCATGGAAATTTATATCACTTCCTACCAACTCAAGGCAAACCAAAAGACAGC
>JBCNJP010000019.1:703521-846413 GCA_039602395.1 Deinandra increscens subsp. villosa
AGGGATTCCAATTTTGACTTTCCCTCCACTAATCAACATACCTGCTGGGCTATGGGTCCGGGCCCGCCTCACCAACCGGCCCATCTCCCTGTGGGCCTTGCCTATTATTATTTAGTGGACGTCGTCTTCCCAACCCCCGCTCATATCCAGGTTCGAAACGCAAGCAGCAGCATTCGTCTCTCTGGAAAGCCAAAAGTGATTCTCATCCTTTTCCTTCTTTTTCATGTGACCATTTCAACTTTTTCTATGTGTAGAATTTACCATCGAGTCTGTTTATCTGATAACGATTTCATTCCGGTGTCAGAAAAGCCAAAAACGCGTTGCTTTCTGACGTTTTTCACAATGACGAAATTGAAATTAGATATGATTTAGGGATTTTATCAGTTCCACAAAACTTATATGCAATTTTTTTTTTTATAAACTTAATAGCAGAAGAGAGTTATGGAGGTGGTTGTTACGATCCTGTTCGTCGTTACCGCGATTCTAACAGGTGCCGGAATGTCTGCCTCCGACGACCGTCTTCTGGTGAACATGACTATCGTCCGCAGCGCTGGTGCGCTTGGAGCTTGTATGTGAACCGATTTACATGTGATTCCTAATTAATAATAATCATTTTATGATTTTGATTTCGAATTTCGATCGATCGAGCTTATTGTTGAAATGACGAACCTGTAGATTGCTTGGACGGTAGTTTACCTGCGTATCATATACATCTCGGGTTCGGCGCCGGAGCAAGCAACTGGATTTTGCAATTTGAGGTACGATTAACTTTACGCTTTTGCTCTTTTTGCCTTGCCCCTTTTTCATGTCAGTTTCCACATATTTAAAACATATTTCTGAAAATCATTTTTCAACTTCTTGTGAGTGATATCAGATTTCAATGTTGTCTTTCTTCTTCTTTCATGACTTTTTTATTACTTGATGGTCAAAAGTGGAATTCCGAATGCTGATTTAAATATTTACCATTAGAATAGAATATATATCGTTATCATATCTTCCAAATATATTAGAAAGATAACAATATATTCCATATATAAACCGAATAAAAAGGGTTGGCATCTTTAAACTTTTTATTCCATCTTTAAACTTTTTATTCTGCGGATAATATGAATGCAAGCAGTCAAGCACATCCATGATGGGTGCTTTGATTTCCAATAAACAAAAACAAGAAAAACAATTTCCACATAAATACAATTAATAGATGTCATATTCTTTATTATTATTATTTTTATAATCAAATTAGGATTAATTATTGTTATTATAGGATGAGTCGACACCACCCGTACAATGCTTTCAGCCTACACATCGGTGGGGAAAAGAATTTAAACAGACATGATGTACCTAATTAATGTTTAAAACGCTATTTATTTGGTAGTTCATTGTTCTCAATAATTTTTTAAAATTTCAGCTTTCACTTAATTGAAATATAGTAACTTCCATTGTGGTGTAGTGGTAGGAAACCTGTGTTCTCTATTTGAGACACATGTTCGATTCTTACGGGCAACACTTTGGAAGGGGCATTGGCGATGAGGGGAGACTTGGGGCTGAAAGGTCACAAGTTCGATCCTTGAGCTCCCAGGTTTTACCACCCGGCCGCTTGCGGAGGTGGATTTTTCCTGGAATGAGCTCAACTGGTGTAAATAGTCCCCGGGTTTTCCGGGGCATTCGTTGGCCGTTCAAAAAAAAATTAATTGAAATATAATTATGCGGTCTATGGTAAGTATATCATACTAGTGAATGAAGAAGTAGTTGTAGAATTAGAAGTATGAATGATGGGGTCTATGGTGGTATCTTAGTGTTGGATAAACTAAAGAACTATGAAAAAGGGTGTGTGAGTTTGTTTGCTTATGGATTGATTAAATGTATCCTCTGTTGATTTGATTGATTATGACCCCGTTTGGGCTTGTATACGCTAACACGAGTGTATATGACCCTTTTGAGCTTGTATGTACCGTATAGGAATGTTTTGGACTTTTATTATATACTCAAATTCAGGGATATAGTGAAAACATTGGGGGTGGGTTTAGCGTTTAACACAAAACATTAACATGCAATGATATAATAGGGTGGCGGGTGGTGTAACGATATCGAAACATGTGCAGAGAGAGCTCAAACCCGTCGTGGATCTACACATCTAATGAACAAGTTGGAGTCCTTCTCAGGCATCCTTAGTAATAACGCATCTCGTAATCCCGGTAATATTATTTTCCTTTATGTTGCTAGGTTGATCAAACTATAATATAGCCATATATCGCTTTCAATATTGAAGATTCAAGTTTTAACATTATAAATAAGTTTTTTTTAACGACATGTTTATGCTTAGCGGCATTACCTTTTCATATGGCTATTGTCTCTTTATTATAAATAAGTAAATACAAACATGTATTTAATAAAATCTTATTTATAAAGAAACTATTAATTAATAGTGTACATAAAACACCATGTTACTTCTAAAGCAAAAATAAATTCATTCACTATATAACAATGAAAATAATTAACCTAATATTCATACACATGATGATTGAAATCCGACCAAATTAAACATAAACCATTAAAAAAGTTATTGTTTCTTTCAATTATTATTGTTCAATTATTACTTACAGCTGCCATTCAAAAAAAAAGTTACTGTTTCCTTCACGTCTTACTTCCCTTTCATCTTCCAGCTTTCACCCATAGTTTTGGTAGTCTGAAAAGTCAGTAATAACCCTCCCTCTTAAACTTTCCTCTTATGTACAGTAAAAAATGGGAGGGTACGAATGTCATTTGCCTAAATGACAAACTTCCACATTGAGGTTTTGTCATGTTCATCATATATAGAAGACAAAATTACATATTTTGTCCTTTAATTTTGTCCGTTTTGTAATTTTTATCCTTTATCTTTTTTTGTTACACTCTATGTCCTTTAACTTTTTTTTTCATTCACCTTTTGTCCTTTTTAACAGAATCCGTTAAAACCCACCGTTAAGTTAAGGGTATTTTTTTCTTTTTACCTTTTAGGGTATTTTTTATAGTTAAATAAAGAAGAGGGGTGGTTCTGTAAATATGTAATTTCTTTCTCCTTTATCTCCCCCACCCCAACCCTAACCCCATTTCCACCACCGGTGAAAAGAAACAGAGAAAGAGCAGCGACTGTTGTTGCCCCCACCCCCACTTCCGACGGATCGTCACCTCCGGCGACCTTCACCGACGGCCAGACCATCGAGTGGCTTCTCCGTCAAGTCGTGCCCTCCATTATCGCCACCACCGGCACCAGCACCCGATTCCGGCGACTGCCCCGTCCATTTAATCGTCACCTCCGATGATGGAATCCGACAACCCACGATTCCGATTTCTGGCAGACGCCTTGTAAACCGATGGTTAAAGGTAAATACTCATTTGACCTCTGAATTTAAAAGTTTGGTTACTCATTTGACCTCTGAATTTCTTCTGCACGTTGCCTCTAGATCACATGACCGTTACTAGGTCTTTTTGGGGTTGTAATTGGACCATTGTTGGGGATCTTGGAATCGGGTTCGTTAGCCATCATTTCGAAAAGGGTGGAGCTGGATCAGGTCGGCGGGGGCGACGATATCGAATTTAAAAGCGATCCTTGACGCGGTGGACGGTGCGATGGACGTCCACGCCATCGATTTCGACATCGGTCTCGGCGTCGTTTCTGAAAGCGGTGGCGGAGAAGGCGGAGGCTCGAAAGGTTAATTCGCCGGCGGTGAGGATCATCGCCATAGTTCCTGAGGAATACGAGCCGGAATCGAGATTGATTAGAGATAATCTACTTCAATTTTCTAGCGATCTGAAATTACGTTTCAATATTGATTTCGTCTCGATTCGAACATTTTAATACATATCGTTTATAGCGATTCGTTTGTGGATTGATGTGGTCAGGCGGGAGGTGGTGGTATTTTCCGTTGAGTAAGGAGGTGGGGGTGGGGGCGGGGGCAGTAGTGCTCACCGGCGTTGGTTAGGGTTGTGGGGGTGATAAAGGAGAAAGAAAAGTGATTTTTACAGAAACACCCCCTTCTCTTTATTTAACTACAAAAAATACCCCAAAAGGTGAAAAGATAAAAATACCCTTGGTTTAACAGTGAGTTTTAACGGATTTTCTTAAAAAGGACAATATATGAACGAAAAAAAAAGTTAAAGGACAGAGTGTGTAACAAAAAAAGATAAAGGACAAAAATTGCAAAATGGGCAAAGTTAAAGGACAAAATATGTAATTTTGTCTATATAGAATCTAATTGACAAATTTGAACTTCAACTTTACCGGTGTACTGGACCATGCACTGCCCATTATTGTCCATAGTTTTTTATGGGAATATTATGGGAACGGGAATTTCAAAAGGGTTCTTATAGGGACACCACATCTTTTTGTAATACATCATCTTAAAACGTGAAGGATAGGACTATCTTTCACGTATAGTGGGGGTGTAAAAATAAATTCTCACGTTTAGTTCCCATCTTCACCCCTCAAAACAACAACTCCAGTCAACTGACAGAGTTTGTCGGAAGTTTTTTATCCTTCACGTAAATGCTCACGTTTAGAGCCATCATTTAACCCTCAAAACAGCAAATACTCACATTTAGAGCTCTCCTTCAACACATAAATATATATAACTTAAAAATTATAACATACCTTTGGTTCTCTAGTTGTATTTGTCAATTGTCATGGTTGTGTTTGTTTGAGTTCTATGTTTTTTACTTTCAAATTTCCGATTTTTAGTTATCATATATACCCAACTAAATAAAAAATAACATATAAGAAAAGATCTAAAAGATCGCATCAACCAGAAATTTATGTATAATCGCAAATAAATGTCAGCTTCTTTTCTTCTTCAAATTTTCATTGATTTATGTGAGTTTATAAATCAGGTATCAATTATTTTAAACAAAATTATGTTTGCTTCTTTCTAGTGGTCCAACATTTAGTGGTCATTTGTTTTCAAAAATTATATTTGTTTTCTTGAATTTGATTTTTCTCCCGTTATGTTCGAATGCAAGTCATAATTTGTTTTCCCAAAATTGATAAAATAAAAAAAAAATTAAAATAACTTTTTTTTGTGAAACGATTAAATGGAACAATACTAAAAATGGAGCGGAGGGAGGCCTCCCAAAATTGTATGTTTCTTGTATTTTGTTAATTATCTAATTTATAGAACAATACTAAAAAAATTTAAAAAAATAAATTTTTTTGACCTAACCTTCACGTATAGAGCTCTACGTGAGGGTTCTTAGACATCCCTCCGACATTCCCTGACGTTGTACTATCATGCTCTGACAGTTATACGTGAAGGATAGGTTTATCCTTCACCCCTTAATTCTTAAACCCCCTCTATACGTGAAGGGGAGAAAGAAATGCAAGCTATTTTATTTTGGCACCCCTCCTATATGTGAAGGAGAGCCCTATCCTTCACATATAGGGCTGGTGTACTGAAAAAAAGAGGGGGTGTGCCTAAAAATCTCCTTTCAAAATTAGTCATGGACAGACTTTCAAGCAACACTAAAGATTGTTATCATGTAACCTATATAAGTTATGAGTTTGAGTCATAGTAACAAATTCTTACTATAATTAAGTGCCCGTGGACCCTCACATATAAGAACCTAGAGCACCAGTTATGCCCTTTTAGTATAAGTTGATAGAGAGAATGTAACTGATTACCTAATGTAACTAAATCTATTCATATGGGTGATCTCTATCTATAAAACAATTTCGCCCAAATTGACCAATTTGTTTTGGGTTTGTGGTTAATCACTTCCTAAAAGACAAGGAATGAAGGAAATAAACTTTATCAACACCACATGAGTGATGATCAAACTCTTAAATTCAGTGGCTTTTCAAGCAATTCAATTTAGTAACTAGAAGTCATTTTCGGTTCCAACACGATTTTGAGATTTTCTAGTAGTTTAGTATGAGAAGCATTTTTTTTTTGGGAATCAAGTGGCACATGGAAGCAATTAACACACAAAAACACAAGCATAAATGATTGTCACACAGAAAACATAAAACAAAGGAGAAGAACAAAGAAAACGAAGAACACAACAATATAATGCAATTCGGTAGGTGTAACCACATCCACAGGTTGCAATTAGAGTTTTTCTTAATAGCTCAGTACTACGAAGATTACAATTACAATATGAGGGTATTTATAGATTTTTTTTTTGAACGGCAAACACTCGGTTACTCGGGGGTCTCATCATGACAAACGATGCTACCCACGACAGGCTGCGACCACAGGCCGTGTGAGTAACCAAGACTCTCTATGTTGCACATCAATCCTAGAGGAAAGCCACCACCCTAAGGCCCACTGTGATAAAACCTCTGACCCACCTCTATAAATTTTCATTCATCACTCATTTTTTGTGTCTGGTGGGATTTGAACCCTTGACCTCCACATTAAAAGGCAAGGGTATATCCACTCCACCAAATGGTGAGGGATAATAACTATGGTTAATGAACTTTTCACCAAGAAGCTAGACATGGGCTATAAAACATTAAATTAGGCCGGCCCCAATAGTCTTCTAATCCGTCATCCATGAGCTTAAATACTTAACCCCAAAGGCCTTCACAAATTAACCCAACAAGTTTTGGTGTTTGTATGTATTCTTTTATTTCAGAAATGATGTTTGGTTACTGTTATATGTTATATAGACACCTATGTTAAGACACAATGGTTCATTCGTAACAGCCATTAAACCATCCGACAACAATTTCAATAGCTGTGGCTAATCTGAACCAAAGTGTTCCATGGAACCAACCAAAGCAAACTAACTCTCTTTCTCTCATTTTTTGTTATTTATTTTATTTCGCCTAAGACTCGAACCCAAAAATACACATTTCTTTTCGCCATTGATAATACTCCCAAATGGTGACACTTCACACTTGTTTACATAGCTTTGCCGAAATCTTGCACCAAACAGTATAATCTCTCAAACAATTTGTATTCGCTGTCACGGGCTGCAATCTATAATTTATAGACAGGGAACCATATGTTCATGTGTAAAAATCTTAGGTCAACAATGTAAGTCCCTTTTTTATTTATAGCTTTGCCATCCAGCATGATTGATGATGCTATCAATATTCTTGATTCCCATTTTATAGATTTTTACAACTGGAATCGTGTGAAGATTAGATACTGCGATGGAGGATCTTTTGCTGGGGATGCTAAGTTCGACAATGGGGTACATAAATATTACATAATATAGTTATCATTTAGAAATAGAAATAACTGAACTATTGCCTGTAATCTTTCTGTAATACCAAAAATTTAAAATTTTTCTATATGTAATTTGTTAACAGTCATTAGTACTTTTTTTCCGCGGCCAAAAGATTTGGCAAGCCATCATTGAAGATCTTCTACCTAAAGGTCTGGGGCTGGCTAAGAAGGTATAATTAATTTAATGTTGACTTTACTACAAACACTAAAAAAAATTTGATTTTTATGAACATATAATACAATTATCTTGTGTCCACCTTTATTTTATAGGCTTTGCTTTCTGGGTGTTCAGCTGGAGGTTTGGCGTCCTACTTGCATTGCAATAACTTTAGCAATTATCTACCAGAAACTACAGCTGTCAAATGTCTGGGGGATGCTGGATTCTTTCTCGACTCGTATGCTATAAACTTCTTATATAGTCAAGGATGGGCAGGTTGGGTAACGAATGAATTTGGCTGGCTTGATTGGGTTGGGTTGACATTGACCTGAAACTTCGTTGTCCATTTTCATCAAACCGTTATAAACAAAGGGTTGCAATCATCAGCTATGATTCTTATGGTTACTTACTGAGTTTTACTACAATTAACTCTTGATTTGTTTTTTGTATTTTCGGGTTGCAGACCAGACATCAACATGTTACATACCCAAAGAACTTTCTTTCAACATCTTGTCACTCTACAGGTACAAGACCAATGATTAATACAGCAACACTTTGCATTCCTAATTTCCTAAGTGGAATTAAACATACACTTTTGACAGGGAATAGAGAAGAACCTGGATGAGAACTGCACAAATTCTATCAGCGATCCTAAACAAGTAGCATGCATCTTCACTGACTTATGTTTTAATTAATACATTCCCTGACATTTTGAAAATTGTTTGACAGTTGTTATATGTTTCACAGTGCATCTTCCCACAGTACTTGTTGAAATACATAACACCACCACTTTTCATATTAAACTCTGCATATGATGTATACCAAGTAAGAAATATATTAATTCCTACATAAGATGACTTTCATACTGTTTTCATTTTCATGTTAACCTGTTTCTTTTCCCTCTTTTACAGTTTCACCACATATTAGTTCCACCATCAGCTGATCCACGCGGACATTGGAATAGATGCAAACTGAATCCAAAAGCGTGTCGTCCTGACCAAATAAGCCTTTTGCATGGTTCATAATTTTTTTGTAACTTTAATTTCTGGGTAGTAATCTTAACATCTACTTACCACTCTAATATATTTGTTTGAATGTCTTAATGTGTTTAGCTTTCAGGGTAGAAATGCTTACAGCTGTGAGGTCATTCTTGTTCAATTCATCAAGAGGAGGTATTTTTATAAACTCATGTTTTGCTCACTGCCAAAGTGAGTCACAAGACACCTGGTTTGCACCAGATTCCCCACAACTGCTTAATGAGGTTTGTCATGGTTTAACCCATCTTATCTAGTGAGTATGCTTATACTTGACTGAACGAATTAATCTAGTTTTCAATTATTGTACAGACGATTGCAGAATCAGTTGGTGACTGGTACTTTAGCAGAAAGGTTTCTAAGAAGGTTGATTGTCCTTATCCATGTGACACCACCTGCCACAATCTCATAGGAGCTGTATAGTATACTCAAATATATTCGTCAAACTCAAGATCAGAATTATACAATTACAAATATGCAGAGAACTTGGGAACTCACCTGCTGCTGGAAAATGGTCAGCTGCATCTTGCAGGTACTGTAAGCCACACAAATACAGAATGGCTAGTAATTAGTTGGTTAATTACTAGTTAAAGACACAAAATTTTCCTTATCATTCATTTTTCATAGATAAGATGTATACATACTTTACATAGATAGAATCAGGCGCAAAGAGTTGAATAACATATTCTTGTCATAAATTCCTCATTTATCAAGTAACCTTTGTGGCTTTGTCCCTTCTGCACGTCCTTTATATATTCTAGAAAATGATTTTCATTTTTCAAGAGAGAGAATGGTTGGCTGTATCCTGTGGGTAGTGTAAATCACACAAATACATATAAGCTAGTATTTAGTTAGCTAATTACTATTTAGGAACAAAAATTTGCCCTTATCATTCATTCTTCATAGGAGAAGATGTATGCACAGTTTATGTGATACTCGACTTGCACGGACATGCAGAGAGGTGTACGGTCATGTTACTGTTGGAAAAAGTGTTTTTTTACCAAGTTGAAAAAATGAGTTTTTATCAACTATGGGCGTAAATAACTATATGTAAATGAGGTTAGTATAAGTGTTATTTACTGGCTTTGTGCTCTCCTATGTGCGGGTTTCACAACGAACCTAGCCATATCAAAACAGAGCTAAGAAAAATAAGATATTTATGCTCAAAGTTGGGTTTTTGAACTTGTTAGGGAGGGGGAATTGGTAGGATTTTTAGGATTTTAAAGAATTGGTTGTAACCAATAGGAGAGTGCTACGCAGGAGAGAGAACAAAGTAGAATTTTTGATGAATTTTAAAGAATTTTATGAGGAAGTGGTAGGATTTAGTGATAGAGTTAGATGTGAATGGTAGGACCCACAAACACACACACAAACTATCTAGCCGAAGCTGCTACTTCTCGCCGAAATTGAAGGATTTATGCCGAAGAAATTCGGCGCCGTTTGGGTTGCGACACATTTGCTGTTCAAGAACTTCGGCGCCAGTGGCTAAAATTGTGCCACTCCGCCTGGCCTTAACAGCTGGGAAAATTAATGAGAAAAAATGTGAAAACTTGTTTCTAATTGGTGGTGGGATGAATCTTGAAGTGCTTTACAATTGAAGTGCTTTACAAGAAGGAACACTCGGTAAATTTTTTAGTAGGAGACACAATGATGACCTTTACCCACACCTAGAGACGTTCAACTGAACCGGTTCAAGAACTGAAACTAGATTCTAACCTGGAATCGAACCGGCCTACAAACCAATTTGTATTTTCGTTTGCAAGAACCAATTCGGATTAAGGTCATGTTGGAAGCCGATTTGATAGCATATAATAAACTAATAAAGTGTCGTTAAATTAACCAACTTTTAATTGCATTTAATAAACCACAAACTAATTGGAACTTTAACTAGTCTTTGTAACACGCTTTTAGTAAACTACCAACTAATTCCATTTCTAGCAAGACTTTTTTTTTAACGCCCAACATTTTATATAAACAAACCATCAAGAAGGTGGAGAAAAAAGTACATAAAAAGTTTCAAAGAGAAATAAAAAAACAATTCCCAAAATATATACTATTACATCATCATGCTAGATAAATTAAATTCACACCCATGGTCCCACGAGATTCTTCTTAGAGCGGGTTGTCAACCAAAGATGGCTTAGTACCTTTTTGTTTTCAATAACTTTGGACATCACCACTTGAAATTGATTAAAGACTAGCTTGTTTCTTACCCACCATAGACTCCATATTGCCGTAAAAATCACCATCTGAATGGACTTCTATTTTACCGCATTCCCCCTTATAAATTTGTGCATAATAAGCAAATCTTGCGAACTAAACATGTAGAGAGCAAGAAGTTGGCATTTAAAACAAGACTACTCTTCGAGGTTATTGATAGCGGATGTCGTAGTCCACTTCAAAGATCCCTAAGTAACCTATAGTAAGGATAAGCAGGGTATCGAATCCGGGGAATTCGTGGAAAATGCTAGTTTTATGGTCTAACTAAAGATTAACTCAAAAGCATGATTAAACTAAATTGAATTAAGATTAATTGTAAACTTTTACTAGAAATTATAGTGAGCATAGTAAACTTATTTGTAAAACAATTATGAACAAAAGCGACTACTCTGGGATCCAGATTCGATATTTACTAATCAAATTCAAATTAACCTAGTTAGGAAGTTACATAAACATAACTTTGTTTTACGGTGTTCGATCAAACTCAAGTATGTTAAACAAGCACATAGTCCAATAATTCCTAGAGCAAGCAATCCAAGAAACGACGGTTGTTGTGATTCCGTAAAACAAACTAGGTTGATTAAATGAGTCAAGCATACAACTAAACCGATTGTTATAAGATTCAATCCAACGCCAAGCAAATAAGAATCAAATCTTTACAGTACGAATCATTCACCCAAAGTAATCACAGAAGGTTTTAGCCTAGCATATTCATAGTCAAAACTAAAATCATTACCATATTACACGAAAGAATCCTGAAAGAATGATGTCTGGAACGTGTTTCTGAGCTCAAAATCACCTTTAGAACACCCAAAAATGGCTGGAATGTATAGTGTTTGTGAAACCCTAATGGTGGGGTTAAAATAGGGCTGAAAGCCTAAAATAACCAAAATCTTACCGAGACGGGCGCACCTGACCAAAAATATTCATAACAGCTTGCGGATTGACGCCCTACATGCACACATTTCCACATAACGGAGGGCACCTGGCAATCCCATGGGGCGCCCTGGTCAATACATGTCCGGTATGCTTCTAAACTTGATTCCAATCTTCAAATGGAGCTTCCTAATTCCTAGTTAGCTTCCAAAATCCTCCAATTAACTCCAAACATCTAAAATCGATCAAATTGTGTGTTTCTCTATTAAGTTGCGTTGGTTGTATGGTTATATATCTTAATTGATTATCAGGTAAAAGAAAAAAGTTGAAACATGAGTGGATTTAATAGTTGATCCAGTTTCTAATACTCCGTCCAAGGAGATGAAGTCGGATTTGCTTGTGACGGTCGCGGTGGTGCTATAAGCTCATTTCACCGACTAATCTACATATCTCAAGGTTTGTCTGCATCACCATCCCTTTCGGCCTCAACCCTACCTCTTTATTGAATGTCCTGTCCTCTTGACTAATATTACAGGATAAGAAAGCAAAAGAAAAAAAGAATGAAGCTTGGAAAATAATTTGATGTTATCACTATTTTAAACGGTAATTGTTTGATTAGTACGGGTCATTCTTGACATAATCACACAATTTATTTCGTCATTACCATTGTTTGGAACTATAATTGGATTTCAACTATTTTCTAATTAATTGTTCTGATTATGTTAGTTGATATTGTGTTTACTTCATTTGTGTTTTGTGGTTCTTTTAATGTAGTCCGTTATTTTTTTTACCTTATATGTTAAATGAGGTGTAGTTTCCTAAACAAATATTTTTTTTCCTAACATGTATCAATAGATAGTGATGTCGTTATGATATTAAACTATCCAAACCACTAGATGGATATAAAGCTAGTTTTAAGAAAGTTTAGGGTAAACTTTGATAAAATGACGTAGTTAAAAATCTATCTGGATAAATAATGTGATTAGTGAGAAATTAACAACCCCAAACCCATGTAGTTATGTCTAAGATGGCATGAGATTTGATGGATCACTGCATGAGTCCATGGGCAATACCCAGGTCCGATTTGGGTTGGGTGGTGGTTTAGTGACCCCCCACATATTCACCTTGTCTTCTATTAAGAAATCCTATAAAAGTTTGACATGTTGATTTTCGTGTATCCTGTATCAGTGTATCGTGATCTTCGTCGTTTAGTTAATAATAAATATTTTAACCCATGACCAGTTAAACACAAATGGGTCCATAGCTCAGTGGTAGAGCATTTGACTGCAGATCAAGAGGTCACCGGTTCGAACCCGGTTGGGCCCTTTTTAATTTTTATTTGATTTTGGCCCTTTTTAAATTAATTTGATTTCTACTTCGAAAGACCATAGGAATTTTGATTATCAAATCAACTTTATTTTAACTTTAACAATTGGAATTTGAAAGTGAATTTTTTTTTTTGTATATGAATTTAAGTTTATTTGTTACGAAACAACATGTATTTTTTAACTAACTAGTTAATTATCTTACGATTCAATAAACATCAATACATGTTTCGTCTTAGCTAGATGCTTGGTTGAAGTTTGGGCACATCATTTTCAACCAAAAATAGTTAGTTTATAGCTATAACCAAAACCATCAACACTCCTCTTGTGTTATAGTGTGTGTGAGATATGCACACATCATATTGATCATTTTGGGGATTCATACTCTGTTGTAGATATCAAAAAATGGCTCACCTTGTCAGAAAAATGATTTATGATCTGCTGAAACAAAAATCACTAGATTACAAACAAGATCGATCAGATCGACAAACTATCCTGAACCATCAACACATGGATTTAACAACAGATTCTCACACAACACTCTAAATGCTACGATCTACGAAACAAAACACTCATAGATTCATTATTGTGATGAAATCAAGAACTCACATCAGCCAAGAACGAAGGTGTAACAAGAAACCCTAGATGAAATAGAGATGAAGGAACGAAAGAGTTTCTGGACATTTTGTGATGTGTTACCCTAATGCACCACAAGCTTGACTTTTATATGAGCATCAGTAAACACGCGGGTTAAGCAACCCAGGACTCCAAAACCCGACAGCAACTCACTTGACCCGCTTCTTAAAACCATCTACAAGCCCAACTGCTCCACTCCAAGTTGTGCACAAGCCCAATAAACCAAAGATCAAAGACTCACATGAAACAACAAAAAATAATATGCAGTTAGAATTAAAGAGTAAGAATTTCTTGACTAAGACATTTTTAACACCCCCCTTAATTCAAACTGCAAATTCATTAAACAAATTTAATCTTTCATACAATAACAGATTAGACAAACATGTAGCTATACAACTTTATTTACATAACGAGAACTCATACTAAGAAATAAACCAGATTAACCATAGCACACACAAAATTTGAATTAAACCCTGCAGACTCAAGTTCATTATTAAACTAAAATCCTAAACAAAAGGTGAATAAGACAACAATTCTATATATTGTGCTTTAAACAAAAAATAAGGTTTGCTTTCACATAAAGTCAACGTTATGAATTCTATTAAGATTGACGGAGCCGGTTGGCAGGCCATGTAACCCAAGGATTTACAACCCAGACAAGTACCAGTTTTTTTATTATTAAAAAAAACAACAATACGACAACAAATCACAATATAAGTAATCAAATAACCCATAGAACACTAACAGCAGATTCCTTTAATTCCCATCAAGTTTTACCTACTTATCTATGAGAAAAACGCATCAGGGAACAAACAGAACTTCCGGCACCCAAAAAAAACACCAGATTGTGGACTACCACAACCCATTATCAATTAACGAAAAACATTTGATCACATGCAAAAAACTGAAGTGTTCAATTTCTTTAAAGACCTTTTTTGAATAAAGCTTTGGAACCACAATGTAAAACCCCTCAAACACATAAGTCTAAAAAAACTTATTGTTTTATACTTTCCAACATAAGTTCCAGCATAAAAAACATGAAAAACATTTGAGAAAAAAACTTGATTAACATGAAGATAAGATTAAACAAGATGCTAATCAAATATTACCGCACAATAATCAGAGACAACCAGTTATAACAACCCAACTCAGATATGGCACACTTTATCAACTAGTGATATGTGTCAAACAAAGTCAAAAGATTTCAAAACAACAAAGCACAATCCTTTGTTTAAAAAGAACTCAAACAGACATGCAACAAACACTTTCCTTTTATAAAGAAAACTCTTGTTAAATGCATTGTTAGACAAAATGACAAAAGCCATATACAGCCAAACACATGAGATAATAGACCAAGAATAAGTAAAGAACCATTTGATTCTTTAAAAGTATTCAAGGAACACGGTTCATTAAAAAACCAAATCAGATTAACGTCTGACCTTACAACAAAGAATCACAAGATTCAAAAAACATATACATATCTGCATATACGAAGAGTCACAAAACATGATGTAACCACATAACACGATACAAGACACATGTTTGGTAATTTGAAACACAAGATTCAAAAACAGTATCACAAACATACGTGTCAGAACCAAGAGGCACACACCTCTACAAAATTCGGAACATGTGAGAAAAACACTATATGTCATAAGGCATAAAACTAGGAACTTTCTATGACAAAAAAGTAACCAAGTATGACCACATATTCCGATTAACAAAGAATCACACGATTCTTTAACGATACCAAAAACATATTTGGCAAAAAAACAAGAGTAACAATACTCTATAAAACTCGGTACATCACCGAAGAAACTTGAAACACAAAGTTCAAGAAACAAGAAAAAAGTCACACGACTTTTAAATTCAGAATTAAATCTGAAAGAACTTGGTTCATGTTAAAACGTGTAAAGGATTTAAAGAGAATTTGACGTTCTTAGAAAGCTTTACAAATTTACAAAAAACAGAACCAACATAAACTGAATCACATGATTCTACAAGAATACCAGATACTTATCTGATACAAACAGACGAAAAGTCACATGACTTTTAACATCAGACACATGTCTGAAAAAAAATTTTGATCAATATACCAGCAAGTTGTAAAGAACATAATGACTCATTTGATTTTTATCAAAAGAAATTTTACAACTTTACAAAATATTGAACCAAAAAAAAACATGAATCACAAGATTCAAAAATATATGTTTGACAAAAAATGGAAACATGTGAAACATAGTAAAGAATTTATGGACTAATTTGATATACTCAAACACTTTTATGACTTTACAAGAACACAAACCAAATAGACAAAATCTGATAATACAAGAATCACACAATCCTATATCAGACAACAATATACAGCCAAAACAACTTCTACTTGTATAAAATCACATGATTCTACAATAGAAGAAAACAAGGCTGTCACAATCAAAGACAATCAAACACAAATAGCCTGATAAGAATTATGATTAACATGAGTCACAAGACACATATACCACCAGAACAATGTACGATAACAAATAACAAGATTCGAGTAGCAGCAAAAGAAGTCACACAACTTTATAAATGCAAACCCACGTCTGAAAGATTGAATCACCAGACTCAAACAATATCACACATGTGGTAGAACAGAGAGTAATAAAACCCCAAAAAACATGATAAAGGAGGGTCACATGACACTACACCAGATAACAAACTTAAATCCATAACATCTAATTTCAAGAATATAAATCATACGAATTGGCAACTAGAAAACATCTCGCTTGAGAGAAAAAAACAAGAATGCCATAAAAATTAAAAATATTCTTGAAAGACAGTTGAAAAAAAAAAAAAAAAAAAAAAATTGTAGACTACAGGTTCAATCAACCAGATTCAGCATTTAGTTTAAAAGATTCTTTTTAACTTCGAAAACAAGATTCAACAATCATGACCATAAACATGTGATTTTCCCATAGTGGACTTTTAGAAGTTTGAAAAACATCCAAATAACACGTACACTTCATTAAGTAAAAGACTATTTTTTTTTATTTTGATAGAAACCAAACAATAATATGTAAAAAAAAACAACTTAAGAACACTCTAGTGAAAAAAACATGTGATGTATCTATGATTATTAAGTCAAACTTAAGGATTGGAGATCTGTCAATCTTGGCTTGAAAAGTTGGGTTTTATGAAGTAACATACAATGACATTTAACAAGAAACTGTGTAGTCTCATGGAAATAACAAGGCGTGAAGCCAAACATGCATGGTAAAAATGATACTTGGTGTAAAGCCTCACATCGTAATGTGTGTTTAGAAGAGCAAGATATTAAACAACCTTAGAATATGAGAAAAAAACCAAGATATTTAAGGTCAAAGGTAACTAAGAAGTGAGCAAGTACAAGTGTGAATAACTTTCTTTCTTCCATGTGCAGCACATCAAACACACACACAAGTGTGAATTTGAAGATGTGCCTTCTTATAAACAACTCATATACAGATGTTATAGTCATCATCAGTTTGTAAAACAGAAGACAACCCAAGCAGCCAAGAACATTTTTACTACCAAGAACCTTTTTACCACAGAATTGACAAATAGATCCTCCTTTTAAAAAATAAAAAAAAGATAACACACACAAACAGCAACACAAACTTAAACACGTATAGCCAATAAATAGAGATTTCATCAACAATAAGAATGATCAAGAAGACGTACCATGTCACTACTAGGCAAGAACACACAGTGAGATAACGACCAGTTTAATTTTTTCCCACAAATTCCTTCAGATCGATAGCAGCGGATGATAAGGCTTGAAACACATCATATACTATGTCATCAACCAGCAACATACAATCCAAGACAAAGAAGCGCCTCATACTTTATCAATACAGAAGCTCCACAACCATAAGGCATCTTGAGTACTTTCATATTGTTGAGATTCATTTTCCCTTTAGATAGCTTTCCGTTTAGATTCATTTCTAGACCAGTCTCATCTGAATAATTTTTTCCATCAGATATATCAGCTCAGCCAGGAGGAAGAACCACTGTCAGTGCCCCTGGCATTTGATGCAGTCCCCGGATCATCGGTACTAAGCAGACCACCACCTGATCCAGAAGAAGCCAAAGTCGATGGTGACCTAATGCCCATCAAGGTGTCTCTATACTTCCGATGCAAGTTACAGATCCGAATCTGTAACAACCTATATCTGAATGATGTTGATCGAGAATCTGAAAACCAGTCCAGTTGTTTTTTTCGTAGTGGTTGAGTGATCAATGAATAAATCTGGAGATCGATGGAAGCTACTAGTGATGGATTTCTCATCAAGTTCGAAAACCATGGAAATCTAAGGAAGAGCAGAGATGTAAATGAATTCGTGATTTCGGGGAGTTTGCGAGATCTGGAAGAGGATGTGGATCTTAAACCGAATTTAATCGCAGGGCTTTCGTGGCAGATGAACTCATCTATGGCGGTTGAAATTGGGAATTTTGAGCAAGAACCCTATATGTACAGACCCCAAATACAGCGGAAGAAGAAAGGATTTAAGAAACCCTAAATGTACAGACCCCAAATACAGCGGAAGAAGAAAGGATTTAAGAACCAAAACTCGCAAAGAGGATATCCCAATGAATCAAGAGCCGCCTAGGGCTCTGATACCATGTCAGAAAAATGATTTATGATCTGCTGAAACAAAAATCACTAGATTACAAACAAGATCGATCAGATCGACAAACTATCCTGAACCATCAACACATGGATTTAACAACAGATTCTCACACAACACTCTAAATGCTACGATCTACGAAACAAAACACTCATAGATTCATTATTGTGATGAAATCAAGAACTCACATCAGCCAAGAACGAAGGTGTAACAAGAAACCCTAGATGAAATAGAGATGAAGGAACGAAAGAGTTTCTGGACATTTTGTGATGTGTTACCCTAATGCACCACAAGCTTGACTTTTATATGAGCATCAGTAAACACGCGGGTTAAGCAACCCAGGACTCCAAAACCCGACAGCAACTCACTTGACCCGCTTCTTAAAACCATCTACAAGCCCAACTGCTCCACTCCAAGTTGTGCACAAGCCCAATAAACCAAAGATCAAAGACTCACATGAAACAACAAAAAATAATATGCAGTTAGAATTAAAGAGTAAGAATTTCTTGACTAAGACATTTTTAACACTATTTATATTCTTTCATTTAAGCGGAATTTGATAAACCTTATTGTCGGTGACAGGAATTGATGTTTGAAAGTGTTTCTGAACCTTTCCTCAAGTAGAAGCATCTCATTTTTTGATTACATAAGTTATGGGTCCTTCGAAAATTCGACTCGAACTTTATCCAATGCTACTTATTCTTTATTGCTTCATTTTTATTTTTCCTCTTCGAAGAACTCGTGTCCTACTACGTTCAGAGAATGATTTCTTCGCCAGATTCTTCTTCCTCTTCTTGCATCTCGGGTATGATTTCTTCTTCCTCGTCGGAGTCTTCATCTTGTTGGAGTTGGTGGAAATCGTGTAGCGATGTTGAACAGTGAAGAGACATAACACTTATCAAGCTTATTTAATACATCACGACCTTTTGGAGATTTTTCTTGCATAACGCATATGTTGATGTCATGTTTTAAAAATCTCATTTGTCTTGGAATCATGAAACTCAAACTATTACTTTATGTTTGTAATCGTGATGTATTAAACAATTTATTTTTGATGAAGTCTATTTTCAAAACTCATTTTGATATCGTTCAAAGTAATGTGGTCCATGAAAATCTCACCCTTTGTTGCAATCGTCGATTTTGGCTATGTCGCGTGGATCACGATAATCATCTCCGTTGTTTCTGAAGGCGAATCTACAACCTTGATGACGGTATTCCTGATCATGTTCTATTATACCACTTGATATGGATCGTATAAGTGGATCGCTAGAAACCCTAGCGACGTGATAAAAACCTTGAACCTCCCAAGAGAGAAAAGAAACTTCATTTCGATTAACCAAATTCAATCCAAGGATTTAGGTTCTTAGATAAAGTAAAAGACTTGGAAAGAAAGAAACAATTAAATAAAAAAGAGAAATACTAAAATCCAAATAACTTGGATAGGGGTTGAATTGGTAGGGTGCTTCGATAGGCCGGGTCGGGTCTTCATCCTGGTTCGGTTCAGGTGGATGCAGGCCTGGATCCATATCAGATTTTATAACCGGTCACATGAAATTTACCTTGCCTAACATAAACCATTAATAAGGTCATGTGAGTTTATGGTTAGCACTAGAAGGTTTTTGTTTACTCTGGAGCAAGCAAGTACAAGTGTTTAATCATTCACGTACGTTCAGTGGCGCAACTTTTAAGGGGCAGGAGGGGGCGTCTGACCCCCGAATTTTTTTTTGCGATGTGGGGGATATATAATTTTCGTGTAGAAAATTTCGATATACTCTGGTTTCGACCCCCATTTACCAAAAAATTGACGTTAGAGAAAAAAATAGATCCCGATCCCCACTTGATATTTTCAAGTTTCGCCACTGCATACGTTCATAGACCGATCACAAATATTTCACGATTGGATATAAATTTCAGTTTTCTAAAAACAAACGAACGAAAACAACTAAAAAAAAAAAAACAAGTCAAAAGTGGGGAATGCATAAAGGGCCCATATGTCATTCGTAGCGACATTAACAACGTGGGCTTTTGACATTATGTGCGTGCAAGCGTGAGTTCAACCTTGAGCGTAAGGAGTTTTGATATGACACACGGTCCCCTATATTTCATAAATTTGTTTTAGCCTTTTTCCTCAAATTGTAACATGTGACATCTTCAGTTTATACTTTGTTATTATGAAATACAAAAAAAAAAAAAAATCATTTTGTTACAAAATATAAATGCCAAGTTTGATTGTTGGTAGACATATTTAATAACGTGAAAGCTAATTCATGATCAAATAGTCCTCATAAAAATGAGAGTTTTAAATCATTGTAAATGCAAGGTTTTTGTTATTGGTGAAAAAAATTTGCTAAAAAAAACAAAGGGATATTTAAAACATGATAATTTCTTTTTTATTAAATACTATTTCTGAATTATGTTATAAATTTATATTAGAGTAAATTACTATTTGCATCTTTAAGGTTTCGCTACTTTTGTCACCCGAGTACGATTTTCAAATTATTAACAGATCATTCCCTAACGTTTGTATTTTGTTGTTATCTGAGTCATTCGGACTAACATGGTTAGTTTTTTCTGTTAACTATAAGGGTATATTTGTCATTTCACCGATGAGGGACTATTTATGTAAATTAATATATTTGTCATTTCAAGATCTGTCGGACATAAGGTGTCGCCGCCTATTTTTCAGGCATCTCCGTCGCCGTTCTCCGCCAGACCGGTAAGTTTCCTCTCACTAACAAGATCTCTGCCGGACTGTTGGCCGGCGATATCGGTGCCGTTGTCGAGAATCTAGCCGATGTTGAGATGGTGAGAATGCAAGCGGACGGTAGGCTTCCTGTGGCCCAACACCGTAACTACAAAGGCGCTGGCGATGCAATCGCGAGGATGGTGAAACAAGAGGGTGTTGCTAGATTTGGATAGCGATGAAGGTAGCGATGGTGATGGGTCGCTGAGAAGGCGACGGTTGACTGGTAGAGAGGTGGTGGTGGTGAAATTTTGGGGGAGGGGGCTGTCGTGTGTTGAGGAGAAGAGGGAGAGGGGAGGTGGATTAACAAAAGTATAAAACTGGCCCTTTATTTTGATAATTTGCATAAATAGCCCCTTATAAGTAAATTGACTGAAATACCCTTCCACTTAACAGAAAAATCTAACCTCAGTTAGTCATAAGGACTCAGATGGCAACAAAATACAAACATAAATGAATGATCTGTTAATAATTTGAAAATCGTACTTAGGTGGCAAAAGTGACCAAACCTCAGGGATGCAAATAGTAATTTACTCTTTATATATAAATGAATATAGTTATTATACGAAATTGAAAAAAATATATATATATTTTAGTTTATGAAAAGGAGCATTATTGTGAAAATGGTATTTAATACGATAACGACAAAGGTATTGCCAAGTTTAATCCTTAGAAATGAATGATATTTAGAAAAGGAAAATTGGATTTTAATAATACGAATTATCACTCATTGACCGATAATAATACGAATTATCATGTTGGCATATAACAATACCAATTAACCAATCCTGTCTCTAGAATGATACACCGTCTGTTTCTGCTTAACGGTGTTAATCACTTGCACACGTGGAACCTGACGTGGCCTTGTAGTTTGCTGACGTGGCTTGATTTGGAGGGTTCCACGTAGGGCTGTTAACGAACCAAACAAACACGAACAAGACATGTTTGTGTTTGTTTGTTAACCTGTTATCGGACAACCGAACGAACACGAACAAATAGCCGAACAATATTTTTTGTTTGTGTCCGTTTGTTAACCAGAGAGCTTTGTTTGTGTTTGTTTGTGTTTGTTTGTTATTTTCTTACATTTCTAGACAAATGAACCAAACAAACCAAACGAACCGAACCAAACAAACGATATGAAACAAACAAACCAAACGAATATAAACTTTACCAAAGATCAAGATTCACATCTACAAATTGACCCATTTGACCATTTGATAACAACATCCAAATAGAAGGGAGGTGGAGGACTGGATAAACTTATAGACTGGCGACACAGTGGATGGCGGCGGGCGGTCCGGTGAGGCGGAGACTGGAGGTGAAATTGAAACGGTGGTCTGTGGATGCCGAAAGCGTGGAACCGGTGAATGGAGGTGGAGTCGGATGCCCGTACTAGATTCGTGGAGGCGTTGGTGGAATGGTGGAGAATTAAACCCTAATTTAGTGGAGAAGTGATTGTGAATCTGCGATGGTAGATGTGAGGATTATTAGGAATAATTTCTTTTTTTGAAAGGACAGGATTATTAGTATTTACTATTTAGGAATTAGGAAGATTAATAATTAATGTTAATTATTATTAAAAAAATATTATTGAATGTAGCAATATTACAAACAAACAAACAAACACAAACGGATTGTACAAACAAACACAAACGAACGTATACAAACGAACGTTCATGAACACACTTACCGAACGTTCACGAACACATTTGAACGAACGTGGACTTTTTTCGTTTTCGTTTGTTAAGCTAGACGAACAAGATTTTTTTGTTTGTGTTTGTCCATTTAGTAAACGAACGAACACAAACGAACTCCCGCCCAAACGATTTCACGAACATTTCATGAAATTTCGGTTCGTTTACAGCCGTAGTTCCACGTGTGCAAGTGATTAACACCGTTAAGCAAAAACAGACGGTGTATCATTCTAGAGACAGGATTGGTTAATTGGTATTATTGTATGCCAACATGATAATTCGTATTATTATTGGGCAATGAGTGATAATTCGTATTATTAAAATCCAATTTTCCTTTAGAAAATGAGGTGTTATGCTCTGACTTGAAAACGTAAATGTTTTGAATTAATTAATTGTAAGCCGAAAAAGCTTTGTTGTTTGTTATATTTCTAGACTTAGGTGATGTTTTCCGAAAAATCATATTGAATTTTACAAGTGGCTGGCTACACATAGACAACCAGAATAGTGGTTGATCGGATTGGGGATCATCTTAAAATGAGTTTGGATAGATTTAAGGTCATCCGTAGTGGGGCTTCATGGAGGCGCCATGGAGCCCATAGCGCCCACACCCACCCCCCGGGGTGCCATCTTAGCCAAATTCGTGAGGAGCGCCATGTTAATGGCGCCGTGTAGGTGGGGACTGGGGAGGTTTTTAAAAATCCGACCGTTGTCAACGGTCATTTCCTTTTTTTTTTCAAATTTATTTTAACCTAATATAAACACTATAAATACTACCTCTCATCCATTTTTTTATACACACTCTTCCACTCATCTCTCACTTTTTATAAATTTCCTCATACCTACAACAATCAAAATGTTTCCTCGTGGCGGATCTTCCTCAAACTCGCCCTTCCAAGCCCCGCGTCGAACAAACGAGCCCGAGCAACAACCGCGCGACGATGGTTTGTTCGCGTATATTGCGAACATGACGCCCCTGCCACAAGCCTTCCCACCTTTCCCATACCAAAACTTTGGCTTCAACACCTACTCTCAACAAAACTTCGCTCCGATTCAATCGAGCCAAGGTTATTCACCGTACCTAGAGGTGCAAAAACCGGTTTGAAAACCAAACCGGTTCGGTTCTCAAACCGGTTTTGACCAAAATCGGTTTGGGGCCAAACCGGTTCGGTTACTAAACCGGTTTTGAGCACGAGTTCGAGAAACCGGTGAAACCGGTTCCGGTTAGAAACCGAACCGGTTTGGGATCTCAAACCGGTTTTGTATATATTTTTTTATTTTTTTAAACTTTATAAAAACTAAAAAAACATACTTTTTATTGAAAAAAAACATAAAACATTACAAAAGAGAAGAAGTTCACACCTAAACGATTACAAAAGTACCTAATTTTGAAAGAAATACAAAATATTTTAACTAGATTAAACATTATTGTTGGGGTAGTCGAGTTCAATCCATTGCCAATGACACCGAACCTTTTGCATACCATTTTTCAACTCAACCAAGTCGAAATGCGACCCGAACAAATGCGGAGCTCTCTTTGTTGGAACAATCCTCACAATCGAGAACT
Organism: Deinandra increscens subsp. villosa; assembly: GCA_039602395.1. Lineage (NCBI taxonomy): Eukaryota > Viridiplantae > Streptophyta > Magnoliopsida > Asterales > Asteraceae > Deinandra > Deinandra increscens. The sequence goes on from JBCNJP010000019.1 coordinate 727,628, forward strand.
CGTCGTTGCCGGCGTTGCTTTGAGCACTTGAAGAGGCCATTTTTTTAGTGAATGAGGGATAATCTTTGTTGGAATTTAAGAGATTGGAAGTAAAAGAGAAGAAGTTCACACCTAAACGATTACAAAAGTAACTAATTTTGAAAAAACTACAAAATATTTTAACTAGATTAAACATTATTGTTGGGGTAGTCGAGTTCAATCCATTGCCAATGACACCGAGCCTTTTGCATACCATTTTTCAACTCAACCAAGTCGAAATGCGGCCCGAACAAATGCGGAGCTCTCTTTGTTGGAACAATCCTCACAATCGAGAACTCGTCGTTGTCGGCGTTGCTTTGAGCACTTGAAGAGGCCATTTTTTTAGTGAATGAGGGTTAATTTTTGTTGGAATTTAAGAGATTGGGAAGTGGGGTAATGTTTATAACACATAAACGGCTATAAAAAGTTGCTTAAAAGTGATGTGAAGAAACCGGTTTCAAACCGGTTTCTTCACAAAAACCCCTAACCGATTGAAACCGGTTCGGTTTGACCGGTTTAGGAACCGGGTTGGTCAAAACCGGTTTTGACCGGTTTGAAAACCGGTTTGAGAACCGGTTTGAGAGCCCAAACCGGTTTGGGATTTGCACCTCTAACCGTACCAACCTTTTCCATCTCCTACCCCACCTTCTCGGAAAAAAGAAAAAGCGTTGGAGAGGCTCATGCAACCGCTCCCCGATGAAGAACCCGCCCGAAGCCTCGCGTTGCAAATTCGAGCGGATATCATGAAAGAATATGGCCTTTAGATGTTTTTTTTAAGAATCTAGATTTTTTTTTTATGTTTGTTTGTTTTTTTAATTTTCATGTTTGTTTTTTTAAGAATGTTGTAAGTTTGTTTTTTTTTTCAAAAATCTTGTAGTTTTTATGTCATGTTTTTTTTTTTAATTTTAGTTATTAATATATTTAATATTAAATTATATAAAAAATAATTAAATAAATAATTAGGTAATGATTGATAGAGGGGTTATACATGGAGTCCCACTACAACACTTTTAGTATGGAGCCCCTCATGCTAACGTGGCGCCACATGACGCATAACGCCCACAAGAGGCTCCATCCACTACGGATAGCCTAAGAATAATAACAATTTAAAAGCAAGTTCAAATAGGGTGGTTTGAACGTCAATAACTTTGACTTATTTTTAATTAAAAAACATGCTAGAAGTAATCATGAATCTAACTCTATTATTTACAGCCTTCGACCAAAACTTTTTAGCCATTTTTATCGGTGAAATTCGTGAGAGATAATAAATAATTTATTTTTAATGGCAAATTTGGATCATGGTCATTTACACCATCCAATCATCTCTATTCTCTATTAGGATATAATTCACTATAGGTGAGAAAATCCTTCAGCTCAACTTAAAAACTCTATTTTTTTTTTGTCACATGTGAGACTTAAACAAATGTTTCTCGGTTAAAATGTATTTGGATACCCCACCTCAACTAGTTGGGTCAGTGATCATTGGTTTTAAGATAACAAGTAACTATAAACTATAAATTTGAAGTAACATAAATATAAATTAGAAAATAAGTAAAACACAAGTGTATTACTGATCTACGGTGAGTATGAGTACAATTGGTGAAGAAGATATCAGGGGACACGAGGTGGTTTGCGACTACCACCGCGACTCACGGCTACGCGGCTACCCGCCCGCCACCCCCTTGGCTAGTTTAAGCGGCTAGGGAAATCAGTTACTACTAGTTGCTGCTCTTGCTTTGATTTGTTGTCCTTTTGTGACTAACCACGAGATTTACCATTCATCTCCCATCCCTTCTCATTCTAATACTTTCTATTACGTTTTTAAAATTTGAGGTGTCATATTTTTATTGGAGGAAGACTCTACTAATTTATCTGTTTATAGTATTTTTGGGATAGCCTCGACCATGACGTCACCAATCAAATGGAAAGTGACTCCTCTTCTCTCATTAGTTCGTGTTATTCGTTCATTTCTTTATGGCCAGGTGTTCGTCCCTTATTGGCTAGGAGAGATTCGATGGTCCTTCCTTGGATGATTCTGTGACGTCCTCACATAACACAAATAAGGAACGTACATGGTGCTTCTAACATGGCCATATTTCGATGTGCGCGGGCCCAACTAAAATTCAGATAAACATATCTTGTTAGCATCCATGGTTAAATTCGATACCTTGATATGAACTTATCATATTTGATTAATCTATAACAACAATAATAGTAATAAAAATACCTGATATCGTAGTGAAAAGTAGAATTAAAAGAATTATAAAATACCAAAGGGCATTTGGTCTAATGGTATGGGGATGATGCTTAGTAGTTGGTGTTCCTGGGTGGGTAAAGTCTGAATTATCAAATCAAGTATGGAGAGTTTGTAATCCCGTTTTAAGAAGACTCACTCGAATATTAAAGATTTGAGATAGTTTCAAACGCTGTTAAAAAAAACGTGTAAAACATCTTTCCCAGTTACTTAGCCATTATAAATTAATAATTAATAAATATAAATACAAAATTAGTTATTAGTTAAATGGAAAAGGAGTAGAGGACTAGAGGCTGGTAATTATTTTAGGATTAAATATTGAATTGAATAGGAGCATTATTATGAAAATGGCTAAGTTAGTAGGATCCCATTATTAATAGATTAAAATGGTCCATATATATATACTCGTAGTCATTAAACACAGGACCAATTGTGGGGTTCCAAGCCCATGTGCATGTTGTAGATGTCTGTTGAGTGTTGACATCACCTTAGCTGTTAGTTACTATAATATAGCTCTTTGATTGTAACTTATACCAGCTCTTTCAAAAGACACCCTTTAATTTCTCACTTTAATAATAATAATAATAATAATAATAATAATAATAGTAATAATAATATAATATTAACATGGTTGTAAAAGAGGGAGGTTGTAAGGGAGCAGTAGAAAAATAACATAGATAACAACCAATAAAAGTGTGTCATATAATATTTAAAAAAAAGTGATAGGATGAGAAGCAGAGTGAAGGATTTAAGTAGGTTCAGTTACAAAAATATTAAACCCACAATTTTTTTCCACTTTTGCTCCTACTCTTCTTATTTACTTCTTCTCCACCGGCTAGTTTTAGCCGCATCAACTAGCAACAAGGGTGATCGCGACGTAGCCGGAAACCACACAGTTAGGATCCTCATGAGTCAAATTGTAATAGTAAGTTAGGATTATCACGAGTCAAAATGTTAGGTTGACAGGTTTACTCCCGCGAGTGTCTCGTGAGTCTAGATGAAACAAAAGTCACACCATCATACCCCTCTTAGCAAACTCACACCGGTGAATCCAGTCACTGACTACATGACGAACTCACACCGCTATACCTCGTGACTTTAGAGAGATTGTTGATGGCCAAAAAAGTAAAAGTTAGTTAGGATGTTCATAATGGGTTCTTGTCACTTTTTCTTCTACCAATTTAGTGCCGCATCACCACCCCATACTCTCATCAATTTTAATCACAATACACTTCTTTCACTTTTTCAACCCTCACATTTACTTTTTAATATTATTTTATTCAATTTAAATATTTTTTTTAAAAAAAAGGTAATTAAAAAGAAGAAAGGAAAGAGAAAGAGGGAGACTGAAGCCGGTGTCCAAGAAGAAGAGGGCAAACCGGCGGTGTCCCGCGACTGCCCGTCTGATCTTCGGCGAAGCCACATCGGCGACTTCTAGCTCCGATCATCTTTTCTCTCACTTTCTGGTTCGGGCCACAACCACATCCTTCTCTCTCTCTCTTCGCTCAACGGCAAGTGGGGATCCGATCTAGGGTTCCGACCTAAACATGGGTCCGATCTAGGGTTCCGACCTTAATATATTAACTTAGTTTAAAGGTTTTAAGGTTCCTATTTAGATTTAAGAAAAGTAATTTTAAAAGGCGTTAAAATTTAGGAAAAATTACGCCAAATAATCTTAACTTTTTACTTTTTGCAAATAATAATCTCACCTTTAGATTTAGCAACTGGCACTCCCAGTTTGTCAACATTTTGCAAATAACAGTCCCGTCGTTAAAAAAAATCTAACTCCGTTAACAGATGCTCACGTGGACGCTGATGTGTAATTTTTTTTTAATTTTTCAATTTTTTAATATCCAGTCATCATCTCTATCACCCCACCACCACTTCACCACCATCACCACCTCCCCACCACCACCAAAATCTGTGAAACAATCAGATGAGTGACACGTGCGATGCCAACTCTAATTATAAGCACTTTTGGGTTGAATCCGAGCTCAATTTTGGAAAAAATCGTTTTGTTTGACTTTTTGGAGTCAAACTTCATGTTTTTTGACTAAAAAACTGGACCTGAATTCGAGTTTGCTTGTGTTTGTGATTAATTCCAGTAGTTATAGTTCATGAAAACGAATCTACCGTAGATTACAAAAATGATTTTCATTGTGTTTTGTTCAGAATCACAAATGGGGGTGGTGAACGTGTTCTTGAGCTCATTAATGGTGAAATCATCAATCCTTAATGGTTTTCTGCAAGTATAGTTCCATTAGATTTGGTTTGAACTCGTCAATTCAATGGTACAATCGGTTTTGAATTTCGTTAATGTTTGAGTGATTCATAAAATCAAAGAATGGTGTTCTTCAAGAGCTCATCAATGGTGAATTCTTCAACCCTTTACGGTTTTCTGCAAATCTGGTTCCTTTAGATTCGTTTTGAACTCATGAATCCAATGGTACAATCGGTTTTAAATTTTGTTAATTTTTGTGTGACGTCGTCGGATGGTGTTGGGGGTTGTGACGGTGGTAGTGAGGTGGTGTTGGTGCGTCGGAGTGCTTTTGGGTGGTTGTGGTTATGGGCAGGTGGTGGTGGTGGTGGTGGGGAGGTGGTGATGGTGGTGGTGGAGTGGTTGTGGTGGTGGTGAGGTTGTGGTGGGGTGATAGGGATGATGACTGGACATTAAATAAAAAGAAAAACAAAAAAAAATCACACATCAGCGTCCACGTCAGCATCTGTTAACGGAGTTAGATTTTTTTATCTGCGAGATTATTATTTGTAAAAAGTGAAAAGTTGGGATTATTTGACGTAATTTTTTCTAAAATTTAATGTTCGATTTTTTTTTTCAATTTTTCCCTCTTATTATTTGTTTTTAAAAGTAAAATTAATTTACGTGTTAAAATTATTACCACCAATTAATTTTTAGATACTTTATTTATTAGTTCTAGTTAACATTCTATAACAAAGGACATTTGCCTCGATGGTATTTGGATGATTGAAATCCTTAAGGTATTAAGTTCAAATCTGACTTGGGTGTTTTTTTTAAGTGGTGGGTTTCCTTCTTTATGATGTTTTTGGGTGAATCAGGCCTAGAGTGTCAAACCTAGTATGAACGGTTGCAATCCCCGTCTCAGAAAGACTTGCTCGGGTATTGAAGATTTATGGGGAGTTTTAAATACCGTTAAAAAAATTTGAATAACATTCTATACTAATACATTCTCATTCGTCCACGTGGCAGAGCATGTGGATACCGCGAGGGTTGCGTATTAATTTTTTTTGTTTTTCAATTTTTTTTGTGTTTTCTTATTCAAAGGTAAAAATTTAACTAATGAGTTGGTGGTGTAATATATATAGTTATGTAAAATAGGTCTTGTTATTTATTTTCAATCTTAACGAGGTTTGCACACGAGTTGGTGATATATAATAAATATAGTCGAATATGAGGCTAAGTGTAGTGGATAAGGCCCCAAATGGGGCGTTATCCGCCATGTGGACGATGACTGGACAAGGGGCTTTATGAGGCTTTATGGTGTAGTGGATAAAGCCCCCATAACGCCCCAATTTCTTCCCCTTTTGCGCGTTATAAGGCTAACGCCCCTCTCCGATTTTTTGCTCATAACGCCCCATAACGCCCCTGCGTAGTGGGGGTGGGCGTTATGGGGGGCGTTATAGGGCTTTATTGGGCCCAGTAACGCCCCATTACGGGTAGTCTGATAGGAAGAGTATATGCATCTCGTTCGTCCACGTGGCGAAACATGAGGATGCCACGCTGCTTGCGTATTAATTTTTATGTTTTTTGTTTTTTCTTTCATGTTTCTTACTGAAAATTAACAAATTTAACACATGAGTTGGTGGTGTAATAGGTATGTTTATGTAACATAGAGTTTTTATTTATTTTCAATCTTAACGAATTTAGCACACGAGTTGTCGATTGGGGAAAATTTCACAGAAACATAACCAACTCTTAATTTTGTTTCAATTAGGTCACTTAAACTTTTTTTTTGTTCCAATCAGGTCACTCAACTTTAAAATATGTTTAAATCCTAGATAAATGACTTGATTAGCAGGTAAACTTATCAATTTTATAAAAAAAACTTATTTTTTTAATAAAAATAAACGTTTTTTATAAAAAACAAAAAAAAAGTTTTTATAAAAAACGTTATAAAAACGTTTTTTATAAAATAATTCGTTTTTATAATAATACGTTTTTTATAAATTTCGTTTTCATTAAAAATTCGATTATAAAAAATTAGTTTTTTTTTAAATGAGTTTTTAATAAAAATGATTTTTTATAAAAAATCGAAATTTTATAAAAAAAGTTTTTTTTTATAAAAACGAACTTTTATATAAAAAACGTTTTTTATAAAAAACAAAAAAAACGTTTTTATAAAAAAAACGTTAGAAAAACGTTTTTTATAAACTAATTCGTTTTTATAAGAATACGTTTTTTATAAAATTTCGATTTTTTATAAAAAAAAATCGTTTTTATTAAAAATTCGATTATAAAAAATTAGTTTTTTTATAAATTCCTTTTTATATATAAAAATTCTTTTTTTATAAAAAATTCAGTTTTTATAATTTTTTTTTGATAAGGTTACCTGCTAATCAGGTCATTTATCTAGGATTAGAACATATTTTAAAGTTTAGTTACCTAATTGGAACAAAAAAAAAGTTTGAGTGACCTAATTGGAACAAAATCGAAAGTTGATTATGTTTCTACAAAGTTACCCCGGTTCTAAGAAACATTTCTGAAAATGATACGTTAGATGTTATTCTATTATTTGTTTACTAGGATAGAACCCGTATGTTATACGGGTTAAATCATTTTTTTTTGGTAAAGGGTTATACAGGTTAAATCATTAGAAAATATATATAAATGATAATTCATGCATACTCATTTTATTACCCGAATAACGTATTACATTACATTTAATAAAGTTATAATTCATAATATGGTATTGGTGACTTTATCTTATTCATAAAAAAATATTTAGAGCATGTCTCTACTTGTATATTTGGAAAAAATACAACATAAACATGATCATCTTTAAAAATGGTTGTTAGAAAAACAATCCAACTTTGAATAGCGACTAACACTAACTTATGATTTGACAAACTTGAGAATTTAAGTCTCGATAGAAAGTTAGGTGAGTATAAAATTTCATCAAAATTATAATAAACATTTTTTAATTGTTGAGTATAAAGTCTAAAGTATAATTAGAATATTATAATGTTAAATCAATAAAAAAAATTATCTTGGTATATATTAGATAACGTACAATTGTATTAGTCATGATGTTTAAAATTTCCAATTTTAATGAACATGGATCATTTGATATGATAGAAAAACTATTTAATATTGGATATTATGAACATAAATTTTATTGTTTACGGATTTCTCTATAAATAGTATCATCCACAATGTTTATTAGATTTGTAAAACAATATTAGTTATTCATTAGTTATAATATTAAATATGATTTGCTCAATTATATATATTTGAAAAACACGGTAAATAAATGTCTATTGGTATTTTATAAGTTTTTTAAATATTTATTAAATGAAAATAATAATAGTTTAAAAAAGAATTTTAAATAAAAATTAGATGTAAATTGATATATGATTGTCATAATTCCATAAATATAATTAAATAAAAATATATCATGATTATAAGGGATATAATTTCCTAAAAAAAAATTCATTAGGGATTAGATTTGGGAGGGAAAAATTGTGTGAGAATGATTCTAGTGTTGACAAGTGTCAACAATTGTAATTGTTTATTAGAGTAGGAAGATTAAATGGCCATTATGTTGCCAATTCATATGCAATTGCGTACTATGAACTCTAATGAATATGTTGAAGATAATGATATTAAAAATAACTTCAACCAACTACAAAACGTCCAAGCTTCTAAATAATATTAGTGAAGCAAAATTAAAATTTATTTATTTTATTTTCAAAAGACGTTATTTTAAGGTCTAATTTGTGATTAAAATATTAAGTTGGTGGTGAAAAAATAATGAAGGGATATTTTAGTCTCGGCTACTACATTTTTTAAAACGTTCATAACTTGTATATATGATATATATATTTTTAAATTACACCAGAAATGAATTAAAACATAAAACATATTGATAAATACATATTATAAGACATAAAACAAATAACAAAATAATATGAAATGAGTTAAAAAATAAAACACATATTATATAATGACCTGAAACATAGAACATAATAATGTGAACAAGACACAATTACTAAAATACTCCCCCCCCCCCCCCAAATTAATTAAAATCATCGGTTTCTTAGAACATTCAAAGTCACTTCACTAAAAATCATCAATTTATTAAATTTATTACTCATTGTCTAAAAACCCCACATCTCATTCCCCATATCTATCCCAATTTCAAATAAATAATATTTTTTATTCATTTGTTACTTTTTTCTCTCATCCATTAATAGTGAGAATTTAAATATGGAGGATAAGTTTAGCTTTCCCCATAATTTGGGGTGTGGGGGTATGCGAAACCTGATGTAGAAGTAAATGTAGACAAAAATATTCATTTCTCTCATGCTCTGAATGTTCTTAGGCTATCCGTAATGGGACTTGAAAGGGATTTTCGTGCCCCTCTCACGACCCCACCCATTACACTTGGGCGCTAAAAAAAAAGGTCTGGGTCTTGAAACTTCTCACGCCTGAAGGGGGCTTGAAAGGGAAGGATTGGGGGGGGGGGGGGAGGATTAATGATGATGGGGGTTGAAAATTATTCATCCCACTAAACCATATATAGTTTTCAAGCCCCTTGCCATGTAGGACGCCACATGGCAAAATTTGCCTAAAGAAGGGGTTTGAAAACCCATAACCACTACAGATAGCCTTAGTTGAACCTATCTATTCATACGTAATCAAAACGTCATATATATCTATACTATATTATAATACATTTGAGTGAGGCCATGTTTTTCTTTACTTAAAAAAGTTAAGAGCTTACGTGGATAAAATCGTCATTGTCCATTATGTTATTATATACACAAAAGTAACTGAATAATCAATTAATAGCAAAATTAACTTAGAAGTGTAATTTTTTTTTGAACGACTAAAATTACCACCACACCTACACTTTACAAATTTGATCCTCAGATGAGGCGTTTTTTTTTTCCTGTTCTCCAATTTCCAGTATTCTATTTATATATATGATCTTTTTTATAAAAAAAAAATTAACACATGAGGTTATAGTGCACTGGTTACTAATTTGGTGTTAAAATCACTTTTGTTGAGGTTATAGGTTCAAGTCAAGGGAATTATATTGTTATTCAGTTCTATTTTGCTTAAAGTTGTTTTACTTTATTTTTAGTAATATAAGGTTTTAGACTTTATTTTTAGTAATATAAGTTATATTTTCAAACTGGTATAATACATTCATTAAAAACAAAAGTGTGATCACAAAAACTTCAAGTTGGATTAGTTTTATTGTTTTGAACTTCTTATTGATTCTATATGTTAATAATGTAATACTAACTTTAATTTTTTTCTCGATTATGAGATTCAATATTTTCTAAACAAATAAGTTGCATTGATGTTTTATATCGAGGCCGGTGCAACGCGCGGCCTGACTTTAAACCTAGCTGAAAACATTTTTAAATTTTTTTTTAGTAAATAATACAAAAATTAAAGCACTTCACATAATGCTCTAATATATTTAGGGGGAATTGCATATTTCCCCCTATTTTCATTTGTAATTGCATATTTACCCAAAGTAAACAATCAATTGCGTATATCCCCTTTTCTAGTTAAATGACACTTATACCCTTAATTGATTTAATTGTTTATTACATTTAAAAAGAATGCATATTCTCGTTTAGACACAGCAAACCCAGACATGACGATTCATCTCCATCCCTTTGACCTTCGAATCATCTTCAAACATTCGATTTTTGCAAAAATTTTTACCCGTCTCTCGTCTCATTCTTATAGGTAATAATCTCGACCCTAATCCAGAACCCTCAAATTATGTTCCTGCTCCCGTGACTGGTCTGGTATATAAGGAGAAAATAGATCACGAATTGGAGAAATTAACACCCCAAATCTTTATAAATTTCTAAATTGTAAATAGTCACCTTGAGATGATAAGCTATATATATGTGTGTAACTATGATGTCGCCGATTTTATATCTTTAATTGTTGAAAGACCTTGAAAGGAGTTGATGAATAATATATTCAGTAGGTGTTATAAGAATAATAAAGGTTGAAGTTTTACTTGTTGTTTTGAAGTATATGATCATAATTAAGAATGAGATACAAGGTTTGACAAATTCTTGTAGATAATTTTGAGATGTTGGACATCCTAAAAGGATGAGAAGATGATAATATCTTCAGATCGATAGATGATGTATCGTATGTAACAGTAATTGGTTATCCTATTATTAGCTTTTCGTTGACTGTTGCTCAAATTGGTCGAATATGCAGGTCAATATAATGGACTCAATTTGGTTGGAGATATTACATAACTACAAGATCTCAGTTGAATGAAGGAATAGATGTTGGTGTAGATTTGCATTTATCCTCATTGCAATAGTTGAAATCAAGTGGAATAGATTTATAAAAGAAATTGTTACTAGCTGTAGTTAAATGGAATTGGGTGGGTATGGTACAAGGGGTTGGGACGTTAAGGGATATGCGTAACTGTACAAACAATGAATTATGCATGGGATTAGGGATAATTGGCTGAGGTAGGCTGTCTGATATATGGCTAGGGAGGATTTTGGTTTACTCATTTATTTGATGTCTAATTCTGCATGTTGCTCATTATGTTTAATGTGTTGTTTTTTTTTAGCTTATGACTGAGCTTGGGGGAGGTTAAAGATGGTATATATAATATATGTGAACGAAGAAAAAAAAAACGAACAAAAAGTTACTAAAAGTGCAAAAAAGATAAATGGGTATATATGTGATTTAAATGGTTTGGAATAAAAGGGTATATATGCAATTTATAAGATTTGAATAAATAAGGGTAAAGTAGTCATTCTATCATTTATTTTGAATAAAAAAAACTAAAATGGGTATATTTGCAATATGTTCAATTTAGGGAGGGGATATATGCAATAAAAAATTTAAGTTGGGTATATATGCAATTTTTTAAGTTTATAGGGGGAAATATGCAATTGCCCCATATATTTATGGTTCTCATAATAACACATCCTTCTATAAATTAAAATAAATCAAATGGCATTTGGTCCAATGGTATGAGATGATGATTAGAAATTAGGATCCTTGAAGTCTCAAAATCAAACCTGATTTAAAGTGGTTTTTTTTTAAGTGGTGTTTTTTCAGGGGCAGAACTAGAAAAGTCTTTGAGGGGGTCCGTAATTTTTTTTACGGAGTCACTAGTTTTAGATGTTTCAGTTTCATATAAACGTACATAAAAAAATTTAATCTATTACTTACTAAATAGTTTTTAATGCAGGCGCATGTTGCGACACGACATTGTGAGTAAAGAAAAAAATAAACGATTAAAAAATTCTACATGATTTGATAAAAAAATTATATACCGTAACATTGACAACGATATAATAGTAAAAAATAATAGTAAAGGGCTAGAAATGAAGAGAAAATAAAAAGTAACGTGTGAAAAAAAATATATGACAAAATGTTTGCCTATAAAAAAAATCTATGTTTTTATATTGTAATATTTTATTATAAAAGGGGTTTAAGATAAATGTATTTAAAAATAATGGGTCTATAATGAATGTAAATAAAAAAGAGGTGGAAATAAGTACCTTCATTTACTCTCCTCATTTATAGCAGTAAAATTAATAAAGCAAGCTGGGAAAAAAATGTTAAGAACAAGATTTGAACTTGCACCTCTTCAAAATCAAACAAGGGATCCCGCCACTAGGCTAGTTACTTGCTTTGTTTTATTTTCAAAAACTAAGTATTTATTAACTCCTCTTCATAATTTTTTTTTTAGAAAAAACGTTCACATAATTTTCACTTTGCGTACGAGATTGAAGGGGGTCCACGGGGACCCCCTGGGCCTAATAAGGGTCCGCCCCTGTGTGTTTCTTCCTTTATTTATGGTGTTTCTGGGTGAGTCAACCCTGAAGTGTCAAATCTAGTATGGATGGTTGTAACCCCGTCTGAGAAATGCTCACTCGGGTATTAGAGATTTGGGTAGTTCCAATGCCGTTAAAAAATGTGATTTAGCGAACAATGCCAATACTTTTAATAGTTGAACAAAATATTTAATAGTTTATTAGCAAAGAACTAACGAGGTTAGGCTACTTTTAGTAGAAGTGCAACAGATTCAAGTATCTTAATAATTTGGATTATTATGAAGAATTTTCATAATTGAGATTATTATCGACCAAATGTTCATAATTGAGAATTTTCATAAAATTTAGTAAACCTAAATTATATTATATTATTTAATATGATATCTATATAATCAATAATGACAAAAAGCAGAGAGAGACCGAATGTTCATAATTGAGAATTTTCATGAAATTTAGTAAACCTAAATTATATTATTTAATATGACATCTATATAATCAATAATGACAAAAAGAAGAGAGAGAAAAGCGAGTAATTATTTTATTCACACAAGAAAGGTGACAACAAAAAATTAAAGAAAATCACAGACATCTTGCAACCACACGCGCGCTACATATTATCAGATTTGGAACCAAAAAACTTGTCAAACTCCCCCACCAGGAGTCACTCATTCAGCTCCCCATTCCCCACATATATATATATATATATTCATCGAAGAGATCAACAATATATCCTACGATACAATACAGGCAAAAACCACTAGATTTAGCTTTCGATCTGCTCCAGGTGGAAGCTTCCAAAGGGATCGCATTGATCCATATATCTATCTTTGATCGTCCCAGGCAGGCCAGCTAGCTGATCATAATTAATCAATTATCTTGGATCATGCGGTCTCTTCGGAAGTTTCCTCCATGGCGCTGCTAAACGTACGTCGTTTGCATCATTATTAATCGCTCTCGCATAATAATTTCTCCCCATCTTCAACTCGATTCAAAGGTAGATGCTCATCGTCTCTCTCTGTAAATTTTGTAATTAATTTATGACATAATATTCACATAGGCTATAGCGTTGTTGTCTGTCTCGATCTACTAATTGGGGGCCGGTATTCATACATGATATATAGCATCTTCACTTCACTTCACTGTTGTTTTTTTCTGATTTGCTAATTTTTCTACGTTTATATATGCTAGCTGCTATCTGCTAATATATAACGATTTACATCATGTTCAATAATTTCTTTCATATATATATTTCCGGCCGGTACCAATTTATAACAATGAAAAACTGATCATTTCATATATATAAATATATACCAAGTGAACTTACAGTATAATTATAATATTAGTTAACATGCGAAGAATTGAAGAATATATAGGTATATAGAAACGACAAATTAAGTCGCCGAGATGCGTAAGTACGTGTGGAACACGAAACAAATTTCACCCACTGATCGATGATGAAATGTTTCCTAGGGGACAACTACGGCAAAAACATATTGTACGTACTCTTGAAGTAGACAACTGACCAGCCCAATTAAGTTAATTTCATCTGCAAACGCGAGTTGCTGGAAAAACCATGAAAGTTGTACAAATTAAGTAGCTAGCTAGCTAGCTAGCACTAAAGAAACACACGCACACCATAGTTGAAACAACATGATGCGCATGAAGCTAGCTGCTCACCATTAAACTCCTCTGTTAAATAGTCAAAAACACAATGAAATATTTGCCAGCAAGCTCACGAGCTCACGATATAATAAACCCAATGTTTCTTAAATTGTATTAGACGTCTTTATGGAACTCAACTTATTTAATGTTTCTCTAATTTCAACTTAGTTATTAACCGTACGTTTTTAACACACACTCTAGTTAGTCAGGTTTCTGTTTAATTTCAACTTACAGCTGCTATCATGAGATGCTGAGCAGTTGAGAACTTCTTGTTGAGAGTGTGAATTAAGAATATCACATAGCTAGACCACCCTCATCGCTATTCTTATTTGATGTCCGTAATTAAGCCTAAGTGCCTCTTGTCCAAACCACAACCAGTAATGAAGAAATTAAAGCTCAAACGAATCGATATCAAAGAAACACACAAGAACCGAACCAATGGAATATATATATATGTCTTTATTGAATACTAGGAAAAATATAACTCGAAACAACCTATGAAAACAAACTTGGAAACAAAATAAAGAAATTAATATACTAATCCTAACTCGATTATTAGGACTCCCTGGACGCCGGCTTGCACACCAAGGAACCTAACTTTGGGTTTTGCCACCTACATCCTCAAGTTACGAAAATTGCCAACAATACCCCCCCCCCCCCCCCTTTCAAATCTTGTAAAAAAGATCTTCATCTCCCATGAGCTTCCTCATCTCTCAAATGCATTTTCAATTTCGCCAGTCACGTGGTCGATGGTAACTTGTATGTCATCTAGGGATGTTAATTAGGTCGACTTTCGGTTATTCTAGTTTGAAAATTTTTAAACTGGATTCGAATTCGACTCGAATTCGGATAAGCTTATTCCAATTCAAGTCGAATTCAAATCCATTCGATTTAACCAAATAAGAAAAAAAAAAATTACTAATATCTAGTAAATTTACACATAGTACTTAACTTCTAAAAATGAGTCATATACCTGTTCAAAATGACCCACAAACCAGCTCAAAATATCCCATAAACATGCTCAAAAGAATACATATGTGATGAAGACGTGACGAGTACGTGATAATCAACTTGCTAGGGATGAACCAATAAAGATGAATTGATGATATGGAATCGAAGATGAATTTAGCGTCTTAGCTTCTATCTTAATATCCAAGGTTATGAAAGTGGAACTAAAACAAGGGTTATGGATTAGGAATAGAAATGACGTTCAAAACTTCAGATTCAATTAATGGGTAACTGGACATGGATTGGATTTAACTAAGACAACCCAATAGCCTTTTAATTTGGCCCATAAAATATTTTGGACTTGAGTGGAAACTTTATTATGAAATTTTAGTATATTATATATATAAAAATATTTAATATATATATATATATATATATATATATATATATAATTATTATTCGAGTTATTCGAGTCAAATTGGTTTGAGATAATCAAATTCAAATTTGAATCGGATTCGACTCCATTAACTCGACATTAGAATTCGAATAAGTTATTCGAATTGGGTTCGATTCGAATTTCGAGTTACTCGAGTCCGTTAACTATGTAATGATAACTAGTGTGTATGTGTTTACTCCTCCCAGGAAATATTGGTTTCTTCATCAGCGCCGTTGCAGACATATTATCAACTCTTAACGACACAATTGTTCCTTCCACCCAATTATCTCACTAAGTAACCCACGTAGCCAAACGGCTTGACACAAGGCCGATGTGGCAACCATGAACTCGGTTTTACAAGAGGATAATGCCACGGTGGCTTCCTGTTGAGTGGGCCACGTTTTTGACAATTTGTTGAAGTAGAAGATTACTGCACTTGTGCTTTTGCCATCATCTCTGTCAGGTGGATGACTACTGTTGATATATGTAATCAAGTCACGACTTCCAACTTTCTTTTTGTAGAATATACTATAGTTGATCAATCCCTTCAAACACCAAAGAATGTGATTCACGAGCTGCATATTTGAGACTAGAATACTTACGGCATAGGATTGTTCGGGTCTTATGTGTAAAACATATTTAGGCAACCAATAATTTTCCGATACTCCGTTGGGTTTATCGACTCACCATCCTCATTTTTTTCTTTTTTTTTTCTTCTGCTTCCATCGAGAATCCAAAAGTACCCCCAAATACCATTTATATTTGTGCTTATTGTGATCATGGCCTACTAATAAAATAGAGACAAAGAATCCCCAGCTCATATTCTTTTTATCTCGATTTCTCTTGAAACTTATAAAATTTATATATAATTTGGTATTAATTCTCTAGAATATGTATAAAAAACCATTCGAAATATAGAATAATTTGTTAAGTTTACATGTGTAAATTAAGACACATCAAGATACTTTGAGGTCGCTATGAGCGATGAAAACACTGCCCCGGATGGTGTGGGACCGACAAAAATCTCACCAAATCGTCTCCGATTCAATCCCCATTTGACTTTATTTATTTTGTTTTTTTTTTATCTTTTAAACCAATCAAAATTTTAACATGAGGCAATGAGAATAATGAAATATCATCTTCCCGTTAAAATAGAAACATGAAGTGTGAGCGAAGGTTAATGATGTGTTACGCGAGAAAAATATGATTTTTTACGACTCTCATTTTGCTCAAAGGACGAGAGGTGATGTGGTGGATTAGATCTTATGGACAAAAAAAAAAAAAAAAAAACAAGCCCGGTCCACATCTTGAGCCCTATCCATGACATTCGACATCAATAAAACAAAGTAGTGTTTGAGTTGTTTATATCTGTAGCAATCAATTTTTATGGTTTATATGACTTTGGATTATTTAAGAAAACTAATGAATTAGGCTTCTGTTTCAGTGTTTTATATTTCATATCGTCAGTATTAGTAAATAATATTTACTAAATATATTATTGTATCTTTTTTCACAAAACCAGAAAATAAATTAAATCCGACACAGTATAATCTAACGAAAAGATTAAACCCAAAAAAAAACTATATACCGTGGTTAAAAGAGTGTAAAATGGGTGTAATAAATATAGTTTCTGATGTTTGAAATCTAACTACTTATGGCTAAAATAGTTGGATTTAAGGAATCGTGTTAGAAGTTGTAAGATCATGTACCACCACATGTACACACTAAAAACTACCATAAATTTGAAACAAAAAGAATAATTAATGGTAAACCATAAGATGCTGAAGACAATTTCTAACCTTAAGCACCCATCCCTAAAAATCGCTACTTTCCCCATAATTTCTTGACAAAAAGTTTGATTGTTCTCCAGATTTGAAGGATCTATTCCATATTCATTTCCTCTGTATTTGCATTTTTGTTTTTCACCTAATCCTGCAATAACACCACCAATCATGGTATGTATCTCTTCAAAGTCTTGTTCTTACATTTATTATATATAAACTATTTAGGAAGCATATCTGATTATGTTGATCATGATCCGGTTAGGATGTGTTGCTGTTTGTTTCCCCATTTTGTTTTCCGTTTTCTGTTGTAATGATTTGTGGATCAGGCGAATGCGGCGTCTGGGATGGCTGTTCATGATGACTGTAAGTTAAGGTTTTCGGAGTTAAAATCCAAACGTAACTACAGATTCATTACCTTCAAGATCGAGGACCAACAAGTGGTTGTTGACAAGACTGGTGGTCCTAATGAAAGCTACGAGAATTTCACAGATTCACTCCCTAACAATGAATGTCGTTATGCTGTCTTTGACTTTGACTTTACGACAGATGAAAATGTTCAGAAAAGCAAGATTTTATTCATTGCGTGGTACCCATAAAATGACATCATTTACATAAAACTTTATTTATATCTCCATGAATCCTTATTTTCAATAGTAACAGAAATTATATATTTCAGGTCACCAGATACGTCAAAAGTGAGAATGAAGATGGTGTACGCGAGTTCCAAAGACAGATTCAAGAGAGAACTTGATGGAATCCAACTCGAGTTGCAAGCAACAGATCCCAGCGAGATGAGCTTAGACATTGTAAAAGCACGAGCAATTTGAGCAATAACAGTGCGGTTTGATAAATCATTCTTCCTTAATGCCATATTTTTAACCTTTTTTCTATTAATTTATTGTCAATTTTTCTACAAGAAATAGTGTAATGCAACAATACTATGCCTTTACTGTTTGTTATATTCATAATCAATTTGTATATTTCACCCGCTTTCATACGTTTTCTCCCCCAACTTCTAGATACAAATTACATATACTTAAAGTTGGAGGGTCCGTTGTGAAGTTTTGCAATCTTATAACCAAAAGAAGATGTATGGAAAGAGTCGTGTTTTGCAATCTTATTACCCATATATATTTAAAAAAGTTGTAAAAGGGAAGTTTGACTTTTATGAATTCCGTGTATGGAATAAGTCAACATGTATATTTCTTGAGTCAAAGATTGACTTTTATGGTGTCATCTTATCTTATATCTTGTATAAAGTAGAATTAGTTTGAGGTAGATTAATCATGGCGCACCATTGTAGTATTGGCTTCTCTCTGTTCTTCATCTTTGCTACTACAAACCTCTGTTTTGGTTGCTTGGAACATGAGAGGCAGGCTCTTATGCAGTTTAAAACCAGTATTGTATCAGACTCTTCGAATCAGTTATCATCATGGACCGGAAAAAACTGTTGTCAGTGGCTCGGTGTGGGTTGCGATAATGCCACCAGACAAGTGACTAGGCTTGATCTCAGAACCAACTCTGAGCAGTTACAGGGAGATGAGTTGAATTCGACTTTGTCCGAGTTGACTCATTTGAGTTACATGGACTTGAGTGGGAACTATTTTGGCAACAGTCCGATTCCTGAGTTCATCGGGTTGATGACACGACTTGAATATCTGAATCTTTCTTCAGCCGGCTTTTCGGGTGTTGTTACACACCAAATTGGAAAACTTTCGAGTCTGCGTGTGCTCGATCTCAGTGATCGCAATAGCAATGGGTTAATTGTTGATGACCTCGCCTGGGTATCGGGTCTTTTGTCACTAGAACATCTTGATTTGAGCGGAGCGAGTATTAGTGGAGCTCCGGATTTTGATAAGGTACTGTTTTATATGATTCCTTCTTTACTAGAGTTGCACTTGTCGAATTGTGAGCTTTCGAATTCTCATTTTGATCAAACTCATCTTGATTCTAATCTTACTCGTTCGACCATACAAACACTTGATCTTAGTAAGAATTTGCTGGAAGGAAAATCCCCTATCTTTTTACAAAACTTGACCTCTTTAAGGGTTCTTGATCTTTCAACCAACCAACTCAATTCTTCGATTCCTGTCATGAACAACATTGTCGAACTCAATCTTGCGAGTAATAGATTCCTGGGTATTCAAGAAACCGGGGTGTGGAGACTATGTGAGTTAAAACAGCTGGATCTTTCATTCAACTATATGCAAGGACGACTCACAGTGCCATCTGAATGCAGACATTATGGTCTCGAGAGACTGATTCTAAACGACAATAAGTTAAGTGGTGAAATCCCAGCAACTCTAGAACGACTTACAGCCTTGAGAGCATTATATCTTGATTACAACCTGTTCACAGGAACCATTCCGGAATCTTTAGGAAATCTAACAAGTTTAACAGAATTAGTTCTATCAGGAAACCAATTAACCGGTTTAATTCCTACATCTTTAGGAAATCTAGTTGAGTTAAGAAGACTAGATTTATCTGAAAACCTATTAAACGGGATGATTCCATCCTCCATCGGACGGCTATCGAATCTAGAGATCATGTATTTGAGCCTGAATTCACTGTCTTGGATTCCATTCTCTATTGGAAACCTGTCAGAACTCCGGTTTCTTGATCTATCATCAAACTTATTACAAGGGTCTCTTCCAGAATCCATTGGACAACTTTCTGAACTTCGATTTCTTGACATATCAAACAACTCCTTATCTGGTGTCGTCACTGAAGCACATTTTGCAAACACATCAAAGTTAATACATTTGGCTGCAATCTCGAACCAGTTTTTGAGCTTCAAGATTTCACCCAACTGGAAGCCGCCTTTCCAAATAAGAAACGTGCTGCTCGGATCTTGCAAAATTGAATCAGAATTTCCTCCATGGATTCACACACAAACGAATCTAGTAATTCTAATCCTTTCCAATACTGGCATTTATGGACCTCTTCCAGAGTGGCTTTCTAAGCTACCTGTTATTGAGTTACTGGATCTCTCCCATAACTTTCTTACCGGTCCGCTGACAAACCTTCCTTCCAACCAAACAACCAAGGCAACAGAGACTTTCATCGAACGGTTGGTAGATTACCAGAATGTGGCAAGATTGATGCTTCTTAAGAACAATCTGTTCAACGGGTCAATTCCAGATTCGTTGTGTAACGCTACAGATTTACTTATCCTCGATCTTTCGAGAAATATGCTGTCCGGGATGTCAAGTTGGTAACCAGAGGATTGAAAGAAGATGGATGAGAGTGTTGTATTGAGAATTGAGATTATGTTTTTGATAATTTTACAAGGCCCTAATACACGATATAAATACATGAAAAAACTGGGAAAACATGGAAACATTGTTGTCATCCTAGCTGTTCTTTAGCTGTGAAATTGTTGTCATTGACCGCCCCAAATATGGTAGGGATATATGTAAACTAATCCCACTGATTCCTCATTTTCATGCTCATTTTCTAACACTCCCCCTCAAGTTGAATAGTGGGATTCCCGATATTCAACTTGGCAAGACAATTACTGAAGCTTCTTCCATTAACAGCCTTGGTTAGTATGTCTGCAAGTTGGTTTTCAGAACGGACAAATGGAAGTTCGATGATTCTCGCTTCTAACTTTTCCTTGATAAAGTGTCTATCGACTTCCACATGTTTGGTGCGATCATGCTGGACAGGATTCTCTGAAATCTGGATTGCTGCTTCATTATCACACATAATCTTGCAAGTTCGGTTTGGAGGAAAACCGATTTCAGTTAACAGTTTCCGTATCCACAATACTTCAGCAAGGCCTCGTGCTATTCCTCTGAACTCAGCCTCTGCACTCGATAGGGCAACAACCTTCTGTTTTTTGCTCCTCCATGTAACCAAATTCCCCCCTACAAGGGTAAAATATCCTGAAGTTGATCTTCGGTTCCCCTTATCTCCTGCCCAGTCGGCATCGGTATAGGCTTGAATCTCTAAATGTTTGTTCGATTTGAAAAGAACCCCATGACTTACAGTTCCCTTGAGATATCTGATAATTCTCCATACGGCTTCCATATGTGTTGCTTGTGGTTGATGCATGAACTGACTGACCACACCTACTGCGTATGCTATATCGGGCCTGGTGTGTGAGAGATATATTAGTTTTCCCACTAGTTTTTGGTATCTTTCTCTGTCAACAGTCTCTGCTCCTTCTATCATATGAAGCCTATGATTTACCATCATTGGGGTTTCTGCGGGTTTGCAATCAAGCATCCCTACTTCTGTTAAGAGATCCAGCACGTACTTCTTTTGACATATGAATATCCCTTGTTTTGACCTTAGCACTTCGATGCCAAGAAAATATTTAAGTCTTCCCAGATCCTTCATTTCGAAATCGGAAAAAAGGTTCTTTCTTAGCCTTGTGATTTCTTCAACATCGTCCCCTGTAATGATCATATCATCAACGTATATGATCAGACACGTTATAAGTTTGCCTCTCCGCTTAAGAAAGAGAGTATGGTCAGAGTTGCTTTGTTTAAAACCATATTTCTTCATTGCAAGGGTGAATCTTCCAAACCATGCTCGTGGGGACTGTTTGAGGCCATAAAGGGATTTCTTTAACTTGCAAACTTCTTTTATCTTGAAGTTTTTTGTGAAACCAGGGGGAGCTTCCATGTATACTTCTTCTTTTAATTCTCCATGTAGGAAGGCATTTGTCACATCAAATTGATGAAGATGCCAATCTTTGTTGGCAGCTATTGAAAGTAGAACTCTGATTGTGTCAATTTTAGCAACTGGAGAAAAAGTCTCTGAATAGTCGACTCCATAGGTTTGAGTATACCCCTTTGCAACTAGACGCGCTTTATATCTTTCGATGGTTCCATCTGGCTTGCGTTTGATTGAGAAGACCCAACGACATCCCACGGCTTTCTTTCCCGATGGAAGAATGCATTTCTCCCACGTGTCATTCTTCATTAGTGCACCCATTTCCAACTCCATTGCAGTTCTCCATTTTTGAGATTTCAGGGCTTGTTCTACATTGTTGGGAACCTGTTCAGCATATAGTGATGATTCAAACGCTTTAGCGTCTGGAGTTAAGTTTCCTTTAGCAAGACTAGCAACAGGAAACTTAGCACTTCTGGATTGCTTTTCTGGTGTGAATCGCTTTGGAGGAACTCCTCGGTTGGATCTTGGTGGTAGGACATATCTTCCAGCAGTGTCATCTTGGGTCTGATCTTCTTGTGGTTCACCGACCTCTGTTACTATTTCATCAACAATTTCATGAGTTTCATTAGTTTGATCACACTCAAGGGTTTGAGAAGTACTTACCTCGGATACCGGGTCAGGAGGAGTTGAAGTGGTGTCACTGATCGCTTCAGGTTGTTGTGGACTTAGTGACTCATTTAGGATGTTGTGGTCTATCTCTTCTCCCGATGGTATGCTTTGGAGCCAGCTTAGTGTGTCATTTATATCTTTATCCCCCTCACCACTATGTTGAGATTTGTAAAAGAACTCGGTTTCAAGGAAGTCACAATTCATGGTGGTGTATACATGACGTTTACGGGGGCTATAACACCGATACCCTTTTTGATTGACTCCATATCCTATAAACACACACTTTTCTGCACACGGGTCGAGTTTGGTCCTATCGGTTTTTGGTATATGGACAAAAACAGAACACCCAAAGATTCGTGGCTCAAGGGTAAGGGCTGGTGGTATTTTAGTAAATTCAGATAAGGTTTGTAATGGGGTTTTTAGGTCAAGGACCTTGGTTGGTAATCTGTTAATAAGGTAGGTAGCAGTTGCTACGGCCTCAGGCCAAAAAAACTTAGGAGCTTCAGATTCGATAAGAAGGGCACGTGTTATCTCTAGTAGAATACGGTTTTTCCGTTCTACCGTACCATTTTGTTCAGGGGTGTGAGGACATGAAGTTTGGTGGATTATTCCCTTCGTTTGACAAAATTGTTTTATTGAAGCATTAACAAATTCGCCCCCGTTATCAGATCTTAGGGTTTTGATATTTGTTTGGTATTGTGTTTGAATCATTGTATAGAATATACTGAATTTATCAAAGACTTCGGACTTGTGCTTTAAAAAATAAATCCATGTCATACGGGTGCAGTCATCAACAAATAGTAAGAAAAAACGAAAGTTTTGCCCTCCAATAACCTCAGCCGGACCCCAAACGTCCGAATGAATTAATGAAAAAGGTGAGCCAACCCTTGTGTTGTTTATTTTAAAGGAGTGTCTATGGCTTTTGGCTAACACACACACTTCACACTCTAGCACTTTATTTGACGGGAATATTTTTGGAAATAATAAATGTAAATACCCGATGGATGGGTGTCCCAGTCGTCTATGCCATAGCCAAGCTTCTCTATTTGTAGTACCATGAGCAAGCATTGCAGTTCCTTCTTGAGTCACTTCATCCACATAATACAATCCTTGACGTTCAGTGCCACGTCCAATGATCGCCCCTGTCCGGATATCCTGTAAAATACAAAAGGTAGGATGCATAAGAACACTGCAATTTAATTCCTTTGTAACATGGCTAATAGATAATAATTTATGTGATAACGAGGGAACATAAAGACAGTTGGAGAGTTTTAACGTTGGTGTTATCTCAACAACTCCCCCTCCTTGTACCACCATCATTCCTCCATTAGCGGTCTGGATTTGCTTTCTTCGTGGTGTAGACGTCGAGACAATATCAGATGGATCAAATGTCATGGTATCGGTTGCCCCACAATCAAGTATCCATAACTCTTCTTGTTTTTTGTTTTGATTTTTAACTAAATTTACAAACCCATTTGTAAAATGACAAGGATTAATGTCTGGGTTTGTTTTGTCATTTTTGAAACTAGTGGGATGGTTATGAATGTTTGGGTTTGTTTTTAGTTTAAAAGACAAAGGGCTTGGGCTTGAGGAATAACCCTCAAACCCATTACCTGTAGTCTGCGCCTTCTCCCCCTGCTTGCTTACCATCGACGCATCACCAATCTGCGCCATCGTCACACCACAGAAACCTCCATCTGTGAACTTGAATTGAGTACCTGGTCTCTCTCGAGGGTTATTTAATGCTGCTAAAGAAGAGGTTGGGGAGATGCAGTTGGGGCCGACTTCTGATTTGCAATCTTTCATTCTGATGTGCAGAATCCGATCGGGGATTTATTCTCGGTATAGGTTTAAGAAAGGAGAAGGTCTTGACTGGTTTTTAGGGGTTTCGCCAGAGTTATCTTTTTGTCGCGGGATTTCCGATGACGCCGCAAATGGAATGGAGACCGAGATTTGGATGAATGCCGTAGATGGAGGTTTGATTTCTGTTCCTTCTTTCCCTGTCCTCAGGCTATTAATTATGGGTGATGGCTGAATCTGTAAGCATGAAAGAAAGAAACAAAAAAAATCGGGTTTTCAACCTTTGCTAAGGGTTGCAAACGGGTAGATGACGAGCAATATTGGTCCTAGAATTAGAACCTTGCTCTGATACCATGTCAAGTTGGTAACCAGAGGATTGAAAGAAGATGGATGAGAGTGTTGTATTGAGAATTGAGATTATGTTTTTGATAATTTTACAAGGCCCTAATACACGATATAAATACATGAAAAAACTGGGAAAACATGGAAACATTGTTGTCATCCTAGCTGTTCTTTAGCTGTGAAATTGTTGTCATTGACCGCCCCAAATATGGTAGGGATATATGTAAACTAATCCCACTGATTCCTCATTTTCATGCTCATTTTCTAACACGGGAATGTACCGGACTGCTTGGGAAATCTCAGCGAAATGTATGTAATGATATTGAGTTCCAACCGGTTATCCGGGATCATTCCAGCCTCTCTAGGAAAACTTGGTTCTTCCATACAATTGTTACATCTAAACAACAATACTTTCCATGGTGAACTTCCAGAAACTCTATCGAATTGCACAAGTTTAAACATTCTGGATCTAGGGGAAAACAGATTCTCTGGAAGCATACCGAAATGGATCGGAGAAGAGTTCATTTCTCTGGTTATTCTCAGGCTACATAACAACAACTTCACAGGTCGAATTCCAGAAGAATTGTGTCAAAATTCCCAACTTCAGATCATGGATTTTGGAGATAACAATTTAACCGGGACGATCCCAGGCTGTTTCCAAAACTTGCGCGGAATGACCGGAGGTGGCTCTAACCTATACTCCTTCAGCGGGTTTGAGCAGAGTTTGATTCAGGTAATGAAAGGGGTATCGATCGAGTATACAACGATAATGAGATACGTAGTGAACCTTGACCTATCGAGCAATAAATTGGTCGGAGAAATACCTCCAGAGTTGACTACCCTTTCAGGATTGCTTGGTCTGAACTTGTCAAACAACCATCTGACCGGACGGATTCCTGATAAAATCGGCGAACTGAATTCGTTGATGTCGCTTGATCTCTCTGCAAACCAACTTTCAGGGATGATCCCGCAGAGTATGTCGTCTTTGAGTTTTATTAGCCATCTGAATTTGACATACAACAACTTATCCGGGCGGATACCCACAGGAAATCAACTTCAGACACTCATTGACCCTTGGATATATGCCGGCAACGACGGGCTTTGTGGCAGTCCGTTACCGAAGAGCTGCATCCGTGATGAAGCTTCGGTTACCGAGCCCGAGAAAGACGGAGACGATGATGATGTAGAGAAGATATGGATATATGCTATATCGAGCGGTTTTGCAACAGGGTTTGTGGGGATTTTGGGGATTTTTGTGATTGTGAAAAGATGGAGGCTAGTGTTTTTCAAATTTGTGGAGGTTTACATTTAATAATTTTTTACCCTAAAAATCCTTTTATTTTAATCAGCATGCAGGAAAGAAAAATTATTCTCTTAGCATCTTTACTTAATTGTTATTTATTCCGGCAGCTATAACATATAAAAAAAATGAAAAGTCAAACAATTATAAGCACCCTTTGTTGACTTTCTACATGTTAGATAGATAATACAGTCAGCTAGTGAACGTTATCAAAGTTTTTTTTTTCTTCACAACAATTTCTAGATTTTTAAAATAAAATACATACTATTCATTCATGATGCGGGCCATATGGACGTTGGGTGGTTGCTAATCTTCCTCGTTATGCTTACCTAACCTGTTGCAACGTTTCAAAATTGCAAGTAACCTTCTAACGTCATATTTGACTCAAGTATAATCTTCAATTGTTGATTTTTATGTTAATGTATTGGGTCATGTTTGAAACATTAATTTGTTATTTAGTGGGCCGAAGACCAAGACATTTTCGGATGAGTTATGTTTGGTTTAAAGTTTAAACGCGGCTGGTTGTTTAAGTAATCCCTTAGTGCATGCGGTATACTCGCGCCATAGGGGGGTTTAGCGGCGCCAACCAGCGCTAACACCTTCCCCCCCTCGCGTTATATGGCGGCGCCATACTCCCACGTCAAGACTTCAACGGGCGTTATTCCAAATTGAACGTTGGCAACGGTACAATATTCGAACGTTGGGGCATTAAATTAAAAAAAAAATTAATTCACCCATTTTTTTTACCTTTTTCACCTATAAAAACCTCACTTTATTCATATTTTTAACACCTTTATCTCTATTCTACTCCTTCTTTCTTTAATATTTTTTTAAAAAAACACCATGAATCCAAACCAACAAAATCAAGATTCCTCAAGCAACACCCCTCCCAACAATCCGAACCTTCAACCGTGGCATATGCCGATGTGGCGGGGCCAACCTAACCCGTTGTTTTTGGGTCAACAACCCTCAAACGTCTACAACCCCAACCCCTCGTTTACCAATTACGCTCAATGGGGGCAAAACCCACCACCTCAAGGCTTCTCATCTCCATTCCAATCGCAACCCGTTTTCTCACCGAATTTCACTTCCGTTCCATCGCACCCGCTTAGCAGTTCACGTGAATGTTAGCACTAAGGGTGGTGTCGATTCATATGCTACATATATGTCGAACAAAAGTCAGTTTGTAAAGTGTCGATAATTGTGTTTAGTCTTGAATGCAACTCATCAAGTTTGTTTATGGTTTTTAGCATTCAATCTTGTTCCAGTTTGTTTGTTCGACATACTCGCAATATCAGAAGAGATATTAGCTAGCTATTCACAATCAAACTGGAAGTCATTTGTCCGAAGATCATAGAATGGAGAATACGAATTCATTTGTGCAACCAATGGGCAACATAGTCTCAAGCGAGACTTGAGCAACAAATATAGTATTATATCTACATTTAATTCATACATCATAAGAAAAGGTTTTTTCCATTTAACAACTTAGATTTTCTTAGAAAAATTCTTCATATCATTAAAATTAACTTAGCACTAAAATAACGCTACCAAAAAGATGATAGCCTTGGAAATGTCAAGGAGGTTTTTGTGTGGAGGTGATGAGAATATTTTTTTTTGAACGGCTAAACTATTACAAACTCATATTCTAACCCCATAAATCACCAAATAATTGTCTATGCCTGGGTTTGAACCCAGGACCTCCTGGTAGGCAAAGCCTTACCACCTCCCCCTTGACCACTAGGACAAGGGCTCATTGGCAGGTGATGAGAATATTGAAAAAGTTTAATTGGGTGGCTTGATCCACTATTATCGGATCAAAAGAGGATAAGGGAGTCAGGATTGAAGTCTTTATTCTCTAAGTAAGATTTGGTTTGTGAGTGGAGGAGAGAGAAAAAGTTTAGCAAATCTGCATATTTCATAAAAAAAAACTGATGATTTGCTAAAATTTAGAGATTGGAAGAAAGATAAAATATAATGATAAAAGTATAAAAAAAATATTATTTAATAATGGTTGTGAGTGAAAAAGAGGAAAAAAGTAATAATAAAAGAATAAATTATATGGTTGGAGATCTGCTGTGAATGATGCTTACATCTTTCTTGAAAAATAGTGATGGAGGATTGGATTTAAAGTGAATATTGGAGTGTGGTCGTGATGCATAAAAGCTTTGCATAATATGTCATATTTTAACGGGGATGATCGTTTAAAAAAAGAAGATGTTTTTGGGTTTGTCAAAACATTTTCAATATTGGCAAAGACTATATTGAGATGAGATTTTCTATCAACGGTTTCAGTTTCTTTTAAGAAAGTTGGGTAGGATACAAAAAGTCATGCGCGGGAATAGTGCAACTTCTAGAATGAAGAATGTTGTTTTTATACGATTGGGTTTTGCTATTCAAAAGGGGTTGGCGGCGCAGCTTGTTGCCCGTCTTTCCTACGTGTTGACTTAGGTCATGTTTGTTACCTTGCGGTTTAATTAATGAAAAGTATCATTTATATTAAAAAAAAAATAGAAAATTGACAGGTGATGTGATAATGTGACCATCATCCTAAAAGATAAGTGCACTCACATCTATGTTTTTGGAGGCGGATAAATAATATCTTGTGAGGTAAAGAATTTCATATAAAGAAGATTGTAATTTGGGAGTCATTCGTGATCAGAGTTGGAAACATGATGCTATTGGACCACAATGACTATTGGTCTTGGATCGGAGACCTCTAAAAGTTATAAGTTTGTGCTTTGTAATTTCATTTCTATAAAACTTTAAAACCTAAGACTAACTTCTTTAAAAGTTTCTATCCGACACGCTCTTGTTTGATCAAAGTTGTTATTCTTGCATAACCAAACATATAATTTCTTTTTAGCTTCTACAACTTAAAAAGAACACCGTTTCACAACCATTTAGTCGTATGACAAATTACTTATCGCCGGATTATCTTCTATCCCTCAAGATACACATTCTATTTTTAGTAACTCCGAGCATTCACAGCCTATCCCTCAAGATACCCTGAATGTTAATGAGAAGGGCTATCTGTGTCATTAATGAGAAGGAGTATTTGTGTCATTTTTTAAGTGAAGAATATATATTTCTCTGTCTGTCTTAAAAGAATTAAGAAATTTGGAAGGTAAAGCAGCCGGCGTAAAAGGCGACACGATAGTCTCATAACCCCGATTCACGTTCACATCCATCTCCTACCTACCACTCGACGCCACGTGGATATTACCCAATCCGACGGCCGAGGATTAAATTGGATACAAGATCGAAATACCTTCCAAGATCTTCGATATATTGCTTGCCTTCATTATCCTTAAAAAACATCTAAAAGAAGTAAGACACTGAGGGAAGCTTAAAGAAGAAGAAGGAAGGAAGGAAGGAAGATATGGGGGGGTTGCAATTCAACGCGCTGCACCTTTCGTACGTGGTGCACGTGCTGGGGGTTATCGGTGCGGTTATGGTTCTGGTTTGGAACATCTCTTTCAGAGGCGGTTTAGCCTGGGAATCATCTAACAAGAATCTCATCTTCAATGTAAGCCTGCCTGCCTGCCTGCCTGCCTTTTCATGTTATGATCTCTGTTTCTCTGTTTCTTTCTTTCTTTCTTATATGCCAGTCTAGGGTTGTAATAAGTTGTTTTATTTCGGTGATCTGCTCTCTTACCACATGAAATTGGCTTGTTTTAGTTAGTGACTGTTGTTGAGAAACGTGAATTTTAGGGTTTTCATGGCATCTCATGGTGTAATTTCCTGTTACATAATGACATCGTTGACGATTGAAGTGTTTTAACATTGCTTTCAAGATCGTGTGTTTCTTGAGTCAATTCCATAGATGGGTTTGATATCTGATCCTTCACTTTCAAACTCTCCTCCTCAACTAAATAACTGCACATTTCTCTTCCATTTGTAGACTTTTATCATCAAGAGTTGACACAAATTATAGAAAATGAACTTCAGGTGAATAATAACAACAATTTGTGAAGGACATATACCTTGACTTAAAATTGGTGGATCTTAGTAGCAAACAAACCCTAGAATGTCATGGTGCAATCCAGATTTATAGAAGATTGAATCACGGTAGATGGTTGATCAACTCTGTCTTTGTGTATATAACTCACCATATAGCAAGCCATTGATAACATTAAGATGAAATGACTAATGCAGTTAATTGCCAATTTATGTTCTGATGTATAATTTTTTACAGAATCTTGTTTTTTATTAAAGTTGTTATCTTTTATTTGCTTGTCCTGTTTCTTTGTTGCTCCTTACCTTAAACAAGCACACGTCTCTCTGAAGTATGTGACTAATTTGTATTGTATCGTATGTTATTTACCAGGTCCATCCAGTTCTGATGCTTATTGGTTTGGTTATTATGGGTGGTGAAGGTAGTTTCATATCTTTTCATCTTATGGATTCCAAGCCGCAATAGTTATTTGACATGCTTGATTTTTGTTACATGCAGCCATTATAAGCTATAAAGCTCTTCCTTTCAAGAAGGCTGAGAAGAAGCTTATCCATCTTATCCTACATGCTATTGCTCTCGTACTTGGTATTATTGGGATTTATATGGCATTCAAAAACCACAATGAGAGTGGTATTGCAAATCTATACAGTTTACACTCCTGGCTTGGTATTGGGCTTATTGTTCTCTATGGCATTCAGGTAATCTCTGTCATTTACAAGATATTTGTAGTTATAACCGACTAACTGTTGTACTGTAAGACTAATAAGTAAGTGCATTTGGGCAGTGGATCTACGGGTTTTTGGTGTTTTTTTACCCGGGTGGAACCGGTGAGCTAAGGAAAGAGTCACTTCCATGGCACGTGTTGTTTGGGATCTTCCTGTACATTTTGGTTGTTGCGAATTCAGCACTTGGGTTTCTTGAAAAGTTGACGTTTTTGGAGAGTTCAGGGATTGAAAAGTACGGGTCTGAGGCTTTTCTGGTCAATTTCACTGCCATTGTTGCGATTTTATATGGTACGTTTGTACTGCTGACTGCGCTTTCTCGTGCCCCTGAAGAGGACAACCACCACTACTCTGCTATATGAATTGTGTTTGTGTGTGACTTATACAGTTATCAGCTCAGTTTGATTGTTGAACATATATCATGCTATGTTGTATTATTATATTATTCACACTTATATAGTATTATGAAGCGTGACATATCGAAATTGCCCTTTTTTAAACGACCGAGTTGATGATTGTGAAATAGTCTTGATCTACAAAATTCTGTGTGTTCAGCTTTTCATGGCTACAGTTGTTGGTCATGTGATATGATTATATGTCAATTACTGATGTTTATCAAAAATGAAATTTAGGATTGTTGTTTTTGTTCCACAACCAAGGAGTAAACTTTTAGGGGAAGTCATTGAGTTTTATGTCATAGACCTAATTTTGGTTTCAGTTAAGAAGATTTTCCTGTAATAATGGAGGATGGAACAGCTTGTCATCCTGTTAAGCAAATCAAAATGAATTCTAATGCTGACTTGAATTAAATACATGTCAACGAATGATGTTCAGAAAACAAAACAGAGCGCCAATGGTTTCAAAATCCTATCTGTCAACTTGATGCCACCATTTCCTTGCAACATGCCAATGGGTCCTGCTGTGTGCTGTCACTTTAGTATTTATTTTACTTTTATAACTATTTAATGTATAATGTTTTATAGAAAATAAATATTACGTTTCAATGTGTTTTGTTTCGGTATAAATTTTATTAAAAATCAAGTTGTATCATATATATCGAAAAGAAGAGCAAAAATAGAGATGTTTTCCTTATAGGCCATTGACAATCTATCCGGGGAGTCTTCTCTCCATCAAAATGATTTTCTTTCTTTAACTAGCACAGCATTATCATGCAAAATCCTAGCATAAGCAAAGAAAGAAGAAAAGAAAGAGGATTTATATTCGACACAACCATGTTTTTATAAATTTGGATGGTCAATAAACCGGTTTGGCAACCGGAACCGGAACCGGTTGCGTTTTCTAACCGAACCAGTGGTTACACATCGGTTACCCTTCTCTAGCCCAAACCGGTTACACAACCGGTTTTTCACTGATCAGTTACAAAAAAAAATTGATAATGATTAAAATCGGTATAAAAACCAGTTAATCGGTTACAACCCCTTTGCATCGATTACACATATTTTCACTAGAAACCAGTTAGAAATCGAAACGGTTTCCAGAATAACCGGTTATGACCGGAAGTTGACCCAAACCAAAACCGCTTAGGAAAAGAAAAAAGATTTGGACCTCTAATTGAAACGTAAATCATTGTTTTAAAAACCGGATTGACCCGGCCGGTTCAACCGGGAACCGGTGGGTCTTCCGGTTCGATTATAACCGGTTTTTTGCTATACTGGGTCAGAAAGTGAACCGCCGGGTTTTCCGGTTTAACCGGGTAAAAACCCGGACCCGGAACCGGGTTGAACCGGGTTTGGTTTTTTTTTAATTTTTTTATTATTTTTTTAATTTCTTTATTTTCTTTTTAAATTAATCTAAAGAAAAGGTAGGAA
Source organism: Deinandra increscens subsp. villosa (assembly GCA_039602395.1). Lineage (NCBI taxonomy): Eukaryota > Viridiplantae > Streptophyta > Magnoliopsida > Asterales > Asteraceae > Deinandra > Deinandra increscens. The sequence continues at coordinate 760,014 of JBCNJP010000019.1, forward strand.
AGGCGTTACAAAAAATAGGGTTACGTTCACGGTTCACGTTCCACTGGAAACCAAAAAGGCGCTACAAAAAACCCCATAATCCACGAACTTGGGGGACGATACACGAACTTGGGGTACAATCAACAAACTTGAATGAGATTCTCGAAGTGATCGACTAGAAATCAAAGTTATTAACCAGGTTACAATCGACGAACTTGGATTATTGTAATTTGTATTGATGTTATTTTGGATGATTGTAATTTGTTTTAGACTTTATTGAAGTTTTTTTTTTATATTTGTAGTGGTTGAAAGTTTATAAAATGTATATTGTAAATTTACAGGTTTAAGGAGTCAATCCGGTTTGACCGTCCGGGTCAACCCGGTTGAACCGTTTTTTTGAACAAGACCGGTCCGGTTTAAAAATCCGGTTTTAAAACATTGACGTAAATAATCATACCCACCGCAATGCAATTAGCAACATGTCTTCTTTTCTAAACCAATGTATATTGAAGACTATAAAAAAAAACCAAAATATATTAATTAAACTTGCAAAAGAATCCGTATCTTTGTGTTTTCTTGGAATATCGGTCTTATGAGTTGGTGACAGTTATTACTGCTATTTGTTTTATTGAATCGCCTTTTTATAATCTAAAATTTCTCAAAGTAAATATTTATGATCCATTTTAATCTAATAGCTTATACACTACGTTAGAACTTAGAATCTATTTTATGTCCTTTGGTTCAGATTTCGGTTTTCTTACAAAACTGGCTAAGATATTAGGTGTGAATCACCAAAACAAATTATCTTAATAGCATAAACAAATTAACACGATAAAAGAACAACATATATATTGTTATTCTACGATCTAATATAATAATATCAAACTAATCATTATCATAAGTTTGACAATATTTTGAGATTTTTATTAAACAATGCAATAGCTGGAAAAAAAGATAAAAGAAAAGCAACTAAAGTGGCATGCAGGCTGGCTGCTTGCTTTTGGAGAACCCAACGGCTCTTCGTCTTTTTTATAAAAAAATCTTTAATTTGAAAAAATAAAATTTAAGAAAACAAAAGAAGCAACAGTCTGTTTTTTTTTTTTTTTTTTTTGAACGGCAGCAACAGTCTGTTAATGGTAGGTTGTGCCAGCTGAGTTAACAATCTATATATATAACTCTCACACACATTGTCCTTTCCAACCTACACTTTGAATCTTTTCATTTGTTTCCTTAATTCATTCTACTCCTAAAATCCAACAAGATATGGCGGTAGAAGACACCAAGAATGTCCAAGTAGAACCAGAGTGCCAGCCTGAGCTTCCCCTCAAGGAGGACGAGAAAGCCATCGTCCCTGTCGAGCCTCTTTTTCCTGAAGAAAAGCCCACCGATGATTCAAAAGCTCTCTCCATCGTTGAAAGTAATCTAATCTCCTTCCTTCAGCATTGATTCTTTAAAATTTCAATACCGGTTTCTAACTGAAAAAGTTGAGTTTATGAAAATTTATGTTTTCTAACTGTTTGATTAAATGACAGAAAAAGAAGAAGTTTGTGAGGAGAAACCTGCAGATGGTTCTGCGAACAGAGGTAACCCAAATTTGAATTGAAAATAATTTAGAGTTAAATTTTTCTTCCTGATAATGAAAGAAGATTAATTTGCTTGTTTGTTTAGATGATGTTCTTGCTAAAGTAGCAACAGAGAAGAAAGAGGCGCTTATTAAAGCATGGGAAGAAAGCGAGAAGTCTAAAGCAGAGAACAAGTAAGAAAACTGTTAGTTTTTCATAAACTAAAAACAGAATTTGTGATGTTTAGTTATTAAATATTATGATTGAACAGAGCTCAGCAGAAGCTATCTTCCATTGGAGCATGGGAAAACAGCAAGAAAGCCGAACTAGAAGCCGAGTTGAAAAAGATGGAGGTAACATATTTGAACTCCATGTGTCAACTTGAACATGATTTCACACTCTTTTCAAGCCAAATAAAAATCATGAATAGTTAATCAATTGATCAGTTATCAAATCGTTGTGTTCTTTAAACTCACCAAAGATAGTATGGTGAAACAGGAGGATCTGGAGAAGAAGAAGGCCATGTATATAGAAAAGATGAAGAACAAGATCGTTCTCATCCACAAAAAGGCAGAAGAAAAGAAGGCGCTCACCGAAGCGAAACGTGGAGAAGAGCTTCTCAAGGCGGAAGAAATGGCCGCCAAGTGTCGGGCTACTGGTGAAGCACCAAAGAAGCTCCTAGGATGGTTTTAGAACTAGATTGTTTGACATTGAACTTGCCCTTTTATGATTTTATTCATTTCTTCATGTGTGCTTCTATTCATTCTTATGGTGTATGATTGGTCTAATGCTTTATTATTTCGTGTGAATATGTATATGTATATTACTATACTAGCCATTTATTAAAAAGCCAAGTTTGCAGACGTTACAATTTTATTCCATAGAGTTTCAAATATCTGTTTAGTTTAAACAGCTGACCTTATACATATTCCAAATATTCGCCGTCGCTAGGAAAATCTAGCAGCAGATCCAGTGTTAAATCCGATGAATTATCTGCTTCAAATGAGATTTGAGAGTCTGAAGCATTTATAATCTCCTCTGCTTCCTCCTTCACTCTGATATGCTCATTGACACCCTGATAACAAGTGAATGTGTCAGCTCCATGAGGTTCTGCTTGCACTGTATCAATAGATTCTGCTTCAAACTTCATGGCTCCAAGGGCTGGGATTTCACATGCCACCTTGTCAAAACACATATGTTTCTGAAACGCTTCTCCTTCGCAAGAACCCCATTCATGGAGGATGTTATTGCTGTCACTTAAACCAGCTGGGCTGAGAGGCATTGACAACCTGGACTCAACCTCCAACGCAGTGTTCTCCGCCTCTGCCATGTGTCGAGTTGGTTGGAAGAAGGTGTGTTTCGTATCCGTTGACTTGGAAGGCGAGTTGGATACAGGGGGGATCCGCCTTCTTAGATGAGAATTCCAGTAGTTCTTTATCTCGTTGTCAGTTCTTCCTGGTAATCGCGAGGCAATGGCTGCCCACCTGAATAAGTCAATCAGTGTTACTTTAGTTTCTACTACTTTTTAAGAGAGAAAATACAAATTTCATTTTGAAAAATCAGCGTTTGTTTGTTTAGATTGATGGATGATAAAGGTTAAGTGGTGGTTCATTACTTGTTACCGTGCAAGCTGTGCAGATTGAAGATTGTTTGTTCTTCTTCAAAACTGAAATCACCACGTTTGATATCGGGACGAAGATAGTTTGTCCAACGAAGCCTGCAACTTTTTCCGCATCTTCGAAGTCCTAAATCATCATGTTCATGTTCATGTTCATGTTGTTGAAGCTTAACATAATCGGGGATCGATCGATCGATACGATAGATTATTAATTAACACACAATACAATACATCAGTAATTCTAAAAACGATTTTCTGTTGTTATTTCTGTTACAAATTAGTCGTTTTAGAGATTTGCAATTAATTCAATGAATAAGTATGAATTGAAGGGAACCTGCAAGTTTAGGAAAAGAACGCCAGGTGCCATGGCCGTTGTTCTTAGTGATGTAATCAACAAGTATCTTATCTTCTTCAGGAGTCCAAGCACCTTTCTTCACTTCACCTTTGTTACAGCATGGTGCTCTTCCCATCTCCTCCTCCTCCTCCTCCTCCGCTTTTCTTCCCCTCCTCTTTCTCATTCAACAACCTTAATTTCTTCACAAAATCAAACCTAATTTACACTTAACCGATCGATCGAGAGTAGTAACAATCGGTCACGCAGATCTTAGACCTCCGAGCAGAGTTTGCATTCACTCTTACGAAAAGAAATCATGGAATCGCAAGAAATAATATTGTCAAAATCTCGATAAATGCTGCAGGCCGGTTGTAGATTAGATTCATGGCAGGCAGGCACTAAACCGAATTGAAGGAAAAGTCGAAAACTATAAACAGCCGCCGCAAAATTAAGTTGAGCTACGAGAGGGAGCTGCAATAATTGCAGCAATTAAACGTGCTGGTTAAAAAAGAAATAGTATACTAGTAGTACATACATACATACATACATACATCAAACATCAATGATCAATCAAGTAGAATGCAATTTAAAATAATACAGATATATGATTCCGCCTGTGGGAAAGGAAAGAAAAAGTGAGGTCCGATGATGATGCGTGCTCACCGGAGAATTATGACGGGGACCGACCGACGGAAGATGTGATTTCTTTCTTTCACAGCTTTCGTTTCGTATGGTAGAGATTTCGTGTTTTTCTGTTTAGAGCTTTTGTTAATTTATGAAGAGATTCAGAGAGAGACTTCACACTTGTGTTGTCTGCCCTCCAACAAAGAAAAAGACAAACTTTTCTCACTTTTGCTATAAAGATTTCTCCCACGTGTCGTTAAAAATCTCCTAACCAGCCTTTGCCTAGCAGACTCTACAATAGTTGGATTTTAAGTACTTCACTTACAATTGGGGTTGTAGCCCAATGGTAAGAGACAAAGTCTCTTTGGTGGAGACCAAGGTTCAAACCTTGGCAATGGTGTTAAATTGGTGGAATAAAAAAATTAGCCGTTCAAAAAAAAAGTACTTCACTTACAACATTTATCCTTTATTTTTTTAATTTACTAAAAAAACATATTAAATTCAAAAAATTTAAACACTTTTAAAAAGACTTTACATCACATTCTTTTTTGCGATACAACCCAAAGATTGGACCCCCAATGTTTCTTCTGGCCAATTCAACGCATGTCGATGATCTACTTAATCCAAATCTCTATCCGTGGATATTCACTTTGAATAAAACCAAATTGTTCCATTCATGTACATAATCGACCACGTCACAATCTTTTATGTCCATTGCCTATCTATAGCCTTAGCCGGAGACACTCCCATGTTCACCGCCTCCTCAATGAACTCCTTAATGTCCAATCTGAGCGTGTTCCATGTCATAACTCAGCCTTGCCCCCACCCCCACCCCCACCCCCACCCCAAACCTATGAATAATCAGAATCAAACTACCGGTTTTGAGTTATGGTGAACAGCAATGATCACCTTTTTCCACATGTTATCCCCTTCCTAATTAAACCTCCACCACCATCTCGCTAGGAGCCGGGAGTTAGTTTCCTTATGGGAGTAGATGCCCAACCCTCCTCTATTAGTTTCCTCTTTCTTTAATGTAAAAAGGAATTAAATAGAAAAAAAAATGATAAATTTAAAAGTATGCATATCTTTTCTTAGAACTAGTGGGTGAACTTGACCTACTAAGCGTAAACATATTTATGTACGGTAAACAAAAGGTGAATAAACATTATGTTACGTTAAGTAAGAGCAAACTACCTAAGAAAGTATTTGAGATTAAGTTTGGAAATGACTTACATAATTATTAAATTTTCAAACAGTCAAGTTAAAAAAATATATATGTGTAATGGTATGAGGTATACAGTATACTAAATGTAGTGTGATTGTTACGTAGACGATGACTGAACCACACACATTTACCACATATAAGGGGTATACTCCATGTGGTGTGTTGTGGTGCCAATATATATATATATTTTTTTAATATTCATTAAGTACCTCTAACGGATAGAATACATACACCCACCACACACATTATACTCTTCGCAGGGAAGCACCACGCCACCCCATCACACGGATGGGAGGGGTGTTCCGTGCCACCAAAAACTCTTCGCACCCCATCACGCAGTTTTGAGTTTAAAAATAACAATCACAAACACCCTTAAATATGTTGTTTGATTACTCTCAGTCGCTTAATTGTTTTATGGGTAAATTTCTTCTTTTTCTACCTTAATACCAAAATACCTCTAAACAATTATCTTTTAGTCACGCACGTTTAATTAGTTCAATTCCACGTGTGCTACCCTTTACAATCATAACCAGTGACTAAAATTTCTACACTTATACATTAAAAACATTTTATATTTGACATTAACTCCTAACAAATAATATAATAGTTATCTTTGAAAATGAAATAAAGGAACGAGAAAAACTTGTTTTGTTCTAGAAGGGTATTTGTGACTTTTCCGCCTTTAGTCTCAATTATGTACAGCAAAACGTGGATCACGGCGAGGGCTTTTAAAACGATTTCTTAACGGTTGCAAACGGCTATTATAACGGTCAACAAAAGGGCATAAAGTCACAATCTTTTAAGCTACGTTCTCATTGCAAACGAGTACCATATTTTATATTTTTCTCATATTGTTGGAGAAAAGGGTTTTTTTTTTTTTTTTTTTTTTTTTTTGGTTAACAATAAAATATGTCATGATTAATTATTTTAAGAGCTACATTTAATTTATATCACGGAAACTTCAAAGAAAGAGACACCACTATTTACACCATCACATACCATTGGACAAAACACTTTAACAATAGCTCTTGAACCCTTTATACAAGCTTCCGATCAATAATAAACGAGGAGCGGCGGGTCAATAGCGTAGCTTTGTGAGGGGGGGGGTACGGTTTTTTTCGTCCAATATTACTAATTTTCGTAATATTTTCAAAAAAAAATTTATATAGATTGAGAATCGTTCACTTGAGTTATCCCCCAGTGACTTATCGCCCCCGGAAAATTTTAAGTCAAGTTTCGCCACTGCGGTGGGTAAAAGAGTGACTTGAAAGGTAGTGCCATGGGTCTCCATTCTCCGACAAAGATACATGAAATGTATGATGAATCTCAGCATAACGTGGTAATATACAACTTTCTCAAGGATAAAAAATAAGCCATAGTAGCAAGGACTGAGCTTGGAAAAACGATGTTGCCTCAATGTAGATTGAACATATGGTTGGATCTTAACATAAACCCACATTCCAAGAGTAAATGGACTTTCAGTTCTTTTAGCATCTACATGCTCTTTGCCGACTAACATCAATTTCAATTTCATTAGGGTGGGCGGTATACTTCAACAAGTAGGGCTTCGGCAAGTGGGAAATTTCGGCAAGTGAATTGGCAACCACACCCCCCCTTGATCGGCAAGTTTTATTTCGGCAACTTGAGTCCCAAATCAGCTAGTTATTGTCGAAGAGATTGTGTGAGGTGTGTGTGGTCCCACTCTTCAAAACTACCTTAAAATTTGCCTAAAACCATAAAAAAGGATATCCTTTTTTCTCGCTCCCGTGTCATCTTCCTATTGGCTAAAAAACTAATCCTAAAAACTTGCTTAAGACCATACCCCCACACTTACATCGATGTGGATTGTCTCGCGAAATTGCAATAGAACTTTTCCAGGCATTTGTAACTCATGACCTAATTAGAAAACATCCTGCTTCGAACATATGAGTTGCTAAGAGTCAAATTAGGAAAAAAACAATTGTATGGGAAATACTTCAAGAAATTCTGGATAACCATCCAGTGTTGTTGAATAGAGCGCTAAGATTTGATTGATTCCCTTTTTACATACAAAAGAAGAAGAATTAATTTTAGACGACAATCAACACATAGTCCTTTACCCTTCCCCCCCCCCCCCCCCCTCCCCCTCCCCCCCTCCCTCCCTTACATGACTGTCTGCTGCTAATCTCATTGACAAAGTGACGCTCTACTCCTACTCAAGGTATATGTGTTTGAATATGTGTCTTTTGTGTGACCTCTGTGGTCCATCAATTTGGTTGTGAGTTTGCAAAATTGTAGTCTTCATGATTCGACTATTTTAGGTCTTCAAGTTGTGTGAGGTTTTAGTTTGTATGGTGCGTGGTTCCAATCATTGTTTGCTTCGACTCCTCTAGGTATAACCACTGAAGTTTTTTTTTTATGTATTTGAAGCTTCAAGTTCTTCAAGTTTCATCTTTGGTTTTTGATATCCAGATTCTTGGTCTCAGGTATTGGCTTTTTGTTGTGCATCTTTAAAATATTAGGTGTATGATTTCTTTACAGATTTTCATCCTCTTTAAAGGTTTGTGTTCTATGAGTATATAATGAAATTAGTTGAGATTCTTTGTTTTTTATCAAATGTTTTGTTTTGTGTGATGAGATTTGACTTTATAATTTTTTTTATAGGGGTTCAAATTTACAGGTGCAATTTTAAGGCATCTTGATTCTTGGTGCTTATTTTGATCATTTTTTTTTTTTGTTATAATGATGACCCCTAATAAATTATCACCAACCCTCATGAATTTTTTTTCACCAACTATGAAATTATTAAAGGACTTTGACTTGTTATGATTTACATATTAGGTTGTGTGTAGTGGACATGATGTCCACCAAAATCTTCAACATAATGCCCCCTCCCCATCCCCGGGGCGCCATGTTTTTTTTGCTGAGGGCGTGAAACATATCACGCTACTATATATAATGCATATTGGCCTCGGGGCTATTTTCGTCATGAAAAATGCTTAATTTTAAGACGCATACAAATAGTTATGCAATGTGTACAACTGTTTTAAGCATCAAAATTAAAGCACTATTCTTACATAAATAATCACGTTATGTTTTACTCTTTTGTCTTGATAATGGCTTTGTTTTGCTGTTTTTCTCATCATCATTGTCAAAAAACAATGTTCTATGAATTGGTTTTTATACATAGCTTAAGAAATCATTATTTCATTTTAAATTTGTAAACCCATTTGGAAAAACGAGCAGAAACCAGAAATGAGTGAGCTCAACAATAAATCTATAAATCTCTATGAACTGTTGAAGTTGTCTAAGGTTTGATAACCTATAAAGAATGCAAGAGTGTGAAAGTTCTTTAACATTTATCGTTCTTTTAATATTTATAAATGTTTGTTCTTATACTTTTTATACCTTTGACCTCTGGATGACAAATGCTTACAACTCATTTCATTTTCAATTTTCATAAGACTGCCTAATTGTATCTCTTTTTTAATTCTTTACAATGAATATTTTATTTGACTCGGTTATTCACTGTATAATATTTGTACGTGCAATTTTTGCAGGTTATTGTGATGTACATACCCTGTTTTGGTTTTCTGCATCTTTAATATTGTCTTTAAACTTAACTTAGTTTTACTTATTACGATTCCAGGCTGCTTAGGGTTTATAGTCTCTACTTCTATCAGGTACAAAGAAACAAAAGTTCAAAAACATGTAAACAAATAACAAGTACACATGTATATCTTTGCAAACAGACTACTTGGCAAAGGTTGTGCACAGGAGCAAAGCTAGGCAATGGAATTACACGAGACAATGTGCAGGATTATAGGTAACATACTAACTCCATAGAGGATATCCCCACTACAAGATGTCAACAACCTTCAAATTACTAAATTAATGCTTAAACAAATTATAAAACAGTGATAACAAAATTAAAGTTATACTGCGGCCAAAATCTGTAGATATAAACACCCTTGCGCGTAATGACCACAGTGTGATCTTAGCGGAGAGAGGTAACCATCTCTTACACTTAGCCTATTAACCTAAAACAAAATATTTGTTTCCTTTACAGAAGGGATACATTCGCAATCAACATCCACGAATCCAGAAGTGGAAATTGCTAAATCTTTTACACTCATGTCAAAACAATAATTGTTCAACAAAATGCTTCTACTTTATTCATTGAATAGCCTATTTCCCTTCCATACATGTGCTGCATATCATATACGTCATAGAAACGGATAGTAGTTCCACTTATTTAATGTATGCTCTCATCAAAACCCCCCTGTTCCATCTAGTTGTTTCCTTAACCTGCTGCTTCAATATCCTTATCCTATGAAAACACTTTTTTACAGGCTGATAATTTTAGAGAATGAAGGTGGCTGCAAACATCTTTTTGGCAAAGTGAAGATAACATGAAACACCCTTTTTGAGAAGAATAATCAATGAACTTATATTTTGTTCGTCTATTGTATTGTGTTAACATGGCATGAAAAAACAATACCCCATGATCATGCACCTATATTTTGTACAAATGCAGCCTATATTATACACTCCCCTTAATTACTACCTTTAATACAATAGATAACTCATTGATAACACAATCCATTACTACCTTTAATACAATAGATAACTCATTGATAACACAATCCACTAGTGGAACTAAAATGTAAGTATATGAGACAGAACATTCCTTATGATTTTTGAATCTAAGATGTGGATTTGCCAAAGATGTCACAAACACCTCTGTTGGGACTATCTTCCTCATGAGGTTTTCTCCACATCTTAGACTACACACATGAGAGGCTCTGGCTCTTTAGCCCTTCATTCCAATTTCCAACCAATATTGTTTGTTCTGCTTACAAAAGCTCACAGCTTTGTTCTTGATTACCCACCCAACCGAAGACTTACCGAAAGCTCACTTACACCTTTTCCTAAAGCTAACATCAAACATGCATAGACATGATACCTTAGTAGTAAAGTTAACAAAACAAATGATGCCAACTAATTCCAGATTTTGTCAAAATAGTAGCAGCATGTCTCATATGATTTGCATTACCTAATACCCTAAAATAGGGCTGTCCAAAATGTTCGAAACTCGAAACTCGTTCGAACTCGCTTGAAAAATATTCGGAAAATGCTCGTTTGATTGTCGCTCGCTTTAAAAACGAACCGAGCGGCTCGGTTCGATTTGTAAAACGAACCAAGTATGAGCATAGGTGCGCTCGCTCGATGCTCGCTCGAATTTATATATATACATTTAGTTATTTATTTTATATATTTTTATTATTTATTTTATGAATTTAATTTTGTTATGTAAGGAATTAGGATTGGAGTTAAGATTTTCCATTATTCCAAAAATTCTTGCACTTAATATTTGACTTTGGATGTAAGTTTAATATGTTAGTTTATCATCTTTGTAGCTTCCATTCTCTCTAGCCTCCTCCATTGTCATTGTTTTTATTAATCTTTGTATAATTCTTTCTTATATAGAATGTATTTTCACAAAGAATCTAATGGTATCGATTTTTATTAATCTTTGTATAATTCATTTCTTATATAGAATGTATTTTCACAAAGAATCTAATGGTATCGATACTTCTCATGTTGAATTAAATGATGGAGAGAGTTTTGAGTTAGTTGATGAAGTAAAAAATGAGAAAAACGTAAGTAAAGATGTTGATGCAAGTAGAAAGGAAAAGCGAAAGAATAGTTCTGAAGCACATCGACATCGAGGACATGTACAAAGGGAAAATGGTAAAAAAAGAAAGAGTGCATTCATTATAATTATATGAGTTCATATTAGTGTTAGTTGGTCTAATAAAATACAAACAAGACTAGTGTGTTAGTTATTGGACAAAATGTGTTACAATTGGAAACATGGATGAAGGTGTTATGTCAGATCACCACTCACGTCACTTTCCTTTTTGTTTTGCGACGCTCGAAATTTGCTCGGTGATCGCTCGAAAAATACTCGGATCGAAAGTCGCTCGTTCGATTTTGGATCGGTTGAAAAAAAGCTCGGTTCGGTTCGGTTCGGTTTGTAAACGAACCAAACACGAGCAAAGGTCCGTTCGGTTCGGTTCGGATCGTGAACAGCCCTACCCTAAAATGTATATCAACAGAACTTTGACTCTTCAACTGTGCAAGATTTTGTCACTTGCCCATATTGTTAACTACTACTATATAATCTATGTCAAATGAGCTTACACCTTTGTAACAAAGGCACAAAACAGCAGCAACAAATAAGCATTGTAAACCACCACATGTCAACAACAGATTTCAAAACCACATCAAACGCGACTCAAAAAACAACAATCACAAACATAAAACCGAAAATAAAACTTACTTACGCGGTGATCATCGTTCCAGCGCCTTCATCAGTGAGAACCTCCAACAATAAAGAATGATCCAACCGCCCATCGATTATACTCGCGGTTTTAACCCCTTGCGCCAGTGACTTCACACAACAATTCACCTTTGGTATCATCCCACCGGCAATCTTCCCATCATCCATCATTTTTCTAACCCCTTCCACATCAATCTCCTTCACCAAACTCCCAGGATCATCTTTATCCTCAAGGATCCCCGCCACATCCGTCAGCAAAAGCAACTTCTCCGCCCCCAATGCCGCCGCCAGTTCCCCCGCCGCCGTATCCGCATTTATGTTATAAGACTGCCCTGTTCCATCAGCCGCCACCGACGCAATCACCGGAATCAGATTGTCTCTAATCAATGGCTGTAAAACCGACGTATCCACGCGGGAAATCTCACCGACAAACCCTAACTGAGCGGCGTTCGGAGAAGGGATCGCAGTGAAAATCCGGCCGTCTGTCCCGCACAATCCGACCGCCGTGGCGCCGGCTTTGTTGATCAGTCCGACCAGATGCTTATTAACCTTACCGACTAGAACCATCGACACAATCTCCATCGTCAATGCGTCGGTTACTCTTAACCCGTTGAGGAAATTGGACTGAATCCCCAAGCGGCTGAGCCACTGGTTGATTTCCGGGCCGCCGCCGTGAACAAAGACGATTCGGAGGCCGATGCAGGAGAGGAGGACGAGATCGGCGATGACGGAGGACTGGAGGGCTTCCGATTTCATGGCGGCCCCGCCGTATTTGACAACGACGGTTTTGCCGCGGAATTTTTGGATGAAGGGGAGGGCTTCGGAGAGGATTTTGACGCGGGTTTTGGGTGGGGTGGTGGTTGTTGAGAGGGTTTCGGTTAGGATGGATTGGGAAGATGAGTTGAGACGTACGGAGGAGAATCGTGAGGGTTTGGGGGAGGTAGTGTTGAAGGTTTGGTGAATGGAGGGGCCGCCGCCGGCGAGAAGGGTTTTTGCGGCCGCCATAGGCTGTCTTGCAAGCGAGGCGTCGAAGGCTTTTGCAGTGAGTGAGTGAAAACACAGTTTTTTTTTCTCCTAAGGCTAAGTGTAGTGGTTAAGGCCCCATAAAGCCCCAAATGGGGCATTATGCGCCATGTGGACGCTGACTGGGCAAGGGGCTTTATGGGGCTTTATGGTGTAGTGGATAAAGCCCCATAAAGCCCCACCATCATTACTTAATTATTATTATTTTTTTTTTTAACTATTTTAATTAAAATAAAATTTTTAACTAATTAAAAATAAAAGATTACAACTTAATTAAAAAAAAAATTACAACAAATTAAAAAAAAAATAACAACTTAATAAAAATAAAAATTACAACTAATTTAAGAAAAAAAAATTACAACTTCCATTTCTTTTTTATTCGTTCCATCTTTTTCTGATGGAGGGCGAGGTAAACCGGATCGGCGTTTTCAGGCGGTTTTTGGGCGAGGAACTCGAGATCCTTGTCGAGTTGATAATCGTCGATTTGCTCGACTTGCTTTTTCTTCGACCGTGCAAGATCTTGAATACTCTCGGCCATCACCGCGTGATATTCGACCGGAGCCTTTTCACGGTTAGCCCTCGCGAATTGAGTTGAGGTGGTGTGTGAAAGTTTATAAATTGTGGGAGATATATATATAGTTTGAGAGTGTATTTAAAAAAATTGAAAAAAAAAAAAAAAAAATTATACCGTTGATATAGCCGTTCAACGGCTATATCTCGAAATTTTAACATTTCTCCGGCGTTATACCCTTGACGCCCGGGGCGAATTTGGGCTCCATAACGCCCCATAACGCCCCAGCGTAGTGGGGCGGGGCGTTATGTGGGGCGTTATGGAGCCCAAAAACACCCCACTACGTTTAGCCTAAGTAGTTTTTAGGAGATTTGGGAGTGGATTTGTGTTTCTAGGATATGATGACATGGACTAGAACTAAAAAGAAAAGAGAAAATCAAGAAAATAACCAAGTTTGACCCTGAAAATTCAGGAATGACCCATCAAAAGTATTCTAACTCAAATGACCCAAGTGTTTCCAACCAACTGTGAGCCTCCACTTGTCAACTTTAACCCAATTAGTGATTGATACGTGTCCTTGGCTGACAAGAAGGCTAATGGTGGACCCTAATGTCATCCAATAAATCTTCGACACCTGGAAAAAAAATCAGAATATTAGGCTTGTTACACGAGCCAGCCCGAACCTGCCACGTGTCCTTATGAAGCCGACCATACTATACGGCTCCCCTCATGGCTTGAGGATTAATGGCTAATGGTGGACCCTAATGTCATCCAATAAATCTTATGAAGCCGAACCTGCCACGTGTCCTTATGAAGCCGACCATACTATACGTGTCCTTATTATCAAACTTGGTTATTTTCAGGGTCAAACTTGGTTATTATTAAAAATAAAAAGCGCAATTTTTTTTAACGACAGATATTATTAAAAGCGGAACTCGCTAGCAAGACGCTAGAGGTCATATAACCAGAGAAATATTATAACGAAAAAGAAGACCAATCAACCTAACAAGGAGACTGATCGTTACAACGGTTCACATACTTGAAGTAACTCCATTGTTTTATTTCACTCATCACTCGTTGCAAAGAAAGGGTACCGTCTTGTTCCTCTCGATCCAAAGCACCAAATCCGTGTAAGGAAAATTAATGCTCACCGTCTTAGCCTTCCAATCTGGAAGTCTATCCACGTTGTGGATGTTGACGAGATCCACAACCGAGAAGACGAACACCTTTGAAAGACGGCATCACTGTGCCACAAGCTGCCAAACCCGGTCCAAAAAAGTGCAACGAGTGAACAAATGAGAAATAGTTCAGAACCCTCTCCACATAAACCGCAAGACATAATGGCCATCGCAATCTGATCAGCAATTGCAAGCCCAAGAAGCACACATTCCTAGTTTAAACTTTGCTTTCATCACAAAAACACCACCTCCAACTTCAACTGTTGTTTCAAGTTTCAACTAGAACACTGTATTATCTTCATAAATGATTTCGTTAACAATTATAAATAAGTAATGTGTTTCTATCTATATTTTATTAAATATTAACGTGTTTAATTGAATTATGATGATATTTTAAGTTCTTAGAACATTTTTAAAATACATGACTTAATAAAATCGGAGATGAAATCGTATAATCATAGCATTTTTATGTAAAAACGTGAAAATAAATCCAACAACAAACCTAGCATATAGTTATTGGGTTAACTCGATACCCATAGAACTTTTGTTGTTATTACACATGCGATCAAATCTTGATTGACCTCCAATAAAATTTTGTCACCAACCCTTATGATTTTTTTTACTCCAGCAACTATGAAATTATTAAAGGACTTTGACTTGTTATGATTTTCATATTAACAAAATTCCTAATTTTATCACATTCATTAGCATTAAATTTGAACGATGTTTTTATTGTCTTATTCTCGTATCTTTTATTTGGTGAAAGATGTTGTGGTATTAAAAGTGAAACAATTTTATAACAATTATAAGATATAGAACTTCAAATTTTGCATATACCAAACAATTAATTTTGTCTTGTTTTCATCCCATCCGACTCGACCTGGACCGAAAAACCTGATATTAGTGATAGACAAACGGACATTCATATCGTAACACCATAAACTTCATACACCAATGAAAATTCTCTAGGCCCGTCAATGAATATATTGGTTTTTTTCCCTTTTAGATTTATTGGTCCAAGAGACCACCGTTTAACGACAGTCGTTGATCTTTTTATCTCTTTCTTATTGGATCTACGGATCTCATCACTCGATCTACGAATCAAGTGATCGCCGTTGACAACAATCACCGGCTTTTCTTTTTCGATCTACGAAACTCGTCTCTTGATATACGTATACACGAGACCACTAATTACCAACCATGCCACCGTCTTTCGGAATACAGTCCTAAACTATGCCGGCCCACAACTGCGTTGTAGACTTTTGCTAGAGGACTACGGGATCTCTGAAATTGAAAATTATAATTTGGTACATTCAAACACACTATGGATTCGTTGATAGAAGATTGAGGTTTTGAGTCAAGAACCGAAATTGAAGCCATTCTTTTTAGTTATCATTATATTTATGTTTTACTGTTTATCATTCTTTAGCATCTAATTCTCTACCGCTACGACTACGGTCTGGGTCGGCTCCTGTCAGTAGTCGTCTGAGTTCGGGTCCGGTCGTTGCGGTCCAGAGTCGAGTCCGGTCGATCTGGTTTGGGCGGCGGCTCCGGTCCCCAGTTAGTGTGATAGCATTTATCTGTGTGGAAGAAATGTGAAATTCTTTATTATTATAAATGAATGTGAAATCCATCAAATAGAGAAATTTGATGGAATTTAATCAAATTAATTACAATTTCAATTCTTTTATCAACCAAATACATAAAAATGAAATTCAAATTTCAATTTCATCAAATTTCATGAACTAAACACATTATAAAATTAAATTCAAATTTAAATCCCATAAGTTCTTACTAACCAAACATGCTCTAGGAGTCTTTAGGCTATCCGTAATGGTGGGGTGAAAGGGGGGAGGGGGGGGGGTTATAGCAGCCATAGCGCCCCACCGTAATGGTGGTAGCGCCCATGGCGCCAGTGGAGAGGCTTTTGGACACGGGGAAGCAGGGGCGGAACTAGAAAAGTTTTTTAGAGGGTCCATAAATTTTTTTACGGAGTCACTAGTTTTAGATGGTTGGTTACAGACGCGCGTTGCAGCACGACATTGTGAGTAAATAAAAATAACCGATTAAAAAAATTCTACATGATTTGATAAAAAAAAAAATTTGTGCCGTAACATTGACAACGATATAATAGGAAAAAAAAATACTAGTAAATGGCTAAAAATGAAGAGAAAACAAAAAGTAACGCGTGAAAAAAAATATAATATGACAAAATGTTTGCCTATTAATAAAAATCTATATTTTAATATATTGTAATATTGCATTATAAAAAAGGTCTATGATGAATGTATTTGAAAAAAAAAACAGGGCCTATAATGAAAGTAAATAAAAAAGAGGTGAAAAATAAAGTACCATCATTTACTCTCTCATTTATAATACTAAAATTAATAAAGAAAGCTAGGAAAAATGAAAAGTGGTTGAGCACAAGATTTGAACTTGCACCCCTTCAAAATCAAACAAGGGATCTTACCACTAGGCTAGTTGTTTTCTTTGTTTTATTTTCACAAACTGGGTATTTATTAACTCCTCTTCACAATTTTTTTTAATAAAAAAACCGTTCACATAATTTTCACTTTGCGTACGAAGTTGAGGGGGTCCACGGGGACCCCCTGGGCCTACATTAGGTCCGCCCCTGCGGGGAAGGCATTAAGAACATGACGCTGGAGGGGGGATTTGATGAAGATGGCGCCCCTGGAGGCAGTATAAGGGCGTTATAGGGGCGTCATCTTGCACTTTTTTACATGATAACATCCCATTACAACTATACTAATCAAGTATATTACATGTATAATACACTATTTGTAATATTACTTTTGTTTGAAGCATTTGGTCAAAGATTATTTGTCATTATCTCATTATTCTACCCAACCGCTAGACTATGTATAAAGCTAGTTTCTTAAGATGAGAAGGAGTTCATTCTACCCAACCACTGGACTATATATAAAGCTAGTTTCTTAAGATGAGGAGGAGTTCATGTTTAGGTTAGAATGTGATAATAGTCTTAAATTAACTCGATCCATTGTTTTCAAAAGCATATATAGTTATGTTATTATTCTTTTGTCAGTCCATGATTGTAATATACCAACATTGATTTCGTAATCCATTTACAAGTCAACTTCCGAAGACAAATATTTTAGATAAATGTCAACTATGTATATATATATTATATATGTAACAAAGTCAGTCTTTTAAAATAATAACTAAGTCAACCTTATAAAATCATTTCGTATTATTTATTTATTTATATGACGTTAAGCAAATGGAGTATTCTGATCAATTTTATTTGATTTTTTAAGAGTAACATTTATAATATTTCTACAGAAAATTATCAATAACGTGCTATATGTAAGATCCTAACCTAAAATATTTTTACATGGGGTATATCACTTATCGTCAAGATGTCTCATTGTGTACATCAATTTTATTAAGTTAGTTACACAAACGGTCCATATGGCTTGGTTACTAACTTTTCTAAGTAACAAGTTTGAGATCTATGATTTAAATTTTGTAACGTGTTTAGGTGTATATTCTAACTTCTGATAACACATCTTTTAAATTAAAGGGTATTTCAATTATTTTACATCAATAGGACTAATTATACAACTTGTTAAAAATTAATGGGCATTTATATAAACTGGAGGCTAGGGGTGTAAACTTCTGATACGTCTTGAAAACCTTACACGAACCCAACTCGAAAACCTCACAGGTTAGGGTTTAGTATAAATGAGTCCGGGTCAGTTTGGGTCGAACATACAAACCCATTTATCTAAACGGGCCGTGTTCGTGTCAACCTATCGGGATGACTCGTTTAACTCATTTATTTCATATTTTATATTTCTAAATAAGTTTTATGTTTGTACCAAATATGTTATGTTGCCCAAACTACAGGGAACATC
This sequence comes from Deinandra increscens subsp. villosa, assembly GCA_039602395.1. Taxonomy (NCBI): domain Eukaryota; kingdom Viridiplantae; phylum Streptophyta; class Magnoliopsida; order Asterales; family Asteraceae; genus Deinandra; species Deinandra increscens. Next base: position 778,289 of record JBCNJP010000019.1, read on the forward strand.
AATGTAATTAACTCGATTATTTGATGTTGAGTAAGATAATAAGAAACACACAGGGCAAATGCGGTGCTCGAATCTCTAATATCCCTGGCTTGTAGGATATCTAGCCATTTGAGCCTAGCTCTGTAAGCATTTTTACAATGTAGTTTTGTAAGAGGGAATGTTTCATCTTGGGTGTTGGGCCACTTGAACATGATTTACGACACTTTGAAGAGGAAAAGCATGTAAATCGTGTTTGATATTTTAGTGTAATATAAGGTTGTGTATGACCTTCAAACAAGAGTGCAAACATGTTTGAAGTTAATTTATCAAGACTAACAGATCGAGTAATAGTGGATCCAAGGGGTAGACCCTGAGGTTGATGTAGTTATCTATAATTTTGGTCCAAGAATGTCATTATTGAATATGGAAGGGCAAAAGATGTAATTATTTAAAATTCCAAATAGATAACTGCTATGTAGTTATCTATACGTTTCTCTCTAATTTAAATACACCCTGATTGTACGAATTACAAAGAAAATGAAATTTCATACTTAAATCTTGTACCCAAATATTTCCATCTCAAAGTCTCTAACACGATTTCAGATATATCCAAGTGTTCTTTATTGAATCCAAAATCCAGAGCAATTTCTTCTCTAATGTAGACGCAATTAAGCGTGGAATCAGGATCTCTAATAATTTACATTAATTTACATCTTGTTATCTCAATTTTTTGAATACTTAAAGGGGTTGGTTATTCAAGTTGTTTGTTAGGATTAGGGTTTAGTTTCTATATAATTTTGTTTGCTGCCGTCTATGTTATTTTTAATTTTTTTCTAATGATTTAAAATAATATTTATGTGGAATTCTCAATTGAAATTTGTCTATAAATAAACTTGTTCAACTACCTGAAACCACATTCCTTTTCGAAGATCTTTAACATTCTTCGTTCTTTCATCCTCTTATCTAACTAATAAAATGAAGAATCAAATTTCTATCCTGCTCATGCTCACGATCCTGCTTGTGGCATCAGTACGCGAGTCAAGTTGCAGAAACATTGTTATTCGTCCGGTGAATGAAGAAAAAATACGTGCCAGATTCATTTCAACATTTAAACGTTATTTTAACGTCAACCCAAAACTTGCAACCGGAGAGTATCAGCCAACTCACCTGGTGTCACGCCGGCTCGTCCCTTGTGGACCGAACCCGCTTCATAACTGACCATGGTTTGGGTAAGCTTTTATAAAGCGACGATACACATATGTTTTTCTTTGGTTTTAAATATATATATCATGAGTAAATGTTGTCCATTGCTATGATGCTTTAAAATACGTTTATATTAATGGCAAATGGCTTACAAATATTATGTATTAAATGTAAAGAAATTACTTGACTTGTATGTGGGAGGTCTCGACGGATTAAATATTTGTAAGCAAATAAAATAAATTGTGGTGTATGTTTCATGCTATTCATAATTTCATACATGATCAAAAAGCCGCTGTTTTTTTTTTTGGATAAACACGAAAATGACCATTGTTGACCTTGACTTTTGTTAAATGAATCTTTGAATTTGTTTTTGCCAAAATGACCTTAACTTTGCTTTAATGATTATTAAAAAAATGATTAGCCAAAGTTATATATCTAGTTGCAAACTTTAGTCGGATAGGAGAGAGAAAACAAATCACAAAATATATGAACACTCTATTAATTTTTTAAATGATCACAAATCCTCCATAACCAAACGAATCAAAAAATTAAATGCAAGATTGTGCTCGAAGTTGAAAACTGAATCAAATAAGATCCATATTGACGTGGTTTGGAGATGATATGAAATTAAGCAAGAACTGTTCTTCGTGAAGCTCCTTCAACTCCGGCGACTGAGACTGATCAGAATCAATTGTTCTTCGTGAAGCTCCTTCAAACTCCGGCGACTGAGACTGATCAGAATCGAGACACCTGCACATACTCCAGTTGATTAATCGTGTTCCGGCTGAACATCGATTAACGGCTAAAACCTTATACCAAAAAAACTATATTCCGGTTCAACCGGTTCCGAGAGAAGTCATAATCGTGGGAACACTTGTTCCGGTTGAACTTCTTTTTTCCGACAGAAGTTTTCCAAGAGAATTAGCCACTTCCAACACATATTAGTTCCGAGAGAACTATACCGGAAGAACATGATCGTTCCGGAAGAAGTGACCAGAAATGAACACAAAAGGTTTTCCGGTAGAACATTGAACTTCCGGGAGAAGTTCTCACGGTACCTTAGTTCTGCCGGAAATAGTTATCTCGGAACTTTTCTGTCGGAGGGGTTCTCACGGAAGAAATGACCAACTAAGCTAAATATGTGAAAAAAATTATAAAAGAAATGACCAACTGAACTTTTCTGTCGGAACTTTTCTGTCATATGGGGAGGATGTATGAACTTAATTATATATTAATTGTTCCTTTTAATTAATTATAATCGGTTCTTTCTTTTATAATTTTTTTCACACATTTAGCTCAGTTGGTCATTGCTTCCGTGAGAACCCCTCCGTCAGAAAAGTTCCGAGATAACTATTTCCGGCAGAACTAAGTCACCGTGAGAACTTCTCCCGGAAGTTCAATGTTCTACCGGAAAACCTTCTGTGTTCATTTCTGGTTACCGGAGTTTTGAGTTCTTGAAAACTCAACATGAACTAGTTCTTGCTTAATTTCATATCATCGCCAAACCACGTCAATATGGATCTTATTTGATTCAGTTTTCAATTTCGAGCATAATCTTGCATTTAATTTTATGATTCGTTTGGTTATGGAGGATTTGTGATCATTCAAAAAATTAATAGAGTGTTCATATATTTTGTGATTTGTTTTCTCTCTCCTATCCGACTAAAGTTTGCAACTGGATAACTAATTTTGGCTAACAATGGTCATTTTGGATGATAACAATTTTCAAAAGATCATTAAAGCAAAGTCAAGGTCATTTTGGCAAAAAAAAAATCAAAGGATCATTTAACAAAAGTCAAGGTCAACAATGGTCATTTTCGTGTTTTTCCCTTTTTTTTCGTATAATTTTAAATTGAGCCCTTGAAATTTAATAAGTTACGGGTTTTTTTTTTACAATATCAATTTGTTTATTTTTTAATTTTACCCTACAATATGTTAGGAATTCTGAATCGAACTTAGATTATCTGAGAGTCGCGATTCGCGAATTGCTTTCAGATTGAAATTATTCAATGGTTCACTTGAATACTTAATAAGATAAAACTCATATTACATTGAGATCGAGAACAAAGAAGACATTCGTGATTAGTTTCGAATCATATCATGACCAATTACGTATGTGAAGTCTTAGAGCCCCATCCATAAAAGACTACCATGGTAGTTTATCAATTTAGAATATAATATTGACAAAGGTGTCAAATTTTCAAAAAGTATTAAATTTGATGCATTTTATCTGAATATATCATCGATACAAGCGTGCATCCCATACTTCCAGACTTGTTTGATGTATATCATAATTGTCATTTGTCAAAATCAATCCAATTACACTAAAATAGCAACACAATATTGATTCACACCCGTCACTAACACAATGTCAAAGAGGAACTTCAAAGAAAAGGCATTTCACTACAAAATTCATCATGCATATGGTGCTCTTCCGCAAAAGAATCCTCAAACCATTTACTATGTAACTCTCGTTTTTATTGAAATGTATTAAATTAGGGTTAGTTAGTATGAGCCCACGGGCCCACTAGGTATCTAGGGTTTATAATATTCTCTATATAATGTAACATTGATTATATACTCAATAAGATCATCCTGTTATTCAGAATAACAATAACAGGATGATCTTATTGAATAATCAAGATTACATTATATAGAGAATATTATAAACCCTAGATACCTAGTGGGTCCGTGGGCTCATACTAACTAACCCTAATTTAATACATTCCAATACTCCCCCCGCAGTCAGAGCGGGAGAAATCAGACGGGAAAGACTGACAAGTAATAAAAACATAAATATACTAATAAAGACTAAAATATACTAGCTTCAATCTCGATTCTTGACCCGTAAGTCCAAAATTCTGCAAACGGCTCAGAACAGCTGCATCGCTGAAAAAACTCAGCTTCAGTTTCTTTCACGACTAAATCCGTTTTTTTATCGATTTTCCAAAAGCGGTATCTCAGATCCGTAGCTCGGGAGATGAAATCTTTAGATCTAATTGAAAAAGAAAAATGGTGAAAGCCGATGACCGTGGTCAACCGACATACTTTAGAAACGAGAAAAGCAAGAAAAAAAAAAGAAAAAAAAAATCGATTAAACCGTGTTTGGATCGGTAGCAGCGGACCGTGGTCTGGTGAGAGAAGACGAGCAAAAAAAAAAAGAGAGAGAGAGATAAACGCATGACGAAGACCGGTGATCATGATCAAACGACGGTCTCTTTAAAACAGAGGGAAGAAAAGACCCCCCAAAAAAAAATCAAACCATTATTGGATCTACTTAGATTGATAACTGATTGTGAACCAGTAAGAGATGTGATGACAAGTAACGGGTGGACGAAGAAGATTGGGACAAACGGAGATCAGAGGGTTAAAGAAAACCGCCATGGTGCTAAACCAAAAGTATATACAAAATGTACCGATCAATCCTCGAGCCAGAAATCAAATCCGAGTCACCCTCTCAAAGTGATAGCGGGGGCTACTATTTGGAATCTTTAGAAGGCGTGTAACAAAAAGGAGTTTGAAGACTGGAACACCCACTCTAGACTGAAGCATAGAGCAAAATCTCTTGACCTTAACTTGTAGTACATGTACTCAGTTTATTTTATTTAATCTCTTTTGTATCTTGTGTTCTTTAGCTTCTCACTAGTTGGGTTTTCAAAATTATTTGCGGTTAAAAAATAATGTTGTTATTATAAACTAGGAGAACATCCTATGTCTTTTTTGTTTGTTTAGTGTAATTCTAAGGTAGGATGAGGGTTTGAGTTTGATTACAACTAATTGTTAGTTTGATAACAACCAATTGTTATGTATCTTATGGTTGTCTTACAGGTTAATATACAACTAATTTACAGGCTTTTACCTTGTGATCCACAAGATTTGAATCGTAAATCTCATAATTGAAAGACCGAGCTATGTCAAAGCCTTTCTCATAAGTGTGAGGAATCTCTGTGAATTAATGTTTTTGGTACTACAGTTTTAAAAATTAAGTTGCGCAAAAAATCTTTCTCATGTGGTGAAGAGCCGACATCGAGACACCAAACTTTTGCCTCTTGATATGTGTTGTTGAAAAGTTATCTGATGTAATCTAGTATGAGAAATAATTTAAATAACAAGATGTAATTTAGTATGAGAAACAGTTTAAACAACAAGACTATAATATTGTCAGCTTAAATCATGGCGGTTTAGTTTTTCTTTAGGGTAAATTTGTTAATTTTGAATAAGTAAGTTAAAAACTCTACTATTTATTTTTTAGGGTTGTGTTCTATAGAAAACCAATATTTTACAAAAAAAAATGATTTTTTTTCAGAAATAGTTTCTTTCTATAAAATCTTTTCAAAAATAGGAAATTTTTATTTTTTTTACATTTATAGTAATTTCGCAGTTGTGAACTGCGAAATCAGGTTCGGGATTTTGGTTCGGATTGTGGAATCTTGCCATGTCAGTACACTTAGCAGTTGAGAACTACGAATTCATTAAAAAAAAACAATTCGCAGTTAGGACTTGCGAATCAACAAAAGTAAACATATTTCGCATTTACCAACTGCGAATTGTCAGTATACTTATATTTTTGTTGGTTCTTTGCATTCAAGACCAACAATTATTGTTTGTTTGGTTTTCGTTCAAAAAAATATTCTTTACTTACAAATGGCGTTTGGCACCTGCGAAGTAGGGTTTAATGAAGCTGAATTCGCAGTTAGCAAATGCGAATTTGTTTTTTTCTGACATTTAACAGTTGCCAACTGCGAAATGGGTGACATGGCTAACCCATCCAAGATTCTCTACTCCGAACCTGAATCCCGATCCTAAATTCGTAGTTCCCAACTGCGAAATTACTATAAATGTAAAAAAGAAAAAAAATCCTATTTTTGAAAAGATTTTATAGAAAACAACTTTTTTTGAAAAAAAAATTCAAAAAAAAAAAACCAAAAAACAAAAAAAAAATATTATTTTTTAATTTTTTTTATATGCTTCTTTCATGATTTTAAGAATACTGAAAAAAGAAAAAACTTTAAAAACATTTTCGAGTTGTTTTTAAAAAATAAAATAAAATTCGGATTTTAGCTTAAAATTAATAATGCACTATGCAACAATAATATAAAATTGGTTTATGAATGCTAATTCTTTGTTTTTTACATTATTCGCATAAACCACGTCCATATTTAAATAAATTTTTTTCTTTTTAAGTAGTTTTAATTATAATGCATTATGCAATACTATTAGTACTATTGCATGATACACTAATAAAAAATCAATAAACTTTTTATTTTTTAAATTTTTTTCCCATAAATAAAGCTAATAAAATTCTAGACTTTTTGATGTACAATTTATTACTATATTTCAAAAATACAATTCAACATTATATTTAATACAGAATCTTTCAAAATGTATAATTAAAATTACATTTTAATACACGATTAAATAATTTATTTCATGTGAACAAATTAATATCTATACAAAATCAATAAAAATAATTATCATTCATGTGAACAATATTCGTTGTAAACAATTTAATTATTTGATATTGTTGTGTTGCTTAATTTTAGTTTGGTTGAGTTTTATTGATGTCTTTACAATGTTCTTTTTGCTTTTTACATTTATATACATATTTATTATTCTATTTGATATGCATTAAGATTAATATATTAATTATTTAAGAAAGTTGTCATTGTTATACTTCATAATGTTGCGAGTTTATTCTATTTAAATTTTTTCTCTATTATTCACTATAATGGTCAATAAATACTTCATTTTAGTTAACAACTATAAGATAACTATTTGATATGCTTTAACAATTAAAATGATCGTGTCGGTGGTTCTGCTGTTTTATAAAGGCAGGTTTGAAACATTGCAACATTGGTTGGTAAAATGTCGACTATATAACCTAAAATACAACATCAAATAAAAAAATTTAGATCGGTAAAAAATGATTACTTTTATTGGATCTATTACTAGATAAATAAAATTCATATTGCCATAGTTCTTAAATTTGGACGAACTCAACTCTGGTTTAACCACAAAAATTGATAACATATGTCATTCATAATTTTCAAACATCTTAATCATTTTTTTTTGTATTGATCTCAACTTATGAACTCAATATTCAACTCGTGTATTACACACGGGTTACTATCCTAGTTATTAATATATGAAGAAATTATGGAGAAAAAAAAAGTTGTTTTTTTGGTTTTCTAATTGCATCCGCTATACATGCGCCAAGAGGCGCCATATGCACCTTTAACGGCGCCAACATCCCCCCCCCCCCCCCCCCGCTTTGAAGACCGGCGCCATCCGGGTGCGCCAATGTTATGGCGCCCGTTGAAATGAATATGAATGTTGCCAACATTCAAAAAAGTAACCGTTGGGGACTTGATTTCATAAAAAAAATAAAAAAATTTATTACCTATTTTACCAACTCCACCATAAAAACCCACCTTTACTCACATTATTTACACATTTCTCTATCATTTTCTACTTCTTTCTTTCTTTAATCTAATAAAAAACCATCATGAATCCCAACCAACCAAATCAAGATTCTTCAAGCAACACCTCACCCTTCAATCCAAACGTTCAACCATGGCATTTACCGATGTGTGTGTGTGTGGGGGGGGGGGGGGGGCAACCAAACCCGTTGTACACGGGTTAAGCACCTTCAAATGTCTACAACCCGGTCAACCGCAACCCCTCATTCTCAAATTACGCTCAATGGGGGCAATTCCAACCCCATCCCGCTTTCTCCCCGACACCACCACCTACTCAATCACAACCTCAAACACCTAATCTCGATCAAGAAGATGACGACGTGGGGGTTATTCCCGAGACCCAAGTGCCGGAGTGTCACACCCCGGTCAACGGTTTCGGGTGTGAGCGAGAATGGAATCATAGTCGAGGATACATAGAACACTTCTAATAAATTTAAAAACTTCATAAAACATTAAATTCATTTCATTGCAGCGGAAAAGGTAGTGGAAACATTAATGTTTTACAATTTAAAAAGATAAGTCTTAAATGATTATTAAAAGCATAAAACGGTTAAAGTGGATAGTCGGGACTATGACTCCAAGGACAGGTCCGATAGCGTTTGTAAGCCCCATTTGCATGTCTTCAAGAAAGTCTCGTCAATTACCTAAGAAATCATGAACATAAAACGGGTCAACATAAAGTTGGTGAGGTTCACAGGTTTAGGACTCGATAGTTAAACAGTTGTAAACAGTTGTAAAACAGTTTCGGTATACTTAAATATTATCAGGGTTTATTGTTGTGGTTGTATGATCTCACCTGAACCTTGATTTCAAATACTAACGGTTTACCCACCCGGCATCTCTTGCCCAGAGATGTTAAACAGTGCGGAATAACTGACGTGTACCCCCAGACAATCCGGAGTCAGAACTGGAGCTACCAGTTAGGGTAGGGTTGTCAACCCAAATAGATCTACTCACTAGCTATCGTTTCGTACAGAACTAATTGAAATCAATTAATGATGGGATTTTCGGTTGTACAAACGTTTATAACGATAATGTACCAAGTTGGGCAATCAGTAAGAGAACAAGTAGTCATACGGCTAACAAGTAAACCATAATATTAAGTAAAAAGCATTTAATCAGTTTTCATGATTTCTCCCCCAAGTATAAAACAGTAAAAAAAGAAAAGGGGCCGTGAAACTCACAGTTTTAGCAGATAATCGGAATTTAAGCAGCGAAGGACGGTAGCACGTAACGTCCTAAATAATTAAATAACATATGCATAAGGTCTATGATCATTTGAGTAACATAAGTCACCCAAGCGATACCGGTCAAGTCTTGACGATTTAAGTCCGTTTGTATTATTGAAAACTCGTTAACTTGTATTTATTTATTAAATACATTTATGGTTATTTATATTTATGTCCAATAAATATAAACAAATAATCATTTTCAATAATTCAACCAAGTCTTGAACATCGAGTAAAAAGAAATAATAATGTTTATTATTATTTTCATGAGTTCGAATAATTATTTTAATTAAATAATTACTTGTTCGATTTGTTAATCTTGCAAGTTATAATTATCTCAATAATTATGATTAACAATTCTTTAGTGAATAAAACAAAGTATAAGTTTCCTTGCAAATAATTATTTGTCAAAATAATTATTAAGGTTTGTTTTATTTATAAAACATAAATCTTTAAGGAAAACATTTAAGGTTTTAAACGTTTAATCATTTTCAAAGGTAGGTTAATATTTCAAGTTCATGAAATATTTTAATAAAAAACGTTGATAAGAATATTTATGACGACGTTTGGATTTATAACATTTGGTTTATAAAACTTGACTTTTATTTAAAATCTCCAACGAACGTTGGTTCATTTTTGGATACTTTGTTTTTATCAAAGTAGCGTTAAAAGTCCTTGTAAACATTTTAAACAAATGACTTGTCTTGCTTTATTTTTATAAAATTCTTTTATGAAAACATTTATCATCAAATAAAATCTTTTTATAAAAATGTCCATTTCTAGTAAGTTTCAAGAAAGGCTAAAACTTGTAATAAATCCAAGTATTTATGTCAAATTAATCATTTGACATAAATATTATTCTTATCAAATCTAGCATTTATTTTTATTCTTTTTGTCCAATCATTTACTCATTTGGAACATATTAAATATGTTACATGGCTATTTTTAGAAATAAATACTTTAATCAATTTTTATAAATCACTAGTTACTTTGTGATTTATAGTTTATTCCTAAGTTTACAACCATATTTTGTCCATTAAGATTTCATGTAACAAGTTAACATAATATAACATGGTTTATATTGTTAGTTAACATTTTTAATAAACATCATGAAATAATAACAATTTAAACATATATTTAAATGCAATCCACTAACATAATAATGTTAGGACATGAAATATAAATAATCTACTAACACATTACATGTGTTAGGACCAAAAGCAAATAATAACAAGTAATATTATTTAGTCTTTTTAATTCAAGGTTATGTAAATTGCATATGAGTAATCATGATGATCTTAGGTGCACTTGAATACTTTCCATAGATTTTTTCAAGTGTTTCACCCCATTCTCTTGGCTACTTTAAGTTCCTAGAACACCATGAGAATGTTTAAAGATCATAAGAAGAATGGAGGTTTAAGAAGAGAGATTTTTGATGATTAACTCAATATGCAAGTATTATATTTACATTTCATTAATATGAAGAGGCTTGGGTTTGCAAACAACCAACTTGAAATCCATGGATTTCATTAGATCTAGGTGCACAAGGTTACTATCCATAAGGCTTCACCATTGTGTTTCACCATCTTGAATCTTAGAAGAAAAGGGGATTAAGAAGAGAGTTGGGTTGGTTGTTGCAAGCAAGCATTCCAAGATGTAAACAAAGTTTAGATCAAGATTACAAGTGTTAGTGTTTTTGAAGACTTGTCAAGACTTGTGGTTCATTAGGGTGTAAGTATGAGGGAAATGTGAGTTAGAAAGACTCACAAATGAAAGAGGAAAGAAGATGATGGAGGTTGGTGGTGGCGGTTTCCCGGCGGCGTAGTGGCGGACCGGGGGTGGTCCGGTGGCGGAGCAGCGGCGGCGGCCGGTGGCTGTGGTGGCTGCCGGTCGGACAAAGGGAGGGAGGGAGAGTGAGTGAGGGTCTTGGTGGTTTGGGGTGTTGGGTGCAAGGAGACCAAAAGGGATGGTGTCTCCCTTTTATAATCATGATTATGGTTTTTATCCCATGGATAATTATGTGTTGTCAAACACACATAATCTCTAGCTTTTTGGGGTTAATTTTTATAAACTTGTAAGTGTTTAGTAAGAGTTCAATCACTTTTATAAAATATAAATGGGTTAGGAGTTTATAAAAATCTCAACTTTTTAAAATATAATCCAAATATATTTTATTCAATTGAATGGTGATTTTTATTTTTATAAACATTGTGAGTCCAAGTTTTATAAAAATATTAGTGGTTAATGGTTTGGTTTAAGTTTGTATAAATCTTGTTAAAATGTTGGGCTTTAAACAATTTTTATATATTTGGGCCGAAGCCCAATTGTTTTAATCAAGAAGGATGGGCCGAAGCCCGATTGTTTTCGGGTGAGGGCTGGGCCGAAGCCCAGCTAAGGTTTGCGTGGTGGTTTGGGCCGAAGCCCAAATCGAGTCGTGGGACGATTGGGCCGAAGCCCAATCGGGTTCGGGTCGGGCCGGTTCTCGGTTCGTGGGCCGCGAAGGGAAAGGGAAAAGGGTTTGGGCCGGTTACGGCCCAATGTGATCTGGGCCGCGGGTCGGGTTTCCGGGTTCGGGGTTTTACTCGACTAGTTGATACGAACATTCGGTTAAATTTTCGGGTTAATCCGGACATTTTTGGGCTTATTGGGCTTACCGGGCCCAATAGGATAAACGGTTTGGAATTTGGCTAAGTCTTGACAACGTAACACTTGTTTTATGTTCGTAAAACGTTTTATCGGTTTATAACGGTTTGATAAAATATAAAATGTCAAATTTTATATTTAATTTCTTATTATTAAAATTTCATTAATAATAATATAAAACATTCGTAATTTAAAATTTTCCAACGCGAATTTCCATGTTGGTTAATTGGTTATTCAATCGCAGCTAATTATGTAATTTAAACAATTAAATCACGTAATTATGACATAATAAAAAGTCAACAAAAGTCAACGGAGAGAGAGTTGACCTGGTTTTTGGACCGGTTGTCACATTCTCCCCCAGTTAAAAGAATTTCGTCCCGAAATTCAGCTTTGGTTACTGGTGGATGCGACATTCTCAAACAGGCGTGGATACTTTCGGCGCATTTGATACTCGCGTTCCCACGTGTACTCTGGTCCTCGCCTAGAGTTCCATCGTACCTTGACTATGGGAATGCGGCTATGCTTCAGCTTTTTGATTTCCCGGTCAAGTATCTCCACGGGTTCCTCAATGAAGTGTAGGGTTTCGTCCACTTGAATCTCATCAAGAGGAACGATGAGTGTTTCATCAGATAGGCATTTCTTAAGATTACAGACATGAAAGACATTGTGAACGCTGCTTAGCTCGGCGGGCAGGTTCAAACGGTAAGCTACTGGTCTGATGGTTTCGGTGATTTCAAAGGGACCAATGTAACGAGGGTTGAGCTTCCCTCGTTTGCCGAACCGGATGACACCTTTCCAAGGTGACACCTTTAGCATGACACGATCACCCTTTTTGAAGGACAAGGGTTTGCGTCGGTTGTCGGCGTAGCTCTTTTGCCTGTCTCGGGCAGCTCTCAAGCGATCTCGGATTCGGAAGATTAATTCAGTCGTCTCAAAGATTAGCTCGGGTCCAGTCAACTGACTGTCGCCAATCTCATTCCAGCAGAGTGGGTATCTGCACTTTCTCCCATAAAGTGCTTCGAAAGGGGCGGCTTGGATGCTGGTGTGATAACTGTTGTTATACGAGAATTCAGCAAGAGGGAGGTGCTCGTCCCACTTGGGTCCGAAATCTATCACACATGCTCTCAGCATATCCTCAAGCGTTTGGATCGTTCTCTCGCTTTGGCCATCTGTCTGCGGATGGTAGGCAGTACTCATATCGAGTCGAGTACCCAAAGCTTTCTGTAGAGATTTCCAGAAGTGTGCGGTGAATCGACTGTCTCGGCCGGATATGATGGATTTGGGCACACCGTGGCGCGAGACGACTTCCTTTATGTAAAGCTTGGCTCGCTTATCCATCTTATCCTTCTCATTGACCGGTAAGAAGTGTGCTGACTTCGTCAATCGATCGACTATCACCCAGATAGCATCATACCCAGATCTGGACTTAGGCAATTTTGTGATAAAGTCCATGGATATCTCTTCCCATTTCCATTCGGGGATTACTGGTTGAGTCAATAATCCAGAGGGCTTCTGGTATTCGGCTTTGACCTTTGAACAAGTTAAGCATTTGCCGACATAGGTGGCTATCTCGGCTTTCATGTTAGGCCACCAGAATTGTTTCTTCAGACCGTGATACATCTTGTCTGATCCGGGATGAATGGAATACCTTGATTTGTGGGCTTCATCGAAAATTAGTTGCCTTAGTCCTCCATAGACAGGTACCCATAACCTATCCATGAAGACCTTGGTTCCATCTGGTTTCTCTTCCAGTTGCTTCTCCATTCCACGTAAACCTTCTTCAGTTAGGTTTTCCGATTTGAGGGCTTCATTTTGTGTGTCGCGCACTTGGGAATTAAGGTTTGAGTGGATGGTCATACCTAATGCTCGGACGCGGCGAGGTTTGGCATGCTCTTTCCTGCTTAAGGCATCGGCTACAACGTTAGCCTTGCCTGGATGATAACGAATCTCGCATTCGTAGTCATTTAGCAGTTCCACCCATCGGCGTTGTCTCATATTCAATTCCTTCTGATTGAAAATATGTTGGAGGCTCTTGTGATCGGTGAATATGGTACATTGGGTACCATAAAGATAGTGCCTCCAGATCTTGAGAGCAAAGACGACGGCTCCGAGTTCCAAGTCATGAGTGGTATAATTCTTCTCGTGAATCTTCAGTTGTCGTGATGCGTAAGCAATGACTTTCTCTCGTTGCATCAAACACAACCTAAACCTTGATGCGAGGCATCGCAGTAAACAACGAAGTCTTCGATTCCATCGGGTAATGATAGAATCGGGGCATCACAAAGCTTCTGCTTTAGTAACTGAAATGCTGCTTCAGTCTTGTCATCCCATATGAATTTCTTATCTTTCTGGGTCAGGGCGGTGAGTGGTTGGGCTATCTTCGAGAAGTTTTCGATAAATCGGCGGTAATAGCCAGCAAGACCTAAAAATTGTCGAATCTCGGTTGGAGTCGTTGGCGTACTCCAATCCTTGATTGCCTCAATTTTTGTGGGATCCACGTGGATTCCTCGATCATTGATCACATGAGCCAGAAAGTGAACTTCGCGAATCCAAAAGTCGCATTTGGAAAATTTCGCGTAGAGTTCTTCCTTCTTCAACAACTCCAGAATAAGTCTCAGATGTTGTTCGTGTTCTTCCTTACTACGGGAGTAGATAAGGATGTCGTCAATGAACACGATAACGAACTTATCCAGGTAGGGTTTGCATACGCGGTTCATCAGATCCATGAACACTGCAGGTGCGTTTGTCAAACCAAATGGCATTACGAGGAACTCATAATGGCCATAGCGTGTTCTGAATGCTGTCTTCGAAACGTCTTCATCTCTAACTCTGAGTTGATGGTATCCTGATCTCAGATCGATCTTGGAGTAAAAGCTCGATCCTTGAAGTTGATCAAACAGGTCGTCGATCCTAGGAAGCGGGTAACGGTTCTTCATAGTTAGTTTGTTCAGCTCCCGGTAGTCGATGCACATCCGAAAAGTGCCATCTTTCTTCTTGACAAATAGCACGGGTGCTCCCCACGGAGAGTGGCTTGGTCGGATGAAGCCTTTATCTAGCAATTCTTGTAATTGGCTAGATAACTCCTGCATCTCAGAAGGTGCCAGACGGTACGGGGATCTGGCTACGGGGGCGGCACCTGGGGCTAAGTCAATGCGAAACTCTACTTGTCGCGTCGGCGGTAAACCTGGCAAGTCTTCGGGAAAGACTTCCGGGTATTCGCGGACAACGGGAACATCTGCTATGTTCTTCTCCTTTGGTTTCTTCTCGGTTACGTGTGCTAAGATGGCATGACATCCTTTACGAAGGAACTTCCTTGCCTTCATACTAGATATGAGGTTTAGTTGGGTTCCACTCTTCTCGCCTTGTACGTTTAAAGTGTTGCCATCTTCGAGTGGCATCCTAACTATTTTCTCATGGCACACGATTTCTGCACGGTTCTTAGATAACCAGTCCATGCCTATGATAACATCAAAACTTCCTAGTTCTACAGGCATCAAATCAATGCTGAAGGGATGATCGGAGAGTTCTAGTGAGCAGTTTGGATAAATAATGCTAGTTTCTACTAATTCTCCGTTTGCTAATTCTACTGTGAACTTAGTGTCTAAGGCAACAGGGGTAATTTCAAGTAATTGACCAAATTTGGTAGACACAAAGCTCCTATCAGCACCAGTATCGAATAAAACAGAAGCATAATGATCATTTAGTAGAAACGTACCCGTCACCGTGTTGGGGTCACGGCGAGCATCTCCGGCATTGATTACAAAGGCTCTTCCTCTAGCCTGATTCGGGTCCTGGTTTCCTGCCTTCGGGCAATCCTTCTTGTAGTGCCCGGTGGTTCCGCAACCGTAACAGGTGCGCTTCGGACAGTCTCGTGCTACGTGCCCTTTCGTCTTGAAGATGTTGCAGTAGACGTTGCCACAATCGAGTGTGTGGTGGAGATTGCACTTGTTGCACAGAGGTGCTCCACCGTTGTATCCAGTCTTTCGGACAACGTGGGTAGGGGTGGTAGCAGCAAAGACCTTCACAGTTTCAGCTTCCTTGGCAGGGGCCTTATCATCGCGATTCCTCCAGAATCCGCGTTTCCGCTTGTTATCAGGCTTCTTGTTGGTGGAAGGAGTGGTACCGGTTTCAGGGGCCTTGTTCTCAGACTTCTTCTTGTCAAGATTCACACCTTGACGGTTGGCTTGGTAAACCAGGTTGTGTGCCAGGCGCACAGCATCCTGAAAAGTCTGAGGATTTGAGGAAAGGACATTCCCCTGGATATGAGGTGCAAGTCCCCAGATGTACCGCTCAATCTTCTTGTAGGGAGGAGTGATCATGGTCGGACAGAGATGAGCGAGCTCACGGAACCTCTTGGTATAGCCGGCAACGTCGGCTCCATTCATGGTGAGGTTCCAGAATTCAGCTTCGAGCTTCTGAAGCTCTTCTCTAGGACAGTACTCATCGCGAAGCAGTTGCTTGAGCTCGTCCCAAGTCATGGCGTAAGCCAAATCAGTCCCCATAGCATCGGCATGGGAGTTCCACCAGGTCAGAGCGCTATCAGTCAGAGCGCAGGTGGAATACTTGACCATGTACTGCTCGGGGCAGTTGCTTATGCGGAAGACGGACTCCATTTTCTCAAACCAGCGAACTAAACCAACAGCGCCTTCAGAACCCTTGAAATTCGAGGGTTTGCAGTTCATAAAGTCCTTGTATGAACATTCACGGGGGCCTGCAATTGTTAGGTTGAAACGTTGAATACAATTTAGGAAAATTGTAATCGGGTGTTTTTCTAACATGGGTTAATTCGTACTTACCGCGCGCCCCATTGTCGTTTTGACGTTGGGCTTCCGCAGCGGCAACAGTTTCTGCTACGCGATTAGCAATCATCTCCTCGATTTCCTCGGGAGTCATAGGGGGAGGAGGTGGAGGAGGTGAAGAGTTCCTGGTGGTTCGGCGTCTCGGTGGCATGATTTTGCTTTAAGTTACAATTGTCAACATAAAGAAAAAATTTAGATAATATGTAAATGGGGTTATTGCATGCTCGAGAATAACTGCCACGACATACATCAATTGCCAAAACATTTTCACGCAACACAACCAAGAACGTAAGATAGGAATGGTGAAGTGATACAACATGTCCTAACGATATAACTACACAATCACAACACAACTATAACATGAACATAACATAATCATAAACATCAATCATAACATACCAAAAGATTTTTCCCATAGCATAATCATCGGAATCATACATCAAGTTTGTTACCATATTACAGACAAAACATATCCAAAATAACAAGTTTGCATCGTGGGCTCGCAGTCCCAATCCTGACTAATGCTAACATGTTTCATCTATAAAACGGCTATCAAAAGATACTAGGTCTCATCTACCTAGAATGCTGGTGGGGGTGGTGGAGGTCCTGGGGGCATGAAGAAGACCGGTGGTCTCTGGGTCAAGGCCTGGAGAGTGGCGAGAAGTCGTCCGGAGACGAACTCCAAAGCAGAGACTCTCCCCTGCAACCTCTCGTGCGAGAGAAGCAGGTCAGTCGTGGCCATGCTGACCCCAGTCATGTGGGCATGGAGGGACTCCATGGCGCCGTCAGTGGCGCGCATGCGCCCGGTCAGCTCGGCTATCTGGTTCCTGAGGTGAAACACCTAAGTGGCTGCAGGTAGCTGACCGATATCAGCATTCAGTTCCCCCAGATCGGCCTCAAGGCGTCTCAAACGAGCCACCAGTAATGGGACGGTGTCAGGGATGGGCTCGTGAGTGAAAGGCGAGATACCCAGAGGCACTCGGCGGAAGGGATCAGGAAGCGAGGACTCCCCCCGATCGTAACAGCTCGGGAACTCCTCGATGATCCGCCAGTGCTGGATCTGGTCTGGTATCCAGGCGAGGTGGGGTAAATCGAACACCTGGCGCCGCTTGGGCGCGGGCTCACCAGAGGTACGTCGGACCTCCCTAGTCCGAGATGGGCCAGCTGCCCGTCCCGGTGTAAATCCCCGTCTGCCGCCACCAGGCGTGGCGACAAAGGTCTTCACAGACCGATCTCGGCCTGCGAAGGGGTCGGCGGAGCTAGAGGCATCCGCAGTGGCTGCACCGCCAGCAGTGGCGGTGGGAGCAGGGTGGTCGGGGGTGTCGTCGGAGGTCCTACGTCTAATAGGACTCAGAAAACCTGCTGGTACGGGAGTCGGGCGAATAACTCCTACAGTAGCGCCCTCAGTCTCGGGGCTTGACGGCACGTAGTCCTCTGGTGAAGGTGTGTACTCAACACTCGGCTCCTCATCGGAATCGGCAACGCAAATGACCTCTTTAGAAGCCATCACTGCGAAAATATTCCAAAAGGAACTGTGTCAGTAACATCATGGTAGAGTGGTAACACATAAGTAAACACAAGTAAACATATGAGATCTTGACATGCAAATGGTAGCTTCGGAGTGGGTTATAGTCCAGGCTTGGTTTTTGTTTCGTTTTGTTTGTTTGTTTATCCTGGTTCGCTATAACCACGGCTCTGATACCAATCTGTCACACCCCGGTCAACGGTTTCGGGTGTGAGCGAGAATGGAATCATAGTCGAGGATACATAGAACACTTCTAATAAATTTAAAAACTTCATAAAACATTAAATTCATTTCATTGCAGCGGAAAAGGTAGTGGAAACATTAATGTCTTACAATTTAAAAAGATAAGTCTTAAATGATTATTAAAAGCATAAAACGGTTAAAGTGGATAGTCGGGACTATGACTCCAAGGACAGGTCCGATAGCGTTTGTAAGCCCCATTTGCATGTCTTCAAGAAAGTCTCGTCAATTACCTAAGAAATCATGAACATAAAACGGGTCAACATAAAGTTGGTGAGGTTCACAGGTTTAGGACTCGATAGTTAAACAGTTGTAAACAGTTGTAAAACAGTTTCGGTATACTTAAATATTATCAGGGTTTATTGTTGTGGTTGTATGATCTCACCTGAACCTTGATTTCAAATACTAACGGTTTACCCACCCGGCATCTCTTGCCCAGAGATGTTAAACAGTGCGGAATAACTGACGTGTACCCCCAGACAATCCGGAGTCAGAACTGGAGCTACCAGTTAGGGTAGGGTTGTCAACCCAAATAGATCTACTCACTAGCTATCGTTTCGTACAGAACTAATTGAAATCAATTAATGATGGGATTTTCGGTTGTACAAACGTTTATAACGATAATGTACCAAGTTGGGCAATCAGTAAGAGAACAAGTAGTCATACGGCTAACAAGTAAACCATAATATTAAGTAAAAAGCATTTAATCAGTTTTCATGATTTCTCCCCCAAGTATAAAACAGTAAAAAAAGAAAAGGGGCCGTGAAACTCACAGTTTTAGCAGATAATCGGAATTTAAGCAGCGAAGGACGGTAGCACGTAACGTCCTAAATAATTAAATAACATATGCATAAGGTCTATGATCATTTGAGTAACATAAGTCACCCAAGCGATACCGGTCAAGTCTTGACGATTTAAGTCCGTTTGTATTATTGAAAACTCGTTAACTTGTATTTATTTATTAAATACATTTATGGTTATTTATATTTATGTCCAATAAATATAAACAAATAATCATTTTCAATAATTCAACCAAGTCTTGAACATCGAGTAAAAAGAAATAATAATGTTTATTATTATTTTCATGAGTTCGAATAATTATTTTAATTAAATAATTACTTGTTCGATTTGTTAATCTTGCAAGTTATAATTATCTCAATAATTATGATTAACAATTCTTTAGTGAATAAAACAAAGTATAAGTTTCCTTGCAAATAATTATTTGTCAAAATAATTATTAAGGTTTGTTTTATTTATAAAACATAAATCTTTAAGGAAAACATTTAAGGTTTTAAACGTTTAATCATTTTCAAAGGTAGGTTAATATTTCAAGTTCATGAAATATTTTAATAAAAAACGTTGATAAGAATATTTATGACGACGTTTGGATTTATAACATTTGGTTTATAAAACTTGACTTTTATTTAAAATCTCCAACGAACGTTGGTTCATTTTTGGATACTTTGTTTTTATCAAAGTAGCGTTAAAAGTCCTTGTAAACATTTTAAACAAATGACTTGTCTTGCTTTATTTTTATAAAATTCTTTTATGAAAACATTTATCATCAAATAAAATCTTTTTATAAAAATGTCCATTTCTAGTAAGTTTCAAGAAAGGCTAAAACTTGTAATAAATCCAAGTATTTATGTCAAATTAATCATTTGACATAAATATTATTCTTATCAAATCTAGCATTTATTTTTATTCTTTTTGTCCAATCATTTACTCATTTGGAACATATTAAATATGTTACATGGCTATTTTTAGAAATAAATACTTTAATCAATTTTTATAAATCACTAGTTACTTTGTGATTTATAGTTTATTCCTAAGTTTACAACCATATTTTGTCCATTAAGATTTCATGTAACAAGTTAACATAATATAACATGGTTTATATTGTTAGTTAACATTTTTAATAAACATCATGAAATAATAACAATTTAAACATATATTTAAATGCAATCCACTAACATAATAATGTTAGGACATGAAATATAAATAATCTACTAACACATTACATGTGTTAGGACCAAAAGCAAATAATAACAAGTAATATTATTTAGTCTTTTTAATTCAAGGTTATGTAAATTGCATATGAGTAATCATGATGATCTTAGGTGCACTTGAATACTTTCCATAGATTTTTTCAAGTGTTTCACCCCATTCTCTTGGCTACTTTAAGTTCCTAGAACACCATGAGAATGTTTAAAGATCATAAGAAGAATGGAGGTTTAAGAAGAGAGATTTTTGATGATTAACTCAATATGCAAGTATTATATTTACATTTCATTAATATGAAGAGGCTTGGGTTTGCAAACAACCAACTTGAAATCCATGGATTTCATTAGATCTAGGTGCACAAGGTTACTATCCATAAGGCTTCACCATTGTGTTTCACCATCTTGAATCTTAGAAGAAAAGGGGATTAAGAAGAGAGTTGGGTTGGTTGTTGCAAGCAAGCATTCCAAGATGTAAACAAAGTTTAGATCAAGATTACAAGTGTTAGTGTTTTTGAAGACTTGTCAAGACTTGTGGTTCATTAGGGTGTAAGTATGAGGGAAATGTGAGTTAGAAAGACTCACAAATGAAAGAGGAAAGAAGATGATGGAGGTTGGTGGTGGCGGTTTCCCGGCGGCGTAGTGGCGGACCGGGGGTGGTCCGGTGACGGAGCAGCGGCGGCGGCCGGTGGCTGTGGTGGCTATCGGTCGGACAAAGGGAGGGAGGGAGAGTGAGTGAGGGTCTTGGTGGTTTGGGGTGTTGGGTGCAAGGAGACCAAAAGGGATGGTGTCTCCCTTTTATAATCATGATTATGGTTTTTATCCCATGGATAATTATGTGTTGTCAAACACACATAATCTCTAGCTTTTTGGGGTTAATTTTTATAAACTTGTAAGTGTTTAGTAAGAGTTCAATCACTTTTATAAAATATAAATGGGTTAGGAGTTTATAAAAATCTCAACTTTTTAAAATATAATCCAAATATATTTTATTCAATTGAATGGTGATTTTTATTTTTATAAACATTGTGAGTCCAAGTTTTATAAAAATATTAGTGGTTAATGGTTTGGTTTAAGTTTGTATAAATCTTGTTAAAATGTTGGGCTTTAAACAATTTTTATATATTTGGGCCGAAGCCCAATTGTTTTAATCAAGAAGGATGGGCTGAAGCCCGATTGTTTTCGGGTGAGGGCTGGGCCGAAGCCCAGCTAAGGTTTGCGTGGTGGTTTGGGCCGAAGCCCAAATCGAGTCGTGGGACGATTGGGCCGAAGCCCAATCGGGTTCGGGTCGGGCCAGTTCTCGGTTCGTGGGCCGCGAAGGGAAAGGGAAAAGGGTTTGGGCCGGTTACGGCCCAATGTGATTTGGGCCGCGGGTCGGGTTTCCGGGTTCGGGGTTTTACTCGACTAGTTGATACGAACATTCGGTTAAATTTTCGGGTTAATCCGGACATTTTTGGGCTTATTGGGCTTACCGGGCCCAATAGGATAAACGGTTTGGAATTTGGCTAAGTCTTGACAACGTAACACTTGTTTTATGTTCGTAAAATGTTTTATCGGTTTATAACGGTTTGATAAAATATAAAATGTCAAATTTTATATTTAATTTCTTATTATTAAAATTTCATTAATAATAATATAAAACATTCGTAATTTAAAATTTTCCAACGCGAATTTCCATGTTGGTTAATTGGTTATTCAATCGCAGCTAATTATGTAATTTAAACAATTAAATCACGTAATTATCACATAATAAAAAGTCAACAAAAGTCAACGGAGAGAGAGTTGACCTGGTTTTTGGACCGGTTGTCACACGGAGCGGGTTTGGAGAGGCCGAGGTAAAGGAAAAAAACCGATCGAAGGATTCCAAAAAAAGGACGGGTGCCATGGGATACCCAAGAGGAGTTACATCTTATTCGAGCGTATAACGATACATCAGAGGACCCGAAATATGGTATTTTTTAAACATAATTTAAATTTAGACGTTTTTTTTAATTTCTTATAATTTAGAAATCACCTACTAACGTTTCTATATTTATATTTTCTAAATAGGTAACTCGCAAACTAAAGATGCGTTTTGGGATCAAGTTAGCTTGAAATTCCACGCTAGCAAGAAGGCGGCCGCGAGACCCGATGAGCTCTCGACATTCCGCAACAACGACAAACTTAGCGGCAAGTGGAGCACCATCAAAAAAAAAACTTGCCAAGTTCCATGGCATTTTTTTGTGCGTGGAACGAACCCGTCCAAGCGGAACGAGTGACGGCGATTTGATTCAAATCGCCCTTAATCGTTACAAAGACGACAACAATAAGTCGGCACCTCTTCTTCAACATTATCAAATCTTGAAAGCGTCTCCAAAATTCAATGAGATATTTGTAGGTTTTTTTTTTTTTTTTTAAGAAATCTATTTGTAGTGTTTTTTTTATTTTAATTATTTAAGTATTTTTTTTACTTTAGTTTTCCTATTTTTTAAAGGCAATAATTTTTTTTTTAATTTTTAGTCATTAAAATAATTCAAAATTAAAAAGAAAAAAAAATAATTAAAAAAAGTTTAACACCACATTGAGTATCCCATCTATGTTAAACTTTTAAATGTGGTGTTAAAAATGACGTGACACCTGTATAGCGGTATTAAACTTTAACATAGCATATGTTATACCCATACCCTAAATAATTATTTGTTTTCTCATCTTTTTCTTTTAAGTCATATAAAACTTCAACCTAAAACCACATTAATGTGTGTAATGGCAATTTATACAACCCTTTTGAAAACGACGTAAAGGCAAAAGGGCAGAAAAAGTAACAGAAATACAAGGAAGGTGAAGACGACAAATCTGATCTGGATTCACGACGTAGGAGCTACGAACCGATCTTCGCGTCGCTGCACCGTCCGGTAAACGAAATCCCGACCTATGTTTTTCATTCATTTGCGATTAGGTTTTTTTGTCTTGACCTAATTGATCTGAAAATATTCCCTTTTAAGTGTTTTAGCTACTGTTGTTTTCAGGGAAATCGTGTCTTTATGACGATCGTTTTCTTAAACTATTGTAGGTGGCTTTGATTTGACAAACACATCTGGTAATATGTTGCGAATACTTAGATCTTACCAATTTTTATGTTCTGTTCTGTTTGTTTATGAATCTGAGCGGAATCGATCATTATTTTCCTTAATTGTTCTGTTCCGGTTATTCTTTTAGTGTAAATTTTAGTATGATGTATGCTCTTAGCAGCTATCAACGATGATGAACATTTCATCTGTGTTTTTACAATATTTAACTGATAAAAAGTTTCTTCGTTGAGCTTCAGAATTTTAGGGTTCCTTATCTGTATTAGATTGGTTGTTCTATCTACAAATAATTTTTCTGCTAACATAATGACCTATAAAGTATATGTAAACAGCAGAATATCCCCTTCTCTCTTTACTACAATCTATATAAAAATTTAAGTTTGTTTGCAAGCGCAGTTATATAGTTGATTTAAACCGGCTGTTCACTTGCTTCTGATATGGAGCCAGGAAAGCTTTTTAGGAATGAATGAAAGAGATTAAGCTTTAAAATGTAAAAAATGGCTGTTCTATAATGATGTGCAGTTATACTTATCCTGTAAGGACCTAGATTTCAAATGCTACCGACACTATCAACGACCTAAATTGCATTCGATTCTGAAAATTTCAAAAAAGAACGAGACTGATTTATGCTTCATTGTCTGTGTTCGTCTTCATTCTTCAATGCCGGTTAGCCTGAATTAAAACTGTCATTGGGAATTTGATTGACTAATAACACTATGTGTGACCTGTTTAGAAAGTAAATAGTTTCATGTTTACTCTTGTTTCTTGATGCTTACTTTCATATTAGTTAAGCACCATTTCAGTTTTAGAATTATATACAGATCCGTTTTTTGGGATTTTTTTGCCTTCATTATCATGAAAATTCAATTTTTGTAAGAAAAGTGTATGATGTGCATACATATATAGAAGTTTTTTTCTCTCAGCAAATTGGCTGCCTAATCACTTCTTGTGATTCTCAGATTTCAGAATGTCTACAATGGAAGAGTCGAGGTAACATTCTATGACATCTGCATGCAGTATCTTCTTTTATAATGAAGTGGTATTAGTTTTATTTTATCCTTTGAAAATTGTTGGAATAGGAGAACCTTCTAGGCTTCTAGGGAGAATGAAATCTGTTTTTATTACAAACTAAACCACCTACACCCAATTATTGTGTTTTGTTTATTTCCCTTGAATTTTTTATGACTAGATTACTGTAATGACTTTTGTGCGAGTATAGTATAAATTCTAAAAGAGGTCCTCAAAACAAAGGGATTTTAGCTTTCTAAATTATCAAGAACTCAAGTACTAATTTACGAAGGGTTTTAGATGTAACGTTAGATGAGGATTAATCTATGCCGTCCTCCTAAGCAATTTAGAAACCTTAAAAGCAAGATAAATCCTAATTGTTTCAACTTAAACACAACTATAGAAAATAGCCATTTTTGAACATCACAAATCTTGAATGGCTGAAAAACACCTTATGAAAGTATGGCCCTATAAGTTAGTTTTGTGATATGCTTCTTGACATGGGTGGATCTATGCTTCTATTGTTTTGAAGCAGTAGGAGATCTGTCAGATGGGATGAAGCAAAACTATCAGAAATTGAAGCAAACAAACCAGTAAGACAGAAAATTACGGAGCCAAAGACTCCTTATCATCATATGGCTGATGCCGATGGTGAGTTTATGCTGCATGTTTCTTTTGCTATCATTTATTTTTCTGTTATTTAAGCTTTTTAGGCATTAGGTTGGATGTGATAGAGTTAATCCCTATTCAAGGTCACATGTGAAACAATTTGGATAAAGTTGGTTAAGTTATGGGTTATAGAGTAACTCAGAATTTGAAGATAAAGATAGTCTGGGTTTATTTTTTATTTATCGATTTAGTTTTGTAGAGATAATTAAAGCTTTTGTGTTCGTGTTTATCTAGTCATAGAGTTTGAGTCTCAGTGAAATAAATATTTGCTCAAGTCAAGTGTGGTATAAATAGTGGTTAGGATTATTCATTGTATTGTGGTTATTTTTCGGTTAAATAAAAGATAAGGAATCGTGGTTGGGATTTTTTTTAGAAAAGGGTATTATGGAGAGAGATTGGTGACTTCAAGGATCTATCTTGAAAAAGTTGCACTCCAGGGTACTCGCCTCTGTGAGGGGCGAGTTCTTCGTCCTGAACACCGTGTCTAACAACTCACACAAAGGAATTCTATTTCTGTTGAATGAGAACTAGCCCGTACCAGGGGGGGAGTTCTCCTTTCACCTCAAATCAGACTCGAATAACTTGAAATTTAGATCAAACCGAAATTGAATTTCAATGTTAGTTTTATATGAATCGAATCCTTAATCGAACCAAATAAGTAATTCGAATTCGACTTTAATTATACCAAACCGATCCGACTCGAATAACTCTTATAAGCGATATATATGTATTCTTTTTATTTATTTTTTTATATTTTAATATGATATTTATGATAAATATGTTTTATTTTCTTTGTAATCTTTAGTGGGCTAAAACTATAAGGGCTTTAATTTTATGTCCAATTAAATTCATTTTTCTTTAATATCCAACTATCCATATCAAATGATAAAGTAATCAAACATGAGATATAGCTTTGGTCATTTGAACAACTTTTAATTATGTTTTTAAAGTTGATTTTATAATTAATTTGGAGTTAAAAGTTCATAAATGCAAGGACATATTGAGATGTTACGTATAAATCTAATAGATATTAGTTAGAGATAAAAAAAATTTCTTTCTAATTTGGTTTATTTGAATCGGTTTGGATAAATTTTATTCGAATTCAAGTCGAATTTGAATCCAGTTTTGAATTTTTCAAATTTGAATAACGTTATTTGAATAACTCAAATAACCCGAATTCGACTCGATGGACACCCCTAGTTTGAGTTAACCACAAAACCTTTGTGTCTTGCGTTTTAATCTCTAATTTCCAACAATTGGTATTAGAGCTACAAGCAGTTCTTTGAGAGAGATTTTGAGAGTTAGCAGCAGGCTCTGCTGGTTGTTGCCGTTGTCGGATCGAGGCTGGGGCAATAGGTTCAGGAAAGCAGCGGCACTTTTGGGGTTTTTGGAACAGTTTTCGAGGCGGCAGCAGCCCCTATTGCCGGTGGTTGTTGGTGTTTGAACGGGGAAGAAAGACAGCCAGGCAGCCAGCATGACTGGCTTGTGAACCGAAGAAGGAAGCCAAAGGTGCTGTTGGTACGGCAAGAGAGAAGCAGGCAACAAGCCAACTTGATAATCAATAGCTAGTTGAGGAGACTAAATATACTTAGTGGGCACGGTTAATTGGTTATAATATCTTGTCAGCTTCAAATAAGACTGAAAGAAAAAATTAGAAGAAAGGGTTGCCAGTTTTAGGGATAATCAAGGGCAGTTTTTGTAGGGATCCAGATACGCAGGAAGGACCTAGCTGCTTGGCGCCCAATCCTAGGGAGGCAGAAGTGTTACAAGGCACAAAAACCAACCCAGTCTTATGTGGCATCAGTTAGGAAAGAAGCAAGAATGAACAAATTGTTGTCACAAAAATCACGGATAGAAAGGGCAGCAAAAAATAATCGTGTCAGTTGTGACAAAACAAGGAAAAGAGTTGTGTGCTTGAAGAATAAAGCTAGGCGTTCTAGAGAAAAGATGTGTGCTCATGGAGAAGAAAGAACTTTGTTTGGGAGAAAGCAAAGAAGAAAGAACCATGTGTTCTTGTGGACAAAGGAGAGGAAGAAGTGTGTTCTTTGAAAAGGCAGGAAGTTTTTGACAAGTATTTGGCGAGTACAGGTCCTACAGTATGGTGGCCGCCTCCGACCATAATGAAACATAGGTTAGGTATTGTGAAGTCTAGTATAAATATAGATTAGGTTTATTCATAGAGTTTGAGTCTTAGTGAATTACTTTTCATTGAAAGTCAAGTCTAGTATAAATATAGGTTAGGCTTATTCATTGTATTGTGGTTGTTTTTTGGTTTAATAAAAGAGGGAGTCGTGGTTGGAGTTAACTATAAAATCTGTGTGTCCTGCGTTTTTATCTCTAATTTCCAACTGGATGTAGGAAATCTTGTCTTGAATCCACTTTTGGCAAAAGGGACATGGCTGGCTGGTTGGATAACATGTTAACGGGTTGGGTTGATCGGCCGCCTGGCCAATACTGTGTTTGTCCGCTTCTTTTTCTAGACAATTAATGTGTCAGAATTACCATTTATTAATGTAATGTAGAAGGTCCTAAACACTTAAAAGAGTATACCTTGAGTCACCTTTAAGTTTTAAACTGTTTGACTCGTTTCCAGACAGCTATTTATTTTTAAGTATACCCACCCATCTGACCTATTAATACATCAAATGTGACAACAAGAACTTTTCTTATTAGTGTTTCAATCATATTAACTCAACTCTTGTGTTTAGGATCTTTATCTCCTCAACGGAGTCCTAGTTCCTCTGAAAGAGACGATGAAAATGTGCATTCTGTGTTCAATGATATGGTTTCTAATAACTCACAGCAGCTCTCTGGCTGGACATCATCAGAGGATGAACCGGATGCTATGGATGAAGAAGATAATGAAGGTTTTTCCCTTTACCCTTTCCCTCATCATGTTTTTGTTTAACTTTTGTCACACTGAATCTTTGATTACATCAAACTATATTAAGAGATGTCATTTAACTTTTTGTTACAATTTTGGAAACTCGAATAGGCAGGAGCTCAAGTTTCAAGGAGCAGAGACGGGCTCACTATAACGAATTCCATAAAGTAAGAGAACTCATGCGACAGGGGTCCTTAAATGAATCATGCAATGACGAGGAAGATGATGATGATAAGAAATTGAACGGGGAATGTGATACGCCATCGTCATTGGCTGTTGGTGTGGAAGATATAGGCATTAATGAAGCTGAAGATCTACTTGAAGGTCATCCTAAAAAATCTTCGTCATCTGCCTTGTAGCTCTAACAAATGGTGAACTCAGCTGGTAAAATTATATTCCGGTTTTATATTCCAAACTTTTGTTGTAAAATGAGTATCTGAAAGTTGTTATCATAGGTTTCTAACTTCATCTGCAAGTAAAGTTCCTAAACCATACTTTGTGTTTATGTTCATGGTTTTTTATTTGTTTGGCTAGACTATATATATTATGTATTTTAAGTACACTTCCATCCTCTATCATAAGCGTGTTATCCGAGTTTGTTTTTGCTTGCTTGGCGAGTTTGTCTGGTTCAAATCAAATATTCAAATTATATTATATAATTGATTAAAATGAATTTGCTTGTGTCAACCGTCAACACATCCACTCTCACATCTATGACCTACCTCTACTTGTTGCGTTAGTACTTGCGAGGCAGGTGTGAGTGTGTTAGCCCATTTGGACCGTTACTTTCAATTGTTAAATGGTGTTAGCCAGAGTAAACTATGTGTGTGCAGAAGAAAACAATTATTAAACATTAAAAACGTATTATATGGGTGAGGGTGGTTTTAATGACAAAGCCATCAGATAGATAAACACTGATTCACTACTTGTGCTCTGAAGACGGAGAGCAGTTTCTTTTTTCCTTTGAACGACAACAAACATATATTGTTAAAAAGCCAAGACAAGGTGCTTGACTACAAAACACCGAAAAAAGAAATAGAACACAGAAGCCAAATGGGCAGCACACTAAGGGTATGGGGTATATCTGTATGAGTTTGTTATGTAGACAGTGACTGAACTGACACATGAGTTTGATAGGAGCGATATGGTGGTGTGAGTTGGTATTTTTTTATATAATATAAAATGAGGTATGTGTCATGGAATGATTGGATGATAGTGGTGATCTAGTTATGTGTAGGGATGATGTACGAGCCAGTTACTTTTACTACCAGTTAAAGTCGGAGATGATCAGGTGACCATCACTGATCCAATTGGCAGTTAAAAAAAAAAACTTTGCACTAATTCTAAAATTCTAAAGCAAAATGGGCATAGAAGACCCTCCCTCCTCGTGATATGCACGTGATCGAATAGATAAGAATATCTGTTCATGCTCAAGAGTGGCAAAGAAGCTCTTCAGTCAATGGGGGAATCAAGCAGCGATTCGATGTCAGTTCTGGCGACCAGAATTTGCAATCAAATCAACTCCGTCTTCACCAAATCCGCAGTACTCGGTCCATCTCCCCTGCAGATCACCGTCGACGAGATAGCTTCGGCCGCCGCCCGTGGCGGAAAAGTGTTCGTTTACGGCGTAGGCCGGGAGGGTCTGATGATGAAAGCCCTGTGCATGAGGCTCGCACATCTAGGCCTTTCTGCTCATTGCGTCGGTGACATGACCACGCCTCCGATCTCTTCCTCCGACCTCCTTATCGCGTCGGCCGGGCCAGGTGGTTTCTCAACCGTTGATGCCATTTGCGGTGTTGCAAAATCTAACGGCGGCCGTGTGCTGGTTCTGACCGCCCATCCGGAGTCAGGATCTTCGGTGAGGTATGCAAGCGTGGTGGCGTATGTGGCAGCTCAGACGATGGCGGATGATGATGGTGTGGAGGCACCGTCGTTGCTGCTTCCGATGGGGAGTGTATACGAAGGGGCGCTGTTTGTGTTGTTTGAGATGGTGGTTTTCAAATTGGTTTCAGTTTTGGGCCAAACCCCAGATGAAATCAGATCTCGACACACCAATTTGGAGTGATTTGCCCGCCCGCCGTCCGTCGCTAAAAATTTTAGTAAGAAATTTAATTTTATGTAATACCTTTTCAAAGTTATTATCTAATCTTGCCCGCTATTATAATTGTATATGTATCATCATCTTTGTAAACGAATCTCTCTTTACTTGACGGGCATAGTAAATGAGGCAGCTTATGTTTACGAGTTGTACATGTCAATTCGTAAACGTTCATGAGCATTTCATCCACATTTAACATACTATATGCATGCAAATAAAACATTTGTTTCAATGCAATATGCCAATATCCAAATTAAAGGCTACTAGCTATACCATTGGTGTTTATACTGCTAGTATCATGCTAGCTGTCATGTATCCTATAAGGGCATGTCGCTACACAACTACACTATCTTAGCCCACAGTTTCAAGTAACTCGTGCAAACATCTGTGTCTGTCACTGTATTACCCCACCATGTTAGCTAATGGTTTTGTCATCAAACTTGCGATCACATGGAAACCTTAATCACCCAAATCACAATCTTCAATCACCATCTACTGGTTTTCGCAGAGTGGAGAAGAATCCCTGCATTGATTTTGATGGAGGAGGCTGCAACCAAGTAACAAGTACTGAGGAGCGGAATAGGAGGGTTACTATGAGTCTCGCGAAATTGAAATTGGGGAATGAAGGAAGAAGGAAGTCCACATCTATTATGATGAAGAAGAGATTGACGAAGAACGTGGTTAGACGAACAAAGGAGGCAAAACATAGGAGCCAGAAAGCAAAGGAGAAGCGTAGGATTCAACGTGAATCTGGAACTTGTTATCACTGCAATCAAGTCGGGCACTGCACAGTGATTTGTCCAAGTAAGTTTCTTGATTTTCCAAAGCCAAACAAAGAAACCAAATTTTTTGTCCACAGAACCGATGGGGGGTTCGTGGAACAATATGTGGTTTTTGGATACGAGTCTGAAGCATCATATGACCGGTAACAAAGCCTTGTTCACACGATTTAAGAGGGCTTTTGGTGTCGAAACTGGGGAAGGGGAATATGATTTTGTTTTCATCCACGGGGTGGGTGAAACAAAGTTGGTTGTAGAGAATTCTATTCGTACGACCCTGTGTGTGTATTATGTTCCTAAACACATGAAGCTTTCGTTCAATTTAGACCAATTGACTCATCAAGGGTTAGTGGTAGTGTTTGATGGAGATAAATGCTACATAACAATAATGATTAAGAGAAAGGTGATGGGTGACAGTGAGGGTTGTATAGAATTGTTAACTGAAATAGATGAAGAGTACGTAGAAAAGTAAAGTACTTTGAAAGAATAGACGAGAAGATATCCTATGAACGAGAAAAAACAAGTTTGGAAGCATATTTGAAGGAATGGTATGACAGAGAAGAGCAAGAGAGTGATGATTAAAGGAATGGTATGACAGAGAAGAGCAAGAGAGTGATGATTAAACACTCGCAATTATTTCGAAGGTGAAGATTGATTCAAGACTTATGGAAGACGTGACAAATGATTAGAGGGGTGTGGGGGGGTGGGGGGGGGGGGGGGGGGTTGTTAGGTAATCTTTTTCTCATTTATTAAAGTTTTTTTGTGTTTATTCGTATTGTGTCTAGACTTTATATTTATGGTCAGATGGCAAGTCCATCAAGTCGTTTTGGGTTGTATTAATACGTTGTGGGAAATAATTTAAAGAATACAAAACTATAAAATTTAAAAATGATACGGGGAATATTGACCGATACGACCGGTATCTTCAAACTGATAAGGGCCATAATTATACGGACAATATCTACACACGACCCGTAAAAGACGTAAAAGGATAGATACAGATAGTATCGAGTATGTTAAGTAATGATTGGATATTAGTATATTACTCTAACATGAGGGTGTGTGTAACCTGAACCCAATAATATACAATGATTTTCTATTTTCTAATAACACAATGTACTTTGTGATATTTCCTTCAACAGAAAAAAAGAAAGAATAAAACGTTATCTTTTTACCGACTAACACATATGCATCAACATTTATCATTTTAAATAACACTCTTTTTGGTTCTAAAAAAAACTTTGCTTTATGCTGTTGGATTACAACCAAACTGTGAAAAAAAAAAACCCTGATATAAATATGTATTTTTAATGATTGAATCATTCACAATTAAAGTGTAATAATAATAATAAAAAAAAAGAACCTGCCGACCAAACTTGACAATGTGGATGTTGAATTTATTATAATCACAATGGTTTGATCGGGTCACCACCAGCTTGACACATAAACCAATCCAATGGGGAAAAAGAAACTTCTTCTCTTTCTTATTTGCGTACCTTCTCGTTCTTTCCTCTGTATCCACCTGCCTTGAAGGTTCTAGAAAAAACAAACATATGCTAAAAGTTGTTTCGGTATTCTACGCGATCGAGTCTGATCATCATTCTAAGGTGAGGTGATTGATTGATGGCTCCGCCACCGGGGGAACGGAGCGGAGGCATGGAGTCACCGGGTGCTAGATCATCTCTTCCGACACCGTTTTTGACGAAAACCTACCAGCTTGTGGAAGATAACACAAATGACGACGTCATCTCCTGGAATGAACATGGATCTACCTTTATCGTCTGGAATCCAACGGAATTTGCCAAGGATCTGCTCCCCAAGTACTTTAAGCACAATAATTTCTCAAGTTTTGTCCGTCAGCTCAACACCTATGTAAGCTAATAACTATCAATGAACATCGATCGAAGAATCGAATATGTATATGATCTGATTTCCGATCCAACAGTTGGATGCGATCCAATCAATATATACTACTCGTTTAATTTTTTATAATAATTTTGATATTCAAATGGATAGGGATTCAGGAAGGTTGTGCCTGATCGATGGGAGTTCTCTAACGATTGTTTCCGTAGAGGAGAGAAGCGTTTGTTATGTGATATTCAACGTCGGAAGATCGTAACCGCTCCACCGGCACAAGCACCTGCTCCAGCGCCACCAGAAGTTACAGTTACGGTGCTGCCCCTGCCGATCAGAACGGTGTCTCCTAGCGAATCGAGCGAAGATCACGTCCTGTCATCCAGCTCATCTCGAGGCGCTACAACTAATTTATCCCGTGAAACAACAGCAGCTACCAGAGGAGGAAGCGACGCGGAGCTTGTTGGCGAAAACGAGAGGTTAAGGAGAGAGAACTTTCAACTAAACAAAGAGTTGAGCCAGATGAAGAATCTATGCTCCGATATCTACGTGATGATGTCTAACTACGGGACGGATAAACCGTCGGAAGGGAGCAGTTCAGAGCAACCGCCGGCCATGGAAGCGTTAGATCTGCTACCGCTGAAGCGATTAGCGGAGGAGTGTATAGGTACGGCCACCGGTGGCGGTGAAGGTAATCTTCTAGAAGCAACGACGACGGAGGCTGGGGTGATGAGCCCTAGAAGAATCTTCGGTGTGGCAATAGGCGTGAAACGGTTGAGGGATGAAGCGGCGGATGATCTGCTGGAGCTTCAACAGCCTGGAGTAGACGTCAAATCAGAGCCGTTGGATCGTAACGAGAGTGGGAGTAGGGTTGACGATCATGAATCTGGGTGGATGATGAAGCAATGTGGGCGGTCAGATCGTAAGGTGGGGTTAGATTGAAGAGATTTGAAAATCGAGGGAAATAAGTGTAAGTGAGGTAAAGACAAAGGGGCACGTGCCAAATGAATCACGTGGATTGGATTGGATTGGATATCTATTGGTTTGTTGTGAGTAAACGTGGACCAGGTAGGGGAACTTATTGGACCTTTGATTTTCAGTTTTTCACCCAAGGAAAATGTCTTTATCTTACTTTTGCATTATTTAAAAAGATAACTTTCGTGATTTTAATTGGATTTTTTTTTTAATTTTACATGAAATATTTAATGTTATCAAGTCCCTCCCTTTTTATTTCTTATTATAGAATGTAACTCTTTTGGTTTATTAATCAACTATTAACTTTCACATTCCTAATTATTAATTTGAAAAGTAGTCACACGTTTGTGATGGAGGATATGTGTTTGTGTATATCTATTAATATGAGTTCATGGTAGCTAGTGAACAACTAATATTTTGACTTATAGATTAGAGCTAGGATAGAACCCATATGTTTTACGAGTTGAATTAATAAAAAATATAAAATATTTTTTATCACTGGAATAATGTATTACATTTATATTAAATAATAAGAAATAAAAAGTTAAAGCTAATAGCATTGGTGACTTTACTATCTTTATAAATACAATAACATGTCTCTACTTGTATCTTTAGATAATGTAACATACACATGAGCCTTTATAAAAAAAGTTGTAAAATGATCGATCTTATGAATATGATTTTTGTTATTTTTGACTCTTTATAAAGCGTATGATCCACAATGTTAATTGAATTTGTAAAATAAAAGTAATTAAAATAACAAATATAACTTAGTTCTATTATATTTTTGAAAACACACTAAATAAGTATTTATCGGCATTTTAATAAGTTTCTTTTAATAATATTTATGTTTCTGTTACATTATTCAAAAAGATTACTTTCGTGATTTTATTTGGTTTATTTAGTTTTACATGAAATATTTAATGTTATCAAGTCTCTTTATGCTCTTTTTATAGAATGGAACTCTTTTGGTTTATTAATCAAGCTATTAGCTTTCACATTCCTAATAATTAAACAGGAAAGTAGTCACACGTTTGTGATGGAGTATATGTGTAGTTGTGTACGTGTATATCTATTAATATTTTTATATTTGCCACGGAACAACTAATATTTTAGCTTATATATTAGAATATAATTATATAAATAATAACAAAAGCAATATACTTGATTCGGATCGGAATATACGAGACACATCCAGTGACATCGGGCTTTCTTTGGGTCCAGTAAAGTTAAGGTCTCAGAATCGAAGTCTAATTGGGAATACTTAAGGACCGTTTTCTTTTAGTCGGTTATGCAATGAGATCAATTCCAGCTAATAATGTAAAATATTGTATTTGATTAACTAATGCATTAAAATATCCACAATTCCAGTTGGAGTGTGAATGTTTTGGATGTAGGTTAGATCGCTTTGCATAGGTAGTTTAATACCTTGGATCTGAGACTTTTGTCGGTATTGAGTTAGGATATATAACAAAAAAAGGAGAAAATCTGTTAGTGGGTCGAAACGGACCGTCCCGCTGTAAACGGGACCATACGGTTCACAACAAAGCAGGATATCCGGATCTGGTGCGGCACCTGAAGAGGGTCCATGTGTTTTTACTAATATAACAAGTAGACCGTCTTGGTGCATTTTTGAAGACTCACCGGATTTTCTTTACACCAACACTCTTCTCTCTCGAGCATATTGAGTCTAGTGGATGTCTAAAAGGTCCAGTGGTGGTTTCTAGCTTGAAGATTCATGCAAGGAAAGCTTTGGTAAGCTTCTAAACGCCATATTTCATATCTTATGTGTAATGTTGAGGAGTGAGTCCCATCTCACTTCGAATTTGGTTGTTCAAAAATCAATCCAAATACGGATTTAAAAGTTCTGGTGTACAGTTTTCACTAAAGTTGAGCACTGCTAAACCATGCAGCATGCCTGCAAAACATGACAATACATACAGCAAGTCATTCTTTCTTGGGTGTAAATATAACATAAACACCTTTCAAAAAGCATTAACATTATAAAAGTTAGTATATGAGCGTGTTAAGAAAATACATAAAAACATTATTTCCAATTTAACATCACTTTACCTTGGCATGTATATGACTATATGAGGGTGTTAAGACTGTTAAGCAAATACGCTTACAACTGTAGGTGTAATGTATGCATAGATGATTAGTGAGAATTTACCTGTTCAACGACAACGAAAGTTGTGAAACATCAAGGATGGATTTGTTCAAAGACAGCAGCAAAACAACAGCTCAACAACAACACATCTGCACTTGAATTCAACATAAAATCAAGGAAAATAATGCACAACTACATGTGAAGTACAACAGGGCAAGCTGCAACTAAAAATACCTTAAAATTGGCTTCCGACTCCTAATTGATCAGTAGCGAAGCAGATGAACATTATGCGATGTTTTCCTTTTAAATAGTTGCACTTTATACTCTAAGTAGGCAAGTAGCTGTGGTAATCTTCAATTAAAAAACATGTTTAATAGTTAGTAACAACTTATTGAGAACTACAGTTCTGCATAGTTTTCAGATTTAACTTCGATTAAACAAAA
The DNA here is from genome assembly GCA_039602395.1 of Deinandra increscens subsp. villosa. Taxonomy (NCBI): domain Eukaryota; kingdom Viridiplantae; phylum Streptophyta; class Magnoliopsida; order Asterales; family Asteraceae; genus Deinandra; species Deinandra increscens. Next base: position 814,271 of record JBCNJP010000019.1, read on the forward strand.
GAACAATGACAATAGAAACTCATAAATTAACTTCGATTAAAGAAAGAAGGATTGTAACACAAATAATATAACAACTTTAATCTTCAAATATTTATATTCTATTAAAGGGTTAGGTTGTATACTAATATGAGACAGTTTTTAAATTCAAACAGAAAATAAAAGGAGCAACTTCAAAGCTATATTAAAACCGAAATGACCAAAAAACAAAGCCATTATACATCAAGTCTTTATAAAAGACAATGATATTGTGTACTACATAAGCAAGCATACAAATAACTAAAACACGTAATTGAACCTAAAATGCTTAGGAGTCTGGAGATCATTGTATCAACTATCAAACTTCATCCTAAACTTAAAACAAATAATGAAAAATGCATCATAGATAAATTATGTTATGATACTTTTCCAGAGTGTATTTTAAAACTGTAAAACCTCGTACTATCCCATAATCATATCATAAAATCGTCCATAATTTGTCTGGGACTAACTAAGCCTGACCAAACTGACCCATCCATTCACCACATAAAAAAAATGCTCAAGATATGGTACCTGAACATGCCTCCCCTTCAGTGAGTTGAACATTGATGTAGTCAACTTAGCAGTCTTGTTTTGGTCCTTGTGTTGAAAGCAAATGGATTAAAATGCAATCATTTAATCTTTTTAGTTCACATAATAAAAATATATAAGATTTTTGTTTTACCTCGGTACTATCATTTCCAATCCAATAACAAAAATAAAAATCATCTTTTTTCTCTAGAATGGTAACTGTAAAGAACAATGTAGCAATCCCCACTGTAGACCATACCTAAAAGTGATATTTAATAACATAAATAAGGACCAAATAAACCAATGAAATATAGAAATAAATATGTGCTTAAACCTCAAGCTTTCCATTAGCGTCAAGCAAAGGAGGAACAATTTGCCAGCCTAGTGGATAAGAAACCAACTGCAATATCAGCAGTTTCGCGGATGCCATGATAGCCAGCCTAGTGGATAAGAAAAGATGCAACATGCCAAACACAAGAAATCAACTGATTTAGGGCTCAAGCTCTTATTATGTATGATACACAAGTATCTAACATACATGATCATAATTCTCCTATGTACCGTATAAAGATTCCAAATTTGACTTAGGAACATCACATCAGCACCATGGTAGTTTTAGAAACATGACAATTGTCCACTCATCGCTTCATTTTGCAATATAAGCTCGAACAGGTTCAAGAATGGACACGGCGTATGTTTTCAAAGGATTTTATAATAAAACATTATCTTTTTTTTCTTTCTTTTTTAATATCAGAGATCACTCCAAGAATCCAACCAGCGGCTCCATCACCGCCTGCAATCTAAATACACATGTATTCCATAACCGATACTAACAATAAAGGGATAAATAATATATAAGAAAACAACAATAAACAAACTTACTATGATTCTTAACCTCCTTTAGATTTCAGTGGCCAATGAATCCCCATCACTATCATGCTTATGTTTCTCTATATTGAAATAAAGTTGTTGGAGCACCTTCTCTGGAGCATTTTCATTCAAATCAAACACCTATAATACCACCAAAACGTCAAATCTGTTCAGAACCAAGAGATATATAAGTGTATTATTGTCGATAGTTCCTACTATGTAGCGAAAATAGGTAACCTGATTTTTGTTTAGGAGTTTTTGGTAACTGATTAAAAGCTCTCCACCTAGCAGGCCACCAACTTTTGAATTGATAAAAACTATCACAGGACAGGAGAAGCAGGAACATGCGATGGTTTTTTTACTTCTGATCCAAGTATGTAATCAGGTATCCAAAAGTCCTTTAAGGTGTCATCTTCAGAATCATATGTTATTTATATTATTCTTTTGGTATTCCTGCAACATGTTTGGTGTTCAGCTGGTAAAACTGCATTTTGGCTTTTAGTTTGGTGGATGAGAACAATGTGGGTAGTGCCTTCCAGAAGTGGATTCTTTTGGTATTCCTGCACTGTCCACAATGTGGTTCTCATTCCTCCTATATGTTTTATAATATAGTACAGTTATATATAAAACAAATTAAATAAACCATTTAAACAATAATATAAAAAATAGAAGTTTTTCTTTTATAATAAATAGAAACATAGTGCTTACTAGTTACTACTACAAACATTGCTTCAATCTCAAATCTACATGATTCCTTTCAAGAATTTCAGCACATAAAGCATGGTGGGCCGATTAGCCGGATTTTCAGACACACAACGGACAGCAATCTGAACCATCTGAAGCATCGCAGGCCTCGAACCACCATTCACAACGGTTGGATCTAGTATGTCAACTGCCTCACCTTTCTTGATCTTATAGCAAACCCATCCCACCAAATTCCCACCTTCAACATCTTTGAACTCCAGTCCGGTTGGCTCTTTTCCTGTCACCAGTTCAAGAAGAATCACTCCGAAGCTATAAACATCACCCTTGGTTGTCGACCGCCACCCCTGACCATACTCTGGTGGAATATAACCAAACGTTCCAGCCAGATCAGTGCTTACGTGGCTCTCACACGCACTTATCAACCTTGCTAGCCCAAAATCAGCAACCTTAGGGACGAAATCTTCATTGAGTAAAATATTACTGGCTTTAATATCTCGATGAATAATATGGGGAATGAACCCATGGTGCAAAAAGGCTAACCCACGAGCCGCACCCACTGCAATCTTGAAACGTTTGGCCCAGGTCAAGATTTCCATGTCTCCAGTTTGGGCTCGTAGCCAGTGATCCAAACTTCCATTCGACATGTAGTCATATACAAGCAGCTTCTCTTCACCAAAGGAGCAGTAACCGAGCAGTGAGACTAGATTTCGATGTTTAACTTTTCCTAAGGTTTCCATTTCAGCCAAAAACTCTCGTTGGCCCTGTGATTTCGACTGGTTCAGTTTCTTGACTGCTACGATCTTCCCGTTTGGCAATTGGGCTTTGTAGACAGTACCAAATCCACCGTCACCAACGACTTTTGATTTACAGAAGTTATTGGTGGCTTCAAGAATGTCTGCAAGAGTTAATTTTACTAGGGGCTGTTCAAACATTGCTACATTAATGCTTAACGATTCTTTCGACTTGCTGCTACTCAAAAGATACAGATTGTGATCTGCGGGACTGTTGTTATTAGCACCAGTGTTTTCACAATCAGACATTTTCTTGATTCTTTGAATTCCTTTTATCACCGCTACCGTTATACAGACAGCAATTAGTAAAGTCCCAATAACAATTGAGGCCAGCGACCAAATGTTGAAGAATTTTGAGCCTCTGCGAAAAGCCGTACCTGGACATTGCAAACCAAGAATCCCACCACATAACCCTTTGTTTCCAGACAGTGAAATTCTTGATGTATTACCACATATGCCATTCTTTGGAACCGGGCCTTCTAATCTGTTTCTAGCCAAATTCATGTGATTAATGTTCCAAACACTGCAGAGACTATCAGGAATTCGACCTGAAAACTTGTTATTCGAGAAATCCAGATACTCAAGCTCCATCAGATTTCCAACCTCCCATGGAATTTCACCGGTAAATGAATTCCCATGAAGATCCAAAGAAGTCAAATAAGACATATTGCCTAAAGCTTCAGGCAACACACCTGAAAACAGGTTATTACTCAAATTCAAGATTTCAATCCGCCAATCAGCTGAACCAATAAATAACCCATCTATATAACCAGATATCTGGTTTTGCTGTAGAAACAACCCCAAAAGACTAACCATGTTCGAAATCGTTGAGGGAAGTTCACCCTGGAGCATATTTTTGCTTAAATCCAAATGAGTCAATCCTGTTAACTTCCCCAATGTAGATGGTATTGAGCCTGAAAGACGATTACCTGTCAAATTAAGCTTAACCAAGCTATGGAGTTGGCCTAACTCAGTAGGTATGCACCCAGTCAGGTTATTATTTCCCAAATACAACCCTTGAAGTTTCCAAGATTCACTGAATTCAGCTGGTAACCCGCCGGATAACACATTGTTGGATAAGTCCAACGTCATGAGGTTGGTTAATTTTGCTAGAGATTTCGGTAATTCACCAGAAAGCAAGTTATTATTGAGCAAAAGATCCACCACAACCAAACAGCTTCCTAATTCATCTGGAACTGAACCCGTCAACCGATTATGTGAAAGATCATACAACCCATGGTGTTGCTGGAAACTGGAATACGGGATACTAACTTCCATAAAGTATTTCGAACTGCTGGAAAAAGGAATTTCACCAGAAAGATCATTACTCGAAAGTACCAAACACTGTAATTGGGATAAACCAGTGAGCTCAATAGGAATTGACCCATTAAATCTGTTGTTACCAAGATCCAACGTAGTAAGAGATTCACATCTCCCAAGCTCAGCAGGAATGGAACCAGAGAATTTATTTGAATTCAAAATAAGAACAGAAAGTGATACTAGGTTTCCAATTTCTTTGGGGACCCCTCCTGACAATCTGTTGTTAGTAAGAACCAAACTTTCTAATGTAACAGAAGACCCAATTTCTCTTGGAAGACTACCCACTAACTGATTATTTGCGGCTGAAAACTCAATTAAATTAACTGACTTCCACAAACTTACCGGAATAGAACCGTTTAACAAATTGGAATCAAGTTCAAGAACCATTAATGGAAGCTCAGAGAAGTATTCAGGAATAGACCCAGCAATCGCATTTTTAGATAACACCAACCGCGAAAGATTCCTACAGTTCTTAAACGTATCCCCTATCAAACCCGAAAGCAGATTAATTTCAAGATCAAGATCCGTTAACGAAACCGCATTGCAAATTTCCTTAGGAACAAAACCTGTCAACAAATTATTGCTTAAACCCAAACTACTAAGCATTGTGCAATTACCAATCTCCGGTGGAATCCAGCCGGAGAACTGGTTTCCGGTCAACAAAAGTGAGTTTATACTCTCCCATTTGCCAACCCAAAACGGCAAAGGACCCGAAAGCTGATTACTTTCCGCCGAAAACGTGGTCAATAATGGAAGCTGTGAAAGCTCTTCTGGTAAAGATCCTGTTATGGAGTTAAAAGAGAGCGCCAATGTCTTGAGATTACGACAGTTTCCGAGTTCACCAGGTATAGAACCGTTTAATTCGGAGTGAGCGAGGGTTAAGATAGACAAGTTTCGCATTTGACCAAATGATTTTGGGATACAACACTTTAATGGGTTAGAAGAAAGATCCAGGTTTGATAGCGACTTGAGGTTTGACATTGTCTCCGGCAACGGACCTTGAATTAAACAGGAAGGGGATAAAAAGTTGCGTAGGTTTTTCAGGTTACCAATTTCCGACGGGAGTACGCCGGAAAAACGATTGTTTCCGAGAAAAAGATCAGTTAGGTTCGAAAGGTTTCCGATTTCACGAGGAATTGGACCGGAAAGGGTATTGTTTGCAACATCTAAAAAGACTAAATTGGTAAGATTAGTGAGGACTGATGGAAAAAGAGAACCTGATAAAAGATTGTCGCCGAGACCAAGTGAACGGAGTTTCGTAAGGCGTCCGATCTCCGGCGGGATGATTCCGGTGAAAGAATTGGAGGAGAGGTCAAGTGACTCCAAATCTGATAACTTCCCGATAGAACGAGGGATTACGCCAGAGAAGGAATTGGGACCGAGTTGAAGGGTTTGCAACTGAGTCAGCTCCCCGAGTGAACTCGGTAACTCACCGGAAAGCTGGTTATCTCCCAGTTTCAACACACGCAGCCGGGAGAGTTGGGATATGTTGTGAGGAAGTCCGCCGGAGAAGAGATTGGAGGAGAGGTCAAGAACTCTGAGATTTGAAAGAGAGAAAAGCGAAATGGAAAGCGGGCCTTTGAGTGAACGAGTTGAGAGAACGAGTGAAGTGACTCGTTCGTGTTGACAGGAAACACCCTCCCACTGACAATGTGGGGAATTGAGTCTCCATTCGGAGAGCAATTTTGGGTCCAAGAAAGAGTTTTTGAAAGAAATCAAAAGCTCCCTTTCTATGTTTTGATCAACAATGTCGGCATTAGCGAGAAAGAAGAAGCCAAATAATAATATGGATAATAAAAGATGAAGAGAGTTGAACTCCATAGCCACTGAGTTTGGAAACCAGTCAAAGAAAGAAGAAGAAGAAGAAGAGAGTAACTAGTTTTTATTATGAGTTTTTTTATTTATGAGATAGAGAGAAGGGTTTGGGCCCGGGGAAGGTGAAAGTGTTTATTACAGGAATCAAGTTATTTGTCTTTTGTGATGTGAACAGTAGCAACGGCGTCGTTTCGGTGGAAGGAAAATGGGTGACGCCGGAAAGTGGACGGTCAAAAAAAGTTGTGTCTCCAATTATCATGTTTCCATTGGGATTAGAATCGGTGTATCATTTATTATGTCTAGTAAGAGTAAAACTGTAATAGTAAAACATGTTATGTTTAAAAAAATTGTGACCTACTATTTAGACACCCTTTCTTTAGATTTGACATCCCAAATTGGGAGGGGGTGATCAAACCGGCTAAACTGGGACTTATAGCTACCCGGTTTGTTCTTCATTAAAGATTTTTTTTTTGATGAAAAATAAATGTATTGGAAGTTAAAAGAATCGTAAAAAAGAATCGTGATTTTTTTTTATAGATTAAAGTTAAAAGAATCAAAAAAGAAACCTAAAACGGAACAGTTTACTTTTCTCCTTATTCAAACCGGGAAGGGGGAGGGGGGGGTGGGGTGGGGGAGGGGTTGATCAAACCGGAGAGGTTTGGGATGTTTAAATAAAATTTTAAAGTGTCTACGTAGAATCTCTATATAAAAATTATCATGTTAATCGATTTGACTATAATAATCCTAAAAGTAGAAGACATATGTGAATACCCAAAGGATATTTTTTTTTGAACGGCGATTAATATTAAAACGGACACAACCCTAGCAAGAAGTTAGAGAGGGCTAAAAGGGAACATTACAAAGAAAAAGAAATCCAGTCGTTTCAAGAAACGGACCGGAGCTTACAACGATTAGAAAACCACATAAAACTCCAATATTTAATTTCAGACACAACCCGGTGAATAGACGGAGTCCGATTGTCAAATAGGACCTTGTTCCTTTCGCGCCACAAACACCAACACGAAGTCAACAAGATGGTGTTAATCGCCGTAGACTTCCACCCAAAGGATATTGGTGTCATACTGTCATTTGACACATCATAAAATTAACCCTCTTTTTTTTATTGCAATGTCCAGGAAAGGAAGATGATAGAATTGGGAAGTCACGTGTAACTTACTTTAAATGGAATGTGATTAGGGATGGTTCTATTCTGATTATTATAGCAACACTAATACTAATATATTAATAATAAAATTCTTGGCATATGCATGCATGCGTATCATATAACTTTCCATTCTTTTTTTTTTCTAAAACGTAAATCTATTCATGAACAAATTTTTTTTTAAAAACAAATTCCGATGGCCTAGTACATGTTATTAAAAATTACGGTAAATACAAATACAAGTGGACAATTATCCTGACGGGCAAAGGAGGCGGGCAACAAGCTCTGCCGCAGCGGGGCCCTGAGCATGTGCGAGAGGTGCGACGGAACAGGGCCCATTATTTTCGGGGGCCCATATTTTCAAAAAAAATTAATCTATATTATATATTATGAAGACATGATCAATCAATTTGCTGTAAAAATACTAAGAGATCTGCAAAATTTATCAGTAATTACTTAGAATGTTATTTTAAAATCATAATATTCTTATGTTTATCGTTATAACTTATTTTTTGCCTTATTTAAGAACCTCTTCCATTTATAATTTTTTTTCGAATGGGGCCCATTTTTTTTAGCTTGAACAGGGCCTCTAAATTCTCAAAACCGGCCCTGCTCTGCCGCCAAGTCTTTCTCAATAGCTTCGTGAAAACAACATCCCTAGCACCAAAGGTCACCACATTACCATGCATGACCCGTTAAACTTTACTCAAAGTTTCCACGGCCTCATAGGTAAGGAAAACTCATACATAGCCACTTCACATTCTTGTAAATCATCAAGTTAGTCATAAGTCTTTAAAAAAGTGACAAATAATAGCATGATGACAACAGAGGCTTGGTGGTGGAGATTGTGATGGTTTCTTGATATTTTCTTGTCATAATTTAACACTGACGGGTTAATCATGCAATGGAGAACATCGATTGTAATTATTATAAACTATAAATATACAATAATGAGAATAAAAAAATACCTAATTTTTAAGATACGTAGTCATAAGTACTACAAAGTTGCCAAATTAATCCTTTATAAGTTGTAACATCCCAAATTTCTAATAAATAAAATTCCCGTTAAACGTCTAGTAAAATAATCTTGTAGCTAAATAACCCCTAATATTACTAGAAATACTTGTCACAAGTAAATATTAGGGTGCTTTGTGTAAAAATAGTGTTTTGTGTTAATTAAAACAAAGAGCTAAAGTTAAGGGGCCAGGATTGTAATTTTCAAAAGTTAGAATTAACAAAAGAAGAGAAAAGAGGAGGAGGTCGCATTCTGCGACCTGCACTACGATCCTCCACCCCTCTCTTCTTCTTCTTGCTTAAATTCTGCAATCAAGAGGCCCCAACCTGCGATTTTTAGCAAGGAACTTGGAATTGGAAGTCTAATTCTTTGTCTAAACCCATATTTGAAGCAAGTAAGTAAAACCCCATATGTTGCATGTATAGGTCACGAATTCTAGGACCTCAAATCTGTAAATTGTTGATGAATCATGAATCCTATGATGTTAGGAACCTCAATTGTTGCATAACTTTCTAGTTTGATTAGCAAATTGTGATGTAGTCACTAAATTCTATTACTTGAACCTCCATGTTAGATGACTACCTAATAAAGTCATGAAATTGGATCTATGGCTTGATTCCTTGCATGATTATGTATTCAATTGATGAAATTGTTTAATTGATGTTGGGCTAGAGGTGATTTCACCTAAACCATGTTAAATGGCCAAGTAGGAGGTTCAAGGGATTGGGTTAAATGGGTGCTTATAAGTATGCACACAAGGTGTTTGATAAAATGCCTAAGAGAACCAAAATATTGGTAAAGTAATCAAGTTTGCTAGACTTTGAGCTGAAATAACCATAAGGAACTATATGTTCACAAATTGACCCCTCTTGAAGGAAATTATGATCATTAGCTATCATGATCAAGGTATGCCTTAATTGATATTGAGGTGTTGATTTAACCATATAGCTAGATGCAAACTTGATGAATATGCTTTATATATTGTCACATATGTGTAATTGTAATTGTGTAGCATGGAAATCATATCAATGAAATATGGTATATATGCTATGATGATAAAGGTCCTAATATTGTTAGTGACCCATTAGGTGATCAAGTTGATCAAGGTACAACCAAGGTGTTGGGGAAGTGGAAACTCAAGCTCACGAGGTAACATTGTTTATGTTACAAGTAGTAGATATATAAATGTGTAATTACATACGAATAGTATAAAACATGAATTACAATAAGGGGCGATGAATGGTTCTAGGAACCATGAAGCTCAATAGCCAAGAGGTTCTCCAATGACTAAATTTGACCATAAGTAAGATTCGAAGGAATCATAAAGCGCATAACAAGTTACCATGGACGGAAATGGGTTTAAAGAGCCTATGCCATGTAACAAGATAAGAAGGATCATAAATGGTTTGTAGAACCATAGATCTTAAACGCTTAGGTGTGGTCAAATGAAGCATTGTAAGATCCAAAGGCAATGACCCGTCTTAACGGGTCAAATGAGAAAATTGGGTCATTTGGATATTAATTACATTGGTTATGTAATCCAATGACAAGTAGGATGATAAGAATGTAATTGTTTGACTTGTGTCTAAAAACTCAAGTAAAAAGGTTAATGTAAGAAACTGAATGGGAAATCGAATTGTATACCCAAACCAGGGTGCATACAATCATACTCATGCCAATGATTGATAATTGTGATTATAGTTGCATAATATACGTTGCGGATAAGTTATGGATGGTAATCTTTGGGATTGCCACAAGGAAATTCCCTAACGGGTCAAACGGGTTGAACGAACCCGTAAATGCATTGTACGAATTCGATTCGGCTAAGGTATGTTTATATGATTAAAATCATGTTTAAAAAGTGTTTTGTGATGATAGGATGATTTTAAAAATGATGGAAAACCGGTTGGTGAAATCTGGTTGAAAACAGGGGAAAGAAAGCCAAAAATTTGGCTAAGTATGGAACTGGCCGAAAATAGCCAATATTCTGTCAAAAATGGTCCAGGGCGTACCGCCCAGGAATTATTAATTCTGGGCGTACCGCCCCAGAGTGAAAAACCAAATTTTATTGTTTTTCTTTATTATTTGATATTGTAATAAATGGTTATGCAATAGAAGCTCACTATTGAAAGTGAGTATGTTGCAGGTAAAGGGAAAGCCTAGTGGATGCTCATCAAAGACTACGAAGAACCGATCACATCGAGAACGAACGACCCGTCTTGTATTTATGGTGAGAAGAACTTATATATAAGTCGAAGATCACCTTTGGATGTCAAACCAACAATAAGTAAATTTTGTGAATGTAAACCACTATGGTGGCATCTTATGATTACAAATCATATGTTTTGTAAAGAAATTTTCTGGGACCAAATTTTTAACGTTATAATGTGTAAGTTTGGCATCAAATTGTATACGGGTGTTACATAAGTTATAACATATGACTCTACGTGATTTTTTGTCTAAGAGTAAGTTCGTCCTTTATGTAACAGATTTTAAATGTTACAAATTTTAAAGCAGTTTTTGTAGCATGTGCCTCCTCCGCTAGGTACGTAGGCAAACGGCGGACATGTACAAAAAACTTCAGCTCATTAATCAAATTTAAACAGTATAATACTTAGGCTACTCGTAATGGATAAGGTCCTATAAGGCTCCAAATGGGGCATTATCCGTCATGTGGACGATGACTGGAAAAGGGGCTTTATGGGACTTTATGATGTAGTGGATAAAGCCCCCATAACGCCCCACCATCATTTGACTTCTCCCCCTCTCTCGGCGTTACCTGGCTCATGCCCTCTCCCTTTTTTTTGCTGATAACGCCCCATAACGCCCCTGCGTAGTGGGGCGGGGCGTTATCAGGGGCGTTATGGGCTATTTTTTTTGTCCCATAACGCCCCATTACGGGTAGCCTTATACTACTATATACAAAATAGGAAGTTCGATTTATTTTGGAAGTCTTTTTTTACCATATGCTAACATGAGTGAAAGAAGATGTGTAATTTTATTATTTGTGAAATTGTAAGTTTTTACTATTTTATTATTATTTTTTTCATTCACTAGTAAAGTATTAAAATAAGAATTTTATTTTTAATGTTTTTGTTACACTTTTTTTTTATTTCTACAATTACGTACTATTATATAATGTGACGATTTTATCTGTCAAAGTTATCCTCACAGCCATACACGGATATCAATTTTTTAATTTAAGAAATATTAAGAAAAAAAACATCCCATATATACACAATGTCACTCCACTTTGGTTATTACTTAGCATATGACTATTAGACCGATCATAATGGGCGTGATGCCCCAAAATTTTCACACTTAACGCCCCATAGCGTCCGGAAAACCACCCTTCGGGCGCTATGGGGTAAAGATGTATGGGGGGGGGGGTGTTTTTTTGATAGCGTCGGTGAGGGGGGAAGGTTGTGAGTAAAGAACCATAATTAAGTAATGATTACAAGGGTTTAAAGGGGCTTTATCCACTACATCATATATTGAAGGGGCTTTATGAGCTTTACGTATAGTAACCACTACACTTATCCTTAACGACTATGAAGATGGAATATTTCTTCAGCTTATTTCTTGTAATATGTAAGCTTTTGTTATATATGCTAGCTTCTTAGTGGCTGTTGTTTTAATAAGTATTACTTTTTTTCGTTGTTAAAAAATTATACTTTGTCAATTCATTTCATTTTTCAACTTTTATACACGATTGATTAAACATAAACTGGAAGTGATCATGTGTTTTCTCATCTTGTGCTTCCGTTTTCTTTTGCATGCCTTGTTTCTTTCCAACTTAGTTTAGCTTTATTTTAATTCCATAATAGAAAATTCACTTCTTTTATTTTTATAATCGAACAAGTCATATTTTTATTAATACAATACCATGCTAACACAAGTTATCTAGGTTAATTAGGTTTTTGTATTACTCGACGATAATCATCAGTCACACCTTGAAATTCGAGCCTGCGACGAAATTGGAATATCAGTTCAGTTACACAACAAAGATTACAAACCTTAGAATACATACACAGTGGAAGACTTCACAACTACATTTTATATAACCATCTAGCTACAATAAAATGGTTTGCCAATTGCATCATCCCATGTGGCAGCTTTGGTTGGCGCCAGCCGCCACGTGGCGCACACTAAAAGATAACTTTTTGTCTAAACATAAATAATTTAACATATGATTTGGTTGTATAATTGGTATAGTCGTTTGAGTTTAGCAAAAGAATTGATGTTTTATCGGTAGTGTAATATGTACAAATAGATTTTTAGATACAGTTGTGTAAAATAGTTTTCGGCTAAACTTGTGCATTGTTGGTTGTACATGTATGCTCATGTAGGAATGTTTACAAGAGTGACTTATACAAATCCGTTATGTTTAATAAGCTTATGTAAATGGACTAATACGAACATACGTGTGTGAGTGTAGGTCATGTATAACGAGTTGATTGTAACATGAATTACAAGTAATGCTACGTGTACCATATGGATTTTCGAGTTGGTTAAGAGTCAAGATAAGTTAATAAAGAGAATGTATTTTAAATATGTTTTAAGTAAGCTGCGAAGGTGTAGGTCTAGATGGATAGTCATGGAATGCGTGTGGGTTGAGTCGTGGTCACATGTAAGGGTTAGACTCACAACGGTGAGTTGGTCAGTTAGAATGCACAATAGTGGCATCAGTAGTAACGACACGACGGTTGCTGTAAGCAATTAGGTGCGTAGTGATCCAGTCAAACATCAAAGTCGCAAGTTATAGTATAGTCTTCACTTAGAGTTAGCAGGCATATAAGGGAAGTGTTAGTTGACATAAACCTTACAAGAATTCAAGTCAGTTAATAAAATTTAAAAGTGTTCTCTAAACAAAACAATGCAATTACATTTTAGAGTTTTATTTGGTTAATAGGTTGAGATGGGTCATGGGTGGTACTATACACACATGTGAGATTGCATTTGTAGCCTTATTTACATTTATCGTGATGTGGTTTTTTTTCACACAGGGACGTTTTATTGTACAATTAAACGTTATATGCTTTAGTAATTGCTTAACCTTGGATAAGTTTTATTTGAAATCTTGTATGACGTAGACTCACCCATGAAAGCTAATAGTGTTTTTAGTGCGTGTTTCATATGAGTTTATATAGGTTGGGCTTGACATTTCTGGTGATATTTAGAATGTATTCTACGATAAAGGATCTTGTGTTATGAGAACACGTGAAAAGTGTCTAGTGTAGCGAGATGGTAAACATTCAAGTTTCTTTAGTAGAGATCTCTGGTTTGAATCTAGGCCCATTGGTTTTCCTCCGTCCGACATACAATGTGTTCTGCCAATATCAATACCGATTTCGATCCCTATAGGGCCGAGCAACATGAAAAGAGCGAGGAGATAACTGACTTTTTTAACACTGACAGGTTAAAGGACCTCTCGTCCCATCATCTCCAACTCCAACCAGTAGTGACATAACTGGCGTCTGGCACGTCTCAAAATAGAAAGCTCGTATATCAACCCTGCACTCAACCGGGTCACCAATTCATGAGGACACCGGTTACTGTCAGAATATCCTCCTAGGATGATCGAACCCATGATCTCTCGGTCACAAGTTCTATCCACCCTCCATTCCAGTGCGCTAAAGGCTAGGGACTAAGGCTACCCGTAATGGATAAGGCCCCATAAGGCCCCGAACGGGGCATTATCCGTCATGTGGACGGTGACTGGACAATGGGCTTTGTGGGGCTTTATGGTGTAGTGGATAAAGCCCCCATAACGCCCCATAATCATTTGACTTCTCCCCTCTCTCGGCGTTACCTGGCTCACGCCCAAGAATTTTTTTTCGTCCATAACGCCCCATAACGCCTAAGCGTAGTGAGGCGGGCGTTATAAGGGGCGTTATAGGGCGTTAAAGTGCCCAGTAACACCCCATTACAAATAGCCTAAGGAGATAACGACTAACTAGAGATACACCATCACATAGATTAATAAATTACAACAAATTAAGAAAACAAAATAACACGTGTAATTAAATCGAGGCATTATGTCATCCTAGTTAACTAAGAAGAGAGGACAAAACTAAATCAATCACAATCACAAAACACGAGGAGGTGTTATGAACACCACCCGCAAAACAGGAGGAGAATCTGTACTTTGAATTTATTAGTATCATAAATCTTTCTTGTCCACACAAAATAAACATGCTCACGGTTTTCTTATCCCAGAATTGAATGAATCTTTATAAAATTTGAATAAATTGCAGACATTTTTTGTTTTTGAAAATCATGGAATCCTGTTCCTTTCACCTCTCACCTGCTCCCAGTGAAAAAATTAAAGGATGACAAACGTGTAGTAACAGCAATGGTAGACTGAGGGGGGGTCAGTGGTTTCTGAGTCTTCACTTTTTTGCTTTTAATATGCAAAGTAAAATCACAAATCTTTTCTCACTGTTCTTATTTTTACTGACACATGCAGCAACTATCGACAATAATGGATGGTGGTTGAATAATGTCATACAATATTCAATTATTTTCTTCTACTCCACCACTAACTTAACTTCTTCATTTCTTCATTGCGTGTTGATGAATCTGAAACCCATAGTTATTATTAGGATATAACTTTGATCTTTAACAAAATTAATTGGTAAGATAGATAGATGTCTATTTTGATCCAATACAATTATATAAACCAATGTACCTGCAAACAAACAAGGCTCATTTTTTTTATGCATTTGTTTTAAAAAAAAAGTCGCTATTTTAAACGCTTCAAAAGGCCATGTGATCTTGAAATGTTTGTTTTTTCTTTATTTTCTAATTATTATAATAATTAGTACTAACAGGTCAGTTTAAGTATGATCTCACCACTACATCTTCTAACAATCTGCGTACCGTAAGTACACACTAGTTTGTGTTAGAAGTTTACACTAACAAGTCTCAACTTTGTGTAGCTCCCTAGAGAGGTCAAGTAAGTAACTTGATGTTGTACGTGTTGATGGGTAAACTAGCAAGTCTGACCCGATGATCATACATGGACGGCTTGTGTAATCATGATCTGATCTTGATCTCAACACTGAAAGTATATGAAGATCTTTCTGGTTAATTTGATCTTGGATATAGCTAGCTTGATCAAATCAAACTACTCCACTTTCCAACGAACTTTTATTTTAAAGGTAGTAAACTTTTAAAAACTTAATTTAAGGTACTATGCCTGATTATGAGATCAAAACGACAACAGGTAACTGACGTGACATGTTTGTAACTTTGATGATGTTAATTTTTTTGAGTCAAAAATTCATGAAAGTTGTGAAAACAAAGTTCAATGCCTCACAAACGAATAGTCGTAAGGTAAATTATGTTTTTATGTATGCTGTGGTTTTGCGTGGCAGCATTTAGCCCAAAAGGATGTTGATTGTTGGAACTCGTATTTCAAACTCAGTCAACGGGCCTTGGCCCAAATACAAATTCATTCTCGGACCTGGACTCACTCCACCCGTCTGGTTTATTTCAATTTTCAGAGTTGTACGATTTGGTAAAAATATAAATGTAACCCGTGTTCAAGTTTTTATATTTGCATACCCAATTGATTTCGATCACAAACTGCTCGGTTATATGGATCAATGGAAAAAATAGTTCAGTTAATTAGGTTAGCCATTGATCAACAGCCGACTCCAAAAGCAGGTGGATTCACACCAACTTCAATGAATAAATCAAAATCATATTATCTGCATAAAATGTTGGTAATAATTTAACTTCAAAAAAATAATAATAAAAAAAAGTTATAACAAAACTTTTTAAATGTATATCATCTTTTGTAATGATTTGGACATGTCAAGAGTAGGCAGTTGACGGCGCCACTTCGTTCGGTTGATAACATCATGATAAAGGGGAGGTGAGGGAGAGGTAGACCTAAGCTGACGTGGATGGAACGTACTAGGCTTGATTTGTTAGACTTGCATCTCTTTGAGGATGTGGTCAATGATTGATATCGTGGAGGCGTAGGATTAAGATTAAAGAATCTTAGGGAATTCCATTGTATTTTTATTTATCTATCTACTTACCTATTTAATTTATTTTTATTTCTATGTATTTATCTGGCTATTTTCGTGTATTCATGCATTTATTTATTTATATATCTTT
The DNA here is from genome assembly GCA_039602395.1 of Deinandra increscens subsp. villosa. Taxonomy (NCBI): domain Eukaryota; kingdom Viridiplantae; phylum Streptophyta; class Magnoliopsida; order Asterales; family Asteraceae; genus Deinandra; species Deinandra increscens. Next base: position 830,625 of record JBCNJP010000019.1, read on the forward strand.
TTTTATTTTTGTTTTCTTTTATTTTTATATTTTTTATTAATTTTATTTTATTATTATTATTATTAATTATTATTATTATTAATTATTATTATTTTATTTGTGTTTCGATGCTAAGGGTCGCCCTAAAATCATCTTCTTTATCCTTTGAGGTAGACATAAGGTTTGCACATCTCACCCTCCCGAGGCACTACTAATAGTACTTAATGCTATCAGTGAGAATTTACTGGGTATTGTTGTATCTTTATTATGATAAAAGACTACATTTTCTTACCAAGTGTCATCACGAAATTCATTCTCACCATAATTTTTCCATCCCTCTCCTATAAATACCAATTCTTCTCATATTAATTTTTTTTTTTGACCGGCTAACGAATAATGCTCTGGCTACCCAAGGCAAGCCCAGTGGCGAATGGGCACCCACACGCCACACTAGGGAGAGCCGATTGAAATACCAAACTCTCTTGGGTGTTGGGTAGCAAAAACATATCAATTAAGCCCATTCCATAGAAAATTCACTAACCAAAGGCCCACCGTAGTAAAATCTGGAGGCTCCGAGCATCAAACTTGTGACCTCTTAGTTAACAACTTAACAAGTCTCCCCATCATCACCTCATACCATTGAGACAAATGCCCTTTGGTTCTTCTCCTATTAAATACTAATTATTTTAAATAATTTAATTATATAATTAATAATAAAAAAGTATAAATATTTTTATTATAATAATATACTAAAACTTAATAAATCAGAAAAAAATTCAATTATATGTTATCTTAAAATATAATTTTTATTATTCTTAAATCTTTGTTTTTTATTATTTATAATTTTTATGTATTCATCTTTTCTTATCTCACAAAACAGCTGATGACATCAAAGATACAAATCTTCATAGAAATATAAACCTTTATGGAAATTGTTTACAACATGTTGCATTACTCAACCTATGTAATACATATGTAATACATGTGTTTCTAACCTAGTTCTATTTATAAAAACAAAAAACATAAAACGTTGTTTTAAATGTAGGTTATGTTCGATTACTTGCATACATATAATCATTACACCCAAAGGCTTCTAACCTAATAATATCGTGGTTTTGTTTAAGATGTAGATCCTAAAGGTTGAGGATTAAGTCTCACGATAATATCCTGGTTTTGTTTAAGATGTAGATCCTAAAGGTTGAGGATTAAGTCTCACGATGAAAAAGTGGTGTAGAATTAACTCGTTAAAAAAATATATATAATCATAACCGAACCATAAAGGTTGAGTTATAAAAGTTCAATAACCAAGCCATCAGATTCCGTTAAAAGTTGGTTATTTGAATTTCCTGAGGACACCTGTGAACACACACTTGGTTAAGAAATTAAGGGAAATGAAATAGGAAAAAAGAATAAATAGAAAATTGATAGTGGACCGGCTACTATATCGTCTATTTGATGCATCTTATAAATTGAGTACAAGCCCTCCACCTGGACTTAAAGAATCACATATTTGCTCATCTATTTCAATCATATCATATTCTTTTATTCCATTATACCATATTTCATTTATTGAATCCATCTAAGTTATGCCATGTAACTCTGAATCCTTTACCTCAATTCAAAAGACAGCTACAGCAGGATTTAAATTAGAACATTTTTTAGGAATCGAGTTGTCATGAGGTTGTTCTAGCAACCATCAGGATCCATAATTCAAAAAAACACATTCTAATTCGCCTACAACATAATGGGGATATTTTGCAGGTGGGAAAATGGAATGGGGACAAAAAAAAGACTGGCACCTTTATTCTTGATTTGCAATGTATTCGTTTGCATCCAATAAGCCTTCGACATGATAACTTCTAGATTTGGTAATAACGTATAATTGATACAAACTTGAATACAAGAATGAATATTTCTAGCTCTTATGATTAAGCCACCCCAGCACTTGTATTTCTATGACTCTGCACTTTTAACAGTTTTCCTGTCTATAAAAGGGTCCTTACACATTATTGCATTTTCATAAATAAGAAGTGATTTCTCAGTTAAATCAAAGTCCTAAGTTATTAGCATGTCACTTGTAATAGGGAGGGTGATAGGAGATGTTGTTGACCAATTCACACCAAGTGTGACCATGGAAGTAACCTATAACTCCCACAACGTGGTCTCTAGCGGCCACGAGCTGATGCCTAATCTCATTACTTCTAAACCTCATGTTCATATTGGTGGTGTAGACATGAGATCTTCTTATACTATTGTAATTCTCTATCTCTTTACACCCATAACATCTAAATGTATTTAACATACTAACGTTTGTATCCGTTTTTACCTGAAGATCTTGACCGACCCAGATGCACCCAGTCCAAGTGATCCTTACTTGAGGGAACATCTCCATTGGTGAGCATCAAATGAAGCTTCAATCTCTCTCCTTTTCATCATGTCATTATATGTTTAACTATTGTAAAGTAGTTATTCTAATAACAGAATTCAAATAACTGTTATGTTTCAGGATCGTCACAGATATTCCTGGAACAACTGATGCAACTTTTGGTATGTATGTCATTCACTGACTGTATATTACAAGAAATTGTAATTTGGAAATGAACATATGATGAAATGTTCTAAATCATGACACATAACAGGCAGGGAGATTGTGAGCTATGAGAAACCAAATCCAGTTATAGGAATCCATCGATACGTGTTCTTACTGTTCAAGCAGAGAGCAAGGAAATCAGTGAGGCCTCCTGTTTATAGAGATCATTTCAATACCAGGATCTTCTCTCAAGAGAATGACTTAGGGTTACCAGTTGCTGCTGTCTACTTTAATGCTCAAAGAGAAAATGCCTCACGTAGAAGATAAACTCAAATTCATAAGTAAACTATGCAGCATATAGCCTAAATAAACAATTAATAAAACCTTTTAATTAATAATGCAATTTTCATATTTTAATTAATTTGTTTCCGATCTGTAATTTGATTTCGTGTTATAAGTGGATTAATGTTTTTCAAGTTTAAGATGGATTGCAGTGATGGTGTTCTAGCAACCTACATAGACTTAATCACCACAATACAAATAAATTAGAGTATGAACATGATAATCTGTCCATTTAAGAACCCTAATTTGGCGGTTCAAATGCGATACTTGAACTAAATAAATTCAATCGCGATGTAAGACCTAGAACACGACTCTAAAAGCGAATTAAGGTAGAGATGATAAAACTAGAGGAAAATAGATCAGAATTCAGAGGATGCAGAGAGTAGAGTGGTGCGTTACCAGCGGTGAAGTGAAAAAGAGGGGCAGAGGGCTAAGGCTGAAGAAGTAGGCATGATCACCGGCGACAGACAGCATAGCTTTTACGAAATCGCTATCGCCTGCAATTGAGATTTCTCTCCCAACGCCGATAAGATAACAGAATACTCCCTTTTTCCGGTATCGTCGGAGAACGTGGAATCGTTATAAGTGGAGAGTAAATTACACATTTGGTCCCGCGTATTATAGATATCAGTATGTATAGTCCATACGTTTATTATTAGTTTCAATGAGAGACCTAAATACATCGACGTCTATTTGTCTTAATGTTTTTAGAATCGGACCGGATAATAGTTAACGAACCGGTATATTTATAAATTTACCAGTCTAGTAGTCAAATAATTTTTCGAAATACATTTATAGTTAATTTATGCAATCCAATGCAATAAGAACGTGGATTTCCCTATACTATATTATAACGAGTAGCTTTTAACTGCACGTTATGGCGGACATCCTATGTATATAAAAATGAGATAAATTGAATCTAAGATGGCTAGATTCAAAGAAAAATCTACGTCATGAGATAGATAGCACGATCAAATAAAAGTAAAACATAAACGGAACTATACTCCCGAATACATCGTATTTAACAACATAATTAGAAAGAAAAAAACAAGTATGTTTGCAGAAAAAAATAAAATCTAAAGATAGTTTCAAAGTAAACATATATAAGTTAGAAAACACACACCTTACCAATAAATTAGGACACTATTTTATTTAAAAGATATATTTTTAACCTTTATATAAATGAAATAACTTTGTCATTTCGTTAGAAAGTTACCTTGGAAAGAAAAAAAGCGATGGTGAATTTAGCAGAAATTGACCCCAGATTCTTCACGTGTAAGACCTGCGTGGTTTCAGTTCCTTTGTGATTTTCTTTGATGCAAATCCACAAGTAAAATCCTATAAAAGAAAGAAACGGGTCTTAGAATCCTATAAAAAAAAGAAACAGGTCTTAGAAAAAAAGATTTGCTGCTCTCACGGATCGAACACAAATCAATCACATGTGAGTCATGTTTGCAAATGATTGAAGTGGGTTAACCTTTGATATAAGTTGTAAGATTTGAGGTACAAGAACATTTACAATCTATTCGATAAAAAATAAAAAGGTACTTTTTTTACAAAAGTGTGCCCTTATTTAAGACGTGGTTACTTTTTAGTTGCCGATCTAAAATTTAAAATTTATAAAGGACCTCAAATTTTTATTCGCTTTGCACCTCTAACTTGGTTGAGCTACCTTGATTATATAGTATTTCTCATAGTTTTGTGACTTTGTCTGTATAATGTTAATAAAAATTTATTGTGTTTATTATTTTATATTTTTTATAATAAATTTATATGCAGTCTAAATCTTTTAAAAACAACTGAACCGTTAATGGAAGACTATAATTACAATTTTCAGGTTCAACAACTCTCGGTCACTCATTTCTACCCTAAAAGGTGGATTCTATATTCACACCCTTTGATTCTAATTTAACACCCTTTTACGACCCCGTAAATATATTTACGGGGTCGTATAGCTAAAAGAAAAAAATTCTGACAGTTGACCAGTCAAATGTCAGACATTCCTAAATCAACACCTCTTTAGGCTATGTGTAGTGGATAAAGCCCCATAAAGCCCCACAAGGGGCATTATGCGCCATGTGGACGCTGACTGGGCAAGGGGCTTTATGGGGCTTTATGGTGTAGTGGATAAAGCCCCATAAAGCCCCACCATCATTACTTAATATTTATTTATTTTTTATTTTTTTTTTTTAAAAAAAACTACTTTCATAAATATTAAAACTAAAAAAAAACCCGACCTTCACCATCTTATCGGATATATAATCCTCGATCACAGAAGAACCTTCCAAGACGTTGATGTCATTAAGGGACCCCGCGACACCACATTTGGCGTACCAAATCCAACGATCGTTTGAGCAAACGGCTTGCAAAATAACCGTTGGACCTTTCTGGTCACCCCTCGTGTGATGTCCTCGCCATTCGGTTGGACAATTATCCCAAGTCCAATGCATGCAATCTATACTTCCAATCATGCCGGGTAAACCATGAACTTCTTCGTGGCGATCGTATAGATTTTGCATGTCGTTCCAAGTTGGTTTTCTCAAATACCGCGTCGTGTACAAGTCGGCAAGCCCTTTGCAAAATTCTTCTACGGTATCTCTCGTTGTCTTCTCGGCCATCTTCAAATATTCGTCGTTGATATCCGTAGTGTTGCCGAACGCAAGAATTTTTATCGCCGACGTACACTTTTGAATGGAAGTGAACCCAAGTTTTCCAGTAGCGTCGTACCGTTGTCTAAAATACGGTGAATGCTCCTCCAAATCTTTAGCTATACGCAAAAATAGCCGTTTGGTTATCCGAAATCGTGTTTTGAACGTCTCATCGGAGTAGAGCGGTGATGGGCCAAAATAGTCTCTCATCAAATTATCGTTGGCGGCATTACGATCACGTTCAAGATGTCTCCGCTTGATAACCGGGCGTGGTACCGGCATGTCAAAAAATTGAAGTGCGGCGGAGACAACCTCGTATTCTTCATCGTCGAATAAACCGAGTCGAGTGGCGGAAGAGGGAGAGCCCATTTTTTAAAAAAAAATGAAAGTGAGTGAATTGAGAGAGATTGAGAGAGATTGAGAGTGTTAAGTTTATAAATTTGGGAGATATATATATAGTTTGAGAGTGTATTTAAAAAAATTGAAAATTAAAAAAAAAAAAATTATACCGTTGATATAGCCGTTCAACGGCTATATCTCGAAATTTCAACATTTCTCCGGCGTTATACCCTTGACGCCCGGGGCGAATTTGGGCTTCATAACGCCCCATAACGCCCCAGCGTAGTGGGCCGGGGCGTTATGTGGGGCGTTATGGGGCGTTATGGAGCCCAAAAACGCCCCACTACGTTTAGCCTTACGGCCCCATAAATATATTTACGACCCCATAAAAGTTTTTTTTTTATTTTATGTTTTACCTACCATATTGTACTACCCCGTACGAACCCACTATATATACACTTGAACGGTTATTCCAAATTTCTATTAACGTAGCTTCTATTAGCAATATAAATTCAACCCTTAATAACAATAATTCTAACGGTTATAAAAAAATAATAATAGGGTTATAATATTAAATCTCAAAATTAATACTCACTAATAATAATAATAACAATAATAATAATAATAATAATAATAATAATAATAATATTAAATAATAATTCTTTATTTATAATATTAAATCTAAAATTAATACTAATAATTCTAATAATAATATATCTAACAATAATATTAATAATAATAGTAAATAATGAAATAAATATAATAAAATAATAATAATTCTACTAATACTAATAGGTATACGGTAATGATAGTAATAATAATAATAATAATTATCTGGTAGATAGAAGATAAATTTGTAGGAATTACAATATAAACCAACAAAACGATACAATAACTATGGATGATTCAAATTTAAACCAACAAAACGATACACTGAGTCTAACTCAAAAAGAATTGCAGATGCGTTCTTATATACAAACATGTTGACACGACGGTAACGGTTGAAACTCATTCTGCACAATAAATCAATCATTTTGAACTTTTACGACCCCGTAAATAGGTTTACATCCCCGTAATATGATCACATCAGTCGGGGAATCTCTGAATAACTAGAAATTAGCGATTTACGACCCCGTAAAACTAGTTACGACCCCATAAAGGGGTGTTGGAAAAAGTAAGGAGGTGTGAGTATAGGAGGACCCTTTCTAAAAGTATAACTTTCCGTTTTCATTTTTAAGATTATAACTTTTACTTTTCATTAAAATTATAAGATCCATAAAAAATTTATATACTTCTTCAAACTCTTAAAATTACACGTAAAAAAAAATAACTTTGAGATATCAAAGGTATCTCTTTACCCTTTACCCAACATAAGTCTTTAGGGGGGGCGGTATGGAGAGGAGCCGGAGGCCGGTTCCAAAGGGAGCCGGGTGGCTCCATGTGGCTCACCATACCGCCTTATGCGGTTCCTCTTCCTGGCTCCTCTTCAGCGGTTCCACATGGCTCCTAGAAGCTCGCCTGAGCTGGGCCAAAGTATCCGTTGAAACCTATTTTTTTTTTTTACATACACACTCATACACACGGCTTGGATTTGAAGCCACACCACCACCATACCATGTGGTGTGGCTCCACATGGCTTCAAAAACACCTTATTTGAGTTGGCATGCTATGATTGGTTGGTGAGCATGGCTTCTCCAAGCCATGCCACCACCATACCCCCTCCCCTAAAGACTTATGTTTGTCGTATAAAGTATAAATACACATTGCATGTATGTCTTTGTTGATGTCCTTCATCCATGGCCACGTGGCAGCCTAGGTTGGAGCCATGTGGATGATATATTAATTTTTATTGTGTTTTTTGGTTTTTACAACGAATTTAATATAGTGGTGTAATTGGTATAGTTGTGTGGCATAACTTTCAGGTTGTTATACAGATTTTGTATTTTCTTTTTCCTTTACGTAGTGTTATAGCAATACAACTGTTTAGTGTACTCGCGTTATTCTCGCAGCAACGCAAGAGTTGTAAATCTAGTTAATAATACAAATAATAACATTGAAATTTATGATAAAAGCTTATTAATAATTCCAATATCGTCTACACTTATTGCCGACTTGATTGAACAATTTCTTCTATTCCGAGAACTGTTCTTGACACTAGATTATTTATTGTGCCGATGGTTCTTGCTGATATGTTTGAAGTAGCTAGATCACGTAGCAATATCTGGAAGCCCACAGTGACCATGGATCCATGTTGTGCATCCCCTTCACCATAACCCGGGACGATACATAGCCCTAATGGCAAGAGAGCCACAGAAGAAGGGTCTCCGCCATTCATCATCAAAGATACCGTCGGAAAATCCACACATGCATATACAATGAGTGATCCTGTCATATCACTCACAGTCTCTTGGAGGACCATAATCTGATTGTCTTTTGCGTGTGTATTCTTTACATTTAAAACACCAAATGAAGTTAGAAAACAATGCTTTTAGTTATTAAGACTAGCTAGTAGTAATATGAATCCTATAAAGAGGTGGTATATTTCCACACCACCTACCACCTACAAACAACCATAACAATGAAATGGTCATTTGACCATTAAATGTTTAAAAATGTCACATAGTCTTTTAAAATAGTCAAACAACCCATTTTAATTTTTTTGGATGTGTAAATAGAAGGAACGTGTATAAATAAATAGAAGGTAATTTTGTAAGCTTACATTGGAATTTAAAATGGAGATGCTGTTGGGGCTATTTTCATTTTGGCCTAATGGGAAATGGAACATTTTTCTGATAGCAATCTTATGGCATATCACGTCCCATACACACCTCAGTTCTTTTGTCAGCAGTAGATCAAACAACTGTCTATGTTTCGCTGGCATCCAAACCGAGTAGGTTGCACTAATGATTATTCCTGATGGTTCGCCAAGACCACTTTCACACTTGCGTGCCATGATCCTTGGTTTTCCTGGTGCATCCGCAACCATATCCCATTGTTGATCACCAGTTGAACAAACCGCAGCACAAAAGATACTCGTCATGCGTTGTGCTAGGCCTTTTAAGCTTCTTTTCCTATCTAGAAGCAAGGGGTGGTTAAGAGTGTCTGACATTGACGCGGTTAATCCCTCGCAATGCCGCAAAAGTGCACTAATCCATCTTTGTGCACCGAATCCAACACCAGATCTTACTAGCTGACGATACGGTTTGGGGACCAATTGTTCGTTGTATTCCGTATGCTCGATCCATGTAACCTACGTACACATATATTCAATTCAATGATATCGTTTATATATAATGTAACACATATGTATACAAATTATAGTGAAGTGATTATATATGTAGTATACCTTTGAGAAACCATTTGGCATATCATGTAGGATACAACCGGAAGGACACCTTCTTGTTAAGTGTTGTCCTTCCATGGTGGCATTGACGGACAAATCAACGACAACCCACACCCCCTCTGCTTGCTCCTTGGCGAATCGAATAAACTCAAGGACTCGAACCGGTACTAAAGATGAAATGACTTGAATTTCGGCTTTCATCTACCATAGACATGTGAGGATTAATTCCATCTTTTAGCATTTGCTTATTCGAAGAACATTAATATGATTAAATAGAGGACAAAACAAAGAAATCCAAGAAGCTAGCTAGCTAGCTAGGCTTACAAGTTGGAGAGCACCATTTCTTGAACCTCCTACACCATTACAAATCACTTCCATTGTAGAACAGGTTCCGATCATGCCCACAAACATTTCTCTCCATTGATTCTGTAATGTTTTTGTTCAACTCACTAATAAATGTCAACTATATATATAATCTGTATCAATTAAACTAATTAATTAATAAAGAGAAAAAATAATAATAAAAGTTAATAATTAATACCGCATTGAGTAATGCGGCTACAAGGTTCAAACTACTCATCGATACCACAGCGCTAGCCCGGGTAGCCTCGGATACGAAACCTGGTGGTTTTGTTCCAATAAGGCAAGTTGGAAAAGCCCTTAGATATTCTTCAAAATTAAGGGTTTCTCCTCCTCCACCTTCCATAATATTGTTTTCATTCCAAAGTGGTGCATTGACTAGTCCTAGCTTCAAGAGCTCTTCCATGGCCCTTGATGCCTGTTCAACATAATAATTATTATTATTATATCCATGCTGCAGCCTGCTGCTGCTGCTTTGTGATGGGCCTGCACTCTGGAATATTGTGTTAGCAAGTGAGGTGGAGGAGGAGGGCCTGGAGCTACCCAACAACTGAGTGACAAGAGTAGTCATGCTACTAAGCTCCTGTTTCAATCTGGCATTCTCTATCAAGATCTTGTGTTCTTCAATGGAGGATACGTTTGCTTGCCCACCGCATTGGTGGCAAAGCGGCTTCTTTACAGCAGCTAATTCCTTCATTGCTAAATTCTCAACCTTCAGCTCCTCGTTCTCCTCCTTCAGAATCGCATTTTCATGACGCTCCGCTTGAGTCTACGTACACACATGAATGCCCAATGATCGATATTATGATTTCAATTCTTCCATCACTCCAAGATTAATTCATTAATTAGTATAAATTAAATAATATTACGTACCAAACGACATTAATATTACATAATGATTCATTATTTAGTTGCGTACGTACCTTCATTTGAGTTCTTCTGTTCTGAAACCAGAATTTGATCCTGCTCATTTCGATGTTAAGCTTTCTTCCAATTTCCTCCCTTTCTCTCTCGGTAGGGTGTGGGTTCTTCTTAAAGAATCTGTATGTATTATAATTATTAATTAATATATCACAAAACAAAACAAAATTAAATTAAATTAAGTTGAATGAATGGAATAGAAGAGTATATATGTAATGAATGAATGTACTTTTCTAGTTGTTCAATCTGATGGGGTGTATTTCGACTATACTGCACCCTGCGCGAACTTGAAGAAGCACCGTCACCACGATTGATCGTATCCTGTTCGTCACTAGATGTGAGTTCCCGTTCAAAATTCTCATTTCCACTAATACCTACTACTTCTTCCCGGCTCTCCCTTTCATTACCCTTCACTTCAACGCTTTGCCATGATGAATTGAATCCTTCCATTTTTGGCCGCCTTTGTCTGCAATATGCATGTAGATTATATATATGTAAATATTCAAAAAAAGTATGTTATATATATATCAAACATCAACCCCGTTGTTTTTATTTATCCATTTCACCACACTATCATCCCGAGTCACTAGTAAAGATTACCGACTTTACCAAAAAAAATCTCTGATCATAATGAAAATATATTTGTCTTTAGACATTATACTATTTCCGCTTCAGTTTTAACTTTATGACGGAATGAATAAAAACCCATATATGCTTCTTTCATTTAATTGCAAACTCAATGAACTAAGACAACATGCGATCTTCTAGTAATTAATTAGTAAACATAAATACAAAATTAATTTATTTATTTCATTTCTATCTAGTAAGGATCGTAATTAAACCTCATTTGGTATTAACAGGTAAAGGATCTACGTACGACTAATAATAACAACAAAATGAGTGTTGATCGAATCCTTAATTTTAGGGTTAATTAAGTTTGTCGGATTAATAATCAGTTTCTTTAAATCATAACTTTTTTGAAGGTGAATTCAAATTACAATTTAAAACTGACTCGAAACTCAAAATTTGGTTAATTCAATCGAACCATTTTGGATTAAAGCTAAAACATCATGAAATGCAGGTGGGGTTCCTTAATAGGGTTCAACGGGTCGTCCACAGCAATTCCTCGACCCCTAAAAATCAGAACTTTGTTTTTAGTAGAATCGGTTTTGCTATACAAAAGGGGGTTGCGGCACAGCTTGTAGCTCGTTTACCTGCCACGCTATTGTAATCTATCAATTTGTAAAAAAAAAAAAAAAAAAAAAATGCAACAACGAGACTCGAGTCTTGTCTCTTGAGACTCAACAGAATTAAGGATCATAAAAACAGCTAGCTAATTAAAAGTTATATATATTATTACGGTTTAGTTTGTAACTGACTGATCCGTATGTTGATGTAGAAAAACTCAAAAGAACTTTAATTTAAATTGATCTCTAATCCAAAACTAAGATCCTCGGTCACTGAATTTTAACAAAATGGTTGAAGTAACTAAAAAGGTTTTGAACATAACAATCATTTTCATTTAACTTGATTGGAAATGAATGATATCATGATGCTCAAAACTCGAACGTCTCAAATATGAAAAATTAATCTGAAATTAAGCAATTGATAATATTACAAACATCAAATAAAACACAGTAATTGATCGAATTGAAGAGCTAGGTACTTGCATGGGAGATACGTACGTACTCGTATAGCGTTGATTTGGAGACTAAGTAGTCAATCGATCAACAAAAGTTAAAGTTTTCTCTAGGAAGCTTTTAGCCAACAAGAAAGGACCTCTAGGATGAATTATGTAAGTGAAAGGAAGACATATATATACACAAAAGTAGGGGAAGGAGGAGGCAAGAAATTAAAGGGAATTTGTTGTTTAAATTCTTTAGGGGGTGTAAATTTTAGTTTTTGAAAGCTTTATTTTAATTAATATACCAACGTGCTCATTATGAAATTAATAAATCATAGAATTATAGGATTTGAGTAGGGGTGATCATGGTTCGGTTAGGTCGAAAACCGTATGGTTCGGTTCCTGAAAAGAAAAGAAAAAAACCATTCGGTTTTTGTTTTTTCGGTTCGGTTTTTTTTTTTTTTTTTTCGGTTTCGGTTCCGTTCGGATTCAGTTTTTTTTTAATAGATGTGGTTAAAATAGTTTTAAACATTAAATGTCTAGTCTTAGAAGATAAATTATCAATAGTAATAAACAACTATCGTTATAACCATCAAATTAAAAAAAAAAGAAAAAAAACACGTCTAACATACAAAATAATAATTGGTTTTAAATTTAAAAGTTTTTAACGCTAAAGATCTTGACCCCAATCTTCTTCATGTTCGATGGTAAGAAAAGGAAACAAGAGGAGTTGCTACTTAAAAATTAAATAACAGATTGAGAGGACACTAGAACTTGAGAAATGTTGGTGGTTTGCAAAGGTAAGTATCAATTGAGTTATACAATAATTGTAAATAACTACAATTAAGTTAATTAAAACACAGTTATATATCTATATAAACTTAAAAAACTTATATAAATTATTCTTTCGGTTCGGTTCAAATTTTTTTTGGTTTTCTTAATTCAGAACCGAAACCGAACCATAAGTTTCGGTTCTGTTTTTTTTTTCGGTTCGGTAAATTCTGATTTTTACTTCGGATCGGTTTTTTTCTCACCCTTAGATTTGAGTTAAGGTAACTAGTCAAACATGTGATCACTGTAAAAAAAACTTATAAATTAGTCACTTTAAATATTGTAAAGAAATAAAATAAAGTTAGAATTGAATATATGCATTAGTGGCTTTATTATTTCTCTTAAAGATTTAAGGTGGCTAATTCAAGAAATATTTTTTACATTTAAATGTTCGACTAGTAGGTTGGATCAAATGCTAGAATTTTATAAAAATAATATATGTTTTCATGATTAATTTATTAAATTTTATTTTTAAAAGAAAAATTGGATTTTAATAATACGAGTTTTAACTTATTGGCCGATAATAATACGAATTTTGATGTTGGCGTATAATAATACCAATTAACCATTCCGGTATGTAGAATAATACACCGTTAGTTTTTCACTAACGGTGTTAGTCTCAGGACTGTTTTTGTCATTTCTAAAAATGGAGGGGTTGGTTTTGAAATACTTATAAATATAAAAACAAAAAAAAAAAAAGAAGATAGAAAAGTGGACATCGTCCTTTCCGGCGACCTTCTTTTTTTGTGGCAAAAGGCCAAATCGTTAGCCGAAGGCCGCCAAACGTCTTCTCCGGTCAGAATCGGCGGACATCGTCTTCGAGACCGCCAAATGCTCCAAAGACATTGCCGTCGAGGCTCCTCTCACTCGCCGATCAAATCCCCCCCCCCCTCTCTGTCACATCCTCTTCAGCTTCTTCCGATTCACCGTCGGCGGCGAAGCTTGAGAAGTTCGGCATCACAGAGGATCTTCGAGACTTCGTCAAAGGCCTCACGCTACAGGTTCAATCGGCGGCGGCTAGGGTTGTGAGGAACTGAAGTATGGGTCCGAGAGTGTATTTGGCCGGAGAAATGGAGAACGACGGCGACTCCCCTGCCCCATCCGGTTTCACTTGTACGAAATCGAGTGGGTTTCACCGGCGACTCATCGATCTTCCGTCGTCGCAGATCGGCTAGATATAGGTCACCGGAAACCAGGTCATCGGAAACCAGGTCGCCGGAAACAAGGTTGTCGGGTTGAACCACTTCTCTTTCTTTTTTATATTTTTTTTTATATTTATAGGTACTTCAAAAACAGCCCCTCCATATTTAGAAATGACAAAAACAACCTTAGGACTAACACCGTTAGTGAAAAACTAACGGTGTATCATTCTAGAGACCGGAATGATTAATTGATATTATTGTACGCCAACATTAAAATTCGTATCATTATCGGCCAATGAGTTAAAACTCGTATTATTAAAATCCAATTTTCTATACACAAAGTTACAAATTTAAACATTAAAATTCGTATTATTATCGGCCAATGAGTCAATACATTTATAGAATTAATTTAAATTTAAACTTCATCTCAAAACACAACATTACAAATTTAAACTTCATCTCAATACAGGGGCGGATCTAGTTCATTGCCATCGGGTTCACGGGAACCCAGTGATTTTCGAAATTTTAGTGTAAATATATATATAGGGTTAGGTTCAAATGAGAACCAATTGCACTTTTGAGACACCAATCATGGGGATTTCTGTCCAGAATGCTAAAAGTTCAAACCAATTGGTTCTCAAATGTCCTCTCATATATATAATACTAAGAGTGAATCAATATATATTAAGCAAGTGAATCTTATTAACAAAAATCCTTTTAGCCTAACTGGTTAATGGCGTTCTTATCTAACTTTGACATCACATGTTCGAATCTCTTTTATATCTGTTTTTTAATTCGGTTTATTTTGCACCTCTTTGTTGGTTGCAGAAGATAACTCAGGGTTAAAAAAATTAATTCCCAGTTAATACTCAAAGTGTAAGTTGTCATAGTGGTTACTATGCTCATTAGGTTTGTATCACTCAGGTTCCATGTTCAATTCCTTTGGCCAACGTTTTTTTTTTTAATAAATATTTCCTGACTAAAGTGTTGTATATCACTTGGTCGGGTTTATACTCGTTGGAAAACTAAAAGATTAATAATATTATTTATCGTCCAGTTTATATATATTTATATATTTGTGAAATATATATATATATATATATATATATATATATATATATATATATATAATTGAACCGACCCGACTCGCCAACCCGAACCGACCAAATAAAAATTTATGATATTTAGTTGTTTGAATCCCGACCACCATAAATTAGTGAACCCAGTGAAAAAAAATCCTGGATCCGCCACTGTCTCAATACACAAAATCTTTTTTAAAGTGATACATATATATGGAAAAAACTCAAATGTAATATTGGTAGAAAAAGAGAACTAATTTAAATTTGATCGTAAATAAACTAAAATAAGATTTTTAGTATTTTTAATTTACACTTCATTTACATGCATTTATAGATTTTGTAACTTTGTATAAATGTATGAATTTGTTCATAATTAGATTATCTTTTGAATAAGCTTTTGCTCTATTTTTTTTATATGTTTATATGATTTTGGATGCATGACTTTTAGTGGCAGATATGTGATAGAACTTTAGGCAGCAAATAACGATTTTTTTTTCAGAGCTTGTTGTAAACACGTAGTAAATATTTATAACAGAAAAAAAAACACAAAAAAGTTAGAATAAAACTTGTTCAAAATTAATCGGGAAATTAAAAGTTAGAAAAAGAGTGAGACTATTTCTACTCCTCGTGCATTACTTTTCTTACCCCTCC
>JBCNJP010000019.1:846913-941851 GCA_039602395.1 Deinandra increscens subsp. villosa
AATGTGTAATTACATACGAATAGTATAAAACATGAATTACAATAAGGGGCGATGAATGGTTCTAGGAACCATGAAGCTCAATAGCCAAGAGGTTCTCCAATGACTAAATTTGACCATAAGTAAGATTCGAAGGAATCATAAAGCGCATAACAAGTTACCATGGACGGAAATGGGTTTAAAGAGCCTATGCCATGTAACAAGATAAGAAGGATCATAAATGGTTTGTAGAACCATAGATCTTAAACGCTTAGGTGTGGTCAAATGAAGCATTGTAAGATCCAAAGGCAATGACCCGTCTTAACGGGTCAAATGAGAAAATTGGGTCATTTGGATATTAATTACATTGGTTATGTAATCCAATGACAAGTAGGATGATAAGAATGTAATTGTTTGACTTGTGTCTAAAAACTCAAGTAAAAAGGTTAATGTAAGAAACTGAATGGGAAATCGAATTGTATACCCAAACCAGGGTGCATACAATCATACTCATGCCAATGATTGATAATTGTGATTATAGTTGCATAATATACGTTGCGGATAAGTTATGGATGGTAATCTTTGGGATTGCCACAAGGAAATTCCCTAACGGGTCAAACGGGTTGAACGAACCCGTAAATGCATTGTACGAATTCGATTCGGCTAAGGTATGTTTATATGATTAAAATCATGTTTAAAAAGTGTTTTGTGATGATAGGATGATTTTAAAAATGATGGAAAACCGGTTGGTGAAATCTGGTTGAAAACAGGGGAAAGAAAGCCAAAAATTTGGCTAAGTATGGAACTGGCCGAAAATAGCCAATATTCTGTCAAAAATGGTCCAGGGCGTACCGCCCAGGAATTATTAATTCTGGGCGTACCGCCCCAGAGTGAAAAACCAAATTTTATTGTTTTTCTTTATTATTTGATATTGTAATAAATGGTTATGCAATAGAAGCTCACTATTGAAAGTGAGTATGTTGCAGGTAAAGGGAAAGCCTAGTGGATGCTCATCAAAGACTACGAAGAACCGATCACATCGAGAACGAACGACCCGTCTTGTATTTATGGTGAGAAGAACTTATATATAAGTCGAAGATCACCTTTGGATGTCAAACCAACAATAAGTAAATTTTGTGAATGTAAACCACTATGGTGGCATCTTATGATTACAAATCATATGTTTTGTAAAGAAATTTTCTGGGACCAAATTTTTAACGTTATAATGTGTAAGTTTGGCATCAAATTGTATACGGGTGTTACATAAGTTATAACATATGACTCTACGTGATTTTTTGTCTAAGAGTAAGTTCGTCCTTTATGTAACAGATTTTAAATGTTACAAATTTTAAAGCAGTTTTTGTAGCATGTGCCTCCTCCGCTAGGTACGTAGGCAAACGGCGGACATGTACAAAAAACTTCAGCTCATTAATCAAATTTAAACAGTATAATACTTAGGCTACTCGTAATGGATAAGGTCCTATAAGGCTCCAAATGGGGCATTATCCGTCATGTGGACGATGACTGGAAAAGGGGCTTTATGGGACTTTATGATGTAGTGGATAAAGCCCCCATAACGCCCCACCATCATTTGACTTCTCCCCCTCTCTCGGCGTTACCTGGCTCATGCCCTCTCCCTTTTTTTTGCTGATAACGCCCCATAACGCCCCTGCGTAGTGGGGCGGGGCGTTATCAGGGGCGTTATGGGCTATTTTTTTTGTCCCATAACGCCCCATTACGGGTAGCCTTATACTACTATATACAAAATAGGAAGTTCGATTTATTTTGGAAGTCTTTTTTTACCATATGCTAACATGAGTGAAAGAAGATGTGTAATTTTATTATTTGTGAAATTGTAAGTTTTTACTATTTTATTATTATTTTTTTCATTCACTAGTAAAGTATTAAAATAAGAATTTTATTTTTAATGTTTTTGTTACACTTTTTTTTTATTTCTACAATTACGTACTATTATATAATGTGACGATTTTATCTGTCAAAGTTATCCTCACAGCCATACACGGATATCAATTTTTTAATTTAAGAAATATTAAGAAAAAAAACATCCCATATATACACAATGTCACTCCACTTTGGTTATTACTTAGCATATGACTATTAGACCGATCATAATGGGCGTGATGCCCCAAAATTTTCACACTTAACGCCCCATAGCGTCCGGAAAACCACCCTTCGGGCGCTATGGGGTAAAGATGTATGGGGGGGGGGTGTTTTTTTGATAGCGTCGGTGAGGGGGGAAGGTTGTGAGTAAAGAACCATAATTAAGTAATGATTACAAGGGTTTAAAGGGGCTTTATCCACTACATCATATATTGAAGGGGCTTTATGAGCTTTACGTATAGTAACCACTACACTTATCCTTAACGACTATGAAGATGGAATATTTCTTCAGCTTATTTCTTGTAATATGTAAGCTTTTGTTATATATGCTAGCTTCTTAGTGGCTGTTGTTTTAATAAGTATTACTTTTTTTCGTTGTTAAAAAATTATACTTTGTCAATTCATTTCATTTTTCAACTTTTATACACGATTGATTAAACATAAACTGGAAGTGATCATGTGTTTTCTCATCTTGTGCTTCCGTTTTCTTTTGCATGCCTTGTTTCTTTCCAACTTAGTTTAGCTTTATTTTAATTCCATAATAGAAAATTCACTTCTTTTATTTTTATAATCGAACAAGTCATATTTTTATTAATACAATACCATGCTAACACAAGTTATCTAGGTTAATTAGGTTTTTGTATTACTCGACGATAATCATCAGTCACACCTTGAAATTCGAGCCTGCGACGAAATTGGAATATCAGTTCAGTTACACAACAAAGATTACAAACCTTAGAATACATACACAGTGGAAGACTTCACAACTACATTTTATATAACCATCTAGCTACAATAAAATGGTTTGCCAATTGCATCATCCCATGTGGCAGCTTTGGTTGGCGCCAGCCGCCACGTGGCGCACACTAAAAGATAACTTTTTGTCTAAACATAAATAATTTAACATATGATTTGGTTGTATAATTGGTATAGTCGTTTGAGTTTAGCAAAAGAATTGATGTTTTATCGGTAGTGTAATATGTACAAATAGATTTTTAGATACAGTTGTGTAAAATAGTTTTCGGCTAAACTTGTGCATTGTTGGTTGTACATGTATGCTCATGTAGGAATGTTTACAAGAGTGACTTATACAAATCCGTTATGTTTAATAAGCTTATGTAAATGGACTAATACGAACATACGTGTGTGAGTGTAGGTCATGTATAACGAGTTGATTGTAACATGAATTACAAGTAATGCTACGTGTACCATATGGATTTTCGAGTTGGTTAAGAGTCAAGATAAGTTAATAAAGAGAATGTATTTTAAATATGTTTTAAGTAAGCTGCGAAGGTGTAGGTCTAGATGGATAGTCATGGAATGCGTGTGGGTTGAGTCGTGGTCACATGTAAGGGTTAGACTCACAACGGTGAGTTGGTCAGTTAGAATGCACAATAGTGGCATCAGTAGTAACGACACGACGGTTGCTGTAAGCAATTAGGTGCGTAGTGATCCAGTCAAACATCAAAGTCGCAAGTTATAGTATAGTCTTCACTTAGAGTTAGCAGGCATATAAGGGAAGTGTTAGTTGACATAAACCTTACAAGAATTCAAGTCAGTTAATAAAATTTAAAAGTGTTCTCTAAACAAAACAATGCAATTACATTTTAGAGTTTTATTTGGTTAATAGGTTGAGATGGGTCATGGGTGGTACTATACACACATGTGAGATTGCATTTGTAGCCTTATTTACATTTATCGTGATGTGGTTTTTTTTCACACAGGGACGTTTTATTGTACAATTAAACGTTATATGCTTTAGTAATTGCTTAACCTTGGATAAGTTTTATTTGAAATCTTGTATGACGTAGACTCACCCATGAAAGCTAATAGTGTTTTTAGTGCGTGTTTCATATGAGTTTATATAGGTTGGGCTTGACATTTCTGGTGATATTTAGAATGTATTCTACGATAAAGGATCTTGTGTTATGAGAACACGTGAAAAGTGTCTAGTGTAGCGAGATGGTAAACATTCAAGTTTCTTTAGTAGAGATCTCTGGTTTGAATCTAGGCCCATTGGTTTTCCTCCGTCCGACATACAATGTGTTCTGCCAATATCAATACCGATTTCGATCCCTATAGGGCCGAGCAACATGAAAAGAGCGAGGAGATAACTGACTTTTTTAACACTGACAGGTTAAAGGACCTCTCGTCCCATCATCTCCAACTCCAACCAGTAGTGACATAACTGGCGTCTGGCACGTCTCAAAATAGAAAGCTCGTATATCAACCCTGCACTCAACCGGGTCACCAATTCATGAGGACACCGGTTACTGTCAGAATATCCTCCTAGGATGATCGAACCCATGATCTCTCGGTCACAAGTTCTATCCACCCTCCATTCCAGTGCGCTAAAGGCTAGGGACTAAGGCTACCCGTAATGGATAAGGCCCCATAAGGCCCCGAACGGGGCATTATCCGTCATGTGGACGGTGACTGGACAATGGGCTTTGTGGGGCTTTATGGTGTAGTGGATAAAGCCCCCATAACGCCCCATAATCATTTGACTTCTCCCCTCTCTCGGCGTTACCTGGCTCACGCCCAAGAATTTTTTTTCGTCCATAACGCCCCATAACGCCTAAGCGTAGTGAGGCGGGCGTTATAAGGGGCGTTATAGGGCGTTAAAGTGCCCAGTAACACCCCATTACAAATAGCCTAAGGAGATAACGACTAACTAGAGATACACCATCACATAGATTAATAAATTACAACAAATTAAGAAAACAAAATAACACGTGTAATTAAATCGAGGCATTATGTCATCCTAGTTAACTAAGAAGAGAGGACAAAACTAAATCAATCACAATCACAAAACACGAGGAGGTGTTATGAACACCACCCGCAAAACAGGAGGAGAATCTGTACTTTGAATTTATTAGTATCATAAATCTTTCTTGTCCACACAAAATAAACATGCTCACGGTTTTCTTATCCCAGAATTGAATGAATCTTTATAAAATTTGAATAAATTGCAGACATTTTTTGTTTTTGAAAATCATGGAATCCTGTTCCTTTCACCTCTCACCTGCTCCCAGTGAAAAAATTAAAGGATGACAAACGTGTAGTAACAGCAATGGTAGACTGAGGGGGGGTCAGTGGTTTCTGAGTCTTCACTTTTTTGCTTTTAATATGCAAAGTAAAATCACAAATCTTTTCTCACTGTTCTTATTTTTACTGACACATGCAGCAACTATCGACAATAATGGATGGTGGTTGAATAATGTCATACAATATTCAATTATTTTCTTCTACTCCACCACTAACTTAACTTCTTCATTTCTTCATTGCGTGTTGATGAATCTGAAACCCATAGTTATTATTAGGATATAACTTTGATCTTTAACAAAATTAATTGGTAAGATAGATAGATGTCTATTTTGATCCAATACAATTATATAAACCAATGTACCTGCAAACAAACAAGGCTCATTTTTTTTATGCATTTGTTTTAAAAAAAAAGTCGCTATTTTAAACGCTTCAAAAGGCCATGTGATCTTGAAATGTTTGTTTTTTCTTTATTTTCTAATTATTATAATAATTAGTACTAACAGGTCAGTTTAAGTATGATCTCACCACTACATCTTCTAACAATCTGCGTACCGTAAGTACACACTAGTTTGTGTTAGAAGTTTACACTAACAAGTCTCAACTTTGTGTAGCTCCCTAGAGAGGTCAAGTAAGTAACTTGATGTTGTACGTGTTGATGGGTAAACTAGCAAGTCTGACCCGATGATCATACATGGACGGCTTGTGTAATCATGATCTGATCTTGATCTCAACACTGAAAGTATATGAAGATCTTTCTGGTTAATTTGATCTTGGATATAGCTAGCTTGATCAAATCAAACTACTCCACTTTCCAACGAACTTTTATTTTAAAGGTAGTAAACTTTTAAAAACTTAATTTAAGGTACTATGCCTGATTATGAGATCAAAACGACAACAGGTAACTGACGTGACATGTTTGTAACTTTGATGATGTTAATTTTTTTGAGTCAAAAATTCATGAAAGTTGTGAAAACAAAGTTCAATGCCTCACAAACGAATAGTCGTAAGGTAAATTATGTTTTTATGTATGCTGTGGTTTTGCGTGGCAGCATTTAGCCCAAAAGGATGTTGATTGTTGGAACTCGTATTTCAAACTCAGTCAACGGGCCTTGGCCCAAATACAAATTCATTCTCGGACCTGGACTCACTCCACCCGTCTGGTTTATTTCAATTTTCAGAGTTGTACGATTTGGTAAAAATATAAATGTAACCCGTGTTCAAGTTTTTATATTTGCATACCCAATTGATTTCGATCACAAACTGCTCGGTTATATGGATCAATGGAAAAAATAGTTCAGTTAATTAGGTTAGCCATTGATCAACAGCCGACTCCAAAAGCAGGTGGATTCACACCAACTTCAATGAATAAATCAAAATCATATTATCTGCATAAAATGTTGGTAATAATTTAACTTCAAAAAAATAATAATAAAAAAAAGTTATAACAAAACTTTTTAAATGTATATCATCTTTTGTAATGATTTGGACATGTCAAGAGTAGGCAGTTGACGGCGCCACTTCGTTCGGTTGATAACATCATGATAAAGGGGAGGTGAGGGAGAGGTAGACCTAAGCTGACGTGGATGGAACGTACTAGGCTTGATTTGTTAGACTTGCATCTCTTTGAGGATGTGGTCAATGATTGATATCGTGGAGGCGTAGGATTAAGATTAAAGAATCTTAGGGAATTCCATTGTATTTTTATTTATCTATCTACTTACCTATTTAATTTATTTTTATTTCTATGTATTTATCTGGCTATTTTCGTGTATTCATGCATTTATTTATTTATATATCTTTTTTTATTTTTGTTTTCTTTTATTTTTATATTTTTTATTAATTTTATTTTATTATTATTATTATTAATTATTATTATTATTAATTATTATTATTTTATTTGTGTTTCGATGCTAAGGGTCGCCCTAAAATCATCTTCTTTATCCTTTGAGGTAGACATAAGGTTTGCACATCTCACCCTCCCGAGGCACTACTAATAGTACTTAATGCTATCAGTGAGAATTTACTGGGTATTGTTGTATCTTTATTATGATAAAAGACTACATTTTCTTACCAAGTGTCATCACGAAATTCATTCTCACCATAATTTTTCCATCCCTCTCCTATAAATACCAATTCTTCTCATATTAATTTTTTTTTTTGACCGGCTAACGAATAATGCTCTGGCTACCCAAGGCAAGCCCAGTGGCGAATGGGCACCCACACGCCACACTAGGGAGAGCCGATTGAAATACCAAACTCTCTTGGGTGTTGGGTAGCAAAAACATATCAATTAAGCCCATTCCATAGAAAATTCACTAACCAAAGGCCCACCGTAGTAAAATCTGGAGGCTCCGAGCATCAAACTTGTGACCTCTTAGTTAACAACTTAACAAGTCTCCCCATCATCACCTCATACCATTGAGACAAATGCCCTTTGGTTCTTCTCCTATTAAATACTAATTATTTTAAATAATTTAATTATATAATTAATAATAAAAAAGTATAAATATTTTTATTATAATAATATACTAAAACTTAATAAATCAGAAAAAAATTCAATTATATGTTATCTTAAAATATAATTTTTATTATTCTTAAATCTTTGTTTTTTATTATTTATAATTTTTATGTATTCATCTTTTCTTATCTCACAAAACAGCTGATGACATCAAAGATACAAATCTTCATAGAAATATAAACCTTTATGGAAATTGTTTACAACATGTTGCATTACTCAACCTATGTAATACATATGTAATACATGTGTTTCTAACCTAGTTCTATTTATAAAAACAAAAAACATAAAACGTTGTTTTAAATGTAGGTTATGTTCGATTACTTGCATACATATAATCATTACACCCAAAGGCTTCTAACCTAATAATATCGTGGTTTTGTTTAAGATGTAGATCCTAAAGGTTGAGGATTAAGTCTCACGATAATATCCTGGTTTTGTTTAAGATGTAGATCCTAAAGGTTGAGGATTAAGTCTCACGATGAAAAAGTGGTGTAGAATTAACTCGTTAAAAAAATATATATAATCATAACCGAACCATAAAGGTTGAGTTATAAAAGTTCAATAACCAAGCCATCAGATTCCGTTAAAAGTTGGTTATTTGAATTTCCTGAGGACACCTGTGAACACACACTTGGTTAAGAAATTAAGGGAAATGAAATAGGAAAAAAGAATAAATAGAAAATTGATAGTGGACCGGCTACTATATCGTCTATTTGATGCATCTTATAAATTGAGTACAAGCCCTCCACCTGGACTTAAAGAATCACATATTTGCTCATCTATTTCAATCATATCATATTCTTTTATTCCATTATACCATATTTCATTTATTGAATCCATCTAAGTTATGCCATGTAACTCTGAATCCTTTACCTCAATTCAAAAGACAGCTACAGCAGGATTTAAATTAGAACATTTTTTAGGAATCGAGTTGTCATGAGGTTGTTCTAGCAACCATCAGGATCCATAATTCAAAAAAACACATTCTAATTCGCCTACAACATAATGGGGATATTTTGCAGGTGGGAAAATGGAATGGGGACAAAAAAAAGACTGGCACCTTTATTCTTGATTTGCAATGTATTCGTTTGCATCCAATAAGCCTTCGACATGATAACTTCTAGATTTGGTAATAACGTATAATTGATACAAACTTGAATACAAGAATGAATATTTCTAGCTCTTATGATTAAGCCACCCCAGCACTTGTATTTCTATGACTCTGCACTTTTAACAGTTTTCCTGTCTATAAAAGGGTCCTTACACATTATTGCATTTTCATAAATAAGAAGTGATTTCTCAGTTAAATCAAAGTCCTAAGTTATTAGCATGTCACTTGTAATAGGGAGGGTGATAGGAGATGTTGTTGACCAATTCACACCAAGTGTGACCATGGAAGTAACCTATAACTCCCACAACGTGGTCTCTAGCGGCCACGAGCTGATGCCTAATCTCATTACTTCTAAACCTCATGTTCATATTGGTGGTGTAGACATGAGATCTTCTTATACTATTGTAATTCTCTATCTCTTTACACCCATAACATCTAAATGTATTTAACATACTAACGTTTGTATCCGTTTTTACCTGAAGATCTTGACCGACCCAGATGCACCCAGTCCAAGTGATCCTTACTTGAGGGAACATCTCCATTGGTGAGCATCAAATGAAGCTTCAATCTCTCTCCTTTTCATCATGTCATTATATGTTTAACTATTGTAAAGTAGTTATTCTAATAACAGAATTCAAATAACTGTTATGTTTCAGGATCGTCACAGATATTCCTGGAACAACTGATGCAACTTTTGGTATGTATGTCATTCACTGACTGTATATTACAAGAAATTGTAATTTGGAAATGAACATATGATGAAATGTTCTAAATCATGACACATAACAGGCAGGGAGATTGTGAGCTATGAGAAACCAAATCCAGTTATAGGAATCCATCGATACGTGTTCTTACTGTTCAAGCAGAGAGCAAGGAAATCAGTGAGGCCTCCTGTTTATAGAGATCATTTCAATACCAGGATCTTCTCTCAAGAGAATGACTTAGGGTTACCAGTTGCTGCTGTCTACTTTAATGCTCAAAGAGAAAATGCCTCACGTAGAAGATAAACTCAAATTCATAAGTAAACTATGCAGCATATAGCCTAAATAAACAATTAATAAAACCTTTTAATTAATAATGCAATTTTCATATTTTAATTAATTTGTTTCCGATCTGTAATTTGATTTCGTGTTATAAGTGGATTAATGTTTTTCAAGTTTAAGATGGATTGCAGTGATGGTGTTCTAGCAACCTACATAGACTTAATCACCACAATACAAATAAATTAGAGTATGAACATGATAATCTGTCCATTTAAGAACCCTAATTTGGCGGTTCAAATGCGATACTTGAACTAAATAAATTCAATCGCGATGTAAGACCTAGAACACGACTCTAAAAGCGAATTAAGGTAGAGATGATAAAACTAGAGGAAAATAGATCAGAATTCAGAGGATGCAGAGAGTAGAGTGGTGCGTTACCAGCGGTGAAGTGAAAAAGAGGGGCAGAGGGCTAAGGCTGAAGAAGTAGGCATGATCACCGGCGACAGACAGCATAGCTTTTACGAAATCGCTATCGCCTGCAATTGAGATTTCTCTCCCAACGCCGATAAGATAACAGAATACTCCCTTTTTCCGGTATCGTCGGAGAACGTGGAATCGTTATAAGTGGAGAGTAAATTACACATTTGGTCCCGCGTATTATAGATATCAGTATGTATAGTCCATACGTTTATTATTAGTTTCAATGAGAGACCTAAATACATCGACGTCTATTTGTCTTAATGTTTTTAGAATCGGACCGGATAATAGTTAACGAACCGGTATATTTATAAATTTACCAGTCTAGTAGTCAAATAATTTTTCGAAATACATTTATAGTTAATTTATGCAATCCAATGCAATAAGAACGTGGATTTCCCTATACTATATTATAACGAGTAGCTTTTAACTGCACGTTATGGCGGACATCCTATGTATATAAAAATGAGATAAATTGAATCTAAGATGGCTAGATTCAAAGAAAAATCTACGTCATGAGATAGATAGCACGATCAAATAAAAGTAAAACATAAACGGAACTATACTCCCGAATACATCGTATTTAACAACATAATTAGAAAGAAAAAAACAAGTATGTTTGCAGAAAAAAATAAAATCTAAAGATAGTTTCAAAGTAAACATATATAAGTTAGAAAACACACACCTTACCAATAAATTAGGACACTATTTTATTTAAAAGATATATTTTTAACCTTTATATAAATGAAATAACTTTGTCATTTCGTTAGAAAGTTACCTTGGAAAGAAAAAAAGCGATGGTGAATTTAGCAGAAATTGACCCCAGATTCTTCACGTGTAAGACCTGCGTGGTTTCAGTTCCTTTGTGATTTTCTTTGATGCAAATCCACAAGTAAAATCCTATAAAAGAAAGAAACGGGTCTTAGAATCCTATAAAAAAAAGAAACAGGTCTTAGAAAAAAAGATTTGCTGCTCTCACGGATCGAACACAAATCAATCACATGTGAGTCATGTTTGCAAATGATTGAAGTGGGTTAACCTTTGATATAAGTTGTAAGATTTGAGGTACAAGAACATTTACAATCTATTCGATAAAAAATAAAAAGGTACTTTTTTTACAAAAGTGTGCCCTTATTTAAGACGTGGTTACTTTTTAGTTGCCGATCTAAAATTTAAAATTTATAAAGGACCTCAAATTTTTATTCGCTTTGCACCTCTAACTTGGTTGAGCTACCTTGATTATATAGTATTTCTCATAGTTTTGTGACTTTGTCTGTATAATGTTAATAAAAATTTATTGTGTTTATTATTTTATATTTTTTATAATAAATTTATATGCAGTCTAAATCTTTTAAAAACAACTGAACCGTTAATGGAAGACTATAATTACAATTTTCAGGTTCAACAACTCTCGGTCACTCATTTCTACCCTAAAAGGTGGATTCTATATTCACACCCTTTGATTCTAATTTAACACCCTTTTACGACCCCGTAAATATATTTACGGGGTCGTATAGCTAAAAGAAAAAAATTCTGACAGTTGACCAGTCAAATGTCAGACATTCCTAAATCAACACCTCTTTAGGCTATGTGTAGTGGATAAAGCCCCATAAAGCCCCACAAGGGGCATTATGCGCCATGTGGACGCTGACTGGGCAAGGGGCTTTATGGGGCTTTATGGTGTAGTGGATAAAGCCCCATAAAGCCCCACCATCATTACTTAATATTTATTTATTTTTTATTTTTTTTTTTTAAAAAAAACTACTTTCATAAATATTAAAACTAAAAAAAAACCCGACCTTCACCATCTTATCGGATATATAATCCTCGATCACAGAAGAACCTTCCAAGACGTTGATGTCATTAAGGGACCCCGCGACACCACATTTGGCGTACCAAATCCAACGATCGTTTGAGCAAACGGCTTGCAAAATAACCGTTGGACCTTTCTGGTCACCCCTCGTGTGATGTCCTCGCCATTCGGTTGGACAATTATCCCAAGTCCAATGCATGCAATCTATACTTCCAATCATGCCGGGTAAACCATGAACTTCTTCGTGGCGATCGTATAGATTTTGCATGTCGTTCCAAGTTGGTTTTCTCAAATACCGCGTCGTGTACAAGTCGGCAAGCCCTTTGCAAAATTCTTCTACGGTATCTCTCGTTGTCTTCTCGGCCATCTTCAAATATTCGTCGTTGATATCCGTAGTGTTGCCGAACGCAAGAATTTTTATCGCCGACGTACACTTTTGAATGGAAGTGAACCCAAGTTTTCCAGTAGCGTCGTACCGTTGTCTAAAATACGGTGAATGCTCCTCCAAATCTTTAGCTATACGCAAAAATAGCCGTTTGGTTATCCGAAATCGTGTTTTGAACGTCTCATCGGAGTAGAGCGGTGATGGGCCAAAATAGTCTCTCATCAAATTATCGTTGGCGGCATTACGATCACGTTCAAGATGTCTCCGCTTGATAACCGGGCGTGGTACCGGCATGTCAAAAAATTGAAGTGCGGCGGAGACAACCTCGTATTCTTCATCGTCGAATAAACCGAGTCGAGTGGCGGAAGAGGGAGAGCCCATTTTTTAAAAAAAAATGAAAGTGAGTGAATTGAGAGAGATTGAGAGAGATTGAGAGTGTTAAGTTTATAAATTTGGGAGATATATATATAGTTTGAGAGTGTATTTAAAAAAATTGAAAATTAAAAAAAAAAAAATTATACCGTTGATATAGCCGTTCAACGGCTATATCTCGAAATTTCAACATTTCTCCGGCGTTATACCCTTGACGCCCGGGGCGAATTTGGGCTTCATAACGCCCCATAACGCCCCAGCGTAGTGGGCCGGGGCGTTATGTGGGGCGTTATGGGGCGTTATGGAGCCCAAAAACGCCCCACTACGTTTAGCCTTACGGCCCCATAAATATATTTACGACCCCATAAAAGTTTTTTTTTTATTTTATGTTTTACCTACCATATTGTACTACCCCGTACGAACCCACTATATATACACTTGAACGGTTATTCCAAATTTCTATTAACGTAGCTTCTATTAGCAATATAAATTCAACCCTTAATAACAATAATTCTAACGGTTATAAAAAAATAATAATAGGGTTATAATATTAAATCTCAAAATTAATACTCACTAATAATAATAATAACAATAATAATAATAATAATAATAATAATAATAATAATATTAAATAATAATTCTTTATTTATAATATTAAATCTAAAATTAATACTAATAATTCTAATAATAATATATCTAACAATAATATTAATAATAATAGTAAATAATGAAATAAATATAATAAAATAATAATAATTCTACTAATACTAATAGGTATACGGTAATGATAGTAATAATAATAATAATAATTATCTGGTAGATAGAAGATAAATTTGTAGGAATTACAATATAAACCAACAAAACGATACAATAACTATGGATGATTCAAATTTAAACCAACAAAACGATACACTGAGTCTAACTCAAAAAGAATTGCAGATGCGTTCTTATATACAAACATGTTGACACGACGGTAACGGTTGAAACTCATTCTGCACAATAAATCAATCATTTTGAACTTTTACGACCCCGTAAATAGGTTTACATCCCCGTAATATGATCACATCAGTCGGGGAATCTCTGAATAACTAGAAATTAGCGATTTACGACCCCGTAAAACTAGTTACGACCCCATAAAGGGGTGTTGGAAAAAGTAAGGAGGTGTGAGTATAGGAGGACCCTTTCTAAAAGTATAACTTTCCGTTTTCATTTTTAAGATTATAACTTTTACTTTTCATTAAAATTATAAGATCCATAAAAAATTTATATACTTCTTCAAACTCTTAAAATTACACGTAAAAAAAAATAACTTTGAGATATCAAAGGTATCTCTTTACCCTTTACCCAACATAAGTCTTTAGGGGGGGCGGTATGGAGAGGAGCCGGAGGCCGGTTCCAAAGGGAGCCGGGTGGCTCCATGTGGCTCACCATACCGCCTTATGCGGTTCCTCTTCCTGGCTCCTCTTCAGCGGTTCCACATGGCTCCTAGAAGCTCGCCTGAGCTGGGCCAAAGTATCCGTTGAAACCTATTTTTTTTTTTTACATACACACTCATACACACGGCTTGGATTTGAAGCCACACCACCACCATACCATGTGGTGTGGCTCCACATGGCTTCAAAAACACCTTATTTGAGTTGGCATGCTATGATTGGTTGGTGAGCATGGCTTCTCCAAGCCATGCCACCACCATACCCCCTCCCCTAAAGACTTATGTTTGTCGTATAAAGTATAAATACACATTGCATGTATGTCTTTGTTGATGTCCTTCATCCATGGCCACGTGGCAGCCTAGGTTGGAGCCATGTGGATGATATATTAATTTTTATTGTGTTTTTTGGTTTTTACAACGAATTTAATATAGTGGTGTAATTGGTATAGTTGTGTGGCATAACTTTCAGGTTGTTATACAGATTTTGTATTTTCTTTTTCCTTTACGTAGTGTTATAGCAATACAACTGTTTAGTGTACTCGCGTTATTCTCGCAGCAACGCAAGAGTTGTAAATCTAGTTAATAATACAAATAATAACATTGAAATTTATGATAAAAGCTTATTAATAATTCCAATATCGTCTACACTTATTGCCGACTTGATTGAACAATTTCTTCTATTCCGAGAACTGTTCTTGACACTAGATTATTTATTGTGCCGATGGTTCTTGCTGATATGTTTGAAGTAGCTAGATCACGTAGCAATATCTGGAAGCCCACAGTGACCATGGATCCATGTTGTGCATCCCCTTCACCATAACCCGGGACGATACATAGCCCTAATGGCAAGAGAGCCACAGAAGAAGGGTCTCCGCCATTCATCATCAAAGATACCGTCGGAAAATCCACACATGCATATACAATGAGTGATCCTGTCATATCACTCACAGTCTCTTGGAGGACCATAATCTGATTGTCTTTTGCGTGTGTATTCTTTACATTTAAAACACCAAATGAAGTTAGAAAACAATGCTTTTAGTTATTAAGACTAGCTAGTAGTAATAT
Source organism: Deinandra increscens subsp. villosa (assembly GCA_039602395.1). Lineage (NCBI taxonomy): Eukaryota > Viridiplantae > Streptophyta > Magnoliopsida > Asterales > Asteraceae > Deinandra > Deinandra increscens. The sequence goes on from JBCNJP010000019.1 coordinate 862,215, forward strand.
GAATCCTATAAAGAGGTGGTATATTTCCACACCACCTACCACCTACAAACAACCATAACAATGAAATGGTCATTTGACCATTAAATGTTTAAAAATGTCACATAGTCTTTTAAAATAGTCAAACAACCCATTTTAATTTTTTTGGATGTGTAAATAGAAGGAACGTGTATAAATAAATAGAAGGTAATTTTGTAAGCTTACATTGGAATTTAAAATGGAGATGCTGTTGGGGCTATTTTCATTTTGGCCTAATGGGAAATGGAACATTTTTCTGATAGCAATCTTATGGCATATCACGTCCCATACACACCTCAGTTCTTTTGTCAGCAGTAGATCAAACAACTGTCTATGTTTCGCTGGCATCCAAACCGAGTAGGTTGCACTAATGATTATTCCTGATGGTTCGCCAAGACCACTTTCACACTTGCGTGCCATGATCCTTGGTTTTCCTGGTGCATCCGCAACCATATCCCATTGTTGATCACCAGTTGAACAAACCGCAGCACAAAAGATACTCGTCATGCGTTGTGCTAGGCCTTTTAAGCTTCTTTTCCTATCTAGAAGCAAGGGGTGGTTAAGAGTGTCTGACATTGACGCGGTTAATCCCTCGCAATGCCGCAAAAGTGCACTAATCCATCTTTGTGCACCGAATCCAACACCAGATCTTACTAGCTGACGATACGGTTTGGGGACCAATTGTTCGTTGTATTCCGTATGCTCGATCCATGTAACCTACGTACACATATATTCAATTCAATGATATCGTTTATATATAATGTAACACATATGTATACAAATTATAGTGAAGTGATTATATATGTAGTATACCTTTGAGAAACCATTTGGCATATCATGTAGGATACAACCGGAAGGACACCTTCTTGTTAAGTGTTGTCCTTCCATGGTGGCATTGACGGACAAATCAACGACAACCCACACCCCCTCTGCTTGCTCCTTGGCGAATCGAATAAACTCAAGGACTCGAACCGGTACTAAAGATGAAATGACTTGAATTTCGGCTTTCATCTACCATAGACATGTGAGGATTAATTCCATCTTTTAGCATTTGCTTATTCGAAGAACATTAATATGATTAAATAGAGGACAAAACAAAGAAATCCAAGAAGCTAGCTAGCTAGCTAGGCTTACAAGTTGGAGAGCACCATTTCTTGAACCTCCTACACCATTACAAATCACTTCCATTGTAGAACAGGTTCCGATCATGCCCACAAACATTTCTCTCCATTGATTCTGTAATGTTTTTGTTCAACTCACTAATAAATGTCAACTATATATATAATCTGTATCAATTAAACTAATTAATTAATAAAGAGAAAAAATAATAATAAAAGTTAATAATTAATACCGCATTGAGTAATGCGGCTACAAGGTTCAAACTACTCATCGATACCACAGCGCTAGCCCGGGTAGCCTCGGATACGAAACCTGGTGGTTTTGTTCCAATAAGGCAAGTTGGAAAAGCCCTTAGATATTCTTCAAAATTAAGGGTTTCTCCTCCTCCACCTTCCATAATATTGTTTTCATTCCAAAGTGGTGCATTGACTAGTCCTAGCTTCAAGAGCTCTTCCATGGCCCTTGATGCCTGTTCAACATAATAATTATTATTATTATATCCATGCTGCAGCCTGCTGCTGCTGCTTTGTGATGGGCCTGCACTCTGGAATATTGTGTTAGCAAGTGAGGTGGAGGAGGAGGGCCTGGAGCTACCCAACAACTGAGTGACAAGAGTAGTCATGCTACTAAGCTCCTGTTTCAATCTGGCATTCTCTATCAAGATCTTGTGTTCTTCAATGGAGGATACGTTTGCTTGCCCACCGCATTGGTGGCAAAGCGGCTTCTTTACAGCAGCTAATTCCTTCATTGCTAAATTCTCAACCTTCAGCTCCTCGTTCTCCTCCTTCAGAATCGCATTTTCATGACGCTCCGCTTGAGTCTACGTACACACATGAATGCCCAATGATCGATATTATGATTTCAATTCTTCCATCACTCCAAGATTAATTCATTAATTAGTATAAATTAAATAATATTACGTACCAAACGACATTAATATTACATAATGATTCATTATTTAGTTGCGTACGTACCTTCATTTGAGTTCTTCTGTTCTGAAACCAGAATTTGATCCTGCTCATTTCGATGTTAAGCTTTCTTCCAATTTCCTCCCTTTCTCTCTCGGTAGGGTGTGGGTTCTTCTTAAAGAATCTGTATGTATTATAATTATTAATTAATATATCACAAAACAAAACAAAATTAAATTAAATTAAGTTGAATGAATGGAATAGAAGAGTATATATGTAATGAATGAATGTACTTTTCTAGTTGTTCAATCTGATGGGGTGTATTTCGACTATACTGCACCCTGCGCGAACTTGAAGAAGCACCGTCACCACGATTGATCGTATCCTGTTCGTCACTAGATGTGAGTTCCCGTTCAAAATTCTCATTTCCACTAATACCTACTACTTCTTCCCGGCTCTCCCTTTCATTACCCTTCACTTCAACGCTTTGCCATGATGAATTGAATCCTTCCATTTTTGGCCGCCTTTGTCTGCAATATGCATGTAGATTATATATATGTAAATATTCAAAAAAAGTATGTTATATATATATCAAACATCAACCCCGTTGTTTTTATTTATCCATTTCACCACACTATCATCCCGAGTCACTAGTAAAGATTACCGACTTTACCAAAAAAAATCTCTGATCATAATGAAAATATATTTGTCTTTAGACATTATACTATTTCCGCTTCAGTTTTAACTTTATGACGGAATGAATAAAAACCCATATATGCTTCTTTCATTTAATTGCAAACTCAATGAACTAAGACAACATGCGATCTTCTAGTAATTAATTAGTAAACATAAATACAAAATTAATTTATTTATTTCATTTCTATCTAGTAAGGATCGTAATTAAACCTCATTTGGTATTAACAGGTAAAGGATCTACGTACGACTAATAATAACAACAAAATGAGTGTTGATCGAATCCTTAATTTTAGGGTTAATTAAGTTTGTCGGATTAATAATCAGTTTCTTTAAATCATAACTTTTTTGAAGGTGAATTCAAATTACAATTTAAAACTGACTCGAAACTCAAAATTTGGTTAATTCAATCGAACCATTTTGGATTAAAGCTAAAACATCATGAAATGCAGGTGGGGTTCCTTAATAGGGTTCAACGGGTCGTCCACAGCAATTCCTCGACCCCTAAAAATCAGAACTTTGTTTTTAGTAGAATCGGTTTTGCTATACAAAAGGGGGTTGCGGCACAGCTTGTAGCTCGTTTACCTGCCACGCTATTGTAATCTATCAATTTGTAAAAAAAAAAAAAAAAAAAAATGCAACAACGAGACTCGAGTCTTGTCTCTTGAGACTCAACAGAATTAAGGATCATAAAAACAGCTAGCTAATTAAAAGTTATATATATTATTACGGTTTAGTTTGTAACTGACTGATCCGTATGTTGATGTAGAAAAACTCAAAAGAACTTTAATTTAAATTGATCTCTAATCCAAAACTAAGATCCTCGGTCACTGAATTTTAACAAAATGGTTGAAGTAACTAAAAAGGTTTTGAACATAACAATCATTTTCATTTAACTTGATTGGAAATGAATGATATCATGATGCTCAAAACTCGAACGTCTCAAATATGAAAAATTAATCTGAAATTAAGCAATTGATAATATTACAAACATCAAATAAAACACAGTAATTGATCGAATTGAAGAGCTAGGTACTTGCATGGGAGATACGTACGTACTCGTATAGCGTTGATTTGGAGACTAAGTAGTCAATCGATCAACAAAAGTTAAAGTTTTCTCTAGGAAGCTTTTAGCCAACAAGAAAGGACCTCTAGGATGAATTATGTAAGTGAAAGGAAGACATATATATACACAAAAGTAGGGGAAGGAGGAGGCAAGAAATTAAAGGGAATTTGTTGTTTAAATTCTTTAGGGGGTGTAAATTTTAGTTTTTGAAAGCTTTATTTTAATTAATATACCAACGTGCTCATTATGAAATTAATAAATCATAGAATTATAGGATTTGAGTAGGGGTGATCATGGTTCGGTTAGGTCGAAAACCGTATGGTTCGGTTCCTGAAAAGAAAAGAAAAAAACCATTCGGTTTTTGTTTTTTCGGTTCGGTTTTTTTTTTTTTTTTTTCGGTTTCGGTTCCGTTCGGATTCAGTTTTTTTTTAATAGATGTGGTTAAAATAGTTTTAAACATTAAATGTCTAGTCTTAGAAGATAAATTATCAATAGTAATAAACAACTATCGTTATAACCATCAAATTAAAAAAAAAAGAAAAAAAACACGTCTAACATACAAAATAATAATTGGTTTTAAATTTAAAAGTTTTTAACGCTAAAGATCTTGACCCCAATCTTCTTCATGTTCGATGGTAAGAAAAGGAAACAAGAGGAGTTGCTACTTAAAAATTAAATAACAGATTGAGAGGACACTAGAACTTGAGAAATGTTGGTGGTTTGCAAAGGTAAGTATCAATTGAGTTATACAATAATTGTAAATAACTACAATTAAGTTAATTAAAACACAGTTATATATCTATATAAACTTAAAAAACTTATATAAATTATTCTTTCGGTTCGGTTCAAATTTTTTTTGGTTTTCTTAATTCAGAACCGAAACCGAACCATAAGTTTCGGTTCTGTTTTTTTTTTCGGTTCGGTAAATTCTGATTTTTACTTCGGATCGGTTTTTTTCTCACCCTTAGATTTGAGTTAAGGTAACTAGTCAAACATGTGATCACTGTAAAAAAAACTTATAAATTAGTCACTTTAAATATTGTAAAGAAATAAAATAAAGTTAGAATTGAATATATGCATTAGTGGCTTTATTATTTCTCTTAAAGATTTAAGGTGGCTAATTCAAGAAATATTTTTTACATTTAAATGTTCGACTAGTAGGTTGGATCAAATGCTAGAATTTTATAAAAATAATATATGTTTTCATGATTAATTTATTAAATTTTATTTTTAAAAGAAAAATTGGATTTTAATAATACGAGTTTTAACTTATTGGCCGATAATAATACGAATTTTGATGTTGGCGTATAATAATACCAATTAACCATTCCGGTATGTAGAATAATACACCGTTAGTTTTTCACTAACGGTGTTAGTCTCAGGACTGTTTTTGTCATTTCTAAAAATGGAGGGGTTGGTTTTGAAATACTTATAAATATAAAAACAAAAAAAAAAAAAGAAGATAGAAAAGTGGACATCGTCCTTTCCGGCGACCTTCTTTTTTTGTGGCAAAAGGCCAAATCGTTAGCCGAAGGCCGCCAAACGTCTTCTCCGGTCAGAATCGGCGGACATCGTCTTCGAGACCGCCAAATGCTCCAAAGACATTGCCGTCGAGGCTCCTCTCACTCGCCGATCAAATCCCCCCCCCCCTCTCTGTCACATCCTCTTCAGCTTCTTCCGATTCACCGTCGGCGGCGAAGCTTGAGAAGTTCGGCATCACAGAGGATCTTCGAGACTTCGTCAAAGGCCTCACGCTACAGGTTCAATCGGCGGCGGCTAGGGTTGCGAGGAACTGAAGTATGGGTCCGAGAGTGTATTTGGCCGGAGAAATGGAGAACGACGGCGACTCCCCTGCCCCATCCGGTTTCACTTGTACGAAATCGAGTGGGTTTCACCGGCGACTCATCGATCTTCCGTCGTCGCAGATCGGCTAGATATAGGTCACCGAAAACCAGGTCATCGGAAACCAGGTCGCCGGAAACAAGGTTGTCGGGTTGAACCACTTCTCTTTCTTTTTTATATTTTTTTTTATATTTATAGGTACTTCAAAAACAGCCCCTCCATATTTAGAAATGACAAAAACAACCTTAGGACTAACACCGTTAGTGAAAAACTAACGGTGTATCATTCTAGAGACCGGAATGATTAATTGATATTATTGTACGCCAACATTAAAATTCGTATCATTATCGGCCAATGAGTTAAAACTCGTATTATTAAAATCCAATTTTCTATACACAAAGTTACAAATTTAAACATTAAAATTCGTATTATTATCGGCCAATGAGTCAATACATTTATAGAATTAATTTAAATTTAAACTTCATCTCAAAACACAACATTACAAATTTAAACTTCATCTCAATACAGGGGCGGATCTAGTTCATTGCCATCGGGTTCACGGGAACCCAGTGATTTTCGAAATTTTAGTGTAAATATATATATAGGGTTAGGTTCAAATGAGAACCAATTGCACTTTTGAGACACCAATCATGGGGATTTCGTGTCAGAATGCTAAAAGTCAAACCAATTGGTTCTCAAATGATCCTCTCATATATATAATACTAAGAGTGAATCAATATATATTAAGCAAGTGAATCTTATTAACAAAAATCCTTTTAGCCTAACTGGTTAATGGCGTTCTTATCTAACTTTGACATCACATGTTCGAATCTCTTTTATATCTGTTTTTTAATTCGGTTTATTTTGCACCTCTTTGTTGGTTGCAGAAGATAACTCAGGGTTAAAAAAATTAATTCCCAGTTAATACTCAAAGTGTAAGTTGTCATAGTGGTTACTATGCTCATTAGGTTTGTATCACTCAGGTTCCATGTTCAATTCCTTTGGCCAACGTTTTTTTTTTTAATAAATATTTCCTGACTAAAGTGTTGTATATCACTTGGTCGGGTTTATACTCGTTGGAAAACTAAAAGATTAATAATATTATTTATCGTCCAGTTTATATATATTTATATATTTGTGAAATATATATATATATATATATATATATATATATATATATATATATATATTGAACCGACCCGACTCGCCAACCCGAACCGACCAAATAAAAATTTATGATATTTAGTTGTTTGAATCCCGACCACCATAAATTAGTGAACCCAGTGAAAAAAAATCCTGGATCCGCCACTGTCTCAATACACAAAATCTTTTTTAAAGTGATACATATATATGGAAAAAACTCAAATGTAATATTGGTAGAAAAAGAGAACTAATTTAAATTTGATCGTAAATAAACTAAAATAAGATTTTTAGTATTTTTAATTTACACTTCATTTACATGCATTTATAGATTTTGTAACTTTGTATAAATGTATGAATTTGTTCATAATTAGATTATCTTTTGAATAAGCTTTTGCTCTATTTTTTTTATATGTTTATATGATTTTGGATGCATGACTTTTAGTGGCAGATATGTGATAGAACTTTAGGCAGCAAATAACGATTTTTTTTTCAGAGCTTGTTGTAAACACGTAGTAAATATTTATAACAGAAAAAAAAACACAAAAAAGTTAGAATAAAACTTGTTCAAAATTAATCGGGAAATTAAAAGTTAGAAAAAGAGTGAGACTATTTCTACTCCTCGTGCATTACTTTTCTTACCCCTCCTATGTAAAAGTAAGATTAAAAATGATCAAATTTACCCCTTTATAAAAATAAACATTTTGAATAATGTTTTCCAAAAAAATATTTACCTTAAAAAAATAATAATGTATATTTAAAATAAATATAAAAAACGTTTAGTAAAGAAATAAAATAAATTTAAAAGAAAAAAACTAAAACCTTTTATGCAAAACTAATGACATTTTTTAAAAATAAACAAAATTGTTTATATTTGAAATATGAAAAAAAATTAAAAAAAAAACTGTCTAAAAAAATCAAAAAACATTATTAAGAACACTTTATCTAATTGATATTTTAATCTTCTATGAACTCCTTACAAAATAATTAATAAAACATTTTTATAAGTAAAGATAATAGTTTTTTTTTAAAGGTAAGGCATTAGGTTTTTCTTTAAAATTGGAATTAGAGTTTTATTAGAATACATATATAGATTAAAATTAGAGTTTTTTTTTTAAAAAAATTGAGAATATGGATATTATCCCATATAAAAATTACCTTTTTAAAAGGAAACAAAAAGGAGGGAAAAAATGTTTGAATTGTATTTTTTTCTAATAAGTCATAGGGTTGAGTGTAACAAGTAAAAAAGAGGTGGAGGAAATTATGAATAACAACAACAACAAAAAAATTGGTTGGATTTATCGAAAAATTAAAAATAAAAAAAAATGGTTAGAAATTTGTTAGAAGATAGAAAGAAAAAAAAAGAGAAAACAAATATGTTTTCAAAAAGTTAAAATAAATAAAAATGAAAATTAAAGTTTTCATAGGAAAATAGTCGAAAATATTAAAAAGAAATTAAAAAACAACATATTTTTTTAATAATAAAATTATCGGAAATTTTTCGGAAATGAAAACCTTGGGTTTTGTTGGGAACTTCATGGAACCAATGTTTAAACCGGTTCAACGGTCAATCGGTGTTCATACCGGTTTTTTAATCCCCGGTTTTTTAGACATAACCGAACTGTTTCGAACCGGTCGGTTTTTTTGGTTTTTTCCGGTTTAACCGGTCCGGTTGAACCGGTTTTCTCACTTATTTTGTTGAACATTATTTTTTGAATTTTATTGTTATTATTTAATGTTTAAAACTTATATATTTTTGTGAAATACTTATTTGGTATTATTTTTGAGTGGATTATAATTGTATTTTAACTATTTTTGTTGAGTGTACAAGTTTAATAACATTTTTATAGAAATATATATATAAATCCCCTAACCGGTTCAACTGGCCGGTCTAACCAGTCCGACCAGTCGAACCGGTCCCGAAAGATTTTCCGGTTCAACTAAAAACCGGTTTTTAAAACATTACATGGAACGTTCATCATAAACGATTTCAACATAAGACTTTTTCGAAAAAAATAAATTTGTCAAAAGATTTCATATTTTTTTTAGTTTCGTAGTAATTTGTGGTCAAATTTCTTTAATACTATGCAATTGTACACTAAAATTTTGAAACAATAAAATATAACTAAACTACTGGGTTGGGTTTTATAGAAAACCAATATTTTATAAAAAAATAAAAAAATTAACCAAGAAAAAAATTTATTTATTTTTATTTTTTAATATGTTTCTTTCATGAAATTAAGAATAATGAAAAACGAAATAACTTTAAAAACATTTTTAAGTTTAAAAAAAAATAAAATAAAATTCGGATTTTAGCTTGAAATTAATAATGCATTATGCAACAATAATATAAATTTGGTTTATGAATGCCAATTTTTTGTTTTTTATATTATTCGCATAAACCACGTCCATATTTAAGTGAAGTTTCTTCTTTTTAAGTGGTTTTAATTATAATGTATTATGCAATACAATTAGTACTATTGAATGATGCACTAATAAAAAATTACTAAACTTTTTTTTTTAATTTCTCATAAATAAAGCTAATAAAATTATAGATTTTTTGGTGATTTTTTTTAAATTATTAATATATGAAGAAGTTATACAGAAAAATAGGTTGGTTTTTTGGTTTTCTGTATAATTGTTAGTTTTCCGTAGATCTTTTCCCTTAAACTATTGCATGCCTTATATTGTTTTATTAATTACTAAGATAGAACTCGTATGTTATATGAGTTTAATCATTAAAAATATATATCTAATTGATAATTCATTAATACTTTTCTTATTAGGGCATGTGGTATACCCCATGCCACGTAAAAGTTTAACACCGCCACGTAGGTGTCACGTCATCTTTAACACCACTTAACATATGAGGGGGATACTCAATGCAATGTTAAACTATTTTTAATTAAATTTTTTTCTTTTTATTTTCAAATTATTTTAATTACTACAAATTAGTTTTTTTTATTGTCTTCGAAAATATAAAAAGAAAATAAAAAATTAATTACATAATTATTTAAAATTAAAAAAAAAACACTACAAATACATATCTTAAAAAGGAAAAAACCTACAAATTCTTGAGAAAAAAAAATAAAACATACAAATACTTGATAAAATAATCAATGTGATCGCTCGTACATATCCTCGATCAAGTTCGCCTTCAATTGGTTATGGATGTCTCGATTTCTTATTTCTTGACGAATTACCCGTTTGCGATCCTCGTCGATTTCTTCATACGCCGTATCCAACTCCTCCTCGTCGAGTTTGGTTTTTATAAAAAAGATAGGGGTGTGAAAAATGGAGTAATAGTTTGATTTAAATAGGGGTAGAAAAAAAAGTTTTTTTTTTAATTAATGACCCAACGATCATTTTTTTTACCGTTAAACGATCACAAAATCAAGTTCACAGGCGCCAAAGTTTTGGCAGAGGAGCTCGGCGCCGGTCTTCAATGCGGGGGGGAGAGGGGTGTTAGCGCCGGTTGGCGCCGTTAAAGGGCATTATGGCGCCCCATGGCGCATGTATACCGGATGACCTTACTATAATAACGTATTACATTACATTAAATAGTTAAAGTTATAATTCATAATATGGTATTGGTGACTTTACTCTCTTTATCAAAAAAAATATATATATATATCTAAGGCATGTCTCTGCTTGTATATTTAGAAAATACAAGATAAACGTGATCATGTTTAAAAAACAATCAAACCCTTAATATCCACTAACAGACTTTAAGTCTGTATAAAAAGTTAGATTAGTATAAAGTTTTATCAAAATTATAATAAGAACATTCTATAAATAGTATCACCCACAACGCAACGCTGATTGAATTTATAAATTATATTACGTATTCATTAATTAAAATATTAAATATGATTTGCTCAATTATATTTGAAAACACTGTTTATAGGTATTTTGTAAGTTTCTAATTTTTTTAAAAAATAAAAATAATAATAGTTTAAAATTTATTTTTAAATAAAAATAAGATGTAAATTAATATATGATTGTCATAATTCCATAAATATAATATAGATAAAAATATATCATGATTATCAAATAGGATATAATTTTTCAATAAAAAATAATTTATTAGGGAGTAGATTTGGAAGGGAAAACTTTTGTGAGAATGAATCTAGTGTTGACATGTGTCAACAATTGTAATTGTTTATTAGATTATTATATTATATTATATTATAAAATAGGATATAATCTATATATATAATAAAAGAAAAGCTTTTGGCATCACAATTTGCCATGTGACACCACCATATTCATCCTCAACAATTTTTCCCGCCAATTCTCCTAATTATGGAAGTGATTTGTATTTCTAATTTTTTATTTATTGCATTCCAAAATATTTTAATAACCAATTATTTAATTACTAAAGATATAAAAATACATAATTGTCGTATATTATGATTGTATTTATAGTTTTTTTTTAAAGTCACCCGTGTAACACACGGGGATAAAAAACTAGTTTCTAATAAAAAAGAACTTATCATAATGAGCACATTCTAACTGTTGAGTATAAAATCTAAATTATAATCAAAAGATTATAATGTTATCAATATGAAAATGTTATGTTGATATACATTAGAAAACTTACAATTGTATTAGTCGCGATGTCTAAAATTTACAAATTGGATGAACATGACTTATTTGGTATGGCCGGAAAAACTATTTAATATTGGATATTATGAACATGAATTTTGCCGCTTATGAATTTCTTTATAAATAGTATCACCCACAACGCAACCCTGATTGAATTTGTAAAATAGTATTAGGTATTCATTAATTAAAGGAAAATTGGATTTTAATAATCCAAGTTATTACCAATTGGCCAATATTAATCCCAATTTCAAAATTGGCCTACATTAATCCCAATTATTAAGGTGTTGGATTTCATTGGACCCCCGTTAAGTTTTTCTTAACTCCGTTAGTTTTTTGCTGACGTGGCACTGATTAATAAAAGCCACGTGGCTGCCACGTCAGCAAAAAACAAACGGAGTTAAGGAAAACTTAACGGAGGTCCAATGAAATCCAACACCTTAATAATTGGGATTAATGTAGGCCAATTTTGAAATTGGGATTAATATTGGCCAATTGGTAATAATTTGGATTATTAATATCCAATTTTCCTTAATTAAATATTAAATATGATTTGCTCAATTATATTTGAAAACACTGTTTATAGGTATTTTGTAAGTTTCTAAATATTTTTTAAAATGAAAATAATAATAATTTAAAATTTATTTTTAAATAAAAATAAGATGTAAATGAATATATGATTGTCATAATTCAAATAAGATGTAAATGAATATATGATTGTCATAATTCCATAAATATAAATAGATAAAAATATATCATGATTATAAAATAAGATGTGATTTCTAATAAGAAAGAATTTATTAGGGAGTAGATTTTAGAGAGAAAACTTTTGTGAGGATGAATCTAGTGTTGACATGTGTCAACAATTGTATTATAAAATTGGATATAATTTCCAATAAAAAAGGAATTTATTAGGGAGTAGATTTCGAAGGGAAAACTTTTGTAAGAATAATTTTAGTGTTGACATATGTCAACAATTGTAATTATTTATTAGAGTAGAAAGACTATCTACAAATTATCACGTAATAATATACATATATTTTATTATCAGGGGACAACTTGTATATGGTAATTAATAAAAAAGATATAGGGTATTCAATAGTTAATATATATATACATAATATATAATATAACATATATATATATATATATATATAGAGAGAGAGAGAGAGAAAATAAATATTTTTTGTTAAAAATTAATTTAAGTACTTACTTAAATTCTAGTTATAAATTGGAAAATTGGATTTTAATAATATGAGTTTTAACTCATTGGCGAATAATAATACGAGTTTCAAAGTTGGCGAATAATAATACGAGTTTCAAATTGGAAAATTGGATTTTAATAATATGAGTTTTAACTCATGTGCCAAGAAGGGATCAACATTCATATTTAGTTGTTATTACATTTAATTAATATATTGATTGTAGATTATCATGTTACATCTCATTCTTATTAAAATATTAAATTTTCTAAAATAATATTTATTAATAGTATGTGCCAAGAAGGGATCAACATTCATATTTAGTTGTTATTACATTTAATATATTTAATATATTAATATTAATGGTAGATTATCATGTTACATCTCATTTTTATTGAAATATTTATAATTTTATAAAATAATATTTAGGAAAATTGGAATTAAATAATCCAAGTTATTGGGTATTGGCGGATAATAATCCGAGTTCCAATATTGGCCTACAATAATCCCAATTATTTGGGTCTTGGAATTCATTGGGCCGCCGTTAATTTTTCACTAACTCCGTTAGTTGTGTGCTGACGTGGCACATGCCACGTCAGCAAGTATGATGCCACATCACCTGCCACGTCAGCAAAAATGATGCCACATCACCTGCCACGTCAGCAAGTACTAGCGGAGTTAGTGAAAAATTAACGGCGGCCCAATGAATTACAAGACCCAAATAATTGAGATTATTGTAGGCCAATATTGGAACTCGGATTATTATCCGCCAATACCCAATAACTTGGATTATTTAATTTCAATTTTTCTAATATTTATTAATAAAATGGTATCATCGGTTTTACACCTACCATCTTATCAAATAAATATGATTAATATATTAAATATAATAATAACTAAATACTATGAATGTTGATCCCTTGGTGGCATAGTAACACAACATATTTATCTCAACCAAATGGTTAGAGTTAAAGCATCATAAACTGAGTACTATGTAGAATTTTAATACTAATAAAACAATAAAATAGTTTCCACATGTCTTTTTTTAAGGTGTCTAAGTCACCATTGCCAAGATGTCGAAACCATATTCAATTATTAATTTAGTAAATTATCAATTAAGACTAATTACCAATTTTATCTAAATTAAATTTTCACATTAAAAAATTGGCAAACATAATGTAGATTTAATGAATTACTTAATAATTTGAGTCTTTTTAAAGAAAACAAATCAAGAATTTGTCATCTTTAATATATTCAATTGTCAATTAATATTTTATAATGGATTATATCATTTATAATTTTCAAATTCCTAATCATTTTTTATATGTAGCTAATATTATGAATCTAAATTCAACCCGTGTAGTACACGGGTTACTAACGTAATTTATAATATAACTAAAATTCAAGTGGGTATTTGATTTCACCTTTAAAAAATATATTATAAATAGTGTCAACTCTAAGATCTACCCAGATCTTGTTCAATAGCGAGAAAATCACATGTAATGGTTGTATAATTAACTTAGATTTAGTTTTTAATATTTGATAAAAGACTAAAAATATTTGGGATTTAGATCATCATAGAATTTGATTCAGATTTTTAAAACAAAATGATACATGAAGAAGATAAAGAAGAAGAAGATAAAGCAATGACCTGAATTAGAGATAAGTTCAAGTATTCTATTGTCAAATAGCATATATAGATCAAAAGAAGGCTTTGTTGGAGTATTTGTTTTGACGTCTAAGGGATTTGAACGTGTTTTGAGAACAAAAAAGAGCTTGATTGTATGACAAAGACGGAACGTTAAATATGAACGGCGAAAGAAATTTTGTTTTTAGGGTAACGAGATGCTAAATATGACAGTTTCTCTTTTCAGAACTTACATTAATATATATAACGTTTATCATGGAGGTTATAATCTTCTATATACGCAGTATATCGTAGCATATCAAAACGCTTGGGGTAAAAGTCATATATTGATTTTCATATGCTTGCTCATTTTAAACAAGAACTACAAACTTTAGAGCATTCGCAAATAGGATGTTTATATTTATCTTTATAGTTTATCAAAATAATATATTTATCAGTAGAATTTAAACACTTTTAAATTAGTCCATAAAATTTAAACTCATATATGTGTAGTAAATCCTACTAAGAAGTCCACTACATATGAGAAATGATTTATATATTTACCTATTCCTTATACTTATTTCTTAAAATTTAAGTATAAGTTTAAATATTAAGATGCATACGTAGTACAGTACGTAGGAGAAAAAATAGACATTTATTATATTTTTTATTTAAAGTTGCCCCTATAGTTAATCTATAGACTAAAAAAACTTCATCCCTCACTTCCTAAATTCAGACCACCACAACCACCACCACTTTCTTAATTTCGGTGCTAACCACACCATCTTCTCTCTCTCTTTCTCCCTCCCTAGTCTCTCCAGCTCAAGGACATCTAATTTGCAGATGGTGACGATGCCCAAATCAATGGGTTTTCTGATTTACACGTGATTAGATACAAGGATAGGAACATTAATATCCCCAGGAACTGGTTTTCCCTTTCAATTGATCCAATGGTAGCTGTAACTATCAGTATCGTTGACCGGTAAAAATCGTCATGTGTTTTGATTCCCGGTGGTGGCCAGTTGGGGTGAATAGGAACACGAACCCATGGACATATGCCATGGTGAACCTTTGTCTCACAGCCTTGTCGCCTTTGTCTCGATCTCCATTGGAATCAAGTAGTTACCCCACACATCAACTGCTTCATCTCTCTCGTGAGTGAAATCAAGCCGGTGAAATCAAGTCGTATGAAATCAAGAACTACAATGAGTGAAATCATGAGGGTGAAATCAAGTCGATGATTAATATTTCATTTTGGATCTTCATCTTGGCGGATGACGGTGGAGGTTGTGGAGGTCCTTCAACGAGTCTTGGTTTTCCCCTAAATCGACATCTTTCTCGTTCCAAGGCGACTAGGAAGTGGCGTTGTCAATATAGGGGTGAAAACATATGAATGATGTGGCCAGACAATGTGAACTAGAAAACACGAACCAGTTGGTTGGAACATTGGACTCGGGAGATATGAATAAGTTTGTGAGGTCGGATACACATTTTTTTTCCTACTTTTTAAAGAGAATGGTATAATGGTTATTTCATACCCATTTAAATGATTTTTTTTAATAGACATCCAATCTTGAGGACCATAGGTATAACAAATGTGTAAACCAAAGGTCTATAAGTGAGTTTTTTTAATACACTTCGATTTTAACACCCCGATTCACCAAATCGACTTGTTTTTTTTTGCATGATTTCAAAGGGGTTTTTATCCTTAATATATATATATATATATAATATATATTCCAAGCTTAATTCGTAAACCAAATCAAATTAAATCGTTATTATTCATCATAATCTCTCCATTCAGTTTCTAATTAAATTGGAGTGTTTATCACGAAAATTGAAACCCTAGCTACCTTTCCCTGTAAATATCGTCCATATATGGACGTTTACCCTCTCCCAATTTCTCCAATCGGTGCTTGAATCAAGAACCCCCAATTTCTAGGGCTTAGAACTTCATCGTTCGATTCCGACTCCAATTCTCAAACTTTTCGGGTAATTCTTTTTTTCAATCCTATTAGTTTTTCGTTCTCTACAAAAAAAACCCTCAATCGTTCTTTACAAAAACCCTCAATCAATTTCCGATTTTGACGGCTATTTTAAAAAGTCAATTTCTAGGGTTCATAATCAATTTTGGGATCTTTAGGATTTTTTATGTTTTGATCAAATTAATCATCTTTATACATTGTGCTACTGTTAGTTACTTTTTTTATTTCATGTTTAAGCTATTGAAACGATTGTTATAAATTTTGAAACTTTAATCTTCGGTAATTTATTAATATTCTTTTGATCTATTTGATATTTTAATTATGCTAGTTATTGTATTTGCATTATTTTTCATTTACATATAAAATCACATATTTTATGTTATTGATAATTGATTCAAAATGGAGGATGTAATACAAGTTAAATCACAATGACAATTACATGCATATAATTCATACTATGTATTGTTAATTTTTTTTTTGCTAAATTACATCGTATATATATAAATTGTGCATGCAAATAATTTAACTTCATACTTTAGCTATTTTCATTAACTAAAATCTTTTAAAACTATTTTTTGATAAATTGTTATCATAGAAATTATAATTTATAGAATATATTAATTATAGTTTTATGATGCTCTATATTCTTTAAATTATAAATAAACATTTTTGTCTAAAATTATTTATTTACTAAGTCGCATTTAATGATAACACTTTATACGGGACAAACATTATTATTGGAAGGATGAAAACACCAGTAGCTAAGTTTTCTGTCTAGAAAAGCAATGTTTAGAAATCCAAATCTACCAGTGGATTTGGATGCTAATCCGGGAATTTTTGGTAAGAGAGCCTGAAGCTATTAGGCCATTTAATGTCCTACCAAACGTCTAAAGTGTTACCATTTGCAATGTGATATTTTGTCATAAATATTTGATCACGATAAGAAAAAAGTACATGATTTCTCTTGTTAATTAGTGGTTTAGAACAAATCCCCGAATACATAAAAACCTAGAAATCATTAAGTCATACGAGTTCGTATCATTCTAATATTCATTCTATTAGGGTTACTGTTGGAAATATCCTAAACCGTCAAAGACTTGTGTGTATGGTTTTAGTCTCCGAATCATGTGAGATTCATAGTCCTTTTTACTTTTCAAGCCTTGGGATGTAACATGTATACATATTTCAAGTACTCAATCTTTATTCACTTTATAAACTATGCGATTATTTCTATGTCTATGTGTGATTCTATGATGTGTGTTAAACTATGTTATCATTATTCTATATTTAAGCTAGCATAATCACAAACTAATCAAGCCTAAACAGTAATGGATCCTTGGGTTGACATCCCACCTGAATTTGACCGAGAGTGGTATTTGGGTGAATGAATTTGACCGAGAGCGGAGTTATGAACACTAGTCATCAGAGGGTTAATTATTCAAATTCATTCCGGTTATACATATTTGCTTGAGTTTACATTTGGCATGTGAATTATTTTTATTCTATCATATGTAACAATCTTATGTTTACTCACCAACTATTTTAGTTGACCTTTATTTTTATACATGTTACACGAAATGAAGCGTGAGCCATACCTGACTGATGCTACATTTTGGATGATATGGACCTAGACTAAATAATCGAAAAATTTATTTGTGCTATGTATGAATCTATTGTTTGACGTTGAAATTTGGCATGATTAATATTGACCTTTAATTAGTGTCATGAACTTATGGACAA
The DNA here is from genome assembly GCA_039602395.1 of Deinandra increscens subsp. villosa. Classification (NCBI taxonomy): domain Eukaryota; kingdom Viridiplantae; phylum Streptophyta; class Magnoliopsida; order Asterales; family Asteraceae; genus Deinandra; species Deinandra increscens. Next base: position 880,157 of record JBCNJP010000019.1, read on the forward strand.
TCATCAAGCCTCGACGTAATCCATCATCTATTAGATGTGACAGCAACCGTTTATTGGAATTAACCAGTGGTATACGGGTCTCGGGTAATAATTATAATTTTTATTAAAACCTGTTTAGAAAGTATATAAATTTTTACCAAATATAGTTTTACTAGATTACTCATATTAATCGTATCAGATCATCGGGAAACAATTTATAATTTATAATATACGAAAACCAGTGACAATAAAAACAACAAGATCCAATCACCATGACACGCAAATACTAGTATTTATATATATATATATATATATATATATATATATATATATATATATATATATGGATGGAGATCAATGGAAAACCAATTAGTTTTTGGAAAACCTGGAAAACTACTTTCCACCAATCACATAATTCCATTTATTTATTTTTAAATTTTAATGAAAGGGTAACAATGTAAATGTACCATATCTATTTTAGTAAAATATTTTTAAGATTAATGTTAATAACTAATTTGAAATTTCCAGGGATTTCTCATTATCCTAATTTAATAACATACGCCTCTAAACCCTAATCCCACTTCATATCACGTTTCATACGATCATAATCATCACCCTATTTTCAGAGATTTCTCATTCAATATTTATCACGATCATCAATCTACATGACCATGCAAGATCAAGATAATCACGATAATCATCACCATCAATCAATTGACGGTGTCGAATCACCCAACACAAGCATCCAAGACAAGTATAATCATGATGATGCCAATGCGAACGTAAATAGTATTGATCCTTGTTCTTCGAATGGGATTGATAATGGAGATACCACTCGACTTCTTTCAACGCCTGTAAGAAACAACAATTTAGATCTGTTGGAATCTGCGGATAGCACCTTGCTTCAACAAGAAGGTTTGAATATCAATTACGTAATTGTTACAATGGTGTAACAATTCATACATAATCATTTGACAGTCTCTAATAATATAAAATATAATGTTACACCGTTCTAACAATTCATTATTTTTAATATATAGTAAAAAAAAATTAAAATATACTTTTTTCATTATTTAATGTCAACTCCGTAATACAACTGGTACATCAATGTAACAATTTACAGCTACACAGAAAGATATAAAACTGTTACATCATTGTAACATTACACAGTAACACATAATTTTTCATTTTTTATGAATTATATGATAATAGTGGTAGTTTACAAAAATAGTACACTGTTGTTAAATTACTTTTCTGTATTATATGTTAAGTAATTGTTTTATTTGTTTAACGTCAACTCCGTAATACAACTGGTACATCAATGTAACAATTTACAGCTACACAGAAAGATATAAAACTGTTACATCATTGTAACATTATACAGTAACACAGAATTTTCATTTTACTTAATTATATGATAATAGTGGTAGTTTACAAAAATATTACACTGTTTGTTAAATTACTTTTTCTGTATTATATGATAAGTAATTATTTTATTTTTTCGTGTACACACATTTATTATAGTTTAACATTCATCTTTTTGTATTTTATTATATTAGAACCCAATTGTAGTAACTTCTACGATTCGCCGAATGGGACTCGGTACTGGATCCCTAGTGTGCCATCCGATTACAAGCCAAAGTTGAATAGCAGATTTGACACTTGGGAAAATGCTTATGCCTTCTATGAATCGTATGCCGAGATTGCTGGTTTCTCAACAAAGCTTGGCCAAAGTAAAAAAAATAAGAAAACGGGGATACTTACAATGAGATACCTTATGTGTTCAAGAGGCAATAAATCCGCTCCAACCGAGATAGACTCAGTTGACTTGACTGAGATATCTCCGTCTCGCACAACCAGTTTCAAAAGGACTGATTGTAAAGCTATCATGAAGATAAGAATTGTAAAGCATACAACTCAATGGGAGGTATTTGAGTTTAACGAGGTACACAACCATGGACTACTTAATCAGGACAATTTAGATTTCCTGAGGAAACGTCGAAAGCTCACCTTTTATGACCAAGAATTTATTAATAAATGTCGTTTGGCAAAGATCGGTCCATCAAAAGCTCATAATCTTCAGGTTGCATTGAAAGGCGGACATCATAACGTTCGTGGCACCAAAAATGATTATAAAAACTGGGTAAGAGATAACAACGGGTTTATTGGAAAAAGGGATGCTCAAATGTTTGTCGACAAAATGTTATTGAGATCTAAGAACCTCGAAGACTATACTTTTAAGTACTTGGCTCGTGACAAGAAAATTAAATGTCTCTTTTGGGCCGACAACGTTTCCAAGTGTAATTATAAGGTTTTTGGTGATGTAATTGCTTTCGATGCAACCTACGATACAAACTTGTAAGCATTTTAAATCCTAATTTGTTATTTAGAATTTATTTTATCTCTCTCATTATTTTAACAAGACCATCCTTTTTTTGTAGGTACAAAATGATTTTTGTTCCTTTTACCGGTGTAGATCATCACAAAAGATGTGTGACATTCGGCGCAGGATTACTGTCATCTGAAACCATTGAGTGCTACACATGGTTACTTGAAAAGTTTTTGGAAGCTCATGGTGGTAAACAACCAATGGTGATATTAACAGATCAAGATCCTGCAATGAAAAAAGCTGTTAAAAATGTTTTTGACAACACGACTCATCGTCTTTGCACATGGCACATAACTCAGAAACTTCCATTGAAGGTTAGTAGATGAATAAACAACTTTTCAATGCCTGAATAACTGATATTTTTAATTACAACCTTGTCACAAATTAACCTATAGAACATAAACGGTCATTTATTTAACATATCTGTAAATCCATTACACCATTGTAACATTTTACAGTAATACGTACTGTAAGAGGTTGAAAACTTACATCGTTTTCTTACTGAATTTTTCAGGTATGTGGTGATGTATTAAGCAATACAAAACTCCGTAAGGAGTTTAATAAACTTGTTTGGAACGTGTATATAAAGCCTGAAACCTTTGAAGAGAGATGGAAGCTGCTAATGGAGAGGTATAAGTTACAGGATCACGAGTGGCTTGGCAAAATGTATGCAAAACGACGTAAATGGGTCCCTTCATATTTTCGTGACATACCAATGTGTTGTCTAATGAAGACTACATCAAGATGTGAGAGCTCGAATCATCTCTTCAAGGTGAACTCCAGTCCAACCAACAATCTTGTTCAATTCTTACTTTGCTTTGATACCACTCTTGATGGACAAAGATATCAACAACGGTCACTTGAAGTTCGTACTGCAACAACTGTGCCTAAATTCGAATGCGAGTCCATTATTGAACGTCATGCTGCTACTATATACACCAGAGATGTTTTTAAAGACGTTCAAAATGAGATTAAGAGGTCTGAAAAAACTTGCTACATAGCAGAGCGTAGTAAGCCTGTTGACGGTATTTCCAGCTATCAAATTTCCCATCAAGATGTTAGATTTGATATCGTCAATGAATTCACTGTAAGTTTTTGAACTTTCAGAGCATATTTTATCTATACAGTAATCTGTACATTACACTAATGTAACCTTTTTACACAGTAATCTGTACATTACACTAATGTAACCTTTTTACACAGGTTTACTTTAACATGAATGACGGAACTGTTAATTGTTCTTGCATGGGATTTAAACGTATCGGCTACCTTTGCCGTCATGCTTTCTGTGTATTTCGGCACCATAAAGTGTATGAGATTCCAGATCGGTACATCACCCAACGTTGGACAAGGAACGTGTTACCTAGTTCTGTATTTAGTATGGGAAATCGCTATGGAATTGACCAAACTAAAAGCGGTATACTAAGACATCGCGTGGTCGACAACATCCAACAGTGCGTTGATCATTTACGTTTTGATGAAGCTAGGTTAATGTTACTTGATGAGCAGGTTCAAAGAATTAAAGATGAAATATTCAAAGAAGTACCTATTGAACCATCTAGGAACAACAAATGTGCTGTAATACAAGAGTTGAACACAATCAACGACCCACAAGAAGTTGAACTTGAACCCCCCCCCCTGGCATAAGGAACAAAGGATCCGGCACAGCAAAGCGGCTAAGAGGACCAGGTGAGAAAGCCATGGATGTAATTAACAAGCCGTTAAGGAACTGTAATTATTGCAAGCAAAAGGTAAGAGACCATGATACTCGAAATTGCCCAAAGAAGAAGGCTGACCTAGAGGAACTCAAAAGGCTTAAAGAACTTCAGCGCAGACAAGCTAGTGTCAAGAAAAATGATATCGCCCGTGATGAGACACCCGTAGATTCAAGCGACGATACCTCGGATGAAGACTATACTGGTTGATTTTTGTTTTCAATGTTTTTTATTTATCTCAACTACAAGAATTTGGGTTATTTTTTTTTCTTTTTATTATTTCGTATACAATCAAATTATTTTTGATAACATTCAGGTTGTTTTATTATCTATACATAGTTTATACATTTATTTTCATAAAGTAATATGTTACATAACCGTAATACAAACCTTTTTTTTAATCAACAACACCAGTATTATTACGTTTGTTGTTATGGTTGAATACAGTTACAGTACTGTATCATATCATTTTATTTGCAATGATAAGCGGAAATATGTTACAGTTATATAAAGTCACAGTGTTACATTGTTATACTATAATATAATTGTTTATACATTTTCATATGTTGCATTACTGTAACACAAATCCTTTTTGTCGATTTTCATAAGCTTAGTACGATCACAGTATTGTATCACTGATCAGTGTAAAAACGTTGGAGTAAGGTAAAATATCAATGTTACATTGTTCTCTCCTTGATGAAAACTTTAATGATTACAGTTACAACACTGTAACACACAAATAGAATTGCTTCAAACAATGTTAAAATGATTCAAATACTATATTCCAAACTAATAACAGTAGGTATTTTAGAAACAAAACTGGAAAAAATGTTACACTAATGTAGCAGAACAATACAACATTGCCCTATCCAGGTTGGGAAGTAAACTGTCACAGTAACACCAATGTAACACACTAATAGAATTGCATCAAAACAGTGTCAATATATGCTACAGTTTTGTAATCCAATGCACATATATTATGGTTGTATGAGACAAAGCTGTATTTAACTGCATTCATTAATAAAAAGAGAGGTCGTTCAAATCTGTTCAAACAGTAATATAAGAAAAAAAAAAAACATCTTAGCATCATCATGCACAAATAAAGTTATGTTGAAAACATCAGAAAATCCTGTTAAGCTCTTCACGTTTTAATCATCTTGTAGTAATCTTCTGCCTCCCATTCCACCTTACGACGAAAGCTGTTATCCTCACTTGTCAAAATCTTACAAGCGTACTTCCTTCTTAAATCGTTTATCTTCTTCTTGACGTCTTCTTTTTTCGTAGGGAATCCACAACTAAACATATTCCCTTTACTTCCACAAAACATCTCCATGTGTCTCATTAAGAAGACACCACAATCTTTGTAGTTATCTGTAGTTGTCCAACCAATCTCAAGTTTCTCGGGCCAAACCTTGTTAAGCTCATTGCATTTTGCATGTCCAACCTTCATGAGATAATTCATGAACACATGTTTCTGCACAAAACATTTATAAATATGAGATACTAATTTTACTATAAAAATCATAACTAAAAACTATTGCGTATGTAGTTGTTTTGGGACTTTTACCAATTTGCATACTGTGCTTTTGTTGGCATACAAAGCATCATTCTTCAAGCTCACATTGCTCTTATCCCAATTATCAATTACAAGTATTCTCGGGATCTTCAATTCAAAGCACACCAAATAGTAATGTAAATCCTCTAGTACCGGGAACATAACAACATCTACATCTTTAAGGTTGTACAACGAGTTGTCTCCATGGGCAGCTTTGTCCAAATATTGTAGTAACATTTTGTTCATTTCAAAATCACTCTCAGTTGTGCTACCCACGATGTAATCAGTCTAATTTTAACAAACAATTAAGAAAAAAAAAATTATTAGAAAGGAAATAGAAATTAATATCCTACTAATATACTTTACCAACTAGGATTTTTACACTGTTAATTTCCTAGTTGTATGTAAGAAGAAATATATTAACCACTTGTATTCAGTTACATCAATATAGCTCAAATCAGTTACAATAATGTAACGGACTGACAATTAAACAAACTACAGTAATTTATATCAATTCAGTTACAGTATGGTAACTGGCTGATAATTAAACATAATAGTTGATTTGCATCAAAACAGGGTTACTCTATTTGCATTCTGTACTGGAAACAAAGCATTAAACAGTATCATTTATGTTACAGTGGTGTATCTGATTCAGCACTAAACAATACCGGTAACAGTACCACAATATAATTTTTGTCTTAAAAATAAACAGGATCAAATTGTTACAGTAGTGTAATATGATGGATCAGATATCATGGTACTGTAATTCAAAGAAAACATATTGTAAACAGCACCTATATAGCTAGATAAAATAGTATGTCGACACTTACAAACAGAGTGCCGAATACCAGTCTCATTGGAGAGCTAGGATGTCTCTTCTTCTCTTCAAAATTCAGCACAGATGCCCAAGCATCTATAACATCGTTTTCCACCCACTCATTTGTTCTCAATGTTAAAAAGCTCTTTAGCTTTATACCTCCCAAGTGATCATTTGAAAATATGGAATCACTACAATAATTAAAAGAATTTGGATAATTAATTATATAGTATCATGGTGAATTTCTTTTACATGAACAATCAAAAATGAAACTTAACTTGAAAGTGCGGGGAGGTGCATTGTCTTCTGGAATATAATTTGGATCAGATTTCAACCTCTTAAGCTCCCTGTTTTGTAACAATTTGGATAATTATCAATTAGATTCTAAAAAGGTTATGTTCATTGTCACATAATAATATTTATTTACTAAGGTGTCGCGTGACTTACACTTCATCAACTAAGCCAGCAAACATGTAATCCCACACCTTCTTCTCAGCCTTAGTCACACATTTCTTCATGTCCACCTTCCTGTCTATATATGGTGAGCATAAGATGCTAGGAAGTTTTTTCAATCTTTTCGCCCTCCTCCCGACCTTTTCTGATCCTAGCTTGCTTGCCGTTTTTTCCTTTTTTGGTGGTGTCTCAAAATCTTGGGTGAAACCCATAGAGTAACTTGGATCACCCAATGATTTCAATTTCGACTCCAACTTCAACTTGCTTATCTTCGATTTTACTTCCTCACTGATAATGCTCTTCACCGACGCATAAGACCTCTCTACCTCTTCTGACAGTACAATAGCCGATTGTGTAAATGGCCCCGGTGTATCCGTAGGATGCACCGTTCGAAGAGGAGTAACTAACAGGGAGCCACTCTGGTGATCATCCTACAATTTGTTACAGTAATGTAACATTTTTGAAAATTATCTAATGTAAAATAGATATTATTTGTTACATTATAAAAAGAGCTTACTACCTGCACGTTTAGGCTGACACTTGGTGTCTTCATTGCAAACTCACAGGCAACATCATTATTAAGCATGTCTACCTACATAATAACATATATAAACATATTATGATTTAGTATTTTTTTTTTGTTACAACACATATAACTAATAATAGTAACAAGAAATATGTTCTTACCATAGATTCTTTAATCAATTTAGGTAGATCAGCCACCACACGGCCTTCTTCAAATAAACTAGGAACCGCTTCCTTTGTTTTAACTTCAATAACAGGAATCAATTCCTGTACTATTTTTTCAATCGACTCACTATCAATTGTATCATCAATTTGGGCACCATTGCCATCACCATCGTTTCCATCCTGATTGTCACCATCTACCTCATCACCATCCTGTTCAATACTTTCATTGCTTTCGTCACTGCCGCCTTGATCATCTACACCACCTTCAACATCTATTCCGTCAACTTCATCATCATCATTTTCTCCATTTTTTTCGATATCACCTTCTTCGTCATCACTTTCTTCGTCACCCCCACTATCATCTCCATTACTCCCTTCATCATCATCTTCTCCCTCCTTATCATCATCTTCTTCCTCCTCATCATCGTCTTCTTCATCATCGTCATCACCTTCATCGGTGTCATCTTCTACTTCCTCACCATCAACGATGTCCAAGTTCACACAATCTTTAAAAATTCTTTTATATTCAGCTACGTATGATCTAACACCCTTGTTGTTCTGGAACTTACGAACCGCATTTCTTAGTGCCTTTTCCAAATTTTCTTTGTCCTTCTTTACAAACCCAAGCATACTCTCAATCAAATACAGATGCCCCTGTTGTTACATTAATGAAATGATTAGTATATCATGGTTTTAAACAAAATAAACAATTATAAATGTAACAAAGACTTACCTTCAAACTACCATCGTCAAAATATTCAGACAAATCTTTTTCTATATTAGCTTGTTTCTCTTTAACTATCTTGACTTCATGACTGTCATCCCCATAGTTAGTTAGATCCACAACCATATCTTTAATATCCAACTTTCCGAACCCTCCGTTGTTAATCTCAGTCTCCTCCCTCTCTTTAAGCTTATTACTCGTCCAGAACTCGAGGGCATTCCCCTTTGCTTCATATTTTAGTCCATCACAAATTGTGGAATCGACATACAGCAGCTACGAAAAATAAAATAAATAAAATTTAAAGTAGGAACAAACAAATTAAAAAGAATTTGTTCAAAATGTGATACTAATCAACAATAAGCCTTAGCCTATTACATGTTTACAAAAGCAGTATAAAACTTTGTTGGACTCATTATTCATTTTCAATCAATTAATGTAGTGAAAATGATGACTGATCGGTTTTAAAAAGTTACAGTAATGCAATGACCATCCTATCATAATGATTTATATATACAGTAGTGTAACATACAGCATGATTTGAAATAAATACATAATATTATGGTGTCTAATAGAGGGTTACAATACACCTAAAGTGGCGTAATCCTAAGGAAAATATTAAATGTTACAAGTATGAACAATAACAGAAAACCAAACATACCGTGAGAATAGTGAGCGGACCTATAAATGGACTATCTTTGTCGTCCCTCACCCATCCTTCTTTACAACACTTAATACTGCTCAGTATGTAGTCGCACCAATCGTAGTCCTTCACCTCTCGCTCATCATCCCAAAATGCTAGTAGTGACGGCTTGCAACTACCGTTCTTCCACGCCTTAATCATGGTTGTTATGAACAGTAGAAGGAAGTCAAGCACAAAAAAATTAGTCGCTTCCCCATACTTGTTAGCCTCAATAAATGATACAACCTTAGAAGGCGGGAATGCGCCCGGTGGGTATCTTTTTTTCCATGCTTTAAAGACTTCTGATTTCTTTTTTGGCTTCTCCATTGTCGTAATATCTACCCCGCCTTCTGGGATATCTAACAAAAGACTCAGGCTCTCCTTGTCAACCTTTATGTCACCCTTCTCTGTAACAATAACCATCCTTTTCGTATCAAGCTTATCTACCACAAAATGTCCTAACTTTTGTGGGATATTGTCTATCTTTAGTGTGAGGATCTTGCCAAACCCCATTCTTCTTACAATTGCTCTCATTGGGTTTGTAAGCTTCGAAATACCAGAATGCAATTGCTTTGGAGACGTTCTACTATATATCCCCAACCACTTTATACTTCCATCCATAACATTCCCCTTATCCTCCTTACCTTTAGAGACTACCTTCTTTTTACCATTGTTTTTTTCCTTCTTGCCTTTAATAAAAACCTCCTTTTCATCCTTTTTTCTTGGTGTGGTACCTTCCAAAAATAACATTCATTTTAAATACTTAATGTACTGTATCCAATTAAAAAGTTATGTACCATTAAAATAGTTACAGCCATGTAACTATTTTAATATTACATAACGGTATGCAATAAAAATAACTGACCTATTAACTACATTACTCGAACATGTATATATATTTAAAATTACCTTTCTTTGTGGAACTCTTTGTCAAATCACTCTCCTTATTATTTGCCAATGCCTCTTTTTTGTCAAAGTATCTCTTTGACCTTCTTTCTCCAACTTCATTTTCATTTTCTTTATGTGAATCTAACATATATAATATAACAGATTACAAATTAAAAGCATTTACATAATTACAGCACTTTAACAATGTAAATGTTAACATACGTTTAGTTATAAAAACTCAATTTCTTAACATTATATATGTTTAACATTACCTTCCTCTGAGGATTTTTTTCTCAAATCACTATTCTTGTTTTTGCTCACATCCTCTTTCCGTATTCTCTTTGTGTTTCTCCTGTTAGCTTCTGGTTCATTTTCTTTAGGTGCATCTAACGTATCATTAAAAAAGAGAAACAAAGCAAAACGTAATCAAAATTATTATCAAAATCAATTTTATTATGTTCACGTTAGTAACCTTACCTTTTCCTTTATCTAACTCAACATTTCCCGACATAGTTCTTTTTCGTTTATTTTTTTTCACATTCCCAGCCGTTTCACCTATTTAAAAAAAAATTAACAGTAAAGGAATGATGTACTACAGTAATGTATATTATAATTGTCATGAATTCTGATAGGCTTTACCTATACTATCATCCTCACGATCAGAACTTACTTCTTGTTCACATTGTAATCTTTTTTCACGTAATTTTTGAAATGCACCTTTTACATCACCCATAATCCTTTTGCGTGCTGCATCCCTTCTGGCTACTGTTTTTAGAAGGTAGAAGAACAAAGATATTACATCATATTTTAATAAAGATGTTGAAGAACATTTACTAATAGTAATGCAGCACACAATAGGATGTTACATCATATTTTAAATATAAAATACAAGCTTGTTATATTTACAGAAATAAAAAAATTTATGACTCACTAAATTGAGCCGTCTCTCCGAGGTTTTTATCAGGTAAAGCCTCAACATTATCACTTGGTTTCGTAGTTTTTTTCATAAGCTTTAGCTTGAGCTTCTTCCCTACAATGTTATCAACTTGAGTTACTCTTCATTGCACACGTAATCTATGCTTGCAAAACCAATTCAAAATAATAAACAAAATATAATAAATTGTTTTACCTTCTTCTTTTTTCTCATCTTTTTTCTCTTCTTTTTTCTCCATGAACGCAATTACAAGGAATTAGAGTCTGCAAAAAAGAAATAACATAACAAACAAAAAAAATCATCAGATTTACCATAAAACAATATATGATTACAGGACTGTAAGTGCACACAATTTAGTTCAAAATCAACATGATTCTTTTGAGTATTACACTACTGTAACAGAAAATGAATGCTTGAATTGCATGAAATCAATTTAACCTAAACCAATATATGATTACAGGACTGTAAGTGCACACAATTTAGTTCAAAATCAACATGATTCTTTTGAGTATTACACTACTGTAACAGAAAATGAATGCTTGAATTGCATGAAATCAATTTAACCTAAACCAATATATGATTACAGGACTGTAAGTGCACACAATTTAGTTCAAAATCAACATGATTCTTTTGAGTATTACACTACTGTAACAGAAAATGAATGCTTGAATTGCATGAAATCAATTTAACCTAAACCAATATATGATTACAGGACTGTAAGTGCACACATTTTAGTTCAAAATCAACATGATTCTTTTGAGTATTACACTACTGTAACAGAAAATGAATGCTTGAATTGCATGAAATCAATTTAACCTAAACCAATATATGATTACAGGAGTGTAAGTGCATACAATTTAGTTCAAAATCAACATGAATTTTTTAGTATTACAATACTATAACAAAAAACAATGCTTGAACTACATGAAATAGATTTGACAAGGAAACAATATATGCTTACAGGACTGTAAGTTCATACAATTTAGTTCAAAATCAACATGAATTTTTGAGTATTATAATATTGTATAAAAAATTAAATGTATTTCGCAATCGATCAAAAATCGATTTAAACCAAAACAATATACTATTTACACAACTGTAACTACACGAAATTTAGTTCAGGAGGGTTCAGAAAACGCGATGCTTACAGTACTGTAAGCATCGCGCTTATACTTTCATGTAATTGAACAGAAATCGCCATAGACAAATTTTAATAGTAGAACATTTATCAGAAATCGCAATTTACCTAGTTCAGAATCAAAATCAGTTGAATGTTTACCTTTCAATCCACTGGTTAGACACGATCGAACCCTTCAAAATCGCCCTTCAAACTCGTCTTTGTCAAGAATGTTTCGCCTCTGGTTAGACACCTTCGAACCCTAGCTTAATCGAATGGAAGTGGAATGTGGTCAAGAAACAATCGCCTCTGGTTATATTTGTTACTCCCTAATTCCTAGGGTACAATTCGTTTTTTTTTATAAGATTTTGAAAAATCTTGAATGCAAATTAGATTATGATAGAATCAATAAAGCATATTTTTAGGAATTTAGATTTTGGCGGAAACTAGTTGGTGAACATAATTACAATAATGCCCATACTAAATTGAAATATGTTATCACTATTTACAATCAAGCCCCTCTTTAATCTAGACCATTGATTAGAAAATCAATGGTTTAAAAGGGGTTTTCCAGGTTTTCCAAAAAATATGGGTTTTCCATGGATCCCTACCCTATATATATATATATATATAGGTAAAAGATCCGTGTAGACCCCTTATTTTCTGTAGACCCCGTAGACCCCTTATAAAACTCAATAAAACTCATTAAAACTCAATAAAAATAAAACTCAGTTTTGTTAATTTAGTTTTTTTATTTGCGATAAGCTTTTAGGAACAAAAAAAGACAATTAAAAAAAAGAAAAACAAAAAACATTAAAAATTGAACATTTTAAGACAATGAGTTTTAAAAATCAATGAGTTTAAAACTCAATAAACTCAATAAAACTCAGGTAGCGTTTGGTACGCAGGAATGGAGGGTGGAATGAAATGAGTCATTACGTGGGAATGATAAATGACATGTTTGGTTGCACATTGTAATGAAATGAACCATTACATAAGGAATGAGATTCCTTCCATTTTTAAAGATTTTCATTCCATAGGGGAGGGGTGTTTTTTTTCGATTACCTCAAGGAATGAAATGAAATATTCATTTCCAATAAAATTTGTTCGCTAAAATTTACGGAAAAAAAATTAAGAATAAAAAGAAAAAAAAATATAAGGGGAAAATAAAAAAAATTAAAATTAATTAAAAAATAAAATAAAAATAAAATAATAATAATAATAACTAAATTAAATTAGAAAAATATAAAAACAAACAAATTCAAAAATATAAATTAAACCATTTTATAAAAATAAATTAAAAAAATTAAAAAAAAATAAAAAAATAAAAATAAAAACAATAAAAATAAAAAATATATTCTAATTTAAATGTAAATATTAGTAAAATTTTATTAAATTACTTTGTTTATTATAACCATTACACAACGCAAAGTAATGATTTATTATATTCTCACATAGTAACCAAACATGACGATGGAATGGTAATGATCCATTTCATTCCCTCGATCATTCCATTCTCTTTCTCATTCCATTACGTCGTTCATTCCATTACCCCATACCAAACAGACCCTCAATGTTGCATTTAAAACTCATTATTTTAAAACTCATTGTCTTAAAATGTTCGATTTTTAATGTTTTTTGTTTTTTTAATTAATTTATTTATTTATTTGGTTCTTAAAAGCTTATCGTAATAAAAAAAAAGCAAATTTACAACACTGAGTTTTATTTTTATTGAGTTTTATAGGGGTCTACGGGGTCTACAAAATTTAAGGGGTCTACACGGAACCCTTTCCTATATATATATATATATATATATATATATATATATATATATATATATATATATATAATATGTATATATTTAAATACATATAAAATAAATACATAGTTATATCTAAACTACAAAGGTGATTCGGGTTGAAATTCTGAACACCTGCGGACACGAATGCAGCTTCGAAGGGTCAATAAGTGACCAGTTTTTTTGCTAATTTTCGAGACCTTTCTTTTTGGCAGATTCTAGAACGATTTTTGGTTCATTGAACCAACCCTTTGCATTCCAAACTGACCATTCATTGCAATGGTTAATGAGCTTAATAACCCGGTTCCTCTCGTTTTCTCTTATGTTTTTTTTTTTCTGTTTTGCAGGAACATAGTCTGCTGTTGTTCGTGCTCATATTTATGTGGCATTTTTTCGTTTACTGTTCTATCTCCTTTGTATTTTGTTCATTATTGGTTCTGTATTGGTTCTGGATTGTTCTAATCGTTACTGATTTTCCAACACATAGTAACAGTTGATTACAAACATTTCATCTATGTACATCACCTCCAGGCCAGCATAAAACAACAATTACACAGTAGTTAATATTTAAACCACAACTTTAAGGTTACTGTACAAAGACTCCAACAATAATGTCAAAGAAACCAACCAACACACACCATTTCGATTTTACTTACGGAAACTTCTCTCAGATTTGGTTTCTGAATACCGTCTCTGTCTCGGAGCGCTTGATGACCGCACCCTTGCATGAGATGATTCTGTGTTGGCCATATAGTTTGGGTGGCTCGGGTAGTAGCCAAACGGGTGGTATTCGCCGCCCCTATTAGATGATGGAGCAAATGGGCTTCTTTTGGGCCTAGAGGAAGCTGAATTGGGTCGTGGCGGTGGTTTCTCTGTTCCCCAATCGGAAACAAATGGAGAGAGGTCGCTAGTGACTCGGGTCACACTCATTTTTTTATTATGTTTAGTTGTTGTTTTTGTTGGTGTTGTCGTAGTACTATTATTTCTTGGCTTCCAAGTATCTACTTCAAGAATCTTGTCACTTTTATTGTCATATTTACTTGTCCAAGAGGTATCTTCCGTCCAACTTTCCAACCAATCTAGCCCGTTACGATGTTGGCCAAAAGAACCTTTAAAGTTGGACATCGAGATAGATCTCTGTATAGTCACGAAATCACAAAATATAATTTAGTTAAGTAAGAATAGATAAAACATAGTGATAATTAACAAAATATATAAGGTTTTACTCACTGGATGGTGATGGGAGTGGGAAAGCAGGGAGGACTTGATGCTTGAATGCGGTGAAGAAGACAAGTAAGCGCGGTTGGCAAGTGCTTGGGCCTGGACACGAGCCATTGCTTGCATTCGCCGAAGCATGTCTGCACTTTGTTTCCGCACAATGTTGCCTCGCACAAGTGCTTGAAGCTTCACTAATGCTTTAAGTGCCCTCAGTGCTTTCCTAGCCTAAAAATTTGATACAGTTATTGTAACCAGCCTAGGATCAAAACTGATTTCTTTATTGATGCATCCATATATTTATTGATATAAGGGTTTCTAAGATTTACATCTAATATCCTTAAACATTAGGATATTTACCAAGTATTACTGAAAAGTGAAAAGGTTAATAAGATTATAATGGACAATAACTTTGAAGTTAGGCGATATAAATTAATTATATGTAAGACAATAGTTTGGTAAAGTATATTTAAAGTTATTATACCTTATTTAAGAAAAAGGTATTCTATAATTATATGGTATAGGCTCCAAGTAAAAACTTAAAGAATTAAATTATGTAAAATGCAAATAGCGACGTATTTATCTTAAACAATCTAAAAATTATTATTAAAAGAAATATAATAGATTTCACCTTAAACATCAGTAGATATATATTTATATGTTTTTGAAAATTTAGAAACGTGAAAAGGGAACATATTTTTCTTAAATAATGCAATAGTTACATATATTCGGAATATTTTGATCGAACTTTATCAACAAAAAAGAAAGTTAGAACCAAAAAATATTAAGAAAACAATTTTAAAATAAAAGTCTATATCAAAGAGTTTCTAGCCCAATAATATCTTGATTTTAATAAGATATCTCTCATTTAAAAATCAAAATTTCAGGTCTCATGAATAATGTAAAATTTGCTGATAAAAAGGTAAAAATCTATAGAAAATAATATAAACGAGGTCATGAAGACAGCCTTATGTATAAGCACATCTACTTTTTTGGTCAAAGTGTGGTGAAAGTGTTCGACAACTCACATTACCAAGAAAGTGAATTTCAATATTAAAAAATATAAGTTACGTGGAACACTTTATTATTTTCAATTCGGTTTATATTAGAAGCTATAAAATCATGATTTTTGGAGTATCGAATGGATAGCAGAGCAATAACAACCTTGATGTAACACTCTATCACTCAGGCTATTCGTAATTTTTTTATATGCTTAGATCGGTCCGGTCCAATTTTTAATCAAAAAAAATTATATACTAAGTCGGCCTAACCCTTGACTTTTGGCCCGCGCAAAATTTTTCTTGAAACTTCACATAATCAAAACAAAACAAAGAAGAAACCGGAGACACATGATTTATAGTGGTTGGTCGAATCTGATTAAGTTATAAGATTAATATGAGGCCAAATCTATATAAAAAGACGCGTTCAAAATTTATATAAAGCCTTTTACGAGACCAAACATGTTTTTTCCGAAAGCAACTCCATTTTGAGTGAAACTTAGCTCAAAATATTCATATAAACTATATAAAAGACCATGTATTTAAATTTATTTAAGAAAATTATCAAATACAAAATATTAAAAAATATTAAAGTGCTTAAATAATTAAAATAAAAAAATAAGAAAAAAAGAAATTGTCTATGTGGAGAAGAAAATCCTCGCATGGGACAATCCACGCAACTCACTCAAAATGGCATGGAGAGGCTAACTGGCTAAGGGGGCGGTGTTCCACGTAACCCACAAAGCATGGACGCGTGACTACATGGCCGACTGGATAGTCTTATATGTTGTGAAAGGTTTTTAAGGAGATATTTTACTTATACATAGGTGTATTTTTAATTAAAAAGGAGTGACCATGAATCCTGTAAAATATGGGTTGTTGTGATTTATTCTTGAAAAATTCGAGGTAATTATGCTCGTAAGGAATAGTTTGATAGTAAGTGATGACTCTCCAACTAAAATGTTACGAGTTTGAAACTTATGAATTGTGACTTGTGAGTGATGATTTTAAAAGAAGAGTATACCTAATATTAAGAGTTTGTGTGTGTTGGGATGGTTAATTTGTAACATGCTAAAAGTCGGGTGTAACAGATGTAGTGTGAAATGGGTTATATGGCAGGGTGGGTCGGCTCAATGGGGAGACAAGTAAAGTACTTGCTTTGACCCTCATATTCTAGGGCCCAACTAACAATTCCAACAATAAGTTGTTGATTCAATAATTAGGTTTACACTGATTGAAAGGAAACCACAACTCAGCGTCTGGTCATGAACATCATAAGGTGCCTGCCGACAGACCCACCACTTCAGTTTCACTTAGCTCACACCAAATCAGTAAGGCTAAACGTAGTGGGGCGTTTTCGACCTCGATAACGCCCCATAACGCCCGTCCATAACGCCCCGACCATTACCCCCCGGCGTTATGGGGCGTTATGGAGGTCGAATTCGCCGGGGGGCGTCAGGGACATAACGCCGAACGATCGAATTAAAATAAAAAAAATAGCCGTTCAACGGCTATTTTTTTAACCGTTACCTTTTTTATTTATTTAATCTAATCATATTTAATCACTATATATACCCCATATATTTTATAAACTTTCACACACCACCTCAACTCAATTCTCTCCTTCTACTTCTCATCTTCTATATTTTTTAAAAATGTTTCCCAACCAACCCAACAACCAACCCAACTCTCGACCTAATACCGGGGAGAACGAACCCGATCAAAACCTTTGGCAAATGTTTATGAACATGCCTCCCCCTCAATTCCCGTCAATGAACCCCGCCACTCAACCTTTCCCGAACCAATTCTCAAACATGAACCTTTACTCTCAAGGTTTTGCCCAATTCTCCCAACCACAATTAGTTGTAATTTTTATTTTTATTAAGTTGTTATTTTTTTTAAATTAGTTGTAATTTTTATTTTAATTAAGTTGTAATCTTTTATTTTTAATTAGTTGAAAATTTTATTTTAATTAAAATAGTTTAAAAAAAATAAAAAATAAAGAAATATTAAGTAATGATAGTGGGGCTTTATGGGGCTTTATCCACTACACCATAAAGCCCCATAAAGCCCTTAAAGCCCCTTGCCCAGTCAGCGTCCACATGGCGCATAATGCCCCTTGTGGGGCTTTATGGGGCTTTAACCATTACGGATAGCCTAAGTGGCTTGATTTACTTTTTTATCCGAAGCTAGCTCTTTTTCCCTCAACTTATCTTGATGGGTTTCTTTTCTTCTTTTAAATGGTTTTGAGGGTTTGGATACAGATTGAAGAAATATTTATTTGTTCAAGGAATATTTATTTCATTTTTCTTTTTTAAACTTGTAAAAGTAGAATTAATATATTCCAAAGTATGTTTGTAAGGCTAAACGTAGTGGGGCGTTTTTGGGTCCATAACGCCCCATAACGTCTGTCCATAACGCCCCGACCACTACACCCCGGCGTTATGGGGCGTTATGGAGCCCAAAATCGCCGGGGGCGTCAGGGAGATAACGCCGGAGAAGGGGATTTTTTTCAAAGATATAGCCGTTGAACGGCTATATCAACGGTTATTTTTTTTTTTAATTTTCAAATTTTTTTAAATCAACTCTCAAACTATATATATATCTTCCCACATTTTATAAACTACATACTTTCAATCTCTCTCAATCTCTCTCAATTCACTCGCCTATATTTTTTTTAAAAAAATGGGCTCTCCCTCTTCCGCCACTCGACTCGGTTTATTCGACGATGAAGAAGACGAGGTTGTCTCCGCCGCACTACACTTAGCCTAAGTAATAGAGTAATATAACTAGTAACATCTCAATTAATTTGTATGTAGCTTCCACCTAGGGTCAGCTTTAGTAATTAGTACTCGACCGAAAATGACATACTTAATTAAATGATTTATGGGTTCAACTTCAAACCCGATCATTTTATTAAACATGTTAAATAAAGATGTTCATATAATTATAAGCATCGATATTTATGAGACCCTAAAGTTCATGTTTCTATGTTAAACATATTAACGTTTCCACGTGGGATTGTGTGTGTTTTCTAGGTGTAAAATTAGAAACGAAATTCATCTTACACGTTAAGGTTAAGGTGGAGATTAATTGCATGCATGGGTTTCAATCTAATCCGTTTAATAAACGGATCATGATCATGTTATTGGGATTCATGTTATATATTAGATAAACAAGGTGATGAGTCATAGATTTATAAAAAATAAAAATAAAAATAAAAAAGAAATCGGTTACTATCCACTGTCCTGTAGCATATATTATTAAATAAAAATATAAAACTGTTTAGAAGTATTTTTAGTGGAGTAGTGGGTGTCGGTTTAGTATGAAGATTAAATGGAGATAATTTAGAAAAGTATGGGTCCAAACTAGAAATAAAAAAAGTCAGAGGGGCTCTACCACCAATGAATGAAGTGGTGGGACCAGTGTGTAAAATATATGAAGATCCTTCTTATTAATTAGAAATTTAATAAAGTTAAGTTGGACCACACACTTCATTTTCAACCAGCATTCCTTTATTGAAAAATTCAAACTTTAGGAGGGCAATTAAGTAAACATAAATAATTTATTAAGAGGGAGGTTTGTTTAATTACCAGGTAACCGCGAAATGCCGATTGTATCTTCACGGCCGCCACTCCCTGCAGCCGCTCACCGTCGTAATACGCCCTGCTACAACCGCCGCCACTTGTCAGTCTCACCACCTCCGCTGCCGCATGTGCCGCCGCGAGCGCCGCCTCCGCCACAGCAGCCGTGGCTGCCGCCACCGCTATGGCGTGCTTGTTTTCATCACATGATTTTGGGTACGTAGATGAATATGAAGCAAGTTGGTTTTCTGGCGGTTGGCTTCTGGAAATCGACTTACCGGAAGACTTTTTCCCGGCGAAAAGAGACAAGAGCCACCTAGTTGTTTTACCCATTTATTACCATCACCGGCGTGGGTCTTGGATATCTAGTTTACGGAGTTGCAGAAGTGGTGGAGGGAGAGTAGTGGTCTTATAAAGAAAATGAAGTTTTTGGGCGGTTGTTCAAATTTTGGGGCCCAGATTTTTATTTTTTAAAAAGGATGACTTTTGACAAACAAGACGTCGGTCCACACGGTCTCAAACCTAACCAACGTCTAGAGGAAAAAATATTTGTTATTTGTTTCATCGTCAATCCGTCACCGACTCTTCTCGATCAAAAAGCTTAAATTAAGAAGACATCACACAAGTTTACAACACAATATCTCCTTGTTTGCGTTTTATGTATTAATACCGGCATCATAATATACTGAAATGAGACATGATGTGTAAAATAGAATACGCCGAGTCTTAGGGCAGAGGGAGTGGATCGAGGCGGGGAGCTGAGGTTTAAGAATTTCCACGTGGAAACAAACCACCTCCCCCCATCCCGCGGCTCCCTTGAGTTAGGGAAATCTCACTGATTTCAGTATATTGGTTTATTATTAAGATATAAGTTTTTATAGCAAAAGTATAAGTGATAGGGAGTCAGAGAACATCAACCTATCCTTGAGAGTTGAGAAAAAATGATACGGAAAAAAGAAAAATAATATGGAAGTGTGAAAGACTAATAGAACAATAATAACAATTCACTTCTAGTTTTAGAGGAAGAATGAATAAAGACAGACTAGTTATATGAAGTATTAGTGTTAAATTCCAACCCCCGAAGGTGGTCAACATTATCCAACATTTGTAAAAAATAACAAGTGATGAATCACCAAAAACACAAATAGAAGTAATCACACACATATTAGTATATTACCATATAAAGAAAGTATAGGACATAAGTAGGCTTCAAAGATTAGGAAAAACCCACAAAATGAAAAGACCGGAAAATAAGAAATTACATATAGATAGAAGATTTTTTTAACAACTCAATCAATTAGATGGGACTTGAACGTTAACGTTTGACGTCAAAAAAACCTTCACCACTTTTAACTTCTTTGTCTTTACCATTAAACCCACCCCATCCTTAAAACTATCAAAGATGTTATTGATAAAATCTCAAAATAAATTAATGAAATCCTAAAATTCTGAAAGTAATTAAGTAATAAAGCTACATAGGAGTTAGATGATTCTTGTTTTTGCTTAAAACATCTTCAAGAGAGGTACGTCTGTAAGCGTGCAGACATAAGCTCTGAATAATGTATATATTTTTTTAAGAATAAATTACAATTTACATCCTTTAAGAAGTATGCAAATTTCAATTTTCATCCTTAAACTACAGAAATAGCAGAAAACGTCCTTTATATTTATGGTTTGTTTCAAATCACGTCCTTTCGTCTAACAGACGTTAATTTTTTCCGTTAGACCAGGTCATGTGCAAGGCACATGAGGGCAACATGGTCATTTTATTCTTTTAATATAGAACAAATTACATTTTACGTCCTTTAAGAATTACCCAAATTTCAATTTCCATCCTTAACTTAAAGAAATAACAAAAAAAAGCCCTTTAAGTTTATAGTTTGTTACAGCTTACATCATTTCTTTTAAGAAACGTTAATTTTTTCTGTTAAGCTATATCAGGTGCATTGCACACGAGGATATAATTGTCTTTTTATATTGTACGGGCCATTTTGTAAATAAATAAAAATATAAAACTTATATGAATATAATTTTATTTATAAAATAAATAAAAATATAAATAAAAAATCTGATCATACCAAACTTCAATATCTCCAATGTCCACCACATTCTAATTCCTTCATGGCACCGCTGCTTCTCCACCAAACCCTCTGTCACCGCCCTACCTCCACTTCCGATCATCGCCACACCACACATCCAACTCCATCGTAATACCTCCTATCACCATCCATCGTAATTCCTGCATCGTAAATGCTTTGTGGAATCTGTATTTCTGACTTGTTGCTGAGGGAGTTTGATCTTCATGAACGAGTAGGTTTTTATTGGTCGGGTGTAGGATGGATGGTGACATGATGTATTACGATAGAGGTAGATGTGTGGTGCGACGATGGTCAGAGGTGGAGCCGGGGGCGGCGACAAAGGGTTTGGTAGAGAAGCAGCGGTGCCATGGAGGAATTAAAATGTGATGGAGACTGGAGATATTGAAGTTTGGTCTGATCAGATTTTTCATTTATTTTATAAAAAGAATTATATTCATATAAGTTTTATACTTCTATTTATTTACAAAATGACCCTATAATATAAAAAGACAATTATATCCTTATGTGCAATGTAGTTGACATAGTTTAACATAAAAAATTAATGTTTGTTAGAGAAAATGATGTAAGGTGTAACAAAGTATAAACTCAAAAGACCTTTTTGTTATTTCCTTAGTTTAAGGACGTAAATTAAAATTTTTGTAATTCTTAAAGGACGTAAAATGTAATTTTCTCTATATTAAAAGAATAAATGACCATATTACCCTCATGTGCCTTGCACATGACCTGGTTTAACGGACAAATTTAATGTCCGTTAGACGAAAGGACGTGATTTGAAACAAACCATAAATATAAAGAACGTTTTCTGTTATTTCTTTAGTTTAAGGACGAAAAGTGAAATTTGCATACTTCCCAAAGGACGTAAATTGTAATTTACTCTTTTTTTAATGAAGATCTTACCTAAAAATTACTTTAAAAATAAACTTATATCTCTCTTCTTATTTCATCTTCATAATCCTTAAAAAAAACTAAAAAAAAGAGATGTGCGCTCCTGCTCCGCCCAATCCATCTCCACCCTTCCATCCTTGCTTCACCCCCTTTCCTTTGAACCGTCGCCGCCATCGGCCACCCTGCACCACCCTACGACATGTTAGTTTTTTTCATTCTTTCTTCTTGTTCTCACGGCTCAAGGGTTAAAACCCTAATTTAGGTTCTACCAACTTCAATTTGAAAATGTGAATCAAGTTTACATTATATATTTTCAGTTTTTGCAATCAGTTTCAAGTTTTTAAAACAAGCAGTCTTATATTTTCAAAGAGCAGACCTTCAGACCACATCTTCAGCTACAGAAAGTTTTTGTCTACAAAAACAAACAACCTCTTAATGTCTCAAAAGTGGCTAATAGTATTTTGGAAGAATATAAATGTCTCGGAAGATGAAAAGTTATGTTCCAAAACGTATGAACACATATATTAAAAAATATGAGATATATTATTAAGCTTTGTGTAATAGCTCCGTGATAGGGGTATGATGGTGTATAATACCCTTGAATATCGCCCGTTGGCGTGATGGAAAGTATCATGGTGCTAATCACATGCACTTTCCAAGATTCCTATTTTTTTCTCCAATTAAAATATTATACATCATCTCACATTTACTTAACCACCATTCACACCATCGCTCATCCACTACACACTTTTCCATCATCACACCACATCATATATACATTGCTTCCTACGTGACAGCTTAGTCATTGTTATATTACCACACAACTACACACAACATTATGTGCAAAATAGTAAAAATTAAACCAAACTAAAATTCAATTAATGAAAACAATATGTATACAAAACTTTCTAAGAGTACTTACACAAATATAACTTGCCATTAAAAAACAAGAAGACTGAAAGACATAATAAGACTCTCTTGATAAGCGAAACACTTTTGAACCTGTAGTTTAAACATCTATAATTGTCAAAATGGTAGGTTATAAAAGTGGTTGCCATTTGAGATCCTGTTTTTGGTTTGGTCTTGTAGAGACTAACCGGGTTTACTTACTTTTGATAAATGTTTATTTATCTGCTTCTTATACTTAAACTATGTCAACTCACCAATACTGCGTTGACACTTTTTAGCATGTTTTTCTCAGATCTTTAGGTGGCACACTAGGGAGCACGTCTTAGGAGGTTCATGGCTTGTTTATTTAAGGGGGAATTGCATATATCCCCATACTTTGGATAAAATTTGCATATTTCTCCAAAATACAAGTTTTAATGCATAATGTACAATACTCTTAAAGCATGATTTGAGAAAATATGCAATTTCTCAACTTTAGAGGGGGAAATATGCAAATCCCTTTATTTAAACTCCTTGATAAGCGAAACGTTTTTTAACCTGTAATTTAAACATCTACAAATGTTAAAATGGTAGGTTATAAAAGTGGTTGTCGTTTGAGATCCTGTTTTTAGTTTGGTCTTGTAGAGACTAACCGGGATTACTTACTTTTGATAAATGTTTATTTATCTGCTTCTTTTACTTAAACTATGTGAACTCACGAACACTGAGTTGACACTTTTTAGCATGTTTTTCCTAGGTCTTTAGGTGGCACGTTGGGGAGCACGTCTTAGGAGGTCCATGACTTGTTTATTTAAGGGGGAATTGCATATTTACCCAAAATACAAGTTTTTAATACATAATGTATAATGCTCTTAAAGCATTATTTGAGAAAATATGCAATTTCTTAACTTTAGAGAGAGAAATATGCAAATGCCCATTTATTTAAACTTATGCATGTATGTTTAAAACAATTAAACTTTCGGGTGCCGCGTGCAAAGAACTTCGAAAACTTTATTATGTTTGTTTTACGTTTCCGCACTAAAAACTGCTTGTTAAACTTTTATAGGCTTTAAATTTCTGATTTTAAACGGTTTGTCTTGAATATAGAAGGTTTTGTGGTCTGATGACCGAGGTCCTGTTTGTCACTCCTTTAATGTGGTGATATTCCGCAGGTGGATTTTGGAGTGTGACTTTAACAACGTTGAGGATGTGGAGGAAATCAATGTGTTGAATAGACCGGTGGGAAAAAAGAAGGCCATGTGGCAACAAAAGAAAAAAGTTGAAGATGATGCATTCATGGAACAAGTCATCTTGTTTAACTAAGAACAAGCGAAACGAACCAAATTGAGGGAGGAAAAAAATACATCTACAGATCTACTGATGGAAAGAACGACAATGAAGAAGGAAAAAGCACGTCTAGAACAATTGTGCATGCTCAGCTTAGATACCTCCGGCGTGACGGAAGATGAACGACAATTTTCTTAGAGTGAGAAGATGAATATTAGGGAAAAACTAAATAGGGGCTAGTTTATTTTTTCCAAGTATTTGTCATTTCTTTTATTTATTTATAGTACAAGTGGGTCGACCCGCGCTTCGCTGCGGAGTCGGACCGTTTTAGAAAGTCGGTTAGCCAAACCATGAGAATATAAAAAGAGGGTATGTCTCATATTAGTGTTTAGATACAACTCTTTTATCAACAAAAAAATATCAGATATCAAACTCAAACTGAACTCATCAATCATGCTTAAAACATCCTAAAGACCTAAAAATCATGTATAATTTTATAAGCATCTAAGAATGATAAATTTGTTCTTACAATGGAAATCATGGGTAGTAAAACCCAACTTATATTCAAGAATTCTAAAATGAGAGGAAGTTACCTTGGGTTGATGCTTACAACTGTACATTTCTTTAACACATCCAAACGATGACTAATACCTTAATCAATGAAAGGAAAATGAATATGTAAACCCTTTTGATTAAATTCTAATATATGCTCATTCAATATGATCACGATCGACATTGATTTCATAAGGTCCTCTCGTTAGGTCTTGCAACCTACAAACCAACCAAAAGAAAGGTAAGAAACAAATCAACTGGGAACTGAAACTAACGTATATTTAGGATCTGGTTCCGCAACCGAACCCTTTTATTTAAAATTTACAATTAGTAGCAACCACATATCCCTAATGATAGAAAACGAACCCTCTCAATTATGTTCTGCCAGAGATAACATATCCCCTTGAATTGATATCCATTCTTCTACACTAAAGACCAAAACAGAAATAAATCATATGAAGATTACCATAATCAATTAAGTCAAACTTAAACAAATCCTCATAATATTTAACAATCTACAAATCAAAAGACGATGGAATATGATTTAGCTTACCATGAACTCATATTGATGAAAATATTGCAACTTGTTATCTCCAGCAACCCTTTGTTTCCTTGAGTTTTAGCTATAGTTGAGAACTTTGACAGAATCATAACTGATTTGATTGGTGCAATGTCATAATGACAACAATACTATGGTGGATAATATTTTACAATCTATAAATCAAAAGATGTTGATACAATGTCATAATCACAACATGTCAGTTTCTTTGTAGCTGCAATATTACAAAAAAATGAGAAATATTATACACACACCTGTATGTGTGACTACGTGTGTATCTTTATACATATTGCGACCCAAATTAAACACTAACAAACAACACATATAATGTACACAAAACTCTAAACATGTAGTGACACCCAATAGAAATTGAATCGTGTAGAAACGTACCTGTAATGAGCAACTCTTTT
This sequence comes from Deinandra increscens subsp. villosa, assembly GCA_039602395.1. Classification (NCBI taxonomy): domain Eukaryota; kingdom Viridiplantae; phylum Streptophyta; class Magnoliopsida; order Asterales; family Asteraceae; genus Deinandra; species Deinandra increscens. The sequence continues at coordinate 906,372 of JBCNJP010000019.1, forward strand.
TAACAGTCTCGAAGAGTAAACAATATAACTACACAAATGAATAACAAAGCTGTAAGTTATAGAAAATAGAAGCCTGAGAAAACAAAATGAACTGTAACTACTGAAGAGGAAAAAAAAGATTCCTAACCTGCTTTGCTCGCATTTATTTTTAGGCTGCCATAAGCAACACATCAAAAAAGATCCGCAAATACACGTCTATTCAGAATACTTTGGAAAACCTACAATCACACAACATAAGCCAACTCCAAACACTTTCTTTAACTGAGAAAATTGAAAAGATTAAACACTAAAGTTGATTTTATCTTAGGAATTTACATATTCAATTATTCATAGAGAACATCAATGAATCAAGATTCTTACCTCAGGTTCTTTTGAAGCTTTAATGTCTGCTGCAAAAGAATTACTTCTATCTAGAACCAAAAATCATAGATCAACAGAGCATGTTGTTTCACTTATATGTTATAAGTAGGAACATATCCATTTCATATGGAATTAATTCAACCATACAATTATGACTTGGAACAATTAGTGAATGTGATTACATGTGCTATACATAGTCATATGATCTTAAAAAACTGCTCCACCAAAGGCAGTGCGAAAAGGAACCAAGTTTGTGTTCTTACACGCCAGTGATGAAGCAAATCTCATCGTCAACACAAAACTAATCATTTAGAAGCCGTAGAATTCTAAACATTTTCTGAAGCTACATATAGTTTGGGGGGGGGGGGGGGAATCTTTGAAACCTGGATTTGAAATGAGAAATCGCCTCTTTGAAACCTGGTATTGACCACAAAATCACACAAATGAAGAAACACAAAATACATTGACAACAAAATCACAAATTTAAGCAACAGAAGAATAAAATAATATCAATGAACCTAATAACCAACAGATACATACAAAATCAAGCTAGAAAACAAAGTAAGTCCCAAGAGCACACAAAATACAGGAAAAAATCAACTGACCTAAAAATCTACAACTCACAAACTAAAGGATTCATAAGAAAGATTAAGAGAAAAAAATTAGGAGAGATTATTACCTTGGATACTTGCTGAGCAGAAGCAATGAAAGTGGAGAATGAAAACGAAGAATACCACATATATTTCACCGCAATCTCCTTAAAAACCCTAATCAGCTTCGGCAAGATCTCGTCGATCTCAAGCTGCGACACGAAAATAAGATTCTTCTATTTAACCAACGCCACACATCATTGACGGAAGGACGTCGTCATTCACCGGAGCTAGGATAATGACGGCTACCATCGACGGCACATTGACGGCACATCACCGGTAGGAGGATACCAAAAAGGGTAAATAGATCGACACCAAACAGAGAAACCAAAATCAAGAGAAAGAGCAAACGATCAGTTTTTGTTGATGAGAAGAAGGTAAGAAATCGATTTTTATTGATGAGGGAGAGAGAGCATCGTTTCTTCATAAGAGATTGCTTGATCTCAAAAAAGCAGACATGGGGAGTGGCAGACATCAAACCCTACACGCTTGTATGATAAGCTTTAATAGTTGCAATAAAGACTTGTATCGAAAAAAGATCATCAGCTTGTATGATAGGCTTTAAAAGTTGTACATCATGTTTCAAAAATGGTACTATGAAGTTGTATTTTGTTTATATAGGGGGATCCGTACTTCTTTCCCAAATGATTTGTAGTTTTATTAAAATATTTCATTTCAATTTCAATATAAAAAAGTTTAAAAAATCAATAAAATAATGGCAAGCATCACACCATGTATATCCCTTGTGTCTAATGAAATTGTATGATCGAGTCATCGTCCATGTGCCGATCAACACACCACCCATCACACCATTTATACCACATAACCTAAGAAAAAAAAATTTATTTGATTCGTGTCAGTCACAGTGCGTCCACCAAGACTGCCACGTGGCTTGACACTATAGGATGAAGCTTTTACTGTTTTTGTAACGGCAAAGTTCTTGTCCATCACAAGGTTTAAACCTTTACCACTTAGAAAGACAAAACCCTTTCCAACACTAAGATATCACTAGGCTAAAGACCCTTTGACATGGTATTACCATTTATAACCATGAAAATTGGTTTTATAGGAGTATTATTGTTTTAAAGTTCAAAGAAATAAAATTTGCATAGATACAAGAATATTAGCTGGATCTCTTTAAACAAAAACTAAACCATAACATATTTTTTATTCATAGTGGTTGTTTGGCATTACACACTTTACTTAAAAAAACGACAGGCCTAAAATAAATTAAAAAAACGCAAGTGAAATTAATTAATATATTAATAACCAAGTCGATCTTGCCCCTTTATCGCTTCCTCCCTTCTTCAGTTTCCTGCAATCCATTAAAAGATATAAAAAAAGAAAGAATACAAGTTGCCTGCACAATATATATTATATATGTAAATATTAAATATTGACAAACTGAAAGTTGTTTATGTATAGATGATCACCGGTACCGCCGCAAGAAACGGGAAAGTTGCATTGCGTAGGGAGAGTAGTTGCGATGCGAATGGTGCTGCAAAGGCAGTCATGATCAACTGCTTGAAGAGCCAAACAGCAGTCTGAGCTGGGGACCACCTCTGTAGAGGTTCCTGGAACCACAAAGGGTGCACACACGTTCAGATTACCAAGTTGGTTGGGACATGCTTGACCATGGGCTCCAGCCACAAGAGCTATTATCACCACCAAAACCACTACGGTCACTTGAATTTGAGATACACTCATGGTTAATATATAAATGAAAATTTAATTGCATTTAAATTCAAAGGTTTTTCCTTCGTTAATTTATAGTAGAAAATATATAGGATGAATGGTAGAACATATTTGCATGAATCACCTAATCCATTCTCGAGGTCGATCATTTAATCCATACTTCTGATCCAAAATGTTTTACATAGTACGCAAACTTGTGGTTTGTGTGTTGAAATTAGTATCAAGATTGGTGGGGGTATGGTCACAAATGAAACCCTAGGCTTTAAATTTTTACCCAATAGGATATTATGCCACATCAAATTTGACACGAGAGAGAAATTTGAAGCTTAAGGCTAGTTTTTAGAGGGTATGGTTGCCGTGTTTGACGCCCCATAAGCTAGCTTATCAGCTTTTTGACGTTACCAAAGGTGTTTTTTTTAAAAAGCTAGTTTTTTTAAAAGCCCCGTTTGGTAATGTAAAAAAGCTAGCTTTTGAAAAACTAGTTGGAGTAACGTTTCAACTATCTTTTATAATATTTCCAGTGTTACCCTTCCCTAATATTTTGTTTTTAAACTTTAATTTATTTATATACATGTATATTTATGTTATTTTACATTTTTCAGCTAGTTTATCAGCTAGTTTTTACCAAACGTTATTTTTTATCAGCTAGCTTATAGTTTATCAGCTAGCTCATCAGCTAGCAGCTAGTTTTTCAGCTACTGCGCCAAACACAGTCTAAGGCTAGTTTTTAGAGGGTATGGTTTCAAAATGAAGCTTTAGACTTCAAATTAAAACATCCCTCCTCAATAGTCACAAGATGCTCAGCTAGCTTCGGCTTTGTGAAGCCTCTCCGTTTTGTTTATGAAGTCGGATCCTTTTAGCAGAAGAAGAGGGGGTGGAAACTGAATTGAGTCGATGAAGTCTAGGTAGCCGCAGCCTTGAAGCCGCTAGTATACCGTCGACCCTCAGTTATGGATAGCCCTTTCATTTATCTACTCAATGACATATCAGCAACCATATCAATTTTATTTCTTCTCTTTTTCACTCAACCGCATAGTTATAAACTACTTCTTCACTCCAGTGTTAGATATTAAAATTTAGAGTCAAAAGTGAAGATACTAATAAAAAACCACATGTTCATTAAAAAACATTAAATGAAAAATAAAAATTACATTACATAATTTTATTTTACTTCTTGAGTCCAAAATAGTTTTTGAGGGATCCTCAAGTTTTATGAACCATCCATGTTAAATAGTAGTGGGCGATGCGGTTGCATTTATATGCTTTTCATATACGTGCAACTGCATCACCCTAGTCATTAAGGTAGATCAATTCTTATAGTCTAAGGTTCGTTCTAAAACTAATTCTAACTCAAGAAATTTAATAAAATAATAACATAATTTAAAATGAATTTAAATAAACATTACACAGTATAAAATAGTAATGAAGACTTTAAAATAAACTAGCATGACCACTTCGGATGATGTTTAACCACGAGACAAGTTGCGAGAGATAACTATCTTAATCCCTCGTCAAAACATCATTATCATTCAAAGCTATTTCACGTTTGTTGTCGATGTTGTTGTAAATACTGTGAAACTTTCCAATTCCCATTCTCATTTCACGCCACTTACGACAGATTTAGTGAAAACGAGTTTTTGTCCGGATAAATGTCACGAAGAAAACCAGGTTGCTCGCTCCCAAAACCTATACCCAAGAGGGGTTATGGACTCATCCGAATCAGAAACTTTAAGCCAAGCTATTAGTAAGTCCCCTTCCTCTAGAGAAGCCCATCATCTTGAAGCTATTTATTTATTTTTTTTAAGTATACAAATTTTTATGAGAAAAGTAAGAGTTTAGAGAACCAATGAAAAATTGTGAAATAGAATTTTAGCACCACTTTGCAAAATACTTATATTTATCCATTTATTATCTCATGTTAAACCAATACGTTGGGCCGTTGGGGTGGGCCCATAAGAGTATATATAACATCACGTACGGGCTGGGGTTGGGCCTCGTGCTAATACCTCACTTATGTATGAGTCACTAATCAATTATGGTAGTCTTAAGCAATAAGCACGTAATGATCTGTAAAAATCACGAAACTTTTACAACAACTTTAAATGCACTATCTTCAAAATCAGATCAACACAGGGTTTTCTGTAGATTGGGCATAAATACGTGATGTTATATATACTTTTTCGGTAGATTGGTCTTAATTAAATCGGTCTTGGATTGTCTACCGAATTACTTCTTTTCCCTTTTCCGGGCTCCCGCGGAGGTGTTAAAAAAGCTTGAGGGGATCCGGTTTAATTTTTTATGGGGTGGAGATGGTGTCAAAAGAAAGATCCATTGGATTGGGCGGGATAAAATTTTATGCCCAAAGGAGAAAGGCGGGCTGGGCTTGTCTTCCTTTAAAATGATAAATTCTTGCCTTCTTGCGAAATGGGTGTGGAGGCTCAAAGTGGAGCGGAACCATTTGTGGAACAAGGTTATTATGGGTATACACTACAAGCAGGGTCAGAATCCTTTTATACCCATTGGTTCGAAGGCTACTGGTGTATGGAAGGGTATTAAAAAGTCTATGGAGGAGCTTACTTTTTTTGGGTTCAACATTGAAAATTATTTGATGTTAGATCAAGGTAGGTGGCGCTGGTCGGTGGAGAATTCTGGAGTCTTTTCAACCAAGTCCCTGCGATTGGTTCTTACAAGTTTGGAGAACAGGGGTTCGACCTTCAATTTCGAATGGTGCGGGAATGTTCCTTCGAAAATCAACCTTTTGGCTTGAAGGGCTATGCACGATCGTCTTCCGACCCGGGCGGCCCTCACACATCGGAAGGTGGCTGTGGAAAATATGGAGTGTGGACTATGTGGTGAAGGTTCGGAATCGGTCTTACACCTTTTCACTGGTTGCATGTTCTCGACTCAGGTTTGGCAGATTCTGGCGATGTGGTGCCGGCTCCCGGAGGCGATTGTCTTTTCGGTTGCGGATTTGGTCAACATGCATAAAGGGTGTAGTATTTCGGAAAAGAAATCTAAAGCGGTGAATATCATCTTTCTAACTGGACTTTGGTGTATTTGGATTGAGAGGAACAAGAGGATTTTTAACCATCGTCCCCCGTCGTTACAAAGAGTTATTAGTGAAGTCAAAGTTTGGAGTTACTTATGGTATGTTAATCGTTGTAAGTCTCAGTCCATTAGTTGGGTTGAGTGGTCATCTTTCTCTTTGTAATGTTTCTCCTTCGGCGGCCTCTAGCGCCTTGCTAGCTGGTTTCGCTTCTTAATAAAATTCGCCGTTCAAAAAAAAACACAGGGTTTTCTAGACATACTAGAGGAATACAAATAGTTAGAACAAATTAATGACATTAAGGGTATAGAATAAAAATAAGACGAGCAAAAGTATCCCTAGAGATTACCGAAAAAAACTTCTCTGAAACTTCTATTTAACATACATCGTTTTATAAGAAATAAAAAACACCCAAGAATACACTTTTTCTGTTAACAAAAACAACATCTATTTTGTGTGTATATTAGAAATATTAGAAATGACGGCAGCCACCACACTCACGAGTCACGAATGACGAGATCCTTTTTTTTTTCTTTTCATTTTTATGGTTTTTTCTTTGCTCTAAAAATAATGAAGTAGCTAGTGCAAAAATCAGAACACGGGCTTGATTGAGCCCACCTCATTGGCCCTAAAAGCCCAACATTCTCCTCCTTGCCCTATTTTCACCGCTTCATGGACTAAAGTTAATTCTCTCTGATTGACTTTCAATATTATGAATAGACCTGTAAACGAACCGAATATTCGGTGAACAGTTCGTGAACCGTTCGGCGGGAAATTCGTTTATGTTCGTTTATTTACTAAATGAGCGAACATGAACAAAATCTTTTGTTCATTTAATTAAATGAACGAGCATGAACAACTGTCTCGTTCGTTCATTTATGTTCGTGAAAGTTCGTTTATGTTCGTTTATTTATGTTAATATATGTGTGTTCGTTTATATTCGATTATGTTCATTTATGCTCGTTTAATTTTATTAATATAATAATATAAGGATGTGTTTGGCGCGCCATAAGCTAGTTTATCAGCTAGCTTATAAGCTAGCTTTTTTACGTTACCAAACAGGGCTTTTTTAATAAGCTAGTTTTTTTTAAAAGCCCCGTTTGGTAACGTCAAAAAGCTAGCTTTTGAAAAGCTAGTTGGAGTAGCTTTTCAACTAGCTTTTCAACTATTCAACTAGCTTTTCAACTAGCTTTTATAATATTTCCAATTTTACCCTTCCCTAACTTATAAATAAATATCTTTATTTACATTTATGACATGTACTTTTATGTCATTTTATATTTTTAAACTAGTTTATCAGCTAGTTTTTACCAAACGTTATTTTTTATCAGCTAGCTTATAATTTATCAGCTAGCTTATCTGCTAGCTTATCAGCTAGCAGCTAGCTTTTCAGCTAGTGCGCCAAAGACAGCCTAAGAATCTTTATTAATAAAATACTTAAATTAAGATTGTTGGATGAGTCTTTATGGATACTGGAATGATTTATGAACATTTGAACCATTTGGTTAAATGTATTGCTTGATTATTGACATTGTTGGAAACAAAATATGCTTCTTTATGTTCGCTTAAATTTGTCTTCGTTTAAAATTCTGTTCGTTTATGTTCGTGAACCGTTCGTTTAGTCTTAAACGAACGAACATAAACGAACACGAACATGTTCATTTCCATTTTCTTAATGAACGAACACGAACAAGAAAATTTTTGCTCGACTAATGTTCGTGTTCGTGTTCGTATTCACTTAGAGTTAAATGAACGAACACGAACATGCCTCTGTTCGTGTTCGTTCGGTTCGTTTACATGCCTAATTATGAAGGGTAGGTGGAGCGGGTTGTTGAGCGGATGATGGATGCGAGACTATGAGGAGGTTTTATTCGGTAGTGAGGGAATGGCATGAGTTACAATCTAAATAAGAGCATCCGATATACCTCGTTATGCGGTGGTGTTGAGGAGGATAACGGTGTGAAACACCACCTCCCCTTTGCGTTGTGGCTTGGCGTTTTGTTTCCACATGAAGATTCACACGGCGTGATAAGGGAGAGAGAATGTGGCCTTGTCCAATCAAAATTTTCCAATTAGTTTTTCTTTTTGTTTTCTTTGTTTAACTAAATTAAAAATAACCCAACATCACACCACATCATCATACCATGTATACCACACTTGGTTTTGAAATATGGTGTTATCCGGTCATCATTTACGTGTCATAATAACACCATATTTTAACACCATGTATACCACATGCCATAAGCATGTACCTTGAATAAAGTAAAGTTATTAAATATAATATTAAATAATCTAAATAACCAAACTAAAATGAAATACGTACACTTTTTTTTCTTTTATCAAAACACACCCTTTTCTAGACGAAAAATAATTTAATGAATAAAACTTTACAAATATCTAAATAAATAAAGCCTATATGTTGTTAATGTTATATCATAGGGTTTGGAGTTCAAAGTTAATTGAAGAAAAAGTCGCCTGATCGATGCCGTTCCAAAAAAAAGATAGAAGAAAGAATCATAGGGTGAGTCTAATGGTGTCATCAGAGGGTGCGGCACTCTTAAGGTGGATGCGATCTGTTCGTGGGAACACCAAAAGAGCATAGTTATCATCATATCACTTTTTTACTTATTCTTTTTACAAAGAGTTTTTTACCCCATTAGTACAAACATCCATGTACTCATTTAATATTTAATGTGTGAGAGAAGAATTAAAAAAAAAAAAATTGAACAAAGGGCGATGTGCTTTGCCACGGGTAGTTTGAGGATCTCAGGCGAAGGGCATATACCTCCAACGCCGCCCTTGTTAAGGGCGATGCCACATGGGATTGAGGTGCTACGAGCCGGAGCTAAAATCCACTACGTTGAGCATGGTCTTAGATTTTTTCTTTAATTTGTTGTGTCATGAGTGCCTTCGCACCTATGAACATCCAAGGTTAAGCAGTGGCGGATACAAGAATTTTTTACACGGTGGGCAAATTGGCAAATAACATGTCGGTAAAAGAGTAACGACAAAAAAACTAAAAGCGTTAAATAGGACTCGAAACACCATTCGTTAAACATAATAAAAAGTACATCTTATAATTGTCCTCTACGTGATTTCATCTTTTAGAAACGCTCGATCACATCTTCATTAATAACATTGGTGAGTTCATCTTTTTCAACCGCACAGATTACATAAGCATTTAATAAATCATCTCCAATACGATTGTGTAAACTTGACTTTACACGCTTTATTGCCGAAAAACTTCTTTCAACGGTTGCGGTTGCCACAGGCAAGACCAATGCTAGCTTTAGTAACCAATAGACCAAATGATAAGAAATATGTTTCCTTATCTCTACCATCATTACATGGGTTTTCATCTGAAGATTGACTCTTTTCTTTTATAAAACTTTTCTATAACTAATAGCACATTATAAACAAAAGAAATGCATACTATAAAACATAGACATGTGCATAAAAATTCAAATCTAACTAAAACATAAACAAAACTATGATATTTAACAAACAAAAAACAAATAATATTTAATTAAACTAAAAATCTAACTTAAACAGAAACAAACAAACTAAAAATCTCTAAACACTAAACCTACTAAACAACTCAATTGAATATAGTGGATTTATGTGCAATTGTGTCGATACAACTGTACAAGATGTCAAGATTTAACAATTGATTAAATAATAAACAATCAATAATATTAAAGAAATAGTATGATATTTTGACTTACATTTCAAAAATCAACTTGGAGTAAGTAAGGATGGTTAGGGCACGGGCAACTCTCTTTTGAGAGACCCGGGTTCGAACCTGAGGGGGGGGGGGGGGGGGGGTTCCCGGTGGCTGCTCGCAGGCCGGGTTTTCCCCGAACTGGGGAATGGAGGTGGTGTCCTGACTTGCTCGCACCCGCAGACCGAGGCACGATTAAGACACTCGGGTCATCGTGGTGGGCTGAGCATCAGGATCGACTGAGAAATCGCTGTTCAAAAAAAAAAAAAACTTGGAGTAAGTAAATGAATTAATTGGGCATTTAGACGGAACAACAGAATAGAACTTCAAAAATCAACTTCGAGTAAGTAGGTGAATTAAATGGGCATTTAGACCGAACAGTAAAATACAACTGGTCCCCTATATGGATTTGGTAAGTGCCCCTAATGTGAGTAGTTTTGGGCCGAAACCACTACCTTAAATATATTTTGATAAGGAAACATTGGGCTGTACGGGGTCCCCAACCCCCCATACCCTTCGGCCTTCACATGTATCCGTCTCTAGGTTAAGAGTAATATTCACTCCATATCCCTTTTTTTTTTCCTGCTACCTCACGGTTATTTTATCACTCCACACTCTTTATATTTCTTGAAAAATCAAATATGAACATTAATATAAAATATCAAATTACAATAAAGTGGTAGGTGATCAGGATATGTCCAATCCAGAAGTGTTCAGAGTCAGAAGTGCATCAGTCGGAACAACTAGTGAAGATTGAAGGGGGTCGTTAGTCAGTGTCGATGGATGAATATCACATGGAAACGATACAGATGGAGTTCTTGGGCAACAAGCTCCATATTTTTTAAGAGTAATACACTACTTTTTCAACCTCACATTTTTATTTAATATTATTTTAATCACTACAAATTAATTTAAAATCAATATTTAATAAACAAAACTAATTAATATTTCATTAATTAATAAAAGTTACAAACATTAAAAAAAATTACATCAAATTAAACCTAGCCTAGTCTTTGTCTTTGCTTTCGTTTTCAGTTTGATCTTCGTCTTTATTTTCGCTTGAAATGTGGTCCCAAACCAAATCAACGTGATCGATCAAATCTGCTCGGAGGCTCTCGTGTGTATCGCGGTTACGAATCCCAAATTAGCTTCGATCATCTCTTGTGGATTTTCAACCTTATCGGGTTGAACATCTTCGAGATGGTATTGACAAATTGCAAATCCTTCATTTTTCCTAATCATATAATGCTAAAATGCTAAATCATGCAAGCATATATGATGTTATTATGTTTCCAAGACCGTGTTGGATTTTCAATAATTTCTCATTTCTTTTTTAGCACCCCGAACGCTCGTTGTACATCATTCTCGCCCCCTTTCGAGCTTTTGCAAACTTTTTTCGTTTAGTTGTGGGCACCGTTAAAGTTTTTACAAACACTAACTAATCAGGGTATATATCATTGGCAATATAATAACAGTTGTCTTCACTTCAAACGACGACTCAGGTGTCTTTTCCCTAATAAGATCATTCAATAAAATGAGATTGCTAAAGCACATATTTCGTTGTTGGAGCCGGCCGCTCTAAAGAATGCATGCCAAAACCACAAATCATCTAGGCTACCGCCTCTAGCATAATCGTGAGGTATGGATGATCGTCTCGCATGAATTGTCCATGTCAAGTGTTTAGGCAACTAAATCACTCCTAATGCATACTATCAAGACTACCGAGCATACTAGAAAAATCACATTTATCTTCGTGAAACTCGTATAGACACACAATGTCACTCCATGTTGTCTTGCGCATATATTATGCAGTGTATATTTCACGAATATAGTCACAACCTTTGTAAAGACAAATACGTGCAGTTCTCTCTCCCATCTTCGCATCTGATGCGATGTCGTATGCTAGCAAGCGCATGTCGTATGCTAGTAGCATCCCACCTAAGAAAAAAACATTTTTTACGATTTGATAAATCATTTACGATACGTAAAAGATAGACTTATTCATAAGGAATCGGCAATGAAACTTTTTTTTTTCTTTAAACCGTGTTATGAATTAATTTAGAAAATGTGAGTGAAAAGATGATACTTATAATTGTGTAAAATAATTAGCAATTTTTTTTATTATAAATATAGCCGTTTAGGGGTTTGGGGCCCACCTCCAACGGTCGCTTTGACCAAAATGGGAGAAGAAAGGGGTGCGGGGAGCGGTGGCTGCACTCTCTAATTTTTAATGGCGCCGTGATGGTGTTCTCACGGGGGCTGTCGTCCAGGGGGCAAGGACCGCATATCCCGACGTTACCATTAGTTTCACCCTAAGGTGGATCATGAGTGTAGATGGGTGTTTTTGTTAGTTTGAAAAAATATCATAAGGAATTATGAAATAGCATGCATGAAAAAGAGATATTAATAACAAACCTTGCAAAAACATTATCTTTTTATATATCAATCTTCAAATATTAAAGGAAACCTATTTACTTTTATAAAAACATTTTTCTTAAGACCAGATAGTATTTTACTCACATTTGATTTTAAATTCAAAACATTAAGATTTCAACTCAAATCCTCTAAATACCGTTAACTCATTAAGCTAAAGCTAAGAGTAAACGTCCAACAACTTGTTTATCATTTTCAAATATTCGCAAATTTCTAAACTACGATTTCCGTTTGTAATTAAGGTTCCACCTCGTTTGCTGAAAACTCCTTTTTCCTGGAGTCCCTGGGACTCCAGGAATACCCGCGCATTTCTTCTAGAGACAATGACGTGTCTATCAGTGACCCCATGTCAGTTTTCATCCAAGCAGCGGGAAGCGCGGGGCCAGCTACCTTATCAAGTCTGGCTAGCTCCATTTTTCCAGGCATGAACGCGGGAGGACAATCCAGCCCTTATGCCTTTGGCGCTAGTTCCAGTCCAGCATCAACAAGAATGACTCCCGCCAGGCGAAGCATATTTGCGGGCCCAACAATCTCCAACGCTTCCCCGTTGTTCCAGTACTCAGCGGTGCTTCGCCCGCCGAGCTCTTTCGCTACCCCAACCCCAAGCAGCACTCTATTGACGGACGCGAGTACGATGGTATCACAGAGCACTCCTGTGAGCGTCCCGCCGGCGTTTACACCTGCAGGCTTCAATGACCCACCTCCTGAGGTCGCACGGTGGATAGAGCACCAACGCCAGTACTTTCAACAACTAAATGAACTTCAGAGCACCTTCCGTTCAAGCACGTGCTCGCAGTTGAATTTTGAACCAATTCCTTCCCAGGGACATCTGCCTACCTCCGCATTCTCGGTATTCCCGCCAGTCAGCGTAACCCCAAGAGCACGCCCTGTGTACACCGAGCCTAGGCCCACAGCCACTTATGTGCCACCTCCAATCTACCAGTCCGCATACACACCACCGCCTCCCCCGCCGGCGGTGGATTACACTGTTGCTTATAAGCCCACATCTATTGTGGCCCAGTCAAAGTTTATAGCACCCATTGCGCTAGCAAGCTTCCCCGCCAAACTCAAAATGCCTTCGGTAGTTGGGAAGTATGATGGCCTATCTGACCCAAACGACCATTACAATTGCTTTATCAACGCAGGTACTTTGGAAAACCCAGGTTGGACCATCCCTGTATGGTGTCACATGTTTGTTCAGACGTTGGTTGGCACAGCGCGTTTGTGGTTCGATTCCCTTCCAGTGGGTCAGATATCAAGTTTCGAAGAATTAATAGACAAGTTCTTCCAACAATTCTCCCAGCAGAAACGCCACACAAAAGAAAAGGCGGAAATACTTCATATCCGTCGGAAAGACAATGAAACAGTGGAAAGCTTCATCACCAGATTCAACATTGAAAGCCTCCAGATAGGTGGGGCAACTGAAGATTTGATGATAGCGGGCTTTATTCAGGGAGTAAGGGAAGAGCATTTGGTGAGAAAAATTTTGAGTGGCGGACAGCCACAGACAATGGATGAGTTAATGTCAATAGCCAAACAATACGTTCGGGCGGAAAAAACAATCGTTTTGAACAGGGCATACGAGCGGGGAAAAGAACAGGTCAGGTCCCCAGATTACAGGAAAGACCTGGGCGGCAACCGGCATTCTCGTAGGAATGAGCGGCGTCCCAACAGCCGCTTTACTCCCTATCAACCGGGTTCTGAGACGCAGAGCTCGTTCCGCGAAACTCGCCATGGAAGGGACATGTCCGCTGTAAAACGGGAGCAACCCGCGTCTTCATCAAACTGGTATCTCCTTAAATCTCCAAGCGCCATTTTCAAAAGTGAAGATTTGAAATGGGAAGAGCCAAGGCCCCTAAAAGAAAGCAGTACCCGCGACACGAAGAAGTACTGTGACTACCACAAAGGCCACGGTCACATTACTGACGAATGTTTTGCACTCAAGAAACAAATAGCAAAGTATGTGAAGGAAGGAAAATTGACGCACCTACAGAAGGGAGATGATAGAAAAAAAGCTGAATCCCCGAAATATAAAGATGTCTTCATGATGAATGGGCCCCCGCGACGGGATAAAAGGGTGGGCCAGCGTGTGGAAGATTGGATGCACGCCCCGCTAACGTTCCCACCGCAAATTGGAAACTATAGCGAAAGCGCCATGACAGTTGCACTCCGCATGGGGGGTTATAAATTACGCAGAGTGCTAGTAGACACGGGTAGCTCCGCAGACATTATTTACGAAGAATGTTTTCGCCGTTTGGCTCCCGAGGATAGAGAGCGCCTGGAACCTGTCTTCGAACCTTTAAGCGGGTTCTCAGGGGAAACATGTATGCCTATTGGCCAGATTGATTTCCCAGTAACAATGGGAGACGGAACTAGGGACAGAACTGTCATGACAACCTTTTTGGTGGTCCCAGCTAAAAGTGAATACAATGCAATCATTGGTAGACCCACTCTTGGAAATTTGGCAGCAGCAGTGTCAACGGCCCATGGCCTATTAATGCTCCCAACCCCGCGGGGGGTCGCTAAAGTATGGGCTGAGAATCCAATGATGATAGCGGAATTATCGTGCCAGCCGCGCGCGTCGCCAAGCGATAAAACAGAAAAGTGGGTCATCAATCCTCGTTTCCCAGAGCAAACAGTCACGTTGGGGGCTTCTTTGTCGCCCAAAATCAGGCACCACCTAAAGCAACTCCTGCAGGAAAACATGGATATTTTCGCGTTCACCCACAGTGACATGACAGGAGTCCCGCGCGACGTCGCCGAACACCACCTGGGTGTATCTCAAAATGTCAAACCCTATGTGCAGAAGCAAAGGCACATGGGGGAAAAAGGAAAAAGTTCATCACTTCGGAAGTGCAGAAGTTGGAGGCAGCGGGAATTGTCCGCCAAATTAAAAATTCAACTTGGATTGCAAATCCAGTAGTTGTACCTAAGGCTGATGGCACCTGGAGAATGTGCGTAGACTACACCAATCTGAACAAGGCCTGCCCCAAAGATGCCTATCCACTCCCCGTCATTGACGAAAAAGTGGACTCCTTAGTCCCCTTCCGTCTGAAATGCTTCCTAGATGCGTATAAGGGATACCACCAGGTAAAGATGGCCATAGAAGACGAATCCAAGACCGCATTTTACACCCAGGGTGGTATTTACTGTTACACCAAAATGCCCTTTGGGTTAAAAAATGCGGGGGCAACCTATCAGCGGATGATGGACAAGGTATTTAAAGGCCAAATTGGAAAGAATGTGGAAGTGTACGTTGATGATTTGGTAATCAAAAGTTTGCAAGAGAATCGCCTACTCCCAGACATCGTGGAAACATTCACCGCCCTCAGGAAAAACAGTATCAAACTAAACCCAGGAAAGTGCTCCTTTGGTATGGAGGAAGGCAAGTTCCTGGGTGTCATCATCACCAAAGAAGGTTTCCGCGTCCATCCGGAAAAAGTGGCGGCTGTTGTAAAAATGCAATCTCCCGCTTCCCTAAAGGAAGTTCAGGCGCTTAATGGGAGATTAGTAGCCATTAACCGCTTCCTGTCCAAACATGCGGAGCGGTCTCTGCCATTTATATCAGTTTTGAAGAAGTGCTTATCAGAAAAGCAGTTTGAATGGACCACTGAGGCGGAACAGGCCTTTCAGGACCTCAAGGCTTACCTGGTCAATCTACCTGCTCTAACGGCCCCGCAGGTGAACGAGGTTTTAAAAATGTACCTATCAACTTCCCCACGGGCCGTCAGCTCCGTGTTATTAGTAGAACGGGCGGATGTACAAACTCCAATTTACTACATCAGCCGCGTCTTAACGGACGCCGAGGCTAATTACTCCATACTGGAAAAGCTGGTGCTAGCACTGGTTCACGCCTCACGACGCCAGAGAAGGTACTTTCAAGCTCATGATATCGAAATCTTGACAAGCTACCCGCTACAACACGTATTGCGCAAACCCGACCTTTCAGGACGCCTATGTAAATGGGCTATCGAGCTGGGGGTGTACAGCTTAACGTTCAAACCTAGAACTGCTGTAAAGGGCCAGGTCATTGCAGACTTCATTTCGGAAATCCCCGCAGGAACACAGGTCACGCCAGAAGACCTTTACCTTCCAAAGTCAAAGGAAATTCCGGCGGAGCAAACATGGGAGCTACACTCCGACGGCGCGTCAAGTGCAGATGGGGCCGGTGCGGGTGTCATTCTGATTAGCCCCGCTGGAAAGGAATACGCCCGAGCCTATAAACTCAACTTCAGAGCCAGTAACAACGAGGCGGAATATGAAGCCCTCATTGCGGGCCTCAAACTGGCCCTAAAGTACAAGGCAAAGCATGTACGCGCACATATAGACTCCCTGCTAGCAGCTAATCAAATCAACGCGGAGTATGAAGCTAAAGATGAAGCCATGGCAAAGTATTTGAGTGTGTGTAAAGCGCTTATCAAAGCTTTTGAAACATGTGTAGTCATGCACGTTCCGCGAAGCAAAAATAAGAAAGCTGATGCCTTGAGTAAGCTAGCCTCATGCTTCACAGAACCTCTCCAAAATGTACACGTGGAGGAAATGAAAGATCCCGCCATCCAAATCCATCGGGTAAATGTAGCCCAGCAGTCTCCTGAAAGTTGGACTACCCCCATTGTAAAGTACTTAACCGATGGAAGGCTCCCGCTAGACAAAGGGGAGGCAAGGAAGTTAAGAAGCAAATGCGAAAATTACCAGATGGTGAACGGTATCCTGTACAGGCGGACGTATCTGGGTCCATTACTCCGCTGTGTAGACCCTGAGGAAGCCAACTACCTAATCAGGGAAATACACATGGGTATTTGCGGAATCCATGCAGGGCCCAAGGCTGTGGTCGCCAAGTTAAAAGGTGCAGGTTACTACTGGCCAGGCATGCACGCCATGGCGGTAGAAGAGCTAAAAAGGTGCATGAGTTGTCAAAAATACGCGCCTGTAATCTCCCGCCCAAAAAATGATTTGATTCCCGTAACCTCAGCCTGGCCATTTCAGAAATGGGCAGTTGATATAGTGGGACCATTTCCCGAGGCTGCAGGACGAGTAAAATTCCTGATAGTGGCCGTGGACTACTTCACAAAGTGGGTAGAGGCTAAACCACTCGCCACGATTTCCGCCGTACAGGTGAAAAAATTCCTATGGGAATTCATTGTTTGCCGCTTCGGCATCCCGCTATATCTAGTAACCGACAACGGGACCCAGTTTGCGGACAAGCTCCTTAAACAATGGTGCACAGAGCTGCAAATTCAACAAATTTTTACCTCAGTCGCACACCCGCAAGGGAACGGCCAAGTAGAAAGAATCAACAGAAGTATCCTGGAGGGAATAAAAACCAGGCTGGACTTTGAGGGAGCCTCCTGGGTAGATGAGGTCCCACACGTTTTGTGGGCCCACCGGACCATGAAGAAATCAAGCACGGGAGAAACCCCGTTCAGCCTAACTTATGGTTCAGAAGCCATGATCCCAGCAGAAATCGGAATCCCATCATACCGGCATCTCAATAGCCACCTGATTAACAACGACGAGGAGATCCGCCATAACCTGGACCTACTCGAGGAACGCCGTGAGTTGGCCGCCTTCAAGGAAAAGAAATACAAGGAACAGCTGAAGAAGTACTACAATAGGCACGTCCACAAAGTGACCTTCAAGGAAGGCGAATACGTGCTAAGAAGCAATGAAGCAAGCAGAACTCTCCCACTGGGGAAACTCGCACCAAATTGGGAAGGTCCTTACGTTGTTAAGAAGGACCTAGGAAAAGGCGCCTATGAGTTAGCGCACTTGGATGGAAAACCAATCCCGAGAACTTGGAATTCCGCCCAATTAAGAAGATGTTATATTTGAAGTTGTATTGCGAAAAAAGAGTTCATCACATGTTTAATGAAAACCCAGTTCTTTCTGCTTCATTTTAAATTTATTATTATTACTTAACTTGGATTACGCCAATTAAGCCGGAATCGATAGATAAAAATTAAATTTTCGCATGAACTAAATTGTGAGTTCAAAAGACTTGGGTAAACATACACATTTACTCCGCGATATATCCTATAAAAAGGAATATAGATCCGGATACCCTGTCTGCAGCAGGCATTCCCCTTGGCATCAGCGTAGGTGCGGATCGATACTAGCGCGGTAACAAGCCGTCTGTATCTTCGCGGGCGCGCCCTTGAAAAAACAAGGTGTCCGCGCAAAGTCACTGATACCTTGACAAACAAATCAAGTATTCGGAATACACATACGCTAATCATAAACAGCTATATGACAAACTTGTAAAATAACAACCAAATACAAGCTTCATTACATAACACAAAAAGATAGCAAGTGTTTGTGCCCCATGGGCGGACATTACAACTCAAAAAACAAAAATTACAAAAGGACTACGCTGAAGCCCCTGGCTTTCCACCCGCATTGCTCCCTTCAGGTTCCTGATGAGGACCTCCATCTTTCGGTTCATTCTCAGCTTCTTCTGAAGAATCATCAGCGGGGATGAGCAGTTGGCGCACGCTGGTGACCTCGTCATCAATCTCCAATTCGCCCAGAGTCTGGAAGACAGTGGGACTCTGGTCGCTCAACTCTTGGCCCGCCGCAAGGAAGTCGCTCTCAACTTTTGAATCGTTCCATACATGGGAGTCGATGTTTCCCGACTCCAGACCCACGCGATACCCCGCGCGCAAACCATCATATTGCCCCAGTGCGCGGGCAGCCATCATATACCTGTAGAGGGCGTTCCGGTAGGAAACACCTTCCACAGCAGCATGGTGTGCCCAGGCCATCCCTTCCTCCAACATCCACTTAATGTTGTCCTTGAGGCGGACGGATCGATCCTTCTCCGCCACCAGTTGAGTTTCAAGGGCCGTTCGAGCGGCCACCGCCTCAACTAGCTAGGAATCCTTCAAGGCCAGCTCCCCTTCCATCTTTGCACACAACTGAGTAGAGCGAGCAAGGTCGTCGCTGAGAGTCTGGCGGATCCTCTCAGAATCCGCCAACTCAGACTGAGTAGTAGCAAGCTTGGTCTGAGCAACTTGGAGCTCCCCTTCCCGCCTCTGATAGGTGATACGAGCTTTGGAATGGATTTCTTGGGAGCGGTTGAACCTTTCCTTTTCCATCTCCAAGTTACCCTCAGCGGTGGCCAACTCCCCTTTCAACCGGGCAACCTGCGCCTCCGCGAGGTCCGCACGCGCCTCCATTTCTCTTCCTTTGGCCTCCGCCTTTCTGGCATCATTAGCCGACTCAAGTGCCTGCTTCTTCTCCACAAGAACCTCCAACCTCCTCTCCTCAGCCAGGCGATAGGTCTGCGACAGCCTTCTTTCATCAATTTCTTGGCGATGAAAGAGTTCAGGCATCCGCTCTGCCGCCAGCAGCATCCCCATGATCGCCTCCTCCCGAAGGGTTTCAGTACTTTTCTTATGAAGAAGCTCCTTGCCCGCGTCAGTAAAGGCGTGGCGCAGGAACTCCCGCCTAGAATCATGGGAATCAAGGAGGGTGGTGGGCTGAATGCCCCAGTTTGGCACATAAGGAGCAGGTGGGGCTTTGAGTCTTTCTAAGGTAGCCCTGGTGGGGTACTGCCAGAAGTCGGCAGGAAGGGTGACGGAGCCAGAGGCGGCTCCCCCCGAAACTTGGGAAACAGGTACCAGAGTGCTCTGTTGGTTCACGGAATCACCGGCCTCAACCGCTTTGGGTTTTCCCTGCCTTCTCAACTCCTCCTCCCACCTAAGGTTCTCAGCCTCCTTCTCCCGCATGGCTGACTCAACCCGCGCCCGTTCAACCTCAGCCGCTGCTTTCTCCTCCTCCGCCTTTCTACGGGCTTCAGCGGCCTCTTTCTTCTCAACCTCCTTCTGGCGGGCCTCGGCCGCCAGTTTTTCCCCCAACTCTCTCTGTTGCCTCTCCATCACATCCTCCACCTCCAAATCAACTTGTTGAGGAGACACAACCATATCAGCAAGGTTGGCCTCCTCCGCATCCCTCTGAAGGGCCTCCTCAGCGGCCTTTTTCCTTTTCTCCGCAGCCTCCCTAGACTTCTGAAGCTGGGCTTCCCGGGCCTCATGATTGGCAGCGTTAGCTGCAGAAGTTTGGCGGGTCAATTCAAAGGATTCCGCCAATTTACCAGCTTCTGACGACCTCAAAGTAACCTTAAGGCCCGCGGCACTGAAAAAACCCTTACCTTTACCATGAGGAGGGAGCGGGGGCGGAGAAGCTATTTCAGGATCAACGACTTCAAGATCCTCTGAAAAGGGAAAAACAGCAGAAGTTAGAACATTAGGAGAAAAAGGCAAAGCGGAATCCAGAAATCAGCAAGCACTCACTATTGCGAGAATCCAGAACCATTCGGGATACAATCCCTTTCTTCTTCTTAGAGTGGGGAGGAGACCTCAAGGTAACAGCTTCCTTCCCTTTCCTCTTCCTGGAAGGACCAGAAGAGGCGGAGACATTCCGCATATCTTTCTCTGCAGCCTTACGCTCCGCAGTCTCCCCGACGCTCCAAGAGGTCATGAATTGGGGAAGGGGAACCATATCCTGGCCACCAGTCTCCTCGCCAGGAAAAATCACCCCATCAATCCCGCAACCAGGAAGGTAGTCTTCCAGATACTCCGCACTAGCTCTGGCGGAAGAACCCTGAAGGAAAAATGACGACGGTAAGCAATTGAGCGGCTAGCAAAACAATGAAAAAGCATAAACTTGCACGTACATCAGGTTTAAGGTTCAAAACGCGGATAGGATCCCAAGACCCATCTAACTGCGGATGGACGAAACAATGAACGGTCCTGTCCAGTATTGGAACTTCGCCATCCGCTAGCTCCTTGGGAACATATCTCAAACCTTCCTTCAAATGAGGGAACAAAAGTTCCATCCACACCACCGGACCTGGACACAAAAAAGAAAAAACAGGAAGTAAGAACACCCGCGCCAGCAAAAAGGGAAAAGAAACATACCTGGCTCAAGAAAAGTTTGACCAGGAATGAAGCCTGGTCCGGTACCGCCATAAACCACAGGAAGAAAAAAAAATTCCCGCAGAACCAATGATTGTACCGTGCCAGGCAACATCCTAGCCAAAAGATTTGAACGATCAGTCAGAAAAATCGCGGATGTCACCTGAAACGGCGGAATTTCCTCTCCGCTCAAAATCTGGAACTGTCCGCGTAAGATCCCATTCGCGGCTCATTCCCAGCCGCACTAACCCGCCTTCCCCAAAAATCTGGAGGTCAGTAGGGTTGTCCTTTAGCCAAAGGTATTGCGGGGATTTCAGTGTGGCGGGCAGTGCAGTCAAGTCGACAATATTGTCCGCACCAATCCGCCTCACCATGTTCACCGGAATAACGCCGGCGTTCACAAAGAAGAATTTCTTCCGCCACTGGCGGTCTGCGCTAGCATCAGGAATGGCACCCGCCATGTTATCACCACCCCGTTTGTCAAAAGTGTACCAGTCCCCCTTCTTTACCAGTTTAAAGAAAGCCTTGGAGAGTTCAATAGAGGGTGTCCGCCGAAGGCTACGAAGAACAAATTTAAAATGGAAAACCTTGGCCAAGCCAAGGGGATGAAACTGAGAAAGATGAATCTGGAAAACTTCAAAAACATGGGCACAGAAACCTGACATGGGGATTCTGAGATGAGAAAAGGCAAAGAAATCAGAATACAAGGCGATCTTGTCCTCAGGACAAGCAGTAATCAAACTGCCTTGCCTGGGAAGAAAAACCCCATACTTCTTGTCAGAAAGGCCGTAGGAGCCCAAAAAAGACGTAAAATCTGTCTCTTTCCAATCCAAGGGATACTTAGACATCACTGAAGCAGCCATGGTCAAGTATAATGAGAAAATGTAGCCTCGCAACGAAGAAGCAGGAAGAAAAGAAAGAAGATGGCAGAGAAAAATCCTAGGGTTTTCGGAAGAAGAAGAAGGTAAAATTTTATGGGGGGAAAAGGGGTTTTTATACTAAAAACCCGATCACTCTCGCGCAATCTAGACCGTCGAATTCGAACGGACAAAGCAAGAGGATGGCGACACGTGTCCTTGACAGTTGGCGAAAAGTAGTGGAAGATCGTGCGCGTGCCCTGCGACGACACGTGTCCCTGCGAAACAGTGTCCTGCAGGCGTGACATCACGCCATCGCCGTAAAAACTGCACTGATAAGTGACGTTTGGTAACCAAGCATTTAATGAGGTTGTCTCCTGGTCAGCTATTCTACTTATCGTCACCATCCACTTATCAGATACCAGTCCCCCAAGGAAAATACATATTAATTTAATCAGAAAATGGTCCGCCGTTCATGCAACCAAGGAAACTTGCGAAAGGCTAATAAAAATCATTCTCCGCTTTATGACGCCACCCGCGACAATAAAAAAGGGCACAATCATCCGCCTTCACTTCAGTGTATTTCGTAAAACTTTAATCATGCAAATAAAAGGACCAACGCGGATAGTACAAAATCTACCCGCCTAGGATTCCCTGGAAGACAAGCAAAAAACTCCCGCCGAAATACTACTTTCTTAGTCCCGCGCTAATTCTTACGCACAGGACTAGGGAAGACTTGAAGAGGATAGATACTAAATCTATCCTCTGGGCCCAAGCCCAACGCGAAAACAGATCTTGTGGGCTAGCGAAAGGCCAGACCCGCCAGATAAGGGCCCAAACTTGGAGAAGAAGCAACGGCTTCTTCTCAACACATGAGCATGCACACCCATGTGCAAATCCGTTAGGATATTTCAATCACCCATTAGAGAGTGGTCCCCACTCTAACAACCAGCATTCTCGCATGTGGCCCTAGGCCAATAAGAAGGCGACACGTGGGACCAAGAAACACCTGAAATATTCCCTTACTCGCCGTGCCATGCACGCGCTGACGTCAGAAGGGCTAAAAGAAACCCTAGTTTGCTGCCTATAAATAGTGAGCTCAGAATTCATAAAGAGGTCAGCTAAAATCTCTCTCTGTTACTCACTAAAATATTACTATCATCTGATACTGATTCTCACGCCGGAGGGCCGATACGAGGGTCCCTCTCCGGCTCACCTCGTAACGCCTTAACGTGTTTGTTCGCAGTGTGCAGGTTCATTATTTCCGATCAGCATTCCCTCTCCGGCTCACTCGATTACCTAAGAAACTTACTGGTTTTGGTTTCTTCAGATTTTAAATTCAAAACATTAAGATTTCAACTCAAATCCTCTAAATACCGTTAACTCATTAAGCTAAAGCTAAGAGTAAACGTCCAACAACTTGTTTATCATTTTCAAATATTCGCAAATTTCTAAACTACGATTTCCGTTTGTAATTAAGGTTCCACCTCGTTTGCTGAAAACTCCTTTTTCCCACTACCCATGAATTTTCACTTCACGTTAATCACACTTCGGAACTTACAACTTAAACATTTATTCCATATAAGTACTAATTTCCAAATTCGAAAATAAAATACCCCTTTTGTCTTTTTACTTGATTTAACTTATCTATCAAATATTATAATCATCCTACACACAAAGACGTTATTATCATCTTACTGGAAATATTTTAACCCAAAATAGAATATTATATATGTTTTGAATCGTAGATTCAAAATTGTCTTTATCGTGTATTAATAGTTATTAAAATATCTATTTATACGAAATCGTTTTCAGTGATTTATGATATTCAGATAGCTAAAAACCAAACGGCACGTAATCGTGTGGTAAGTAAAACAAAAAGATTAAATTACAATTTCAGATCTGAATGTTAAAAGGAAAAAGAAAAACTAAAAACAGATTTTGACTTTTAGGAAGCCTGGTCAGAGTCAGCAGGAGACGTCCAATACGATTTCACAGCAAAAAGAAGTTTCTCCCTCACCAGTGGCCCATCTTCATGGTCAATTATTTGACTTTCCCAATTTAACCCATCTGCAATTCTCTTTACCTTCACCAATAAATCCACGTCATCTCTTATGATCACACTTCCTTCTGGTCTTAGTATTCTGTCCATTTCCAACATCATATCTTCCATCTCACATCTACATATATAACAAATGTTACAATACTTTTTTAACTTTTTTCTAAAAGTTAACAAAAATCTAAAAGCTTACCTGTCTTTGTACAACGTAAAAACCGAATCGGCATGGATGAGATCGTACGTCCGAGGGTAAGTCGACATTGCCTCGCACCAGCTTTGATAGGTTCCGACGAGCCCACGCTCATAAATGGCACCCAATGTATCCACCTTGGCTTCAACCGGGACTATGTTCATGACCCATAAAGGATCTTTGACGAGTGAGGCTGCAAAGCCACCCAAAAACGCGTTCATGTCGAGAAGGTTACGGTATCTTCCGGGCTGTCCTAGTTGATTGTTTACGGTTTTATAGTATGAGACTCTTTTCTTCCACAAAATAACGTCTTCTTGGAACGTTTCTGGTGTTACACCTTCAATGCTTCCACTTATGATCCTAGGAGGTACCATGTCTAGTCTCTTTGGCCAATTTGCTATTGCACCACCCGCAACTTCTTCTTTGCTCGATACTTCGGGCAATCGAGTTAAACATGTTTCAATGTCTGTGTACCTGTAAGTATTTGATCATATTAGTTATTAGACCTATAAACTAATGTTTTCCAGTTGATTTTTATTACTAAATAAAAATCAACTGAAAAAAGAAAAAAAGTATAAATAACAGGCTGATGGTTTACTAACCAAGCCGAATCAGGATTTCGGGTGGGACAAAAACGCGGAGTTTGGTTGGATTTGGGATTGGTTTTACAGTTCAAATGGTTGATTGGTTTTTGCCATATCGCGAGATCACCCTTTTGGGCTATCTTTCTCCAACAAAGACTCTTGGCGACATTTTCAATTCCTGTTTGTTCCTCATTCAAATCCGCTTTTGTTCTCTGCCATCCTTTCCAGTGTCTCTGCCAATTAATCGGAGGCCCGGAAAGGATCCAGTATCCACCGGGTCGAAGAACCCGATCCACTTCAATCAAGTATACTCCATCTAAAAACATTGAACATTAGGTTAACAAGTAATTAAAATAAGAATGTCACTATGTACAAAAAGATCACTTCTAGCAACTAACAAAGAGAGGAGGAATTAGAAATTACCATACTGGCCCCAGGGGATAAGACACCGAGAACAATGAGCCATGTCAAAAGACCTAGAAGGGTAGGGAAGCCTTTTTGAGGCAATGACCCCAATCAAAGCAGGAACACCTCGCTCTAACGCGAATTGCACTTGAGCTTCGTGTGTGTCCCTTGGAGCAAATGACATTGCTATGATATTTCTTGACATAAGATAAGCTCCCCAACTAGCCACCTATAAATTATTTAGGAAATTAGAATCAGTAATGAACGGTAAAGAAACCACAAAAATCCATCTATTAGTCACTTTTTAAAATTTAAAAATGTAACACTTTGATAAAATTTTCTTTTAATAGCCGATAAATTTTTTTAATCAAGAATCAACAATCTTAAATAAAACACTAAATGGTTGAAACATGTTATATAAGGATTTTATGTCAATTATAGTTTAAATCTCTTAATTGTTTTTTTTTTTAATATTTATCAATTTCATTTCTGTATTAGAAGTCAGGATTCATTACTTCATTTATTTTGTCAAGGTGAAACTTATTATTAACTAAATTCAAATGTGTAATATACAGATTAATAACCTAGAAAAAAGTATATATACCAAACATGTCCCTACTTGCATATTTGAGTGTTTGACAAAGATAAAAAAAAATGTACATAGAAGTTAACTTATATATATTTCAAAACAGATAGATCTGTCCCATATACTTACTATAATTAAGTATCTATATTTAATTTGATTCCAAAATTGACGTAGGTTCACATTCAGATGGAGTAATTAAGAATTAAGAAATGAATACACTCCAATTTTAGATTATCTTTTAATAAAAGAGAAAAAAAACAGGACAAAGACAGTTTACCTAAATAACACCAAAATATTCTCTATTTTTAATCACCAAGTTTATTAAAAGAAATAAATAATCTTACCCCACAACCCGTGTCAATGGCGGTTCGGATCGACCCGTCTTTAAGATTGATTAGTTTTCCAATATCATCGATATATGCATCGGCGCCGTTCGGAAACATCGTCCCTCCGCCGGGGAATCTAAACCGGTCGCCCTCGAATCTGATCCAGTTCTGAACCGCTTTCTCCACCGTTAGATCTTTATGTGGTACATTGGCGTACCATGCTAGATCCCTACTCCTCGGCCACTTGAACGGGTTCTTGTAGCCGAACGGCGCCGGAATACGGCACTTCAGAAGCTCGTGTTTCTCCGGGCAATGTCTCTCCCGGTATATAAGCCGGTCACGTGGGTATTTCAAGGATCGTTTTGGATCTTGGCATGGCGTGTACTCGGAGTACTTGACGGGACAGGGCGGGTAGGTTTTGACGGTGACGTCGTCGGTGGCGGCGGCGGTGGAGTGGTGGGTGGTGAAGTCTAGGTCTTTATTGGAGTCGGTATTGATGGTGGAGTTGAAGGTGGAAGTGGCGGCGCAGTTGATGGTGGTGGTGCGGAGGGAGGTGACGGTGGAAGAGGTGGTGGCGCGTGGTTGCCATGAACCGAATAAGTAGAAGAAAGAACAAAGAAAGAGGACGATACAGGTCAAGAAAACGTTGTTTTTACGGGCGGAGGCGGTGGCGTTGGGTTTGGAGGTGGGCGTGTAGTAGGGTGTACTTTGGCCCGCCATTGATATATGATGAAGTGAAGTTTTCAATAAGGTGTGTTGTGAGTAGATTGTTTGAGATTATATACAGAGGAGGAAGTGAGTTAAACTCGTGTGTGGTTTCTAGTTTTTTGCTTTTTATTTTTTGAATTAATTAATATTGAAATCAGGAAAATGGGAGAGTGGACTGGGGTAGGCTGGGCTGGGCCGCAACCGCGAAGAGTAGTGTTCCCAGTTAACTCTGGTGTTGTAATTTATTAATTAAGTTCTCAATTATTTTACTCCCATTATTTTTATTTATTAGGTAATTTAATAACTATTATAATTCAGATTTAAAACCTAATAACAGTCCTTTTGATCCAATAAAATTAGTTTTAAATATGTTCGAATTCCAGTATCTGAGTGTAATGCCATAAAAACTGAAGCGACATAACTTAAAACATCAAAGGTTGAATGGTTCCGAAGGACTTTAGGTGTTATTTCCACAAACACAAGGCTATGGACGGCGCATTGGAGGTAGTCTCGGCACTTGATGGTTGATACTTAAAGAACAATCACAACAAATTGGATCGAATCGAAAAATATGACCTAATCCCTAAAATTCAGGTTATAAATTGATGCCAACAGAATTGACAAACTAGGAAGCATGTTAGACACATTAAGTCCCTCAAGTTTGCATATGAACAAATTAGCTCGTCCAACTATCTAATGAGCATATTAGACTTTTACCAACCTTCAAAACAAATATTCTCGTTTCTGACTAGATGTTCTATAAATGTTATAAGCTTACTCACATTTTCAACATTCAAGGATCAATAAAACCATCTAGTCGTATCTATACACATTCTCAATCTACTTCTAGTTAACGAATGCAACTTTAGCATCCATTTATCATATTGTAACATGAAATCATGCCACTCAGATCAAATTAACTAATGGGAAAAACACCAAAATGACCATTGTTGACTTTGAAAATTGAGTTTTGATCAGCTGACTTTATTTGCATCAAAATGACATTTTCAACTCCGAGCTTAACTCCTAACCAATTTATTTGCACCAAAATGACCTTGACACATCATCATCTTCTTCAACTTTACTCTCCATTTTTTCACTTTCTCTCTCTCTCTTCACCTAAACCCAAAACCAACAAAGAAATCCGGTGACCATTTAACTCAACATTCCGGCCACTATACTCAACGATAAATCACGCGCGACCCGTCTACAAACTCCTCTCGATCATACGAACACAATGGGACTAGCCTTAACCACCGATGTGCACTGCCTCGAAAACACAATAATAATAGTGATATACACGTCAGTTCATCGGAATTTTGCCTAAAAAAGTACACACATTAATTTTAAAGATAAGGATATACACGTCTAATCCTGGCTATTAATTTTAAAGATAAGGTTAACGTTGATGATGAAAATGTAGACTGTTGATCGGAGATTCAGGTGTCTACCAAGTTGAAGATGGATCCGGCTCAACTCATCTTCAACCGTAAGTAGCTAGTTCAACCGGAACTACGAAGATCAACCGGAAAACTCAACTCTGAATGGAAATATCGACTTCAACCGGAAGATTGAACTTCAACCGGAAATTATGGAGTTCAACCGGAAAAACGACTTGAGCCGGAAGTTCCAACTTCAAGCGGAATTTTGGTCTTCAACCAGAGAACATGTTTCACTTCATCGTTCAACCGGAACTACGAAGATCAACCGGAAAACTCAACTCTGAATGGAAATATCGACTTCAACCGGAAGCTTGAACTTCAACCGGAAATTATGGAGTTCAACCGGCAAAACGACTTGAGCCGGAAGTTCCACTTCAAGCGGAATTTTGGTCTTCAACCAGAGAACACGGTTTCACTTCATCGTTCAACCGGAACTGTGATAGTTTAACCGGGATTCTGTCATCAAGCTAAAAATAGTTAGGTCCCTGTGTGTTTTATTAAGAGGCCCCTGAAAATGGATTATCAATGACTTAAATAGCTTAAAATCCGACGGAACAAGCTTGAGTTCCTAATGTACAAAAATGGCGGAAGGAGAATCGTTCGGAAGAGAGAAGAAGAAAGAGAATATGAAGATGAAACATTGGGTGTTGGGAAATGAAGTTCTTTTCTATATTAAAAACAAAAGAGAGGTTGATTGGCTTCTATAATTTATTGTCCGACATATGCATTTAATTCTATTTTTATAACTCATTATTATCCATCAAAAAATTTATTAATACACTTGGCTATTTAATTATAATTCGTTCAAAAAAAACTTGGATATTTAATTACAGATGAACGTAAATGAAGCCTAAATTCTCTTTCTTGTTAAATTTTTTTTTTTAATTTTATTGTGTTTTCATTATTACTATGTTTTAATAATAAACTACATACAAATAATTTTTAAAATTTTACTCCTAAAATGTAGCTAATTTTTTAAGGGCCAACGAAATAATAATAAAGTTTAAATTCTTCGAGACAGTGCACATCGGTGGTTAAGGCTAGTCCCATTGTGTTCGTATGATCGAGAGGAGTTCGTAGACGGGTCGCGCGTGATTTATCGTTGAGTATAGTGGCCGGAATGCTGAGTTAAATGGTCGCCGGATTTCTTTGTTGGTTTTGGGTTTAGGTGAAGAGAGAGAGAGAGAGAGAGAGAGAGAGTGAAAAAATGCAGAGTAAAGTTGAAGAAGATTATGATGTGTGAAGGTCATTTTGGTGCAAATAATTTGGTTAGGAGTTAGGCTCGGAGTTGAAAAGGTCATTTTGGTGCAAATAAAGTCAGCTGATCAAAACTCAATTTTCAAAGTCAACAATGGTCATTTTGATGTTTTTCCCTTAACTAATTAAGCATGTCTATCGGTGAAAAAGCTTTTATCATGAACAATGTCATGAGTTTATTCTGGAACCCTTTGAATAATGTATGCTTCATATTTTCATCAATGTTTGATTTTTTTTTTCCTTGAATAGTTCTACTTCATAGGTTTGGTAGAAGGCGCATAATGATGATTGATCCCCTGTTACACTTGAAGAGTTGAAGTTGATATGGATCTCTTGGTCATCTTGACAAGCCCATTCTATTACAAGTAATATGGGGAAGTTTTGGAGGGCCCAATCATGATTGGGCGGTTACTGCGCCAAATTTTGATTTATCAAGAAAATTGCATTTATTTGAAGAAAAATAATAATAGTGTTTTAACTAACAAGAAAAAAAAAACTAAGTAATAACAAACTAACTACTTTTTTTTCACAAGTAGTTATACAGTTCTAGAAACCTTTAATTACGCTATCACTACTTTCTAATATGCATGTAAAGAAAAACAAGGTTGGAATCTCAAACCGACTCGACTAGTGGGTGATCGTTTCTAGCCCACGGCCGGTCTCAAGAAAGAGCAATGTGAGCGACCATTTAGGTCCCGGCTTTTTGGAGGCCTGAAAATTTTAATTGTCTTTTTGTGACTACCTCATAAATATCGGTTTCATGTAAAGTTTAAAACAAAGAATGCTTAGATCAACTGACAAGGGCACAAGGTGGCACCCTGCCGGTTAATATTTGACTTGAGAGAGATTTAGAGGGAAATTTTTTGGGGTGAAATTTGATGGTGGCAAGTGTCAAATTATGTAATCATTTATTAGGTAGTAGAGTAGACGTTCTGTTACATAGTGCATGAAAAAATGCGTACAAGTTTAATGCTATAAGTAGTCTTAGCAAAACGACTGATTTGTATTATTTTGTACTGAATTAGTGTTTTTATAATTTTTATGCAAAACGCCATTTTTAATAATTTTGTACCTATATATATTATTAACTGTACATATTGATTTTGGAATTTAATAAAGGGTAAAAAAAAATTAGCCCCTTAATGAGTGTATTATATGTTTATTTTATTTAATCGTTGTATTTTAGGTTTATTTATTTGATATAAATATATTAAAAATAAATTGATGTAAGTATAAAATATATTGATTTAATCAGTTGTTATAAGTGATGTGCCGTTCTAAAAAAAAAGTTGTTATAAGTGATGTAAGTATAAAATATATTTATTCAATCAGTTGTTATAAGTCAGATGGTTTATGTAGGAAATGAGTTAAAAAGATAATTTAGTTCAACCCGATCCATTCACATCCATTCACGACACAAAATTCAGATTGTTTTGATGAATTGCTAGCTTTTCAATTTTTAGTGAAAGAAAATAAATAAATAAAAAGAAAAAGAAAAGAAAAAAATACATATATATTATCGGTATGTTCTCGTGAAATAAATTCATTTTCTTTAATTGGGCTTTTGTTTTGGGCTTGGCAGATACACAAGCAATTCGAAATTGGGAAATAATAAAAGGGGATTGCAATTTGCAAATTCGGGGAGCCACTTGGCTCTTGGACGGCGGCTAGGAGATATTAGAGGAGACGGTATGGTTGGGAGCCGGAGGCCGGTTCCAAGGAGAGCCGGGTGGTTCCGTGTGGCTCACCATATCGCGTGTAGCGGTTCCCCATCCAGGCTTCATTTTAGCGTTTCCAAATGGCTTCCGCAAGCCAGGCTGAGCTAGGTGATTTGATGATGATTTGTTATGATTTGGTGTGTGCTCCAAGAAGGGAACCACATGGCTCCAAGGGGCTTCCATACCCTCTCAATTTGGCTCCAAGGGCTCCCCAATCCATGTGGCTACCATACTGCCTCCCCTTAGGGGGACAGTGTGGAGCTCGGCTTAATACCTTCGGTTTTGGCGGTTTGAAGGGCTCCAGCGGTTACCACACCTTCTTATGCGGCTCCTTAGGCGGTTTGAAGGGCTTCATACCTTCGGGTTTGGCGGATTAAACAAGCCGAAGAAAACCAAGGGATTGGAGAGAATTTTGGAACTAAATTTCACACCAATATTGAAGCCGTTGTCACCCACCATCCCTACCATTTTGGCTTCAAATTTCTTCACCCCTTATTTCTCATGTGGCATTTTTTTATTGGATAAACCCATTAAAGCCTTAGGTTTCAATGTCAACCACACCACCCCTTAAAAACCATTTGCTTGGCATGAAAATCGAGAGCTAACATCAACCATTTTTGTTACCCCTTAAAAACCATTTGCTTGGCATGAAAATCGAGAGCTAACATCAACCATTTTTGTTACTTTGCTTTTGGATACATGAAACTATTACATTTAACAGTTAGTTAGTTCATGATCATCTACTTTCAATATATATATTTTGTAAGTGTTATCCTATTTATTTAACTTTAAATATATATGATTTACGGTGTGAGAAAGTTTGTATCATCTATATCCATGGTTGAGTGGTTTGTTATGTGATCATACCTAGTTGCAAGGTTAGTTTAAGATTTTGGATATTGATGTTTGATTATGCTATAGCGGGGTCTAAATCCAATCATTTAATTGGTAATTAAGTGAAAAATCATTGGTCTATTTAATTTGATTACCGATTTGTTTTACTGGTTTTGGTTTATTTACTTGTTGATCGTATAACTCTTAGGTACTTGCCAATTCTATTTCTATCAAACAAGTTGGGAGACCCCCCCCGCGCGTTGCCGCGGGGTTGAAAATGTAGAGTAATTCATAGAACATATAGTAAACATTAGGTCAAACATGCTTAAGAACATATATACTAAACAATTATACCATCATAATATTAACAGAGTAAAGTTTAACGAACATGAAACATACATTCTGTACGAAAATAAATTGTCAATTAAGAATGAAAGAACAATTTTCATTGCATATCGATTATGAGTTGTTTATATAATATCATCAGTCTTATGTTGACATGGCCACATAATTTACATTGTTGTTTTGTTGAAAAACGGTCGACGCTACCTTCAAAGGAGAAGAACAACAATGCAATCTTCTAAGAGAACACCAACTGAAGAAAATAACAGCCAATAGTATAGTCATTAGAAGATGCTATTGATAAGAACAAATAACTATAAGAAAAAAAAAAGTGAACATGTTTTAAGACGAAGGAGCAAAATATACCTGAGGCAAGAGTCACCTGAAATAAGACAAACAAAAAAACAGTTAGTTTTGTAAAGAAACAAAATACATAATGAAAGAAGAAATAACTGCAAATAGTCCACATATAGCAATAAAATTTTGAGAACTCTGGTAAAATCAGGTACAATTTTCCTAAAAATGACTAAAGAGACAAATTTATAAGCTGAGTTTAACCAAAGAACAGCAAGCAGAACATAAGATATCGAAAGTTATGGCAACGCCATCGACACATAAAACATAACATCCCGACGGTTCATTTCCTGCTATACTTTAGAATCTACAAATATAGCGCACAATTCTTTTTTTTGGCAGTAAGTAAGAACATATATATACTTGCTGCAGAAAATCATATCCAATTAAATTATATGGGCATCAGAAGATGCTAGAGGTAAGAACAAACAACTGCAAGATATAAACACACAACTTTGAAAACAAAAGAGTAAATATATATACCTAAATCTGAATGGTAAGCAACAGTTACGTGCAACAATAGGAAGTGAAAATAGTCAGCTATCAAAACAAAATAAATACATTAGATTGATGAGGTATTAAGTTAGCCATATGACGATGTTAGATTTGAATAAGTACTAACACTTTGAATAAAAATAACACCGACAAAAGATCAGATAACTTACTCATGTAACAACATAAAATCTCAATAAATTATGTGTAAAAGCAAGCATAATAGCATCACCTTTTGTTACCCTTCTCGCATAAGACAAACGGAATGGCCATCGGCTTGCTTTCTGCAGATAATCTTCACCGGTTGCCTCTAATAACTAACAACAATCATTTAATAAAAAACTAAAGCAGATAAACTAAACGAATGAATCACATCTAATAAAGAACTTATGTATAGAAATACCTCAACAATGCCCTGGTACTCATCATCCATTTCAACCTTCTTCAAAACTCGGCGAGCCATAAGAAGGCCAAAACACGGCGCCAATAAGCTAAAATTGAAACAACAAAAAAGAGATGTCAATAGCTTAGTTTATTAAACACCATAAAATGTAGATGGTATATGAAAAATAGTAAAGAAAACAAAACCACAACATAGTTTGTAACCCCACTTTAAGACCATAGTGAGGAAGCTCATGAGAATAGGCTGCTGCAAGAATAATATCGCCAGCAATGGCTGGCACATATGACTTCTGTGGTTATATACTTGTTGATCTAAAAACATCATTTATTATTAGGAACAAATAACAACTCTAAATTCAAGCAATGTCAAAAGCAGTTTCAGTCTCAAAAAGGCTTTACAAAGTTGAGGAATAAAAGAAGACTTACATCACATGACATATAAGTATTTAGGTGTGTTCTACTTGTTTTTGTCCTGGTTAATCAATCCGACGCTAACATGGTAATCAAATTTGCCCTCTGCATCAAGAAACAACCAAATAGTTAAAAATAAACAGGAATCATAAATTTCTCATGTGAAAATCAAGAACATATAATTAGAGGAATACATGATGTTAACACTAACAAATGTGATGAGTTCATCTTATTTTCTTTGTATCATTGGTCTGTGATGAATTCTTCTTATTTTTTTCTCATGGATCGCCAAAATGGATCTCATTACACAGTTATTACACGATTAAAAAAATATTGATAATATATGAGTGAATGACATTGACTTGTTGTTTACCCTCTAAATATACATGGGCCAAAACATACTGATGTGAAGATCATATAACCTAAATAACATAAATAAATACATACCTAATGTTATTTGGTTAACAAAATAAAACCCTTATTTTAGTTCTGTGTTGATTTGGACTGTCGTTGCTTTCCCTTTTTTTCTTGGTAGTATATCCAATCCAAATGACCATTATTTGTTTTTGTTGTGTGTTTGACTGATTCAGTACTGATTTTGGTTCAGAAATAGTTGAATTCTTAACATGAGGTTTCACATCCAAACACCTTTACCCTTAATGCTGTTTACCATAAATGTGTTTGACTGATTCAGTACTATTTCTTTACCCTTAATGTGTTTCTTAACATCAGTACTGAATTCTTTACCCGTATCGCGATTTCAGGAGGATCAAAGCGAAATTAGAAATACAGTCGAGATACAGGAACAGATTGAAAGTTAAGAACCTGACTTGCGTATCGATCCAGTTGATTGTGTCTCTCTGAGAATTTTAAGTTGTCGATATCAACGGCGTCCAATCGACCCCTTTTTTCCACCACAAACTTCCTTCAAATCAAACCCCATTTTCTCCCCCCTCACGTTCAATCAATTCACCTTCTTCTCCAAATTAGGGTTTTCTGGGATCTGCAACTCATAATTTCACCCAATTTCATCCTCATAAAACCCTAATTTCGGACGAAGCTGAAACAAATGAAATCGATGATAACCAAATCCTGCGGGTTGACGAAACCTAATGAATCGATGGAGAAAAGAAGTAGAAAAGAATATGCAAACCTGAAAACCCGAGAGCCTCAAACAGCATCGGCAGGAGATCTTCAAGAGCAATAAATCGGAATCAATTAGCTAAGATCTATGAGACGGCTGGTTAGACACTTGTTCACCCTAGCCAAACATAAATACGCTGGCCACAGCCGAAGAAAATCCGGCGGCCACCATCTGTCGCACCACGGAAATACCGGCCACAGCCGAAGAAAATCCGGCGGCCAGAGAATAGTGTGGAGGCGAGAGTTTTATAATCTGAAAACCCTAAAGTAGTCTCCCCACAGTTTTAAAAACCAGCCGTGGTTACCCACAGAATTACCTGGCAGAAAAAGCACGCGTCCCTTTCCTCTCAATCCACTGTACACGCGTTATGGTTCTCCCTCTCTCAGAGAGACTGGAGTCTTCCAGACCATTCTACACATTGTAATATTTATAAATATAATAAAATTTAAAGGGTAGAAACTGTCATTACCTTAAAGTCTTGTGGCTAAATTATGAGAAACAAAATCTATACTATTCAACCTCAATTTGCAATGTATATTTATATAATTC
>JBCNJP010000019.1:942351-1008317 GCA_039602395.1 Deinandra increscens subsp. villosa
CAAGAGATGAACCGTATACAATAACAATACTTGTTTAAATGATTAGATAAATATACTCATGGTGCTGTGGTGTGGTGTTGTGGTCACGTTAGCCATGACTGGACGACACCAAAGTATCACATAGAAGGGGGTATGGTGGTGTGGTTTTCTTATATGGTGTTTGTTTAGTTTAAACAAAAAAAAAACAATAATAAATGTCATCAATTGATTGGATCGTCCTTCCCTTCACCGGCGTCAAACCTTTCGCGTGAGTTCACCACACCGCCTCATCACACGGATGGGGTGGTTCACCGCGCTGCTATACCGGCGCCAACCCACTTCGCGCGACCCATATCGGGTACTCTAATACATATAATTTTACGTTTTTTTTTTACTGGTGTTGTCTAAATTTGGTGGTCTGAAATCTGGGATGATTATGTCAGATATTTTCTTTTTCCGTTCAAAATAGATCCTAAAAAGTCAACACTGGCTTTTGTCACAACTGCTACCTCCCAAACACACTTTCCTCTCCCTCCCTTCCCCTCCACTTGGGAGTTGGGACCTGTTCATCTTCACCGGCCAAGGTAACTCTTTTACTTCCATAACTTCTTTTTATCTCTTTGATTCTGTATGTAAAGTCCTCAAATCTACAAACCCATAACATGGATTTTGAATATACGGTTGCTAATTCTTATAGTTTGTTGTTTGGAGACCATAAGCTGTTGAAGATATACCTGTTCACTGTTTTGTAAAGCTTTCTGTTCGATATAGAAAAACCCTAAATTATCCTAAAACCTTTTTGCTTCTTTATAGTTTATGTGTTTGTGCAACATATAATTGTATTCATTTGCAGAATCTTTTTTCCGACCATGAGTAGAGACATAGAGACCCATGATCATTCTTATTTAAACGGCACTTTTCCGGCTGATATTCCGGAGAATTTGCAAGAATTTTTGCCTCAAGATGAAGAAGGTCTTACTAATGAAGAAGTAATCTTGCAACAGGTTATTTGGTTATTTCTTCTTTTACAAATCTTAGCAAATATATATGTTAGATTACCATTCATTCTATATATGAATTGAAGTTGAATGCAACAGGCATGTGTCTATCAATCATATCAAGAAAATGAGACAAACAGCAATAGTGTTGTTTGTAGTGATGATGATGATGATCACAAAAGTGATTCAACAAGTTATTCAGAAGATGATGATGAGGGTGTGATTTCTCAAGAAGCCATGGATGAAGCTTATGCTAGATCCTTGCAGGAATTGGGAGAGGAGTTTGATGAGTTCTTCATAGCAGAATTCAACTCCATTCCTCCTGATGATCATTTGAACCAAGATCATGACATAATTAATCCTGTTAATATGGGATACGAGGTACAACTACTGAATCTTACAAAGCAACTTGAAAACTTCACTTGAAATTATGAAATCTTTTTTTGTTTGTTTGTTTGTAGGAATTATTAAACCTAACTGAAACAGTTGGAACAGAGAATGTAGGATTATCAGCATCACACATTTCCCGGTTACCAATCTCCATCTACACATCAGGAATAATGTTTTCAAATAACAAGCAGGAGGAAAAGTAAGAATTGAACTTTTAGTTTCCCTCTAAATTATTTCATTGCATATATAATCAAATATTGGATTTACTTAGGTGCGTGATATGTCAAGAGAATTTGAGATTTGGGAAACGGATGATTACATTGCCTTGTAGTCACTGGTATCACCGAAAATGCATCGCCGAATGGTTAAAGCTTAAGAAGGTGACATGCTGGTTGTGTTTCTAAAATCTCTTAAAATTTGTTCATCTTAATTAATTTGGTTATAATTGAGGGTTTGTATATCTTTGTTCTCAGAATTGCCCTATTTGTCAAAAGGAGGTGGTTGTGGTTCAAAAACAAACAGAGTACTGCTAAGGATTGACTCAACCAACACTCCTAATACCTAAGAAGGTGACATGTTGGTTGTGTTTCTAAATCTCTTAGAAATTGTTCATCTTAATTTGGTTTTAATTGAGGGTTTGTATATCTTTTTCTCAGAATATATTGCTCTATTTGTCAAAAGGAGGTGGTTATGGTTCAAAAACAGAGTGCTAAAGATTGACTCAAACAACATTTCTAATACCAGAAGATGATTGTGTTTTTCTCTCTTTGGAATTACTCAAATATTTCCTTAGATTTGGTATCTAGTATATTCGGGCTGTTGAAAACTTGAAATGACTTTTTCTGTTTTACATGTAGATAAACATAAAAGAGAAAGCTTTGGTTGCCCTTAATCAAATGGTTGAAATTATATAAAGTTACCTACTTATGTTCAATATTACTTCACATCACTACAAGAAAAAAAATGGCTTTTTACACTAGGTAAGTGTCACCAAATGTGTAGTAAGGTTATCTATGTCTTGCCTAGATGCGCATAATAGGTTCACGTTTTGTGGCCATTCATGCTATTAGGCAGTGGTGGATCCAGAGTATTTTTTGAGCGGGGATAAAAACACTGACCAGCTCAAAATCAAGTCGGGTCAAATGGGTTGGATAAAAAATTAAGTTGGGTCAAAACAAGTGAAAGAAAATATAAATTATATGAATATGAACATGAATTAGAAGTGAAGTTTACATTAACTACGTACTAGAATTAATATACAAAAGAGATCCTAAAAGTTGAAAGCTTGAACTAGCATTTTCATTTTGTTTTTTTCTCCCTTTCCTTTCTCACTCTTTGTTGTTGATTACAAAGGGAACTTTCAAGTTTTATGTCAAGGGACCTGTTTAAAAAGACGGAAAATTTACTACTAGTCCGATGAAACTCAGTGAGGGTATCGCCTCCCGCTCGACTATATATAGATCCCTCCCTGCTATTAAGTACTTTTAACAGCAACGACAAGAGGTATGGCGGCAAAACTATGATGACAAGATCCACGATTGTATCGTCACAAAGATAATGGAAAGAGAAAAATATATAAAACCTACTTTATGTGTTGCTTATAGGTTGACACGACATGAACCTGGAAATATTGTGTCATACATATGAACACAAAAGCCCGACATAAATGTTTATGACTTGACAAAAAATGACCCGTTTCACTAGAATATTTTCATTTTTATTTCCTCACATATTGATGCTTAAAATCACAATTTTATAACAAAAAGTACAAATGTATATAAAAACATCATACTTTGGTTATAAATTTTAGCAAAAAATAAAATACCACTTTAATTTCTGACATAAATACATTTAAAAAATAGAATAAAACATAACTGAGTAAAACGGGTTAACCTGTCGGGATGACACGAACACGGTTTGCAGATTCGGCCTAAACCTATTTATACTAAAACTAAACCCATGAACTTGGTGTTAGATTTGTGTCTTTTCAGAAACAAGATTTCTAGCTCGCACATTGCCACGGGGACCGAACGCTTAAAGTATTAAGCTTATTACCTAAAAAGTATGTTATAAGACTACACCTGTTACACCACTAAGTTATTTGCTAAACTTATCCCATTCGTATAAAAAATAAAAGAAGTATTAAAAATTTAGAAGAATAAGAAAAAAACTTATTTTAGTGACATAAAAAAGGAAAAAAATGAATGAGGGCAAATTCGTCTTCACCTTATTTTATTCTATTATTATTATTTAATAATTATCTATTTATTTGTATATTATTATTATTATTATTATTATTATTATTATTATTATTATTATTATTATTATTATTATTATTATTTTCCCTGTTAACTTCTTTATTTATTATTATTTTTTTGGTGTTGTGTCCCTTATGGTTTCGGAGTTGGGGATCTCTCTGAAATCAGCCTTTCTACCTTTACGGTACGAGTTAAGGTTGTCTACATCTCACCCTCCCGGGTTTGTTGTTGTAATTTGAAGGGGAAAAAGAATAAAATAGTAATTTAACTTTGAAGTTCTCAAATGTATATAGATAGTTAGGGTGGGGATATAGGGCTGTAAACAAACCAAACGAACACGAACGAGACATGTTTGTGTTTGTTTGTTAACATGTTATCGGGCCATCAAACAAACACGAACAAATAACCGAACAAGATTTTTTGTTTGTGTCCGTTTGTTAACCAAAGAGCTTTGTTCGTGTTTGTTTGTGTTTATTTGTTAATTATTTACATGTATGGTCAAACGAAACAAACGAAACAAACGAACCAAACAAACCAAACACAGTCACAAATAAATCAAACGAACATAAATGAACCAAACAAACAAACACATATATGCTTACATAAAAACAAATATCATTCATCCAAAGATCATAGTAGAAACTCAAAAGCCATGATTTAAAGATAAATCATCTATCCAAAGTTCATATGTCAAACATAGTCCCATGCACATTTAAAGATAGAAAAACAACAATCTAAATCCGAAGTACATAAATATTGTTAAGTGTAAAATGTAAATTATAAATATTAGAGGTATGCGATGGCCATAAGTATTT
The DNA here is from genome assembly GCA_039602395.1 of Deinandra increscens subsp. villosa. Taxonomy (NCBI): domain Eukaryota; kingdom Viridiplantae; phylum Streptophyta; class Magnoliopsida; order Asterales; family Asteraceae; genus Deinandra; species Deinandra increscens. Next base: position 946,792 of record JBCNJP010000019.1, read on the forward strand.
TTAAAACCGAAAGGAAATTAGAGAATATCCAAAAGGAGATTGGAGGATTGTAGCCGTATGTTGTTAAATGTAAAATGTAAATTATAAATATTTTAAATAAAATGTAATTAAAGTAGTAATATTAACAAACAAACACAAACGAACAATACGAACAAACATAAATGAACGTTCACGAACACAACTGAACGAACGAGGTCTCTTTTCATTTTCGTTTGTTAAGCTAAACGAACAAGATTTTTTGTTTGTGTTCGTCCGTTTAGTAAACGAACGAACACAAACGAACTCCCGCCCGAACGGTTCACGAACATTTCATTTAAATTTCGGTTCGTTTACAACCCTATGGGGGTATGGTTGAGAGGAAGCCTTGAGGCTTCAAAATTTTAAGCCAATTAGATGATGCCAAGTTGCCAACTCAAATTAAAAAATTAGTAGTTAGGGTGGGGGTATGGTTGAGAGCAAACCTTGGCGCACAACATACACGCCGGAAAATAGCGCATGAGGGGGGTGGAGATGGCAGATGGCGCCGCCATCTTGGCATCAAGGAGCACCACGCCACCCATACCGGGTGGTCTAAGGGCTCCATGTGAAAAAGGGGTGTAGTAGATGGGTCTATAAAGCCTCTATTTTAAAAAAAAACAACAACCAATTAGTCAAGAACTTGGAACCATGAACCAATCACAAGCAAATGAGCGGGATGCTATGTTCATAACACCGTGGAACAATTTTATCCTAACAACGCCCCGGAGACGGTGTAGCCATATAGGAACGCTATTAGCCTCAAAACATCCCATTACACATAACTTAAAAAAATATATTAACTAAAACGAAAAGAAACTACCCACTAGTCCCATTACTCTTATGCATGGAGGTACGTACGTATCAACGACCCTACTTCACCAAGCAGTTATAATTATTAAATTCAAAAGAAAACAAAAACTGAAAATTGTGATTATAAAATAATTTTTGAAAAATGTATATATTAAAGTTAAATTAATCATGGATAAAAACACAGCACATGTGGACGATATACTAAGGCCATGGTTCTAATCATTCGGACGACTTTGCGGTGTCAGTGGACACACACGTCCCACAAAACTTGCTACCCATGTTTTACGTTGTATCCCCTCATATTTTGGATTTATTTTTTTAGTTTATAAAAATACAACAAAAAGTTTATTTTTATCTTATTATTATATTTATTTTTTTAAGAATTAAGAATGAGGAGTAATTTTATTGATTTATAATTGAACCAAAATTATATTCTATATTCGAACGATGTATAACTAATGACCGAAATATGGTTTAAGATTTTTATATAAGCCAATAAATTAATCAGAAATGATTATTGCCATGCTATCTATATGTAAATCATAAACAACCGTCTCAGTTTTTAAACTTTAATTTTATAATGTTTGTGTTTTTTAGACTTTTGAAATAAGAGTGTCATGAGCTGTTGTCTGACTTCTTCAAGCCAAAAATCAAGGTTCTGATGTGTTCAGTATTTTATAGCCACTCTAAAATAAAAATGCATTCACTCTTAAATTAAATAATATGTTTGGTCACTGTGATATATTAAAAAGGATAAAGAAAAATTTAAAATAACACATATAAATAGATCCTCTATATATACATGTTCATATAATAAGAATGCGTGATACACGTTTGTCAATAATGTCTTCAGACTCCTACACTACCCTCCCTTAACTTTTCACACACTCTTTCCTTCCTACAAAATCAATATATCCTTCATTTGTTCACAATGAGCTAACTAACTATCATACTTTATTGACACGTTTGTTTCAATTATGGGATCTGGGTTTTCCGCGGCTAACAACGACGGATCTGAACGAGCTCTCGGTCTCGGAGACATACCGGAGAACTGTTTGGCTATCGTTCTCGGTAACTTAGACCCACCGGATATCTGTAACTTGGCAAGAATCAACCGATCTTTTCACCGGGCATCGTCTGCTGATATTATATGGGAACCCAAACTGCCTCAAAACTACCGGATCCTTGCTGAGAAACTAATGTTTTATAAAGGAGGGAGTTGTGAGTGTTTGGGGAAGAAAGATATATATGCTGGATTGTGTTGTCCCGTTCGCTTCTCCGGTGGTAGAAAGGTACGACTTTTTAATATCTCTCTCTCTATATGTCTGTCATCAGTGACGGATCTAAGATTTTTTTAGCGATCTCGATCTGCTTAATTGTCCGTCATGATCACATTCACACACACAAAACACTCAAGATAGCTAGTAATTAACTAATGGAGGTAGGTGTGCATGGTGCAGGAAGTGTGGATGGATAAAGAAGGAGGAGGGATTTGCATGTTGGTTTCTTGGAAGGGGATGAAGATAACAGGCATTGATGATCGTAGATATTGGAGCTATATCCCCACCCTTCAATCAAGGTTTTAATAATTTGTTTTTCTTCTATCTTAATTAATTTTAAAGAATAAAAACACATATTATATCATTTAGATTTATACTCATGAGATCTTAAGAAAGCCTAGTATTTCCTAATTAATTTGATCTAACAACTACTTCGATATGATTATTAGAAAACAGTTGGAGCTTTTAGTTAATCAACATTTCTAATTTCGGTCAACAATTATCAGTATTTGTTTCTTGTGTACATTAATTAAATAATTTATCATAGTTAATCAACACTTTTGAGGCAATGATTAATTAATTAGTGTACGTAATGTTATCTAAATATCAGTAGTATACGTACATGATGAGATACTCTATACGTACTGGAGTAGCTCAAGCTCTTGCTTGACTCAACTTAGATCGAGTAACTACTTACACCTATTTTCAAGCGAAAAAGTTCAAATTTGCTTTCCTTTTAAAAGATAATATTTGTGAGATTATTTGTGGTTTATATGTTTTTTTATTTAATTTAATTTTGGCTGTTTACATCATATCATTGATCGATCATGATCACTCTATCAAAGTATCAATAGCCAAAACATAACATTATATATGGTAACAAAATAAATTTGTAGCCTTGCCATATTTATGAATTGACTGAGTACCACATTAGGGGTTTTAAACCAATGTTTCAAAAACTAGATTGACACGGCCGTTTTGACCAGTCGAATCAGTGACTAAATTAAGACGGTTTAGGCATGGCTAGTTTAATCTACTTCCGATTTGAATTTTAACTTAGCGGTTCTTACGGTTTAACTGGTATAAACCCAGAATCGGCCCGCTTATTAAATCCTTTTTCTAAAAGTCACGCTAAAAATAAAAACGTTATTGTAACGTAATTTTCTTTTTAACCGTATTTTTTAAAAATATTTTTGTAGTCTTAGATGAACAAGAACTTAATGCATACGTACAACACTCTAATCTAATGTAGTTTATTTTTTATAAATATAATTTGATTAAAACTTATATTGATGTTTTATAGATAATTGTAATTTATTTAAGACTTTATTGAAGTCTTTTTCAATATTTGTCGTGTTTGAAAGTTAATAAATTGTATATTATAAATTTACAAGTTTGAATAGTCAACTCGATTCGACCTTCCAGGTCAACCCGTTACACTTTTTTTAACACAAGTCCGGTCCGTTTAAATCCGGTTTTAAAACATTTTTAAAACATTTTTGTAACGTATTAGTGATCTTTAACATGGATAGCCATCTAATTAATCATGCTTAACCAATAAATAGCCATTAGTTATTTGTTTATTATTTTGTGATTTGAAAATGCCCGATAATAACTGACAGCTTGCAGATTGCTCCCTATGGGTCGATCGATATCGAAATGAATCTTCATAGAAAACAAAAATGAATTTCTTAAATTATTATCTATTTTATTTATATTCATTTATACACCAATATTTTCTCTTACAAATAACTAGTCAACCGCAATCGCTTGGTTATGATTTCAAGCAATATCCCAGTATCCCCTTTAGGACATTATCAATTATAATTTATATTTTAATAATGTTTTAAGTTCATTTTTTAAAATTTTGACGATTCAAAATAGATACAGCTAGTCAATATTTAACAACATGCATTGGATCTCCCACGTTGAATCTTCAACAACACATAAAAACGCATTATCTTATTCCTATAGTTTATGTACCAAACTAAAATAAATTAATTTCAAAGTGGATATAAATTGACCACACTCAAAACTTTACCTTAAAATAAAATAAATCCGATTCTTTGATTATCAATGCATTATCTTATTCAATTCCTATAAGGCTATAATTTATGATGTACCAATGTCGTTGTGCACAAAAGCATGTTCTTTTAAAGGGTTGACAACATTTGATTAATTAACGTACATATTTCATGAATTAACAAATTGCAGATTTCACTCCATTGCGTATCTTCATCAGATTTGGTGGTTAGAAGTAGAAGGAGACTTGGAGTTTGAATTTCCATCTGGGAGATACAGCCTCTACTTCCGCCTCCAACTCGGGAATCCATCCAACAATTATAAGCAATGCCCAACTACCGCTCAGCAAGTCCATGGTTGGAACATCAAGCCCGTTCGATTTCAGTTTTCGGTATCCAACGGTGAGCATGCAGCATGTGAACATTTTCTGAACGAGGAAGGGACTGGGAGATGGCTACATTATCATGTTGGGGATTTTGCGATTGAGGACTCGTTTAGACCCACGAAAATCAAGTTCTCTATGACACAAATCGATTGTACCCACCAGAAAGGTGGGTTGGCATTTGATTCGGTGTTCATATGCAGCAGTAGTTAGTATACTTAATTGAAATACGAAGGTGACGTGAAAGAATTAATGTTACTAGTATGCTTGTAATTAGAAGTTATTTGATGTATTAAAAAGATGATTATGAAATGTTTAGATGGTATCAAAACGATCATATGTTCATCAAACATAACACAATTGATATGAAGGGGCATGAAAAGTTGTTTGACCAGTGATTTTAATTTAATTAATTTTTTTTTTCAGAACGTTCATAAGTTTAACTTTTATATTTTAATATAAAAACTACACCATAGTATATATATTGTTATATATAAGAACAAAAAAAGTTAAGCTTTTTAGCTCGTTTTGTTTTTAGTATGTCAGTGTGTCTTTTTATATGTTATTGTATTTTCCTAAACACCATTATGTTTTTCTAAAATAATTAATTCTAAAAAGCACAATTGTAAAATAAACACCATTATGTACTTTTAAGTATGAGTGTAAAAGTTTATGTGATTTCTACTGATTAATGCAATATTATGATACATATAGGAAAATACAGTAGGAATACAAGATTAAAATCGAAAATTAGGATCGATGTAAATTCAATAAACAGAGCCGGGCACCCTTGTTACAATCACCTTTTACCGATTTCATTTTGATCCGATTTCATGGTTTGTGGTTTCAATCTGACAACTACTCTGCATTGCATGCAACTCATGAGGTGAGAATGCAGAGCACGGGCTTATATAATAATAACCACAACGGCTCTTCACACCATGAGATTTTGGAACTAAACTAGCTACGGATGTTGTTATTGATCACGAATGCACCGATTCACACTCCGTATTTCAGATCGATTGAAAATGATGATGGTACCCAGATTGAACCATTAAGATTAGTGAACAGCTTTTGGTGGCGGTGGTGAATTGGTTGAACGATTTTGGTGGCGGTGATGGAACTTAAATCTGGAGCTTGGTGGTGATCGATTTTGGCGACGGCGGAAGAACTTAAATCTAGAGCTTGACGATGGATGATTTTGGTGGCACTGATAGAAAATGATGATTTTGGTGGAACAAAGGAATTTAATCTATGTGTATTTTTTTTAAGAGCAATTTAATCCATCTAAAATTGGAGGAGGATTGAGGGTATAATTGGTATTGTGTTAAAATTATTAAATACGGATAAACATACATCAATTAATTTATTAATTAATTAATTATTAACTTAACTATATAATTGGTATTGTGTTAAAATTATTAAATACGGATAAACATACACCAATGATCTCTAGCCCAATTGGCTAGAGGGAGGTACCCAAGACATTATAAATGGAAGGTCTTTGGTTCAAGTCCCACTTGTAACAAAAAGTAATAAATGGGGGTTACAGGTTGGGTCAGGGGGTTTTCTCACCAGTGGTGAGTTTCCTCCTGATGGGAGTTGGAGATGATCGGGTGGGTGGGTAATGCCCCCGTCAATGATTTAAATTTGCCGTTCAAAAAAAAAAAGAGGGAACAGGTGTGGTAGGGTGTTTGCGTTGACGTTTTCAACCTTTTTTTCCTAATCTTTTTGGCATCTACGTGAGCGTGAGCAGGAACAACAAAACGGAAACAATTGGGCTGGACTTATGGATTTGGGCCAGAATCAAAAATTTAAAGAGATGGTCAAAAGAGGGAACAGGTGTGGTAGGGTATTTGTTTTGACTTTTCTACCCAGAATAGAACAGTTTACAATATATACTATAAAAAAAGTACTATACTAGAATTTGACCCGTCCGTGCATTACGGCGGGCCATCCGTTTATGACTTAACAAAACGAACACGTTAACATTGCGCGAACCACCCGTTTATGAAGACAAACACGAACATGTTAACATTATGAATAAAACGAACACGTTAACATTGCGCGAGCCACCCGTTTATGACGACAAACACGTTAACATTATGACTAAAATAATAGGTATGAAGCATTAAGAAAGTAATAGATACAAAGTAACCACATATCATATCACTTACAAATGAAATTAAGTACACAACAAAAAAACCAATTAGAAAAATACCTATCAACCATCCTACCATCTTAAAAGAAACCACATTTCATATAACCTAGCAATGGAATTAAGTACAAACCAATAAGAAAAAAAATCTTACAACCATGCCACCATCTTATATCCAATATTCTTCCAAAGTCCAACATATTATTGAGGTAAAATTTAGTATTTTTTTAAAACTTAAATAACCTTCGATCGAAACCATATTACTTTTTACTATTTTAATGAATTCATTAACATAAAACGGTAGCCACATTCATTTATTGAAGTCTATGACATGCATTATTTCATCTAGTCATATCACATCCCCATGTGCTTTATTCCGTTTAGTCGTTTCACATTTACAATTCAGTTATTCTAATTTTCATATTTGCAATTCAATTGTTCCTGGTAGTACGTATCACTACACAAACCAAACTGATATGTACTGATGTATAAATAGATGATCTTGAATCCACATCATAAATTTTTCACTATGGATAACTTTACTAAGAGACCTGACTTTAAGCGGTCACCAACCAAACGAAACCTTTCAACACTATTATTCAGTGGGGGCCCTGAGAATGTGCAATATGTGCGACGGAACACGATCCATCATTTTCTAAGGTCCATATATTTAAAATTCTTTTATATATATTATAAATATGAAGGATTAAATCAATCAATTTGCTATTAAAAATGCTAGAAGATCTGTACGATTTGTCGGTTAAATACTTAGAATGTCATTTTAACTATAATTTCTTATGTTTATTGTTATAACTTATTTTTTGTTGCATTTAAACTTTTTATATTTGCAGTTTTATTTTCGAATAGGGCTCATTTATTTAGCTCGAATAGGACCTCAAAAACCTCAGGACCGGCCCTGCTAATATTCATATGTATCTAGTTATAAAAAAATGAGTTTTACTCATATATTTATTATTTAATGTAAAATTATATAATTTTTAGGACTAAAAAGATGAAATAATATACAATATAATTTTGGATTTTGAATTTTTAATATATCTAATGAATGTTATTACATATAATATATAGTCGTATAATTAACATGTTATCTTAGTTGAATTGATAGTTACTTACTCCTTAATTTCTTTAAAGAAAACTAAATTGGGCATGTTAATCTACTATATAGGTAAAAAAAAAAATAAGATAAGAGCACCTATTTAGAGTTGAGTTACTAAATTGAAACAAATAAAAAATAAGTGATTTAAATGTAACAAAATTGAAACTTGGCTCATAATGTAGAAAGTTTTCCCTCTAATAAAATACAAATGAAAATGACAACATGAAACTAAAATATTAAAAACAATATGCAAAAATAGTTTGTGATTCTCAACACCAAAGTGTAAAAAAAGGAAAACAAACAACAATTTGCCATGTCTTGAAATGAAGAGATAGTCATATTAGGCTAAAAAGAACACTAAAAAAATCAAGAAAAATGTCACGTCGTCAACAAAATAAATGTTAGAAACACATTTCACCCGGATTGGCTTCGAATAAATTTTCATATTTATCTATTTTTAACTATGTTTGTTTTGTTCTTTTAACATTTACTTTTGGGTTTTCTGTGTTTTTATTATGTTTCGTCAATGAGTTTCTTTTTTCCTTTTGTTTTTTTACTTAACTTCTTTGCACTTTTTCAATGTTTTTTCTTCTGTGTTTATGTCCTTCTTTATTATCGGCTTTTGGAGTAACAATTATATAAAATACTAATGAGAAAAATTAAAATGAAAAACAAATGTTGGAGTTTTAATAAATATTGTACCAAAAAGTCAGGATAAAAAATAATCACAAAACATCATCGTGACGATCTAAAAACTGAAAAAAGTAAAAGGAGAAAAAGTTTTATGTATGTTGTTAAATCTCTGACTCGGTTAACATTTAAATAGATTAAAATACTAGGCCAACGTACAATATAACACTAGTTTTAGAACGTAATGGGGTTAATATTATTTGGATAAATACATTTTAGATCACACAATTATATACATGATAAAATCAAATTGTAATTTGGTTTGGTAGTTGAGTTTTTCTGAGATTGTGATTTTAACTTTAAAAAAATGATAATTAATTTACTTGTATAAAATAGAACACTTGAAGTAAACCATTTATTCAGGGGCGCAGGATATAAGGTTTTTGGGAGGCAGGAGGCTGGATCCGGTTTCGACCCCCCATATTAGTTGTGAAATTTTTTTATATATCTAATCAAACTAAAATTGATCCATTATATTTTCCATAAGCCCATCTACTCTAACTAAAACCCAACCCATATTATTTTTCAATTAGCCCATTAAAAAAAAAACAAAAAAAAAAACAAAAAGAAAATCAGTAAATCACGTAATACGTGATCGTGTACGTGACGTTCCAATTTCCTTGTTCCATCTCCGATCGACCGATCCAGCCTCCTGCCTCCCAAAAACCTCCGATCTCCACGGTGACCACTCTTCCGGTTTCGACCCCCCATATTTATATAATACTAAATAGTAACTAACTTATATACTTGCTATCTTTTATAACAGGTTACAACTTGCATTGGTTAGTGTCTCAAGGGAAGTTGATCCGGTACATGAGTTCTTTACAAACTTAAGTTTTGTAATAAATGTGGTTTGTGCTTCTAGTAAGCGTCACGATGAGTTACAAAAGGCGAAGGCAGATGAGATTAAAGAATTACTAGAGTTGGGTGAAATCAAATCGGGAAAAGGAAAAACCAGGTCAGGACATTGAAACGGGCAGGGGATACACGTTGGGGTTCCCATTATAATTCCATTTGTAGTTTGGTTGACATGTTTGATGTCACCCGGACTGTTCTCAAGGGAATAATGGAAGACACTACTCGTAATACCCGTGTTCAACGAGGAGATGCTAATATAGCTTATACTTACTTGAAGTCATTTGAGTTTGTATTTGTTCTTCACATGATGAAAGAGATGATGCAAAAGACTGATGCACTTTGTCAAGGATTACAAAAAAAATCCCAAGACATCCTTAATGCAATGAATTTAGTAAAAGCCGCAAAGGTTAGTCTAAATGATCTTAGAAATGAAGGATGGGATTCTTTAATTGAGAAAGTTATTTCTTTTTGTCAAAGATATGACATAGAGCAGCCCGATATGAGTGCTCCATATAAATCTTCTCGGTATCGGCCTCGCAAAAAAGATCTTCACTTTTCGTTTGAACATTTTTACCGAGTAGATTTGTTTATGGAGACATTGGATAAGCAAATACATGATTTGGATTATAGATTCAGTGAGCAATCAATAGAGTTGTTATCTCTTGGTTCGACTTTATGTTCAAAAGTCATTAATGTTGATCACATTGTTCTTCTTGTTGAGAAATATTATCCTACGGACTTTACTAAGCAGGAGATAAATCATTTGAGAGGTCAATTGGATAGTTTGCAAGTTGAAAGGAAAATTGATGTCAAGCTAAGTAAGATAGGAACCCTTTCTGATCTCTGCCAAACACTTGTAGAATCTGGAAAAAATGACATGTACGATTTGGTTGAAAGAGTGTGTCGGCTACTCTTGACACTTCCGGTTTCGACTGCAACAACAGAGAGGGGATTTTCGGCAATGAAGATATTCAAGACTCGCCTACGCAGTAAGATGTCAGATGATAATCTAGCAAACAGTATGATGATTTACATTGAAAAAGAAATTGCTAACATGTTTGATGCGGATTCCATAATTGAAGAATTCAAGGATCTTAAAGGTCGAAGGGCTGAACTCTGACAGGTACCAACCGTTTGTCTCCTTTTTAATGTTTACTTTTGTTGGACAAATGTTTAGATTTTACTACTTTTTAGTGATTGAAACTTCTTCGTTTACTTTAATAACATTTTTATTTTTGACCCGACCCGAATCGAAACATCGACCCGACCCGAATCGAAACTTCTTTGCCGTTAGGAAAAAAAAATTAGATCCCGACCCCCCACTAGTTTTTTTCAAGCTTCGCCACTGCATTTATTCCAATAGTTTGTTGTTGTAGTGACAAAGATATGATCATCTGGTGTCCAAGGTGGTGTTTGTTTTTATGAAAAAACTCTTCCTGTCATCTTATGTCTGCGTCGCGTCAACCACGCATAGACATTTAGGTCTGCAAACTATTTGTTTTTTAGAAGACGTTTCATTAAAAAATATTTGTGCAGGCTCTTATTTATGCAGATATTGTCCAGTCACTTCTAACATTTTCACATCTTCTAACGTTCTCTTGAAACTGTTTTTTTAATAAAAAAACCATTTTTAAACAGTTTTTTTTCTTAAAAACGTTTCTAAACACTTTTTAAAAAGTTTTTTTTTATAAAAAAATGTTTTATTTAAATCGTTTCTTAAACAGTTTTTTTTTAAAGTTTTTTTTAAATATTTTAAAGAGTTTTTAAAAAACTTCTTTAACCAATTTTTTATTTTAAAAAAACGCTTTTTAAAAATATTTTAAAAAACGTTTAAACAGTATTTTTTAAAACGTTTTAAAACTATTTTTTAACCTTTGTAAATAGTTTTTTTTAAACGTTTTCTAAAATAAAAAAACGTTTATTAAAAAGTTTGTCTTCCAAAAAGGTTTTTAAACAGTTATTTATGAAAAATAAAGTTAAACAGTGTTTTAAAAACCTTTTGTATACAATTTCTAACAAACGTTTTTTAAATAGTGTTTTTTAAAGTTTTTTTTGACAGTTATTTAAAAAAATCGTTTTTAAACAGTTTAAAAAAATATTTTTGAAGTTTCAAAAACGTTTTTTAAACAGTTTTTGTAAAGAATTTTTGTAATCTTATTTAAAAGAAAACCGTTTTAAAAATATCTATTGGTTAAAATATAAAGAAAGAAAATCAAAAGATTTGAATGATAATAATCTATAAGTTTAAAAAAACGGTTTATTTAAATTTCAGTTTATTTTAGTAGTCTGCAGATTTTAAAAAACAACACTCTTCTTCTCACAGACTGCAGAGGTTTAGTCCACCTCTTCTTATACAGATGTTTGCAGATGTGGTCCGCAGACTGCAGACATTTTACCTCTTAAAAAACAAACTGAACCCAATTGACCCATGTTCTATCATTGCTCCCATCAATGTTGTTCTAAGGTATGAGGGCTCTATGAAGGAAAATCAGGATCTTGTAGTCTCTGGTTCGATCTCGAGAGCGACCGAGTTTTACCACCAGTGGGCTTTCGGGCGGGTGAGTTTTCCTCCGAAACTAGAGATAACTTGAGTGTGCTTAAGAGCTCCATGCGGCTGGGTTGGGCCAGCTGACGGTGACTTTTTGCCATTAGGTCACCCTGTAAAAAATTCCTGAACTATTCTATGTTTGTTGGTTAATAAAGAAGTATATCATTTATACCAATTCCAATATATACATTTATTCAAATAAATTTCTTAAATTATCATAAAAACAAAATTGATACCTAATTTCAACCATTTTCTTTTTTCATGAAAAGAGATAACGTCTCTTTCATCAATGGTAGCAATTAAGTTTAATATTATAATTTGTAACTTTTTTTTTGAATGGCTAATTTTTTTTTCTCCACTTTTTCACCATGCCAAGGTTTGAACCTTGGCTCTTTCTCCAAAGGAGTTTTGACTTACTTTAATGAAAAATAAAAAAGAGTTTATAGATATATCTATATACCGTGTCATTCTTTAGGCTAAACATAGTGAGAGGGCTTCATTGTGCGATGTGACAAAATGGAAGGGTGGGGTGGTGCGCTCACAACACTACCATCCCCATTTCGCCACCAAAAAAAAAAAAAAAAAAAAACTAAATTGTGATATTGAAAATATGTGCATCAATCATTACACTTAGCCTTATAGTTTTGAAAACCTTATAGTTTTGAAGGAGATAGAGATTCTTCTAAGGTAAGAAGCCTCGTCTCCTAGAATGATATATTGATATGACACCTCTTCTACTCTAGCCACCATATGACACCAACTCATTTGAACAATTTAAACTCATTTTAACCTTAAAAAGGGTTAAAACCAATCTTTTGAACTCTAGGTTACTAACTATCATTTGAGGGTTGTAACTACTTTAGTTGCGGGTTTCTAAAGCCTAACATGTTACTCTCAAACTACCTAAGAAGGTTAGGACGATGTTTCCGCTGAATCCTAAGATACCCCGACCTCCATCTAACGAACACCCTTTCTAACCTTAAATAAATAAAATAATAATAAATATTTTCTTATTGAGAAACAATAAATTATAAACAAAGTGTACAGATGGGATTGAGTAGGCATGTAGTAGTTAATAAAAGAGCAATAATTGGGAGTAGAGAAAAGATTTGGAGAGGCATAGGTAACTAACTACCAACCAACCTTTACGCATATCATTTTCTACTTTCCATAAAACACCCTTATCAAATACTATTATTAACTAACCACCTCTTCCTAATCAGCTAGTTTTTTTCTATAAATTCTACTATTTAAAGACAACTAGTTTAGAATCTAGGTGTTCTCTTTGAAGACAAAATGCTGCACAAAACAACTATATTGTTGTGACGTGTTAAAAATTAAAATTGTCTGAATTGATCTGAGAGCATGTAGTCATTTATAGATTGAAAATATTTTATTAGTTCACTAAAATTTAATCTTTGACTACTTGATAACGGGTTGTCGTACACCCGCTCAAATATCTAACCTAAACCTATAGATAGGCAAACTAGGGTTATTGAATCCGAGGGAGTTGGTGGTCGCAAGCAATTTCAGAGAATTAGTTGGCTAATCTAAGCTACTGTCAGTAACCTAGATTAGAATAAACTATACTAAACCTAACTTAACCTAATTATGAAGATTGTCTTTCATCTATGGTTGAGTTTATCTAGAAATTGAATTAAAAATTGACTTATGTAGAAACAATGATAACTAAAATGCAAACACCTTAAGATCCCGGTTAATCTATCTATCTGTTTTTACCAAATTGAATGTTTCGGCGACTACATAGACATAGCCTTGTTTCAATTGCTCAACCCAACCCGATCGTACAAACCCCAACTCACATGACATGATAAGTCCTAACACTATGACTAGTAGGTCCGGACATGGATGACATGCAAACCGAAATTAGCAAACCACGTTGCCAAAATAAAATCTAGCAGACAACAAGGTTTCACAGTTTTAATGTTGGATAAATCCAAGCGTACTACAAGCAACCAATAAAAATTAGTAAAATTGACTAACCGTTCACCGTCGGGTTCACCAGATCTTAGGCGGACATTGCAATCAACATAGAATCATTCAAAACAAAGAAAAACAATGAAAAACTAATAAAGGTTCGTTCGCAGTCGGCTCTGGCCGGAAAAATGAAGTTAGAAACCCTAAAAACTAGATAAAATGGTTTAAATATGATTCTGGATAGCGAAAACATAAATTCAACCGACATTAGTCCCTCGCGTGTCGCGGGGGACGGCTCTTCAAGGATCGCGATACGCGACAGGCCTGGTAAACAGATTTTACCCAACTGCGTTTCTGGTTCGGCCCGATGGTGTTTTCTCGGCCCAATCTTCATTATCAGCCCTCCTCACTTGTATTTAAGGCCTACTAATTGTTCTTTGACCCATTTAACTTATTACAAGCCCAAATCCTTTCCTTCTACACTCCTGACTCCCGAGCATCCCAAACACATCGAACTTGGCTTTTCTTTGCTTGATTAATTCACCAAAAGCTCAGGTTTCTCCTCTTTATTCATCGACCGCTTCTAAAACTCATCAAAACACCATAATCTGTAACAATTAACTCAAAACACATAAAATACAGAATGTAGGAAATATGATACGAATTAATATATTGCAACTGGTAAAAATCTAGAATTAATTATAAGAAACCGTTACAAAATATTATCACATCACATCCCCACACTTATTTTTTCCGTCTCAGAAAAACTGCCGTGGAATCATAACCAGGAATTTAGCTTCAAAACATTTTCATTTGTAATTTATATTCCATGTAATCACACGCATTTGCAATTTTCGGTATTTCTGTCCGACTAAACCCAACCACCGATTTTTCAGCCCCCAAAGTGTTTAGTACTTATTTGGTTTATAACATCAATCAACCTATGAGTCCCACGCCTAGCAAACTACAGATCCACCTAATCTCGTCTCAAGGTTTTCAAGGTAAAGGTTAAACCATATAGATTTCCTACCACAACCTAAATACTAATATATCTTAGAAATAGTGGAATTAATGAACGACGGATGAAGAAAATTTGAGCATTTATTCATATATTTTTTCATTTTTTTCTTTTATGAGAATATCCACTTAACAGCACATCCTTCAAGTCGCGATCCCAAAGGGTAGCACGTAAGCTTCAATCTTAAACCTCATCCATAGACGCATCAAACGAGTTTGTAACCCGAGAGGTAGCACATAGAGTATAGGTTTTTATTATTAATTATTAAATAAAAGCTCAAAGGTGGAAAATGAACTTTTAAATATAGGTTTGAACTTTAAAAAAGTCGAGACTAATCTATCTCACTTTGCTCTCAACTCATCTACCGTTCTGTTCATGTATATGAGATTGTCGTCGTCCTCCATTTTGTATTCATATGTACGCTTCTCCTCTACTAATTTTTTACCCGATCCTAGTAAACAACAGTTTCTTCACCCATGGTATCAATCATTTTGTACGCATTCTCCCCTTTAGCGTTAATGATACAAACGATAAACTCGAACTCTTCCTCTCTGGTCCACCAATTTGACAGTGTAGAGAAATTTATACCTGATAATTAGAGAGAAAAAATCAAAACAACCGTTGAACGGTTATGGATTTAAAAATTTAAACCCTCCTCCCACCACAATGCTGGCAATGCCCATCGAAAATTTTAACCCATAGCGCCCCCGAGAGCGTTGTGCGCAACGCTGTGGGCTGGGCAAAGCACCCACTACGGATAACTTTAGAGAGTTATAAATTAAACAAATCAAACATAATTTTCACACCTCATTCAGTTTGTATTGTTTTTGCTTCTATTTCCCTCTAGTTTTAAGAGGGTTTTCAGACTAATTACTGGTGTTATCAACTGTCTTAGAAAAATACACATTATAACAGTGTCTAATACTAATACAAGATTACATTTCTGTAATGTGTCATCACTATATTAATTCTTATCACACTTTTCCTCCTTTAATTATCTGTCTCTCATTTATTAAATAGTAGAGATTTTAAATAATCAAATTATGTAATTAAGTATTAAAAATATAAAACTTCTTATCTTAATAATTTATTAACGCTTAATAAATTATAACAAGATTTTAATTATATCCACTATTAAAATATTATTTTATATATCTTAAATCTTCATTATCTATTAACTATAATTAGTAAATATTTATTATTTCTTATTTTATTAACGACCAATAACATCTAACATACAAATCTTTATAAAAAGTGTTGACTATATCAAATTGTATTTATTTCACCCATACAATAGATGTGTTGGTAAACTAGTAATTCAATACATGCAATGACATGTTGTTGAAGTGGTTAAGGTGATCATTATTGTGTCCAAGTGACTCAGGTTCTATCCTTGTTTCCAGCAATATTGTTCTGAGGCATGGGGACTCTATGAAGGAAGACCAGAATCTTGTGGTCTCTAGTTTGATCCCGAGAGCGGACGAGTTTTACCACCAGTGGGCCTTCGGGCTGGTAGGTTTTCCATAGAACTGGAGATAACTTGGGTATGCTTAAGCAGGGGCAGATCCAGAAATATAATTCAGGGGTAGCGCTCAAATTTTTTTTTGTCAAGACTAACGGGGGTTCGGGGCAACGCCCCCGAAGATAAGCGGGGTCCAAGGGGCGGAGCCCCTGGCTGGGGTCGCTCGGAACTTTTTCTAATTTTGGACAAAAATCCTGTATTAAAAATGCATCAGAATTTTATGTCCGAAAATGCATTAAGTTAAATTTGAGGGGCCACAATGTGTCAGTTTCCAAAGATCGATGGAGTCTTGTTATCCACCAGATTTGTTTCAGTTCACCCCCTTCTAAATTGCACAAACTGTTAGTTGTTCGGTTTTAATTAATTAACGGGCTTTTGATCATATTTTTATGTCAGGATTTAAATAATAACCATAAAAATGTTCGAGGGGTAGCGTAAAATATTTCCAGGGGTAGCGAAATACCGAAAACGTAAAAAAATATATATATCACATCGCGATAAAAGTTTAGGGGCAGCGGACGCTACCCCTGCCCATAGGATAGGTCCGCCCCTGTACTTAAAGGCTCCGTGTAGCTGGGTTGGGCCAGCTGACGTTGACTTTTTACCATTGGATCACCGTACAAAGTATCTGGTCAATTCTATGTTTACCGTTAAAAAAAAGTAATTCAGTACATCAATAAAGTCTTTAGCACCAAAGTAGTCATACTTCACATTTAAAACATATGTATTAGTCAACTATAAAATATATAACCAAACGTATTCTATTGCAGCTTGCAGGGATATTATTACTTACTATCATTCTTGTTACCAAAGCTACACGATTAGAACAATCCGGTTACAATTACCTAATATCAGTCTTACGTAACAGAAAATGTTAGAAATTGATAACCATAGATTTCATTTATTCTATTTATAGTATTCACTATAATTTTGCATGAGGTGATCATATTTCAAATGCAAATTAGTCAAACAAGAAATTCTCACACACAATCTCTCTATAAATACTTAAATAGAGATAAGAGTCAAGTTCAATTTTCGTCAGTAAAGTTTCTCATAAATTGTCAATTTAGTATAAAAATTTAGAAATTATATATGCTACTCTATGGTTTTCCACTTTTGTTAATTTCATCCAACTCACATACACTAGTAGGGTAAACAATGTTTCTGTTAGATTCTAGGTCAACTGATCAAAGAGACCCAAAAAGATTGCACGGTTGTTAACAGATTGGTCATGCAGGGGGAGTTGGCAATTATAAGGGAATCATGGATCCAAGGGGTCTCTTGCATGGAAACTTTAATGAGGTGAGCATGTTAAAATTCGTGGTGGGAGAGGCTGTTCGTAGACAGGTTGACGACTCTTGGGGTTGGGGTCAATATGTTTCTGATGTTTACTCGGTGGCCGAGGTTCGAAAGGCTATCCAGATGGTTTGCTTGGGGTTAATGTTCACTCGTTCCCGTGGCCTACTTGGGTCCCCCTTATAGTTTGCTCATTTGCTTGGAGGACGGCTATGGGTAGGATTCCTTCAAAGGCAGCCTTGGCTACGAGAGGGGGTTCTTCTGATGTTTTGTGCCCCGTGTGCCTCCGGTGTAGTGAGACGTCAGACCATCTATTGATTATGTGCTTTGGGGTGACTGGGGTTTGGGAGCGGGTGGGTAGGTGGTGTCGCCATCCTTTGAATTCCTTGTCTTCGGTTCTTGATTTCCTCCTCATGCATGAGTTTTGGAACAGGTCGAAAAAAGCTAAGAAAGTTTTTCTGGGTATTGTTCTGACTACCATGTGGAGCATCCGAAAAGCCCGTAACAACCCTATCTTCAATAACAAAAAGGAGAGGGCCGGGCATATTATTGAGATCATCAAGTATGAGTCTTTTTTGTGGATTAGTAATAGACTAATAGGGCAATCTTTTTGGCACTCAATAAGAGGAGTGGTGTAATTTCCCTTTTCTAATGTTAGAAAAGTATAAAGTTTCAGACCCTAGCCATAAGTTTTAAAACTTAGAGACAAAAGATGAAATTTGAACAAATCACATGAATATAAATGATTCTCGTAATTTACTCAAAATAAAAATAAAATTTTCTAGCTAACAAATTATCAAAAATTGCAACGTTGTTGTGTTAGTTCTATTAGCTTAGCTTTTGTTTGTTTTACATAGAGTGAACTTCACAAAAGATCATGACTTCGTTCATTTCAACGCGGTCTCATTTGGTTCTTGTTGTTTTAATCGTTCGGATAACACGGGTAGAAAAAATAGATAAAGTACTGTTACACCACCAATAACATAAATTATTGGTGATCAATGGAGGTTAACGTGGGGATAACACAAAACCATTTATGGATACCTGGAGGAAAACGAAAAAAGAAAACATTGAGCAACAAAAATCACTTATAAAATATGACCAAATCATATTTACCATTTAAAAGTTTACATATTACACAACCAAAACAAAAATATAAAAAGTAAAAAAAATTATAAAATTAAATAATCTAAATGAAGGTTACCGTTGGGATAATGTGAACACACAAAACTATTGCAATGGAGGTTACTGCTCTGACAACGTGAATATTGCATTTGTAATATGCAAGCATAATATAAATTATTGGTAATCAATTGAGATTACCGTTGAGATAACGCGAACACACAAAATTAATGGTTAAGTTACCGCTAAGATAACGCGAACACACAAAACCATTGGACTGATCATAATATTATTTAATAAAAATAATAAAAAATATTTAATTTGTTTGATTAATTAAATATATAAAAATCATTTGATTGATTAAATATATATAAAACTCTAGATTATATTAATATATATCATTAAAATAATATAAAAAATATTAAAATATTCTAACCAAATAAAATAATAATATGTTGTGAATTGTAATATATAGTAATTTTTAAGACATTATGTTTTAAAAATTACATTTTAAAAACATACATTTTTTTAATTGATATATAAAAAACACATTTTTTTCTTTAAGAAAATTTGTTTTAGAATTTTATGATGTACAATAGTTGGAATTAAAAAAAACTATACTAGACTTTTAAAATTGTATTGTACATCAAAACAAATAAAATAAATACAAAATCAAAACAAATTATCTTTTTGAAAAGCAAACATTCGGTTACCTGAGAGTTTTATTATAAAAAGATGTTACCCACGAATACAGTCTGTATAAATAATTAGAACCATCCGTGCTATACATCCGTCCCAATAAAAATCACCACCATATTCACTATGATAAAATCCATCTATCTGATACACCTCTATAATATTTATGTGAAGTGGAACTTAAACCTTAGCCTCCTAGTTAAATTCAAGACAAATACATAATATATTTACTATAAATCAGTACATAAGAACCTCGTTTATTTCGCGATACTTCATAATTATAGACGTATTTTATTCTCAATTCTTATTAGAATAGTCTTCTGTTCGCCGTCCACTTTAAATAGTTCTTGCGCCTCTTTCTCTCTCTTCATTTCTTTATTTTTTTCAACAACAGAGAAACAGAGAGAAGAAGACGATTAGATTAAAATCTTGGAAAGAAAGAAATATATTCATTTAATTTACCGACTTTTCTATTTGCATGATTCCTTCCGTTCCATCCGTGAAACCAGAGATTTGAAGATTTCAGCCTTAAATATCTCTCTCTATTTTTATGCCAGGTTTCTCCTCCTACAATTTACCCCCCTTTCTTAATTTGCATTCTCTTTCTTGATTTTCTCTAACAACAACAGATCTATCTCAAAATTAATTTGTTTTCCGGCACCGGAACAAAATTCCGTCACGGCGATCAGGGTTTAGGTGTATTAAACCAGTATTATTATTATTATTATTTTTATTATTGCTAGATATATTTTTATAAAAAGATCACCGTCGGAGTTAGTTGCCTGGTCAACGCTTTGATCTGATCGCGTGTTTTCTTTATCTTCTTCTTAATCGGCAAATTAGCTAGCTACCTAGCTGTTGGGAATTGAAATACTCTCATCTCACCTTCGGAATTAGTCAAAGATGATGCACATGAGGACCAGGGCAACGGAGCCGGCGGCTTCCGTCGTCAACGGGCGGTCAACGGATAACGAATGGGAGGTCCGGCCCGGTGGAATGCTGGTGCAGAAGCGAGATCCAGATGAAGAACAGAACCGTGTGCCTCCACCAACTATCAGGGTTCGGGTCAAATACGGGTCGGTGTACCATGAAATCAACATTAGTTCTCAAGCAACATTTGGTACGTACCTAATCAATCTACCAAATTATCAGTTTTAGTTAATTATTAACTGATTACTGAAAATTAATAATCCGGCGGTTATGTATGTATGTATGTATGTATAAATTACACAGGTGAAGTGAAGAAAATGTTATCAGGGCCAACAGGACTACACCCTGAAGATCAAAAAGTGGTGTACAAGAACAAAGAGAGAAGCTCGAAAACATTTCTGGACTTTGTCGGTGTGAAGGACCGGTCCAAAATGGTGGTTATGGAAGACCCGATTAGCCAAGAGAAGAGGTATATCGAGATGCAAAAGAATGCCAAGATGGAGAAAGCCGCGAAATCGATATCGGAGATTAGCTTGGAAGTCGATAGGCTTGCTGGCCAGGTAATATATAGTCACAAGAATGAATTATTATTATTTATGTTATGATTTAAAATCCTAATGAATTAATATTGAATTATTATTGGGGAAATGAAGGTGTCGGCGGTTGAATCGGTTATATCGAAAGGTGGGAAAATGGCGGAGAAGACACTGTTAAACCTGATCGAGTTGTTGATGAACCAGTTACTTAAATTGGATGGGATTACGGCGGAAGGAGATGTAAAACTGCAGAGGAAAATGCAGGTAGCTAGCTAGTAGTTATTCAAGTGTTGTTTGAGGTTAATTTTAATTATGGTATCTAATAATAACATTAATGAATGATTGATTGATTGATTGATTGTGCGGGCAGGTGAAAAGGGTTCAGAAATACGTCGAAACTCTTGACGTGTTAAAGATTAAAAATTCATCATCAACCGCAGCACCAGCGACCAATGATCTCGATCTCGGCAACCAGCATCAGCAGCAGCAGCAGTTCCCGAAATCCAGACGATCGATACCTCCGGTGGCGGTTGCTGCGGCTAAACAGCAGCAGCAGCAAGTATCGGCGGGGGCGTCAGGGGAAGTGGTGGTAACTACACAATGGGAGACTTTTGATTCCTCGCCGGCACCACCATCAGCCACCACCAATACGATTCATCATCCCAAATTCAGCTGGGATCTACTTTAATTAATCAAACACTTTATAATTACTATTACCATATATAAATAATAAATGAATAGACATATAGATATATATACTGTAAAAGTCTTGCTTTTGGATTGGTATCTTATGCTCTATTCTTTGCTGTACCTAGAGTTTTTCTTTTATGAATGATCATCTTACTTACTTTTTTTTTTTCGACAAATAAAAAAACTGCCATTTTCAATTTCATTAATTACTTGGTATGATTTGAGTGTTGTGGATGAAATACATTAGGGGAGGCGGTATCGAGAGGAGCCGGATCCCGGTTCCAAAGGGAGCCGGGTGGCTTCTTCCGGTTCTCCATACCGTGTCTCACGGTTTCCTCCCTTGGCTCCATCTTCACGGCTTGGTGTGGTTCCTAGGAACCGCGGAGAGCCGGGTTGTTTACTTTTTCTTTTTGACCGTTGGGAGCTTGAAAGGCTTCACCAAGCCACACCACAACCATACCATGTGGTGTGGCTTGACATGGTTTCCAAAACTAGCAATTTGAGTTGGCATCTTGTGATTGGGTGGTGGGCATGGCTTCACCAAGCCACCCTACCACCATACCCCCTCCCCTTACTATGCTCTGAATGATTAGATTTTGGTGCTTGAAATTTAAGAGAAAAATAATTAAAAAAATGGGGTTTTTTCACTAAGAATGGAAATGTGTATTTATCAAATTTAGACAGAAATAACTACATGTATCTAAGGTTAATATTTTTTTTTTAAATGTAAATTTTATTAGGGAAGAGGTCATCAAAATTCAAAAGATTCCCCCCCCCCCCCTAGAGAAACAAGAAATCAAAACAAAAGAAACAATACAACTAAGCAACAAAAAAGCCCAAAAAAATCAAAACATTACGAAATGACTATAAAATCCTTCCAGGTGGTCGAGATCTTGTTAGAGCGATTGTTGATCCAAAGATGAGACAAAATCTTGATTTCTTCAAGGATAGCAATATTTTGTAAGGTTAATGTAGCTGATATTTTATAATTTTGTGTAGTACGTTGTAAGGGCTTTCCAACGTACCAAATCACGTCCAAAACTGAGTTACGATGAATGAGATATCGATGCTCAATGAAGATTCAAAGCTATGAAAAATCCAAAA
The DNA here is from genome assembly GCA_039602395.1 of Deinandra increscens subsp. villosa. NCBI lineage: Eukaryota > Viridiplantae > Streptophyta > Magnoliopsida > Asterales > Asteraceae > Deinandra > Deinandra increscens. The sequence continues at coordinate 969,527 of JBCNJP010000019.1, forward strand.
TATAGTATGGTAATTCAACCCACATTGTTAGGGGATGAAACTCAAAGTGGTAATTAAGTTGGAAACTTTATTTAAATAGTTTCCTATATTATGAGACATCCTTTGGACCCCAACACTCTCTTGTGAACGTGCTCGGCATGAGCAATGCGACGCCTTTGTATTTTACTATTTCTAGCCTCAAAGGCGGGTTGTGCAAATGGATATCATGAGTAAAGTCACGTGTGGCATGACGTGTTCGTGGGTGCCTTCGGCGTAGCGTGACTTGGGTTTGGATTGGTTCGGTGCGCGAGTCTTTCTAGGTTGCGTGTTTGGATGGCGCATGGTGCTATCGCGTATGCAGGATGCCAACCTGGTGCAAGTCACCCGTAGAACCATTCGCACCTACGTGACCGCGCACATACATTGTGCAGTGCACGGGTCTAGTGACCAACGTGCAAAAATATGACGTCGCAAATCTAACTGACTTGCGTGCCTGCGTGACGTAAAACTAAGTTGTTGCGCGTGCGGATGGATGGGATGAGTAAAGTCACGTGTGGCATGACATGTCCGTGGGTGCCTTCAGTGCGAAGCGACTTGGGTCTAGGTGACCTGCGCGCATGGCATGGCCACGAATAGTCTGGTGTGTGTGTAGAGTCTGTAGCTGCTAAAATTCTCTGAAAAACTAGAGTCATCTGATCGTACACTCGGTCTAGACGATTGTACACTGGAAAACAAATGGGATATTATGTAGACTCGCAATTAGTTTTAAAGGACTAAAGTTTTAACTCGAAGCTTTCGGCCCCTTTTATTTTATATCTTTGTTTTTCTAAAAACCAATTTTCTTATTATCTCAAAACTCTTTTTGAAACTAACCTTCTGTCAAAAGTTTCTCAAACTTTTGTTTCAACTTTTGTTTCTGTATATATTACTTTTTTATTCTCTTACTATAATTCATATTTGGTTGTATTTCATCTTTAATTTCATTGTAATAGTATTTTAGTTCCCTGTAATCTTCCATCATTATTGTAACTATAGTGTATCCTTCTGTGTTTCCGTTTCCTTCCTTGTATTTATTGTTTTTTTCTTGTAATCGTATAATGAATAAAAAGTATTTGCTTTAATTAAAATTAGCGAACGATTTCTCTACATTAGGTTTCCTTAAAAAAGACACCCGTTACGTATTATATGAAACTTAAATGCAATGAAATGTGAGCACCCATTGACATATGGCATGCAATATATAGATATGAAGGTGTCTAGTTTATTTTTATTTTTTTAACAATTAAATCACTACAACTCAACATTTAAACTCATAACTTTTTAAATAAAAAGTTATCATAGGTCATTTGACCGAATGGTACCCCGGGAGCCTCTTTTATGAGAGGTCACCGGTTTGAAACACAATGTTCACGTTGAGTGATGTTTAACCCGGTTGCTTGGTTTCCTTTGAATGTGTGGTGAGGATTCAAGTACTGATAAGCGAAAAGACTTGATCATACAGACCATTTCTAGATAGAATCTTAACCTAAATTAGCTGTCCAAAAAAAGGAAGTTACCATTTACTAACATGTTATCTCTTTAACAACCAATCACATTATTTGTTTAGAAACTTTGAAAGTTGAGCCATTTATCAAACCCATAACACCAACACAACATGATTTAAGAGTAAACTTCGTTTTTAGTCTCAAACGTTTATATATTTTAATAATTTTAGTCTTAACTTTTCGAAAATCCCAATTTAGTGTCTCACTTTTCATTTTCTTCTTAATTTTGGTTACAAGTTAACAACCGTTTAAAGAGCCTTCAGACTGCCCTCACATGGTCCCCACGTGAGGGATATTTTTGTTATTTCCGTTTGTTTTAAAATATGAGTTAAAACAAACAGAAATGACAAAAGTACATCTCATGTGGTGACCATATGAGGGCACTCTAATGGCTCTTTAAAGAACTGTTAACGTTGAGACCAAAATTGAAAAAAAAAAATGTGAGACACTAAATTGGGATTATTAAAAACTCGAGATTGAAATTATTAAAATGTGCAAACGTTTGGGAATAAAAATGAAGTTTACTCATGATTTAATGTTAGAGGATGACTTATAATTTAGACTCGAAATAAAACATTAGGTTTCTAGAAAAAGAGACCTGTTACGTGTTGAATGGAACTTAATTAAATGCAATGAAATGAGAGCCCCCATTGAGATATGGCGTGCAATATATAAATATGAAGGTGTCTAGTTCATTAAATTCCTTTTTACCAATTATATCACTACACCTCTTATAAGATTTCAACTCGTAACCTTTTAATTAAGAAGTTACTGTCGGTGATTTGGCTGAATGGTACCCCGACAACCTTTTTGTATGGAAGGTCAACGGTTTGAGTCACGACGTTCGCATTGGGGAGGTTTTACCCGGTTGCTTGGGTTTCCTGTGATGGTGTGGTGAGGGTTCGAGTCCTGATAAGCGAAAATGCACGATTATAGGAGATCATCTCTAGATAGAATCCAGGGGCGGCTATGGGCTTGGGCGAGAACGGCGACCGCCTAGGGCCCGGGATTTTAAGGGGCCCGGAAGTTTTGTAATATGTTGTTATATATATATATATATACATCAAATTGTGTATTAATATATTGTATTTTGAAATTAAAACAAAAGAGTCATTGGCGCAGATGGTACTAATGTTTGATGTAAAGGTGTAACCTAGAGGTCCCCGGTTCAAATCCTACCCACTCCCTTCTTTTTCTTTATATTATAAGGGCCCGGTTTTTATTTCGCCTAGGGCCCGATCTTGTTTTTGAATTTTTGAAGCCGCCACTGATAGAATCTCAAGCTAAAACTAGCTATTTAAAAAAAAAGTTACCATTTTACTAACATGCTATATCTTTAACAAGCAATCACATTAATTGTTTAGAAACTTTGTAAGTTATATCTTTAATAACCAATCACATTAATTGTTTAGAAACTTTGAAAGTTGAGCCATTTAGGGGAGGAGGTATGGTGGTAGAATGGCTTGGTGAAGCCATGCTTACCAACCAATCAAGATCCGACAACTCAAATTGGATGTTTTTGAAGCCATTTGAAGCCACACCACATGGTATGATGGTGGTGTGGCTTCAATCCAACCGATTTCTACATTTTTTTTTAATATAAACAACTTTAAAAAACAACAACTTTTAATAAAAAAAACAATTAACACTAGGAATTATTCCATACAATACTTGGAATTATAAAAAAAACTTAAAACAATACTAGATTTTTTTAAATAGAACAACTTAAAAGGGGCAATCCCATCCGTATTCCTCCGCGATTTCTCTTTTTTGTTGAAGAACAAGTGGAAGGAATTGAGGATCAACATTAACGTGCGGTTTCATGAAGTACTCGAGATCACTTTTCTTTTTTTCTTTTTGTTCACGTGCTAGTTTGATCTCGATCACTTGACGTTGAGCCTCCATTGTAATTTTCACCGCATCGTACATCGCTTGCTTCTTTCCAAACGTTTCATCCCGAAGCTTTGCCTTAAGCTCCCTTTCTTTGATCCAATTGGCTTGAAAATCCGACATCATTTCCAACGTATTTTTCGATGCCGAACTCTTTGCGGTGGACGAAGACTCGCCCGACTTCTGTTTCCCTTTATTTTTTGGGTATGTAGGGGTTGATTCTTCATTTAGATCGGTCAATTGACTCGATCCAACATCATTTGAAGTGGTGTAGTTTCCCGACTCGGAAGTCTTACACCTTTTACCTGGTTCGGGTATTTCACCGGCTACAACCGGAACCGGAGCCCATTTGGGATGGCCTTTTACCTCGAGCCAACACGGAAAATGAGCAAACCTATTTTTCTCGTATATTTCTTTATACAACTTTTGGGTTTTTAACAAAATATCCACATCCGCACTCCCGCCTGCCCAAGTGTTAGTCTATCACAAAAAAAAATTAAGCAACATATGTATATACATATAAATCTCGAGGTAGTAAAAAAATAGTTGTTTTTACCGCTTGAATGTAGAGAGCGTTGAAGTTCGACAACTTCGTGTTCAACTTCTTCCACTTTGAACTTACCTCGTACCTAGTTCACCCACTAGGTGCACCCATCAATCCGTCGAAATGAGAAAGAACTTTACCACAAAACGAATCGCAACTTTGTTGATCCGCCTTTTTCCCATCTTCGGTCCAATGAATATAAAGTTTTGTCAAATTAAGCTCCTCATCCGACGTCCAAAGTTTACCTTTTGCTCGCGAGTGAAATTTACCACTCTTCTTTGTAACCACTTGGGCGTCCTCATCCATCACCTCAATCTCCTCTTCTTCAACCGCAACTTCTTCTTCTTCTTCCTCTTCAAATTCTTCTTCATTTTCTTCTTCGGTTTCGGACTCGATTGCACGCCTTAGGTCACGATATTGCGTGTTTTGGTATATTGTGTTTGACGTGGAGAATTGTTGCACTTGTGTTGAATGTGGGGGATATAACTCCCCTTGAACCCCGTAACGCCCGGATAGAAGATCAACTAACGATTGTTGAGAATGATGCGGTTGGTTAGTGTAAAAAGTCGGTTGTGGTATGTAAGGAACGGATTGTGATTGTGGTGGAGGATTTGCGTTGGAGGTTTGACCGGTATTTCGTACCTTCGGTTTAAATTTTTTTAGGGAGAGCGGGTGATTTTTTGGTGAGAGCAGGTGATTTTTTCTTGGATGATTTATCCATGGTGAAAGAATGTAGAGATAGAAGAAGATGTGTGATCAAAATGTGTGAATATATGGTCGTATTTATAGAGGTAAATTTGTTAAAAAGTAAAAAAAGAAAAAAAGAATACGAGCCATTACAACGGCTAGTTTAATGTTCGAATAGGTCGGCTTGGCCGTGCTCCTGGAAACCGTTTGGAACCGGAGAGGGGGAGCCGGGTGAGAGGGGATGGAGAACCGGTTGAGCCATGCGGCTCCCTTTGGAACCGCCCACCGGCTTCTCCACCATACTGCCTCCCCTTATCAATCCCATAACATGACCAAAACATGATTTAATATTAATATGGGATTTTCTAATATGTGCCCCTAAGGGCACACATAAGGTACAATAAATGTATCTCAAAAATTGAAAAAGTGCAATAAATGCATCTCGAAAATCGAAAAATACATTTTTCAAGAAAATTTTTTGTACCTTTCTTATTTTTGAAGATGAATCTTGGTATCTTTTTTAATTTTCAAAAAGAATCTTGGTATCTTTTTTTTAGCTTTTGATGTGCATTTATTGCACCTTATGTGTGCCTTTAGGGTAGGGGTGTTCAAAAATATCCGAGTCCGAACCCGTATCCGAATTATCCGAAATTCCGTATCCGAATTATCCGAAAATTTCGGATATCCGGAATTTCGGATATCCGAAACTCGGATATCCGAAAATTCGGACTTGGACTTGGACAAGAATTTACAAAATTTTCGGAAGTTTCAGATACCCGGTATCCGAAAATTTAAATAAATTTAAATACATTAAAATAAATTTTATATTAAAAAAATAAGGAATTATTGAATACTTGGACTATGTTTATTTGTTTTGTCATTTTTTAGGTCGAACTTATGTTTATTTGTATTTGAAGACTTGGAATATGTTTATTTGTTTTGTCGTTTTGTCGTTTTTTTTTGGTTAAATTGTGGTTTTTTTTAAAAAAACTGGATTTTCGGATATCCGTTTTAACTATCCGAGTCCAGTCCGAAATTTCGGACTTGGACTTGGACAACGAAAACTGATATCCGAAATTTTCGGATACCCGAAATTCGGATATCCGAAATTCCGGGTATCCGGTTTTGAACACCCCTACTTTAGGGCACATGAATCCCTATTAATATTAGAGGATGACTAATTTAGACTCGAAATACTCATTTATTTCATCCTTTAATTTCATTGTAATAGTATTTTACTTTTTTTTTTCTAACGGTAAGAAAATTTAACTAGCGAGAAGTTAGGCAAAGAGAGAAGTACAAGGAACAAAATTAGAGAAAATATAATGCGTTACATACTTACATGACCAATGGGACCAATCTAAATCGGGAGCTTTACCACGATGTTTGACCCATCTAAAGGTTGAGGAGATAATGTCGTCCACAATTTTTCCCGGATGAGTGTTTTGATCCTCGAACACTTTATGGTTGTGAGTAATCCAAAGGTGCCATATTGTACATGAAGCGATTGTAACTGTATTGTATCCGTTTGTGTTTCCCTTTTCCTTTTCTTGTAATTGTATATATTTTCTTTTTCCTTGTAATCATACAATTAATAAAAAATATTGTTTTAATTTAAGTTATTAAACGGTTTTTCTATATTAGGTTTCAAGAAAAAGACACTTGTTGCGTGTTGTATGAAACTTAAATGCAATGAAATGAGAGCACACATTGATATATGGCGTGTAATATATAGATATGAAGGTGTCCGATTCATTAACAGAGTTAGTCTCAAGAGCCAAAACCGTTATAAATTGTAAACCACAGGGTATGATATGTTAAAAGATTCCCTTTTGGACTGAAATGGTTAAACAGAAAATCTCAGAGACCAAAAATGTAATTTACCCAAATAATTAATTACTTCACTCAAACTAAAGTTTTTTTTATATAATTTGTGTATTTTTGTGTCGTTATCTTATTCCTAACTAATTTTTAATAAATTTGGGAATATAATTAATTTACTATAAAAAAAATGAAAATTATCTACCTTCTACCTACTCTAATAAATGATTACAATGGTTGTCACATGTCACTCTCATATTCATTTTCATCTCATTTTCCCGCCCCTCTCTCCTATTAAATATCACCATTCTTATATATTAGAAAATAATAATTTTAAATAGTTATATACTTATATTATATAATTATATATAAAAATATAAATCTTCTTATTCTAATAGTTTATTTAAACTTAATAAATTAGAATATGATTTTAAATATATCTTATCTTAAAAGATAGTTTTATATTGCTTAAATCTTTATTATTTTTTAATTATAATTTTTTAATTATAATTTTTAAATATTCATTATTTCTTATTTCACAAATAGTTGATGACATCTAATATATAAATCTTCATAAAAATTGTTGTTTATAATAATTTGCATTTATTCAACCCATGTAATACATGGGTTCTAACCTAGTTTGAGAATAAGTAATTAAAACTAAAAGAACAAAAGTGTTATTTTAACTTATATATTTTGGTTTTTATATCTCTATATATAAACTTCTAAAATTGTTCAATTTCCTATTTTATAAAATTTTGTAGTCAAGATTTTTTTTAGTTTTAATTACTTATTTTCATTTGTTTTTTCTTATAGTAAATTACATTATAAAAATCCTAAAACGGGTTAACTGACTGAACCACTTATTTAATAGGCCGTGTTCGGGTTGACTTATATTTTAAATAGGTCGGATTCAGGTTGGCTTGTTTAAAAAACGAGTCATATATACCGACCCAAAATCTGTTTCAAAACCATGATGAGGACATTTTCGTAAAAGTTCTTTAAATCTAGTAAAAGCTTCATGAAAAGGCTCCCCTGATGATTGTTGAAAGCCTCGGATGGCTGCTCTGCCCTCACTGGTCTTGCTCATTGGATAATACTCATCCAAGAACGCTTCTTGCAACTCCGCCCATGTATGGATGCTTGCGGCGGGTAAACTATCAAACCACCGGCGGGCGCGATCCTTGAGTGTAAAAGAGAACATCATCAGTTTAACATCGTCAGTTGTGAAACCTGTTGCGCCGATTGTGCTGCAAGTAGATTCAAACGATTTTATGTGAAGGTAAGGCTCCTCCGTCCTCTTCCCATAAAAGTCCGGCAAAAACCCCAAGTATTGAGGTTTCACTTCAAATGCCCTATTGTTCTGGGAGACCGGAGTTACAACTGCTGATGAACTTGGCATAATGATCGGCTTGAAATGGCTCTCAACTCCTTGTGCTCGGGCTGGTGTCACTATCCTCGGTACGCCTCCTTCCATGTGAACTTGATTCCTCCCTTGATTATTAGGGACATAAGGTACACCCCTTGGAGGTTGATTCTGACGCACTGGTTGAGGGTGAACCGGCGGTTGTTGTCGTCGTTTGTTAGCTAACACCTCCGGTTGACCTCTAACTGGGTACCCATTGTCTTCATCAGGCTCGTACCACTCTTGGTCCCACTGTTCGTCCTGTTGCTGCCAATCTTGCTGTCCTCCATTGTCTGCAGCTCCATACCCGTACCTTTGCTGATCGAACATCGGGTTTTGCCAAACATTGGCCTGGTTGGCAGGGTAGAATTGTTGAGGGGGTGGTTGTTGTGGTGCACGGCGAAATAGGGGTGGTTGTTGTGGTGGTTGCTGTGGTGGTGGAATCGGGGGTTGACCTCTGTAACGGAGGTCTTCTGCGTCATGATGTGACGACCGAGCTGAGTGGTGTGAGTTTGGTCGCCCGTTGAGCGGGTCTTCAAGGTTTGGATATGGTTGTCTCTGAAAGGCTGGATCATTTTGTGGGTTTTGTGGCTGAACTTGCGGGTCTTGTGGTTGGTTTTGGAGATTGGGGTCAATTTGAGGTGGAATTACTGGTTGTTGTTGGTTTTGTGGCTGGTTCTCCATGTTTCTCCTGCTTCTTTGCTCTGCTCGGTTCTGCCGAGCCGTACGTTCAATTTCTGGATTGTAGATTAACGGTGATTGCTTTTGTGAATGCCTAGTATGCATAAAACTTGCACAAACCTGCAAAACAGCCAAAACAAAGCAAACGGGTCACGTAGCACTGCTCTAGAGGTTGCAAGGAACACGTTAGAAGCAACGAAACACAAAGTTGGGGGGCCAAAAATTGGAAAAACTTTCTGTCCAATTGGCTCCTATCGTGTCGCGAGGCTTGTGGGTGGGGGCTCGCGACACGATGCAGGTAAAATTCCGAATTTTTTAATTATTATTTTTTTTTTCAAAACAGAATAAAATGAAGGGAATGAAAATAAAACACTATTTTTGGATTTTTAGATTTTTTTTAGAAAAAATTTAAAAACAATTAAATCAACTAACAAACAAGCGCACGATTCCCCGGCAACGGCGCCAATTTGATAACGGTTTGTCAGACCGTCACAAATCCCCAACCTAATTAATGATTTGCAGTAGTGGAAGCTAGGGTATCGAACCAAGGGAATTAATGGTCACTTGTTAATTGACTAAATTACGAACTAAATTAACCTAAATTACTTAAACTTAAATTGCAGAAAATTGGAAATTGCCTCTTAGCTGTGAAATTGGATTGATGAAAATTGAATTACTAGAACTAAATTACTGCTAAAGATTGCTTGACTTAACTTATGTAAACTAAAGGTAATCACTTTAAGATCCAGCTTCGTGAATTTACTGATTTCGCACTTCGGGAATTTAACCTAGAAACCACATAGACATGATTGTGCCAACGTTTACCCAACCCAACCAATTGGTTAATATGGATGTACTTAGTATAGTCCTAGAGCTATGCAATTAAGGTAGTCCGGGAGCGGGGGGTACAAACACATCAATCAATCAAGCAAGTCAAACAAACAAACACTGAATTAATGATTGTCACAAGTCAAGAATTCATCTAACGTCAAAAACCCTAGTTTGAAACCAGTAAATCACTAACCTTCACTCAAAGTGATTACAATGAAATTAGCCAGACATGACAGAAATTGAAAGTACGGAAATCAAAGAAAACGTCATTGGAAACTTGTTGAATGCTTGAAAACCTTCACCGGATGGTTGGAAATTGCCTGGAAATCGTAGATACTCGCCCAGATCCGTCCAAGAAAACAGAAGACTCGAATGAATGGCATCACATTGGCTTAAATAGCCAAACCCTAATTTTTGGCCGACATTGCACCCACATCGTGGCGCGACAACCCCATCTACAAACCTTCGCGCCACGATCTCGCCAAAATAGTCGGGGGCTTAATCTTCAACACGCGTCGTGTCGCGAGGAGCAAGCCTCATCCCTCGCGCCACGATCTGACTTCAATTCCAGAATTCTTTTAATCTTCAATACTTCAATTCAACCGATTTTATCACGTTATCGTACAAACCTGAAACAATCAAAACTACACAAAGTGACGTGTTCCCGACTAAATATAAACCATAAAAACAGGGGATTAAAGATATTAACACACTACAAATCACTAACACATCACACATGATTTGAGTTAACAAAAAAAATTTAACCCCCGATAATGAAAATGACATAATGTGCTACAAAATAAGAATATAAAGAAAAGTTCTTGTTATCATCTTAGTTAAAAAAACAATATTTGAAAAATAATTATACTTAAAAGTAGGAGTGTCAATCGTGTCAGATTGACGGGTTGATTTCTTCAACCCTAACCCAAGCAATACAACTATTGCACATAAATCGTCTAATTTCGATTTTATTTTTTGTATAAGCTACATAAACTGTTGTGCCGTTTTGTTCGTGGCTTATAAATGTTGGGAAACAAAGGGCTACTAATATATATAGAACAATTTACTAGAGTAATGATCATGTACCATTAACCGTGTATCTCAAGTGTGGTAATAATCATGAACCATTAACCGAGTATTTCAGGTGCACCACACCGATGGGCACACCTAGTTTGAATTCAAAGCTAACTTATTTAACTTTTTAGTTCTCATTTTATTGTCCACAAATATTCACGTGAGAGTTTTGGATATTACTTTATTAGGCGATGATATAATATAAATTACATTAAAGTCCCTCATGTGAGGGGAATGTGATTAAAACTTAAGGGTTTTATTATTTGTACATCTCTAACTTTTTAAAAAAAAAATTATATGTAACGTATAAGGGAATACACAGCGTATTTTTTTTTGTGGACACTAATACGTTGCATATAGGCTTATAGTTTACATATAGGGTACACCATAAAATTCAGGGGGTGGGGGGTGGCTATACGATTGATCGGTATATAGTATATACACTACATATAAGCATATACACTGCATATAGGTATTTTTCAGAGCCCAATACGCTGCATGTAGGCCTATAAACAACGTATTAAGGTTGTATGAATAGCACATTTGGGATGTATGAATAGAATGAGTCAAACTTAACAGATGGTTGGATGTCATTCAAGAAATGGACTGAAACAGTTAAGAAAATCAATCCATGGGTCTCATCTTTTAACAGTTTTATTTTTAAGCTGATATAGTTATATTACGCAACCCACAAGGATCAAAACCCTCTATTTAAAAAAAAAGTTCAAATGAGGTATTGTTCATAAAAAGAAAAAAAAAACGCATATATATCCTGCATTCCCTAATGAATGGTGCAGGCCCGGGTAATTTAATAAAGTAGCAAGTCGGTGTTGTGGTCCAATTAGTCAGAATCATATTGATGCCTTGCTACTTTCATAAGTTCAAATTAAAACTAGATAAAGAAGTAGTGAAGTGGGCTGGGCTGGGCTTGCTTTTAGGAACTTGCTATATTTATAATGTTTTTTTTTTCATTTTGTACATCTGAGCGAATTCACGGTAAGTTTTTAAAAAAAATATGTGAGTGTAATCTGTATAATTTAAGGTTTGGTTGTGAGTGGTTGTGAGTAGAAGAGAGGGAAACTTTACAAAATCTGTATATTTGACAAAAAGTTTGGTAATTTGCTAAAATTTGGGGATTAGAAGAGAGAAAAAATGTAATGATAAATGTATAAAAAATATTATTTAATTATGACTGTGAATGGAAGAGAGAGAAAAAAAATAATAAAAGTACAAATTATAAGGATAAGGATAGAGAGCTTGCTGTGAATGCTCTGAATAGTATTTGGTATGTAGGAATAAAGACTGAAATTAAATAGGTCATTACGTAAAAATAAAAAATTACATATTTGATAGCACATTGTGTTCGGTGTTTTAATGAAATATTTGATAACACATTTAAATGAGATAAATCATTAAATAAGGAATGTGATTTATTCAATTTCTAAATATTTTCATTCCTTTGTGGAGGGTTTTTTTTCGATTCCTTCGAAGAAATGGAATGAAAATTTTTATTCAATTTGTTTTTTCTAAACTTTAAGAAAAAAAGAATAAAAGTAAACAAAATAGGGAAAACTTCACATAATAGTAACCCAAAATAAACTATATAATTAAATATAAAATAAAATAATAAAGAATAAAAATAAAATAGAAAATAAAACACAACTAAAATTAAAACATAAAAGTTAAAATATTTAATAAAAAATTAATAAAAAGTTAAAAACTAAAATTAAAAAAAAATTAAAAATAAAAAATGTATATAAATAAATCAGATATAATAATTTTAACTGGAAATGTTGGTGAAATTGTATTTGATTACTTCATTTATTACTAATTATCAAAGAGCACGAAGTAATGATTTCTTTGATTCCCACATGGTAATCAAACAGGACGATGGAATGGTAATGATCTATTGCATTCTCTTGATCATTCCATTCCCACGTCTACTCAATTCCTCGTTCATTCCATCAGCTAATACCAAATAGACATTAGCTTTGAAAATAACCCGGACTCATGTCAAACCGGATTGACTTTAAAATCGGTTTAGATTGAGTCAAATAAAGTTAAATCTGAGTGGTCAAACTAGTTCAAATTAGAAAGTGATCAAATTGAAATTAGTTTTAACAAGATGGTGACCCGCCCGCACTTCGCGACGGGCCACCCATTTTCCAAAACGCCGTGGCCAAAGTCGAAAACTCTAAAAGTGATTTAAAAGTTGACCACTTGCGCTTAAGTCTGAAAAAAATACCACATGTACATGACACGCGACTCAACACCCATTTTTTAAAACGCTGTGAGCAAAGTCAAAAACTCTAAAAGTGGTCTGAAAGTTGACCATCGCGCGTTGCGACGGGTCACCTTTTAATGACTATAAAGGATGACGTAAGTCGAAAACTCTAAAAGTATACTAAAAACGAAAGTAAAAAAGTTAAGGGCTATGAAACGTAAAATTTAAAAAAAAAACAACATGACACGTGTTATTTAATTATTGGGTGGAAAACATGTATTGGTTAGACATGACACGTGTCATGCTATGAGTGGTTAGGCATGACACGTGTCATGCCTTCATTGGTCAACATATGAATAGTGTTTTTGTAGTGTATGACAACCAATTATTTTTGTAAATATATATAATACGGTTCGAATTGGTTTTATCCGGTTTCAATTAGTAAGAAAATCAGAATAGCAGAATGATGTAGTTTCAAGCTGGTTTCACCAAAACATTTTAGATCATGACTTGGTTCTGACATTATTTTATAATAAAATACGTTTATGAACCTTAAGTTTGTGAGTATGTGAACTGTTCACGGTCTTTTTTGTCATTTTTCTTTTCTTTCGGTGGACGCTTTCTTTCTCCGGTTTATGTCTCTGAAAATTTTCATTTTATTTCTTTCTTACTCCTTGACCTCTCACTTACATTCATCATCTTCATTTGCTTCAACCGTTGTTTGTTTCTCTCTCTCTACCGGAGACTTGATAGTTGAACTCGGTGCTCCGTTCTAATGGCCGTTCTTTAAATATAAATTGTTCATAATTATTTGGGGGAATTACATATTTCCCCTATTTTGGGAGCTAATTGCATATTTACCCATTCCAAATAAGTTAAATGACTATTTTATCCTTCAATATTTTTTTAGGGTTTAAACCCACATATCGATCTCTCTTTCTTGCGGTACGATCCTTCACGGTGAAAACTCAGAGGCCGCTCCTCTTCTCTCTGTCACTACCAAATCATCTCATTCCTGCTGATGAGAGGTCAAAATATACACTTTATTTTATATTAATCACTCCCTCTACACACCATATTATGTATTAAATATATTGATTTAAATCGTTTTAATGTTTAATGTGTCATAGTCTAAATGAGCTTAATTTATTACTCTTAAATTGAACACGAGTACACATCAAAGAGTCTAGTTATTTTGTTTTGATATAAATGACAAAGAAGAAAAATAAAAATATATATTCTAATTGATTTTGGTTTTGTGGATAGGCTTGCACATATATGAATTAATGGATCATGTGGTAGTATGTTTGTGTTGGGCGTATGAAAGCAAAGAAGAAATAACATCAAAAACAATTAGAAAGAAAAGCATGGAGTTGTTTATCACGTGCAAGCCACGTGATTTGTAATTAAATCTGGATGGGGACGACGTAAAAGAAAAGAAGCAACAATGAAAGAACCACGGAAGTTTAAATCTCGGGCGGTACGCCCAACCCAAGGAAAATTAGGGCGGTACGCCTACGGTTGAAGTCGGCAGAATTTTATTTATTTTGTTTTTAAAACCTATTTAAAGGGTGTTTTAGTTCTAGTTCGAACCCTAATCACCCCCAGCCGTTTCTGGGGTGAGAATTACGAATTTTAGAGTTTTTTTTTCATCTTTCTCATGTTTGTGATCAGTACGATGTCTGACTAATTCATTGTAACTACTTTTGGTGAACGGTATGTGAAATCTTTCTGTTTTTAATCTATCGTTGCTAATTGTTCCGGAATCTTTGCAACCGTTGAGCACCCGCACGCTGAATTTGTTTAACTAAACTAGTAAACTAGGGTTTTAGTGGTCCCCTGACATGATCTAGTACTTTCTTGCGGCAGGAACTAATCAGCCCATTAGAAACCTAGGTTATTAGGTCAATTAGGCAATTGGGGACTATGTCTATATAGTATTAGCCTCTGATAGGTTTTTACCCAGATAGGTAGCATACCAGGATCCAGAAGTAGTTATCTTTAGTTAATAAGTTAGTTAGTTCACAATTCCAAACAAAAACAGCCAAGAGGCAATTTTAGTTAATTGTTTAGATTAAATTAGTTTAGTTTAGTTTAGGTCAATCTAGGTTAGTGACATTAATCTAGGTTTAGGTTAATTAATTAGGTTTAAATCTAAAATTACTAGTAACCACCAACTCCCCTGGATTGACACCCTAGCTTACCACTACTACATTTAAGTTAGGTATTTGTATAGCGGTCACGACAGTCGTTATCACCTGCTAGTGCTTCCAAATCGAAATCGTAAACAAAACTGGTTTGAAAACATCGATCCTCTTCTGATTCGTATTGTGGTTCGAAGTAAACAAACATGGTTTGAAAACGTCGCTCCTTGATCTGTATTGTGGTTCGAAATCGCTCTGGCTGATTCATCTTCGAAATCGAATGCTCGCCACTGCTACGTCGAGTTCTAGTCTCTGATTCGTATTGTTCATAGCTAATATGAAGTTCTTGGGTGTTTATATTTTCTAGTTTTTCTTTTATACGAATTCAAAATTACCCAGTACTAAATACCACAACACCAAATTCAAAATCACCTAGTACTTTTGTTTTCTTCAATACCACAACACCAAAAGTTACAGATAGGAATATACGATGCTATTGCTATACCAAAAGCATCACCATTGTATTCAAGTTTTCCCGATAGTGTTTAATTTTTTTATTTTTTTAAAAAATATTCATATTTAATAATATAAATTTTTACTTTGATTGAAGATGGAAAATGTTAATTTGGATGTTATTGATGTATCAACATGGGAGAACATGACCAAGTACAAGATGAAATTGAAATACGGAGGTTACTTTCGCTTGGCTAAAGACTCTTACGATATTGTTTTGGCTATAAAAATGTATATACATTGACACATACGCGTACAACTTTGTTGATTTAGTTGAAGAGGTTACAAATCATTATTCATCAACAAGGGACCTTGTTTTATCAATTTATTTCGTTGACAAGAATGCAACAAAACGATCATTTATCAATATCAAACTTGATTCACGCTAGAAGTTTCAATCAATAAAGTTTGTTTTATTTGATGTTTCTTCATGATGTGATAAAAAAATAAGCATGAAAAGTTTGAGAAAAAAAAAGAACTACAATTTGAAAAGAAAAAAAAGCTAGTAGAAGAGAAAAAAAAATGAGTATATATTTGCAATTTATATGATTTGGAAGAAAGGGTACATATGCAATTGAAAAGATTTGAGTCATTAAGGGATAAATAGTCATTCTATAATTTATTTTTTTAAAAAAAATAAAAAATTGGTATATATGCAAATTTTTAAGTTTGTAAGGGGATATATGCAATTGAATTTTTAAGTTGGGTATGTATGTAATTTTTAAATTTTGTAAGGGGATATATGCAATTGCCCTAATTATTTCTATCTTTTTATGACTTTTAAAATATTTATTATTTCTTATCTTAAGTGCAAGTCAAACAAGAGAAACCAATCGGTTTTCTTTTCTTCTATTCACTCAGCTTCAGCCTAGCCAAGGGCTACCTTCTATCACAACTCGCCAAAACACTCAAAATTCTTTCAAAAATGTGTCAATTGAGGTTGAACATTGAAGCGTTCGAGAATTAGAAGAACAAAAAGGTTGTTTTTTTTTGTTTTTTTTTCAGTTATAATGAATTGAGTATTTTAGTTGTTTGTTTTAACGGAGAATTTTGTAGTGATATTATAGAAACTTTATCATTATGAGTGGTTAAAATTATCCGTGGTCATATTTGGGACGGAGACAAGGCCTACGATCCGGACGGTTTTAATTTTGATTTCCTAAAACCTTTTTAGCATGATTTGGAAAGTGATTTTTTTTCAGGTCTTGGAGTATTTCCATAATACTGGGAGCATCTCCAGGGGTGTGGATCTACTTCATTCACCTTATTCCTAGATGACGAGTGCGCAAAGGCTTGGGGAGTTTAGGCCGATTAGCTTGATCGGATGCATTCTGAAGGTGATCTCAAAGGTTTTAGCAGGCCGTATGAAGGAGGTACTAAATTCAATTATTTCAGAAATGCATATGGGTTTCGTGGATGGAAGGAATATTGTCAATGGACCTTTGATCTTAAACGAAGTGTTTTCTTGGCTCAAGTTTTCAAAGAGGCATGGTATGTGTTTTAAAATAATTTTTTGAAGTCCTACGATACGATTAAGTGGGGTTTCATTAATAGCGTGCTTAGTCAGATAAAGTTTTCTGATAGGTGACGACAACGGATTCGGGGAATTCTTTACTCGGCTTGGTCTTCGGTTCTTATTAATGGCTCGCCGGCGAAAGAATTCACATGTCATAGAGGGATTAGTCAAGGAGATCCTTTGTCCCCTTATCTTTTTGTGGTCGTTATGGAGGCCCTTAATTGGATGATGTGCAAAGCGGGGTCGCCGGGGATCTTCGAGGGGATTCAAATCCCCAAGGGAGGGCCCAACAAACGATGCCATATTACCATGATTGTGGGTAATTGACCGGCTTCTAATGTGGCCAACCTAGTCCGTATTTTCCGTTGTTTCTACTATGTATCCAGGCTTAAAGTCGATTATTCTAAAAGTGCTCTTTATGGCGTCCATGTGACTCAAGAGGAGATTCATGCCAAGGCGGCCGTTTTGAGGTGTGATGATGGCACATTTCCTTTCACATATTTAGGATTGTTGGTGGGAGTCAAGATGAATCGGAGGACAAGTTGGCAAAGTGCGATGGATACCTTCCAAAAAAGATTATCTAAATGGAAAGCAAATCATCTCTCTTTTGGGGGTAGACTTGTGCTACTTAAAAGCATTTTGGATAGCCTCCCAAGCTACTTTTTTCTCGCTATATAGAGCCCCTAAAAAGGTTCTCAGTGTTTTGGAGAAAATTAGGTTTAACTTTCTTTGGGGAGGATCAGAAGATAGGCGGAAAATATTTACCTTGGGTTTAGAAGGATGATATATGTTTGCACAAAAATAATGGGGGACTGGGCCTAGCTTACTTCGGTGATGTTAATTCCAGCTTGTTGTGTAAATGGCTATGACGCCTTAAGGGGGAGGGCAGTCGTTTTCGGGCTAAGGTTATAGTGGCCATCCATTTTGTGAGGGTCCTCTGCTACTCCGTGCAAAAGAGAATTGGTCGGTGTTTGGAAAGCGGTTGTCACCGCCAACAACAACAAGCTCGCTCGGAATAACCTTAATATGGAGGTGAGATTGGCAAGTGTAGGGACGTTGGGAGTGGACTGCTGACAACTCCGATGGCTTCTCTGCTCGTGTCGTTTGCATCCTTCTTTCCAGCCACCACCGCCAACCGCCGTTATTCATCCTTCTCTGAAGCAAATTGGTCCCAGCGAAGGTAAACATCCATGTTTGACGGGCGCAGAGTAATCACATTGCTTCTGTTGAATCGCTTTCTAAAAAGAACATCACGGTTAGATCGGATACTTGTAGGCTTTGCAATGACGGTTCGGAGTCGGAAACCCATTTATTTACGGGGTGTAGTTTTGCGATGCTAGTTTGGCACTGGGTTGCCCATTGATGCAATATTCCTTTGTTTTTGCTTTCTCTATGGACGATCTTCTCCGGTTATACATGGATAGAAGCATTGGGTCTAATAAAAAGGAGGTGGTTCATGCCATTATTCTCACTACATGCTGGTGTCTATGGCGTGAAAGGAATGAAGTCGTTTTTTGTCATAGAAGGGCCTCGTTTAGTAAAGTTATTATTGAGGTCAAGAGTTGGTACAAAATTTGGTTTGAGAATAGGAGTAGAAAAACTATTAATTGGGGTCCTTTTTGTATGATCTAATCCCCCGTTTCGGGCAGTGTTTGACGCCCTTAACGTCTTGCTTTGGTTTGCCCTTGCCGTTAATAAATTGCCATTAAATGGTTCTACAAGAGATAAAAAACCACCCCCTGAATCACCAACCCCAATGTAAGTTTTTATTTTCATTATAATAATTTTCAGGGTTTCACCTACTAGCATATTAATTCCATTAGTTTAATTTATTTTTAAAACCAACAAAAAATAAATAAAAACATGATAATAATATATATTACAATAATTCTGAATGCATTTAATTATCAAGCAAATATGCGTACATAAAATATACCGGTCACTTAAGTACATGCTGCTAAAACTGCATACATATTCGACGTCAATCTTTTTCATGGTAAAATGGTCATTGCTAGAGTGCACGAGGTGTGTTTCCATAAGTGTTTTGGTTTTATTTTATAAAGTTACGAGGACGTTAGTTTAGCGCCCCACAGCGCACATGCTTTCATGGTAAAATGAAAACGTTCAAGGGTATTGAATTTGTTAGGAGGAAGAAGAAAAACAATTCTACTGATGGAAGGATATAAAGCCAGCCCAGCCCAGCCCAACCCAGTTTTGAATTGTAATAGTATTATAAAGCCTTTTGTTAACAAAGAAAATGTTAGCCCATTAATATTTACAGCCCAATTGTTTATGCAATGTGTTAAAAAGGGAAATTCTAGTCAGTTCTAGAAAATCCACTTCTAGTTTAATTAGTAAAAGTATGCAATGTGAACGCATTTGTTAATATCTAACCTAACTTTTGAGCTGTGAAATTGGCTATATATGAGCTTTTGTGCAACTTGACATGAGGCCTGGCCTATCTTGAGAAATGTTAAAATATACCCTGAAATCGGCAAGTTGTTTTGTCAACACGTGATACTTTTTAAGATTTTAAGAAACACACACCTAAAATGTACTGTTAATTCCACATACTCCCCATGGGAAATTGCTCATTATCCCTCACAAGTCACAACTTATTGTGACGTGAATTTAAAATCATTACAAGTGTACGACTAAACGAATAGGCCATAATAATGGTTTCTCATCAGAAAAAAAAAAGAGTATAATGTCATTTTCGTTCTTTAGTTTTTGTAAGAAAAAATGAAGTTTCGTTCAATTATAAAACTTGTAACATCTTGCGTCACCCGCAACACACAACGTGACGAATATAATGAGTCGGCGTCAATCTCAAAAAGATATAAAATTGAAGTCAAGGTCACATAAAGTTGAATTGAGTGAGTCCATAATAAACAACGAAAAGCCTATTTATTTATATACAATTTAAATATGAGAAGAAAATTGTGGTGTAGAAATCAAATGTGACCCTCAACTAGACTTCAAATCCAAGGCTTTTGCTCTCGTGACGATACCAACTTGCAGAGCCATAAAATTAAAGCACCTTAGTTACCTACGTACACTAGCTTTTTATTTAACGAATTGAATGAAACCTTTCCAACTTTAAACTAACTAATTTATTTAAACGAATTGAAACGTATGTTGACCATTCAACACCATGCAACATTGACTAACATATACATAAAAGAAAATTAAAAATGTTAAAAGATGGATATATTTACTTATTAAATAGCCAGTCAGTCAAGTGAGGCAAAAGGGTATCGTATGAGTTAAGTAGACAATGCTTTTAAGCTGGATGACACTTATCGCGAACCCCAAAAAAGACATGGAACAACCTTTCGTTTCATGGAATAGACCATGATTCATTTGGAACTTCTTAAGGCTTTAATATTAAAACTACTACTATTTTATACCTATTAAAAATATGATCAAATCGTACCCTCTATATTCTTACGTTTCAAATACTATTTCTTAATTAGTTTTACTTTTGCCCACGTATATAATTAAAGAGAAACGATATGATCAAATGAGAAATCTTATTAGCTGTGAGACAATATTATGTACTAAAATTATTATTAAAATAAAAGTAACATTGTTATATGAAATTATACGTTTAAGTTTACATCTATTCGTATATCATAAAAACTTACACATGTGTGATGGTAAAAACTTATAAACGTGTAAGTGTGTAAATTTTATAATATATGAATACGTACAAATTTATAGAACAATGTTGTATTCTAATATATATATAATAAATAAAATTATGATTTTGATTGTTTTTCATGATCATTCTTACAAAATATGAAGTTCTCAAGAGAATCTCTCAAGAGAAGTGTTCATCGGAGGATCGCACGCAAAGCAAAACACTATCCTACACTTCTTCTGTATTATTTTTTTAAATATAAAAAACGATATAAATGTGATGCTTATTCGTTTATCATGAAACAAAAAATATCAACAAAATTTGTGTTACTATTTGATACTAAATTAGGTTAGTAGGTTAATTAGTTTTTTAGTTGTTGTTAAGTGTTTTTATTTGCAAATTCTTCGAAAGTTTTTAGTTGCTGTTAAGTGTTTTTATTTGTAAATTCTTTGAAGATTTCGACTATTTTGTTTCCGTGGAAAATTTCCATCCCTATATCTAGTTGTGAAAATAAGATGCCAATAAATTAAATTAAAATAAATGTCATTCTAATTTCTAGATCGAAATAACTCATGACGGGTAACTAAACATTTAAAAATCATAAATTTTATCTATTATATTACGAATTACATGACGTTAAATATTCTAGATTGACTAGTGTATGATTATAATACTTTATGATTAATTAAATTATATCCAAAAAATTAAATGGTGGATCGATCTCTAATTACCTTGATCAATATATAGAAGAAGTTACACGTTTTTGGATCTTCTTTTAATTTCAAGGCATGCAAGTCGTGCTAGCTTCTTAATTTAATTAAATAATCTAATTAACAACATTCACACTCGACTGAATAATATATAAAAAGTACGTAGTGCTTTCTTTCAGAATTTTCTTTAATTAATATTTTTCTAACTATCTTCATTATTTCAGCACTTAATCTTTCTCGTATCAAATCAATATCATATGGAACATTCTTTTTAAGGATTGCATATGTTTTTTTTGTTTCATCTATAATAAATATTTTAAATTTCAAAAATATTGTCTCTAAAATACAGTGTTTTCCATATATATTATTATTTATTCTTTTAGTTTAATTATAACAGTAGTATAATATAATAGTTGTAACACTACATTCAAATGTGTAGAGATGATAAAAGTTTGATCCGTTTCACTCTCTTTCCATCAAATTTTATAAGAGTATTAACATCCAACTTTAAACATCGATATTTTATTTATGTCAAAGACGCCACCCACCAAACACTAACCCGATAAATAAGCCATGCAGATAAGCTCTTTACGTATCCGAATGTAGAGTAAGATCAAAATGAAAAAAAAAATATGCCTATTGAAATAAAAGTGAATATAAAGAAAAAAAATTAGATGAAAATTTCTTTTATAATATAAACTATTTCACAATCCGAGTGTTGTCGCGAGGATAATGCGAGTATACAAAACCGTTGCATTTGCAATAACACTACGTATAGGAAACGACAAAAAACATGTAACGATCAAAACACTATGAAAAAGTCTGATACACGGCTGTAAGTAAGAAAATCTTTCTATCTATTACACTACCAACAAAACATAAACTCCTTTGCTAAACTGAAACAATTATACCAATTATATAACCAAATCATGTTTTATTGTGCCGCTCTTGTTCCATTGAATCATCCTATCTAGTTTCTTACTAGATGAGTGTTATTTTAATCCAGTTGTTACCGTTCAAAAAAAAATTAGTTCCGTTTAGATAAAAACAATTAAAAAAGACATTTAATGCTCGCCATGTGACGTCTCTAGATGTTACCACGTGACATGAAACTATGCAAATAATTTTTAAATAAAGAATCATATGATATTGACGTTTTGATAGGTTACTATACATAAACATATATAAAATGAAAGAGAACTTATACAACAAAAGTGTCTCTCTGTTTGTACTTTCTTTCTAGCGCTTCGCTAGTTTTCAACAATATCGTTGCCGTTCAAAAAAATATATATTAAATTGATTGAGGTGTTTTTTTAAACGGCTAATTTTATTTTTACATCAGTTTTCACCATGTCAAGGTTTGAACCTTGTTCTCTTCCCAAAGAAGTTTAATTTGCCCCTTACCTCTAGGCTAAAATCTAAGTGTGGAGTTTTCACCATGCCAAGGTTTAAACTTTGATCTCTCCACAAAGAAAGCTTTGCGCTTACCGCTAGGCTAAAATCTAGGTGTGACAAAGTTATTGAGTTGTTAATATCTATTTCGATATGTGTAAAAAAAAAGTATAATATTAATAATAATATGGGATGCAGCTAGGTAGGTAGGTAGGTTGTGATATCACGGGTGATGAAATTAAGGAGCCTGGTGAGGTGAGCGCATCCATCCATCCGTGCGCTGGGCGTGACTGCCTCCACAAAGGGTTCCCGTTGCCCCTTTTCCCGCACATAAACCGCTACTTTGACAACGACCACATAATTAATTAATTCATTATATATTATCATCCTATCAATTTTTTTCAATTTGCAAACCGCTTCTAACTACTTGTATCTTATGCATTAACACTTGTACGTCGTGTCTCGTGTGATGATATAATTAGCTAGTAAAAGTGAGGATCGGGAGTTTCTTTTTAATTTTTCGGTCTACAAACTCAACTCGATTTAGCTTGGTCAACCAAACGGGTCTAACAAATTATATAATAAAATACATGATATGCATGCATCTGCAGGAGTCTGGACGACTGGACTGGACTGTTAGGTTCAAGTTTGAATGTAAATTATGTGAGTTGATGTTTTTGGCTTTTTTTACCTACATTTAATTATTTTATTTTTTTCAACAAAAGAATTTAATAAAATATATAGTTGTATGGTTGAAGTAATTGCTACGTTTTATTAGTCAAGTCAACTTTTTTTTTTTACTACGTGTTCAGCAAATCTATGCTGGTCAATTTTTCGCTCAGATTTCAGAACACACATATATAAATATTTTTATATTTTTACTAGTAGTGAATATATTTTGAGAAAATAAAACAGAGAGCATTTGATTTGCATATTAAATTGAAGCCTTTTAAATAAATTAATTAATGATACATTGATACCAGCTAGATATTGTAAAAGAAACTGAAAAATATTTTGGGACGATGATGATACTACCATAAGAAGCTTATATATCTTTCTTTGGAGGTAGTGGCGGATCCAGGAAAGAATATCAGGGGTAGCGGGGACTAACGAGGGTTCGGGGGCAGCGCCCCCGAAATTTTTTTTTAGGTAGTTAACGGGCTTTTAATCATATTTTTAAGGGGCTTTTGATCATATTATTAAGTAAAAGCCATAAAATTTATTCCAGGGGTCGCGAAAAATTTGTTTCAGGGGTCGCGAAAAACCGAAAACCTATTAAAAAAAAAAAATTGCACGTCGGGGTAAAAGTTCAGGGGTAGCGGGCGCTACCCCTGGGACCCAAGTAGGTCCGCCCCTGTTTGGAGGTCTCAGATT
The DNA here is from genome assembly GCA_039602395.1 of Deinandra increscens subsp. villosa. NCBI lineage: Eukaryota > Viridiplantae > Streptophyta > Magnoliopsida > Asterales > Asteraceae > Deinandra > Deinandra increscens. The sequence goes on from JBCNJP010000019.1 coordinate 993,499, forward strand.
CAAATCTGGGTTGAAGTATTTATTTGTAATTTTGAATAGATTAGGAGGAGTGTAGTTGAAACATTTATCTGTAATTTGGGGTAGATTAGAGTACTAATAGTTTGCCATTCAATTTCTTTTTATTTTTGGGGGACGATGATGATATGAATGAGGGAGGACTGAGGAGGCGTATATTTGGAAAGATAATCTAATCTACTTTAATTTGATAACTATATTCATCTAATTTACTTGAACTCATAACGTAATTTGATAAAAGAATATGATTAATACGGATCATATGATTAACTTCTGAATTGTGTGTTCCATAAGTAGAATCTTCATAAATTTGTGAGTGCAAACTCTAAAATTTGATATTTAATTGTGAGTGATTGTGAGAGAAGAGAGGAAAAGTTTAGTAAATCTACATATTTGATAAAAAAAATATCGACTTGTTTGAGGTTTTATTGTGATAAAAAGAGAGAAAAAATAATGATAATGTTAAAAAAATTCATTTAATTGTGGTTGAAAATGAAAAAAAAGAAAAAAAAATAATAAAAGTATATATTATAAGGATGAGGATAGTGAATCTACTTAATATTAATATTTAACTATCAATTCAACTCGCGCACCCCATTATGAGTTGTTGAAGATGCATAAAAAAGGTGACCATGATTTGAAGGAGTTGATTTGTATAGAGACACTTGGATTTTGGAAAATGATAGACGTGAGAAATGAAGATATGATTTTGTCAAATCTTCATTTTGAATCGATCTTTATTTTATTCATCTCTTTTGATATTTTGATTTGAATCGTAGAGTTTACCTTTTATTTTGAATTTTGATTTTTATCTTTAAATTGTTTAAGTTTTTTATATGAGTACCTTTAAAAACATGGTTATTATTTTTATGATAAAATTTAATTTGCGCGTGTCTCCTTGTAAACCATTTGATTGCTCTTGAGTTACAACGATGCAATGTGAACGAGAAGGGGGAGTATCCTTTTGCTAATTCCCTACTCCGGTTCAATGGACCGATCTATGAAGCCATCTCTGATCGATCAGGAGTCCTTAATGAACAGAGAACTACCTAGATTCGATGAAAACATGATTAATCCTAACGAAGATGAATGCTCATTATTGAGAAAAAAATGAGTGGATTTACCATTGAAGAAGACGAGCTAAAGAAAGAAACAAAGGTTAATGATCGTGAGTACGAGAATGTTTCGTCATGAACAAACATGTACATTCACAATAAGGAGATGATGTTGATGTTTTTGCAAGTTTTCGAAATCATCATTAAACCTAAGTCTAGGAATAAAGGAGTCGACCATTCCAACTTTCTCAAGACTTGAGGACGAGTTTTTTCGAAGACAAGGAGAAAAAGGTGGAGAGACCCAACAACCTCATATACTCGAAGTAAGACGATCCAGGTGGTACCGACCAAGCTGAGCGAGACGAATCATAAAACTGAACTATTTGATCAGGCAAAACTCGATGATGATTTTTTTGGAAGAGGAGTTTGATTTAGGCAAGGGCGTAACTTTTAAGTGTAGATTTCACGTGTATTTTCTCTAAAACATTAATATATTTGTATATACATGTAAATGCAATTACATTATTAAATGAGTTAGGTGGCATGATGGTTAAATGTTCAAAACTTTAGATTCAAGTCCAAATCTTGAACACTATAATTTATATTTTTTTTCCATTTCTCATTTCTAATTTTTTCTTCTTCTTTTGTAGTTTTTTTTTTATAGATCTAGTCCAAGAACCAAATTTTGAAGATATATTTATTACCCATATAAATTATAACAAACTTATTAATATACTAAATCATACTACAAAATTAGTTCTTTTTTTAATGTATATATTTTTTTTCTTTTGTAATATTTTTTGTATTTTTTATAGTTTAGATCTATATTAAGAACCAAACTTTTATGAGATATTAAACTTATTAATATACTAAATGGTAATAAAAGATTTTTTTTTCTAAATGCATATATTGCCAATATACTAGATTATATAAAAAATTTTAGAGATATTATCTATTCAGATTGACTACAAATATTTTATTAAACAATTTACATCGAGATATATTAGGATTTGACTAGTGAACTCGCGCCAATGATAACCCTTGTTAAAGACATTAAAAGGTGATCATGATTTGAAAGAGTTGATTTTAATGAAGACAGTTAGATTTTGGAAAATGATAGACGTGAGAACAGAAGATATTGTCAAATCTTCGGTATCAATCTTATTTTATTCATCCTTTTTTAGAATTTATCTTTTATTTTGATTTTGATACTTATCTTTTAGTTCTTAATTGTTATCTTTTGCCTGATTATAGAGGTTCTGAAATTGAGTTTTAATAAAACGGTGATTATTTTTTATGGAAAAATTTCAATCGGCGTGTTTATCTCCTTGTGAACCATGCATTTGATTGCACTTTCAATCCCATTTTCATTATTCACACATAGATAGCATGAGAACATGGCTTGTCTACATGGAGGCTTTATTATTTTACAAGAAGTAAAGAATGAACCTTAAAAAGTAAGGTTATGCGTACAGTACAGGTCACCAAATATAAAACCCTAAATATAAAACCATATAAACTATAAAGTCTCATAAAGCTCTTATAAAATATGGTATAATGGATGAAGTCTCACAAAACCTCATAATCAATACAAAATCCTCTCCTTCCTTCCCTTCACGGCGTGATGTAGACAACGCCCCTTGATAGAAATGAATCTCATAGCACCCGAGGCCGGGGTGGTCAAGGGTGCGCTATGGAGGGTGGGTAACACCCACTACCATCGGTCTAACAATAAATTGATAAGTTTATATATATCAATTAACCACGTGCATTAGGATGTCTAAAGTAATCTTTTTAACCACCTCTAAAATTAACATAAAGTCTATACAGTGCGCGCCTAAATAATTGCATGGAAATTGTGTCAGAGGGGCATGCGTCGTTGGGGTGTTGTTTCTTATTGTAACAAATCTACTACTGTTGTGGTGTTGACAATTTGAATGAAATTTGAATGAAATTTGCACTTGACAACAAATCTAAAGTAGAAGACAGGCCGGCCGATAAAAGCTTAATTAAGGGATATACATGGCCCGGCCCTGCCCTTACATGGTGCACATGCATATACATACATATGGTCTGTCACTCATTTCTTATAGCTACTTGCATTCATATTCATATATATATAATATATATATATATATATAGTGAGAGAGAATCTTATCTTCAATTCATAAAGTTTAGGCTAGGGTTTGATCAAGGGTACCCTTATCCATGGCCATATATATGTGGTTAATGTCATGCCTTTTCAACACGACACCATTTTCATTCATTCATTCATTAGTACTCTTCAGTCATTTTAAATTATTGAGACATGCACTTGCATACAAGATAAACTCTTGGGCTCGAAACCAAGCTAGATGTGACTAACTAGATAGAATTAATTTATTTAATTAATTCTACTGACTATCTAATTAAATCCCATTCTCAATATATATTTTCTTTACTGAAGTATTTCTTATTATTATTTCTCAACTTCTCAAGTATAAATATTTTCAGTATCATGTCTTAAAACGATCAATAGTGATTTTATAAGACAATGGTGAATCGTTTTGTCCGGATCATCAAATCGACCCTGCGAACGACAATCAGATAGATAACCTTTGGGCAAATCTCATGGAACATATTGCAAATATCTTTATAGTGAATGTGCGACCTATATACATTAATTAATTAAATATTGTACCGAAGGAACATTCTAGTACGCGGTAAACTTTTTACATTGAACCAAAATACTATGAGTTTGAATCCTATAAAACAAAAGATACCAAAATGTTGTGAATTCAAATCTTATAAAACAAAAGATATGATGTGACGATTTTCTCTTAGAAAATTCTAGGTGATGCTATTAAAAAATAATTAATGAAGTATTATCAAATCTTTTAATTATTTTTTATCTTAATTGATTTATTAATATTATCATTAGCTAGTATTATTAATTAGGAAAAATGGATTTTAATAATACAAGTTTTACCTTATTGGCGGATAATAATACGAGTTTTGAAATTTACTCATAATAATACGAGTTTTGTAGGTATTGGATTTTAATGACACACCGTTATTTTTTTACTAACGGTGTTAGTCTGTTGCCTATGTGGCAGGTGTCACGTAGGAGGAAAACAGTCCACAGCAGGTGCCACGTAGGCAACAAACTAACACCGTTAGTAAAAAACTAACGGGTATCATTAGAATCCAATACCCAGTGGCAAAGCTTGAAAATATCAAGTGAGGGGTCGGGATCTAATTTTTTTTTCCTAACGTCATGGGTAAATGGGGGGGTCGAAACCGGATATATCGAAATTTTCTACACGAAAATTATATACCCTCTACATCGCAAAAAAAAATTCCGGGGGGTCGGACGCTCCCTCCCGCCCCTTAAAAGCTGCACCCCTGTCAATACCCACAAAACTCGTATTATTGTGAGGAAATTTTAAAGCTCGTATTATTATCCGTCAACAAGATAAAACTTGTATTATTAAAATCCATTTTTCCTATTAATTAATTATATATTAATATTTATTTTTAAAAAAAAAACTTCCAGGGGCAAGTATGCGAAGTGATTGTGATGTAAATTCTCACAAGATAGTCGGTGTCCATGGTGGTTTGTTTTTGAGACAACCAGTTTTTACACATGGTCAACTATATATGTACTTCATTATCAAAAGTTAAAAGTATAAATGTACTCCAAGTATTAATCTTAGGTAATCTTAGGTAAAGATGGTAAACTTATCATTAAAATATCAAATTTATTATATATATATACAATAGGAATTAGTCATGAATAGTAAACTTTTACTTTCTTTCTTTCAACCACAAACATTTTCTTAATTTTACAGTTTTAGTCCATGTTTTTTTTCTTTTTTATACTTTCACCACTATTGTTTTTTAATTTAATACTTTAACCACATGACTTTTAAAGGTTTAACATTTTATACCCCTTAATACTTTCGTTTTTAATATGTTTTTTATAGTTTATAGTTTTATACTTTGACCTACGTTTTAAACGCCTTAACTTTTATACTTTCAGTTTTAGTATACTTTTTGAATTTTCGACTTTGACCACAACTTTTTTTTACCCCTTAATACTTTCGTTTTTAATATGTTTTTTATAGTTTTATAGTTTTATACTTTAACCTACGTTTTAAACGCCTTAACTTTTATACTTTCAGTTTTAGTATACTTTTTTAATTTTCGACTTTGACCACAACTTTTTTATAGTTTTATACTTTAACCACGAAACTTATAGAGTTTTACGTTTTATGTCCCTTAGCTTTTCTACTTTCGTTTTTAGTATACTTCTTATAGTTTTATATTTTGACTATGAAACTTTTAGAATTTTACGTTATATACCCCTTAACTTCTCAACTTTTGTTTTTAATATACTTTTAGAGATTTTGACTATGAGCACTATTTTTTTGTTGTTTAATACTTTGACCACATTAAAATGTCTATTACTTAAACTGATGGGTAAATGGGTGTCCCACCGTGAAACGTTTTATACTCTTAACTTTTCTACGTTATTTTATTTAGCCACGACACTTTTAACTTTTCTACTTTCACTTTTAGTATAATTCTATAGTTTTATACTTTACCACGAGACTTTTCAACTTTTACGTTTTATACCATTTAACTTTTTTACTTTCGTTTATTATACAAATTCAACCCCGCAGCAACGTGCGGGGAGGTAAACATCTCGTTATATAACAATGAAAATTGGTGATGAATAATATACAATTTGTTTTTCGAAATTTAGCCACAACACTTTGGTACTTTAACGCTTTGTACCCTTTAAACTTTTAAACACTTTTTTTTTTACGAAAAAGTAAACTTTTGGTTTTTATAGTTTAGTTACATATGTTTCATACTCTTACGTTTTGTATCATTTAACTTTTAAAGTTAATTTTGTTTTAAGTTTTGTTGTCTTCTACTTTGGTCACGAAACGTTTAACTTTTTTACCTTCGTTGTTAGTATATTTTTATAGTTTTATACTTTCACTACAAGACTTTTAGACCTTTTACGTTTTATACCCCTTAACTTTTTAACCCTGTAACTTTTAAAGTTTTTTTTTTGTTTTAAGTTTTGTTGTCTTCTACTTTGGCCACGAAACTTTTAACTTTTATACTTTCGTTTTTAGTATACTTTTATAGTTTTATACTTTCACCACGAGACTTTTAGACTTTTACGTGTTATACCCCTTAACTTAGTATATTATTATAGTTTTATACTTAACGAGACTTTTAGACTTTTACGTTTTATACTACTTAACTTTTTAACCCTCTAACTTTTAAAGTTTTTATTTTTGTTTTAAATTTTTTTGTCTTCTAATTTTGCCACGAAACTTTTAACTTTTCTACTTTCGGTTATAGTATACTTCTATAGTTTTATACTTTCACCACGAGACTTTTAAACTTTTACATTTTATACCACTTTAACTTTTTGACTTTCGTTTAATATAATAATTGAAGATTTATGAATTATAAGTGTAATTTTCCATTTTTCATTATTATACATATTCTATATATAATTTCAATGATCATATGAAGTGTTTAAAGATTTATAAATTATATTGTTTTTTACTATTTAACTCGTGTGTCCTATAACTTTCATGTTCTTTATCCCTTGTTTTCACAACGATATAAAGTTTTTTTTTAATTTCAAACATATTCTTATGATATGTTTATTCTTATCTATGTTTCCAAATAATGTTTATTGAAAATCGACCAGCCACTTAGTGTAGATATATATAGTTACGCGCTAGTTATATATGAAATCTCGAAACAGATAATAGTTTCTTTTGACGTAAACACTAGAACATGTATATGTAACTAATCATTTGTATTTTCAAATTATCATGTTTTTAATTGCAAGTATTGATTAATCATTGATTAATGATCGATAATTCAAGTTTCATTACAAGTCTACGAATGATATTAATTGTAAAGTATATAAAATATATATATTACGTAGCTTGAAGAGAGATAGCAATGGATGTCATCCAAATTAACTCTGTTTATATATAAAATTATTGTATGTTCCTTGATGGCTTGGATCCATCTAAAAAGAATATGTATGTATGGCCCCTTGTAGCCGGTGAAGGGCACAAACTTGATTTGAGGTATTCCAAGGGACGTACATAATTGGTTATATATTAAAGAGTAACCAATAAGTAAGCATGACCTCTCTCAACATTTGAAAATTCATGGATGTGCATGCTCGCTATTAACAAATTATCCATAATATTAGTTAACTTAACCTAAACCATGGAGGAATTAAGATATTCAAGCCAAATGGATTTCAATTTATTGGTATCATTGTATTGGTAAAAGCTTATACATAGTTGTTTCGTTTGTAAGATTTCGTGAGATTTCAATAGAATTTGGAATTAGAATTATTACATTTCATTATTGTTAATTTGCTTAAAATTCGTTAGGAACTGAAATTCAAATTTCATGTTCAACGTGTTTCATTAGTAAAGGGCCGGGATTAGAATTGTAATTTGATTTGAATAAGTTTAATTCAAATTCCTTCATTTGATTTGATAAATTTCATATTCTTTCCTATTTATAAATGATTTTTACATTTGTTTTAGACTGTAGAATGTCGTCGTCCAATCCAACCGCTAGGGACCAAGATGTGTTATTGTCCGGAGTGCTTGACCGGCCCTAACCGACATGAGTTATCGCACGGCCCGCTTGACTGGACCGTCCTGATTCTTGAACCGACCACTCAACTAAACTATCTCGACGCTTAACCTGACAGACCTATCTGACCGGTTCGACCAGCGGCCCGCCGACTGAACCCAACTAGTCAAACCGGTGACGCTGTCCACGGCACGAATCCACCAACTGATCTATATGCCCCGTCTCCGGACCCGACCGAAGAAGTCCAAAGTGCCCTGATAGGTCGACTGGATCGACCAACATGACCGATCGATCAGATGCACCTAACTATCCGACCCGACCGCATCGTAACGACCCAATGTAGCTGGTCTTCTTTCCCCGAGGGTTGACCGAACGGCTATGACCGCCCGCCCCGGACATGATCGGATCGGACCGGCCACAATGATCGACCGACCGAACCTGCGTGACCACCCGACTTCCATTTTTCCCGGCCGATTAAGCAAACCGGGCGGGCGCAACCAATTGTCGGAATTAAACCTGTTAGGACCGGCCACACCGACAAACAAACCCGATAAAAAATGCCCGATCGACCGAGCGGGCCTACCATCCGGCCGGATTGCAATTCTTTTAAATTCCATTTTTTTAAATTCCAAGTTCTTGATATTACAATTCCTTAAAATTCCAAATCCAAATCCAATTCCAAGTCAAATTCCACAAACCAAACGACCCCTTAGCATTTTTATGTTATGACAGTTTAAATCCCGTTAGTAGCAAATAGATATCATATTCTTCATCTACAATAATTAAAATAAATATAGTGAAGAATGTTTTTCTTATAAAAAATTTCATTTAAAATTTATTATTTTTGTAATTTTTTTTAAAAGAACACCTAAAGGTTTTTGAAAGAAAAATAAACAAACCTTCAAATTAAATCAGTTTATTAAAAATAATGGTTTTATAGTATTGATAAAATTATTATTACATTATTATTATTATTATTATTATTATTATTATTATTATTATTATTATTATTATTATTATTATTATTATTATTATTATTATTATTATGTTAGGGCCCAAAATCCTGGTATTGCATTCTGGTACCGTTCACCATCCTGGTACTATTTTGCATCCTAGGATATAACTTGCATTCTAGTATAGTCCAGCATGTTGGAGGTCCTTAGCATGTTGATTCATTGTTACTAACTGTTTGCTATTTTTATCACATGTTATTTGACTAAGTTTTATTAGCAACGTGTAAATGGACTAAGTCAAGCTTGCAGAGCACGTTGATTCAGTTGGAAGGCGCAAGGTCCGGACTACAACGGTCATAAGCAGTTGAAGACCCAATCCCTGAAAATCTGAGTTGTAAGTTATATGAAACCATGTATAGATAGAAGTGGCTTAGGTTATTTTCGAGACTCTTACGCTCTCGACTACACTTGTACTCACTCACTCACTTAGAACAGCCACAATGCTCTGTACTTAACATTTTTCAGTGAAATAACAATCGGTGATGTGTTTTATCGTCGCCTAAAGTTTTTTATGCCGGCAATCCTTAGAGATATCTAAGGATCAAGGGTTTTTCCCTCGTATAAATCCTGATGTTGTCCCTTTCATCCTGGTTGATCTTTAGTTGTGACTTGGATTTGCATATTTACTTGGTTTTAATATCAATTTTATTGTTTTCTAAGCTTGCGATGCATACTCGCATTCTGGACACCTAACCTCACAAACTAATTTGATCACTTAATTTAAGTCTGTAATTTTTTGTCAAAACATTATTCTTATTCTTATTCTTATTATTATTCTTATTACTATTATTACTACTATTATTATTATTATTATTATTATTATTATTATTATTATTATTATTATTATTATTATTATTATATAATAATAATAATAATAGACAACACAAGATTTATTTAATTAAGGTTGTAAAAATGACTATAATAGTCATCATGTCCATGGATATGACTTTAACGAAAAAAGTTAACGATTTTAACTTATTAAACTAAAACGGTTATTGAATGTAAACCATAATGCATGATTTGTTTAAAAAAAATTGAATTAAAAGAGTTAAAAACACTAAACCATGGTGACCAAACTAATAATTTACTTTAAACTCTAGTTGCACTCACTAAACATAGGTTATATCAACTGAACCACTTTAAATTTTGTATTTCTGTTTTTCGTTTTATTCGTATTTGGTTCTTGATTTGATTTTTAGTTGATACCCCTAACAATGAGATGAATCCTGGTGATTCGGCGAAGAAGACGGTTTTCGTAACAACGAGTTCTGGAAAGCAAAATTTGAGTTCGAAAGGATCTGGCGGAGGCTTTGATGGTAAGCTTTCGCGGTTTTCATATTCCGATCCAGATCGGAATGTGGATAATTTGGATGATGATTAGACTGAAAACTATGCTGTTCTTCGAGAATTTACGCTGATTTTTTGACTCGAAATGTTGAGATTCTGAGAAAGTTGAAGGATAAGCAGGATCGGGAATTGTGGTTACAGGAGGTTAAAACGAAGCTTAAATTTACTCCGGAAGCTGATTCATTAAAGCGAGCAGTTCAAAAGATCTTCTGGAGATTGTAGACGATGACACATATGTAACGAAGAATGCGATAGTCTCAGGTATGTGTCTGATTCCAGAATCTCGTTCAATAGTTCAATTTTTGAAACTATAGCTGTGATCAATATAGGCGACGTGGTCAAAAAACTTCGGTATCAACAATAATGATCACTGAAGTTTTTCGATGAACGATTATCGAAGAATACTGTTTGTCTCTAGTGAATTGTGAAGTTTTTTCTGAATTTAGAGGTTTGAATAATTACGCGTAAGGTATCATTAATGATACTCATGATCGAGTATTGATTATCAATGTTTTCTGGAATATATTTGTGCATAATTTTTTCGACTGAAAATTGACTAACCTCTGAATAATAGAAGAGTTTCTGGAAAATTTGTTTTGAATCTTCAGGTGAGGTTTCGATGGATGTATAAAGGTTCAAAGGCACTGAAAGTTTTTAAATAATAGCGGGACTTTCTTCGGGCGCTATTGGTGTTTGGAGACACGTTTGTTGTGTGTTTTCCCGCTTGAAATTGATTGAAGGCATTTGTTTTGCTGATTCGGTATTTGTTTTTCGAAAAAAAAACAAGTAAGTAAAGGAAAATATAATAATCATTGTATGAGCTTATGGCGGGAAAAATGTACATGCACTTTTGAAAGGGAGAATGCATACATTGAAAACATTAGAATAAGATCTCAAATGAGATTGATCAAAGTGAAAAGCCCTCGAAAGAGGCGTTCAGGTTAAATATCGAAAGTGCTAAACATGGAATCACAGAAGAAATACGATACAAATGAAAAGCCCTCATAACAGAGGCATGGTTGTATATACAAATAATGCGTATGCACTTTGGAAAGCTGTTATTTAAACTATGAAAAACATTTTCATACGTATAGAAAGCCCTTTCTAACAAAGGGATCAAAGGTCCTATTGTAACAAAAGGATTTCAATAATTTCAGGTGGACTGGATGTGTTTGTGCCCTATTTTCCGGCGTCAATGCAGGAACAATCCAAATTTGCAGATTGGATCATTAATGCGAAATTTCCAAAAAAGTTGATAATGCCAGCGTCTATAAAGAAGTATGGTGGATTATCAGATCCTGATGATCACACATTTGACTTTTGGTCAGCCGCAAGATTAGAATATTGGTCAGAAGAAACTTGGTGCCACATGTTGGTGCAAACATTTACTGGAGCTGCAAGGGTGTGGTATGATTCTCTTCCCAATGCGCAGATTGAGAATTTTGAAGATTTAAAAGCTAAATTCCTAAGGCAGTTTAGCCAACAGAGGAAGTGTACTAAAGAAGTTACGGAAGTGCACAATATAAGGAGAAGGGGATATGAAAGCTTAGAAAATTTTGTAGTAAGGTTTAACAATGAGACTATGAAGATAGTGGGGGCCCAAGATCAGTTGCGAATTTTGTGGTTTTGTCATGGTGTTAGACACTCACACCTATTTGAAAAGTTTCATGAGGATTTGCCCAAAACCATGGAAGTATTAATGGGTCGAGTTCGGGCCTATGTAAAAGGTAAGAGTGCCTCTGGAAATATTCAAGGAGTAATTACCCAAAAGGTCCCTACAAAGGGTGCAAATTTTAAATGTGTGAACGTCAAATGCAAGTGTCACTCAACCAAAGAAGCAGTCTAAGGGAAGGTATCGTTTACAACCATGACAAACGTAAGGAAGGAAATTTTGGAGGTTACAAAAGAAATTGGGATTTGAAGAAAGATGGATACTCATCACTCACGAAAACTCCAAGAGAAATTTTGGCTACAGAGAATGTCCAATTCTCGCTACCACAAAGGTCACGATTGGCTGCAAATGTTGATACTAGCAAGTATTGTGATTTTCATAAAGATCGTGGTCATGATACCGATGAATGTTGGCATTTGAGAAGTGAAATAGAGAAAACTATTAAGTCTGGTAAGTTGTCACATTTAGTAAAGAACATCAGAGAAGGCCGTCCACCAGCAAATGCTAAGAACGTCATAGGTATGATTCGAAGGGGAGCTAATACGTGGCATAGAAATGTAAAAGCTAAAACAGATGAAGAGTTATGGAAACGGCAGGAAATTACTTTCCCTCCTTTGATTGGGGGAGACACAAAAGAAGATCATGTAGTAGTAACAATTGGAATCGCTGGTTTTCTGGTAAAGAGGACATATCTTGATAATGGAAGTTCATCAGAGATCATGTACGAGTCATGTTTTAAGAAAATGGGGTTGGAAGTGCAAAAGCACTTGAAGTCACATACTTCTCCACTCATTGGGTTCTCAGGAGAAGTGGTTCACCCAATGGGCGAAGTAACACTTCCAGTAATCTTTGGTGATGATAAACTTTTTGAGAGAGGTAATGATGATGTTTGTGGTAATTGCGACCCGTCCCCCCATAATGTGATAATTGGAAGACCGGGGTTAAAAAATTCCTAAGAGCAATTGTTTCAACTGTACATGGGATGGTGGGTTTTCCAACACCTAGAGGAATCGCAACTATGACAACGGATGTGAATATGCATGTTGCAGTAGTTGAGAAGCCAGCCTTGATAAAAGAAAATTCTAGGGTGGACAGGGGTGACGTTTTAACAAAAAGTGAGTGGGTTATTAATGAAAAGTTTCCGGACCAAACAATTGAAGTTGGGAAGCAATTGCAGGGCAAGGCTAGGGAAAAGTTGTTTCAATTATTAATAAACAATGCTAACATTATTACATGGGAACCTTCGGATATGACGGGGGTCGCAAAGCACTTTGTGGAACATCGACTAAATGTCTATCCGGGTGCAAAACCAGTACAGCAAAAAAGAAGGATTATGGATAAAGTAAGGAATGATTTGGTGAAGAATGAAGTGGATAAGCTTGTGAACGCTGGTATACTAAGAGAAGTGCATTATCAAACCTGGGTTGCGAATACAGTCTTCGTTAAAAAAAAAGTGATGGCACGTGGCGCATGTGTATCGACTTTAAAGACTTAAATAAAGCATGTCCAAAAGATTGTTATCCCCTTCCTGAAATTGATTTCAAAGTTGATTCTTTGGCTGGTTACAGATGGAAGTGCTTCTTAGATGCTTATAAGGGATATCATCAAATTACAATGGCCGAGGAGGATGAAGATAAGACAACCTTTGTTACTAATGCAGGTTTGTTTTGTTACCAAAAAAATGTCATTTGGGTTAAAGAATGCTAGAGCAACCTATCAAAGGTTAATGGATATAATGTTTCAAACACAAGTGGGGAGGAACTTGGAAGCGTATGTGGATGACGTGGTTATCAAAAGTTACACTGAAGATGATATGATCAGGGATATTGAAGAAACCTTTGGAAATCTAAGGGGGATTAACATGAAGCTAAATCCTAAGAAATGTTCTTTTGCAGTGGAAGAAAGGAAGTTTCTAGGGGTGATGGTAAACAAGGAGGGTATCAAGGCACATCCTGGTAAGGTGAAAGCTGTATTGGAAATGGAACCTCCAAAAACAATTAAAGAAGTTTAAACTTTAAATGGTCGTCTAGTTTCACTGCATCGGTTCTTATCCAAAGCAGCTGAGAGAGCGACTCCATTTATGAAGGTGTTAAAAGAAAGTTTGAAGAAAAATAACTTTGAGTGGACTCAAGAAGCTAATATGGCTTTTGAGGAATTGAAAGTTGATCTAGCCACACTTCCGACTTTGACTGCACCTAAACTTGGTGAGCAGTTGGTTATATATTTAGCAGTGACTACTAACGCAGTAAGTGCAGTTTTACTAGTTGAACGGGAAGGTGGACAGATTTATTATGTAAGTAAAATGTTGAAAGACTATAAGACGAGGTATCCTATGGTGGAAAAGTGGTTTTGGCGTTGGTACAAGCTACGTGAAGGCTAAGACGATACTTTCAAGCTCACACAATTGTAATTCTTACTTCATTTCCAAATCAAGGTATTCTAAGGAAACCGAAAATGTCTGGAACATTAGTAAAATGGGCAATAGAGTTGGGTCCGTTTGAGATAGATTTCAAGCCAAGAATTTCGATGAAGGCTAAGACGATACTTTCAAGCTCACACAATTGTAATTCTTACTTCATTTCCAATTCAAGGTATTCTAAGGAAACCGGAAATGTCTGGAACATTAGTAAAATGGGCAATAGAGTTGGGTCCGTTTGAGATAGATTTCAAGCCAAGAATTTCGATGATGGGTCAGGTACTGGCAGATTTCTTGGCGGAAGTGCCAGATGGAGCAAGTGTTCATGCAATTGTAGTACCGGATCTTGTGGAAAAAGTATGGATTTTGCATACAGATGGTTCATCTAATTCTGATGGATCATGAGCAGGTGAAACTGGTTCAACGTTATTTCTTTTCTTTTAAAGATAGTGAATTTTAGTAAATTTAATGGCAGTTAACTCTTGTTGATAACATGGTTAATTTTGAAGAGCCCTAAAGGTGATGAGTTGACATATGCAATACGATTCGGTTTTTCAACCTCAAATAACGAAGCTGAATATGAAGCGTTATTGGTAGGTTTGATGATAAATAGTTTTTTTATAAAAAAATGGGCATGTACATATGCACATGCATTTGTTCTATTA
>JBCNJP010000019.1:1008817-1064670 GCA_039602395.1 Deinandra increscens subsp. villosa
GTATTTGTCTCAACTTAAAGGTTGTGGATGTGACACCCGAGAATTTCAAGGTTAACTTCCGTTAGACAAATCCGTTAGTTATGTTATAAGTGTTAACTTAAGTAACTAATGCTTAAACTAGGCCGAGTACGTCCACGACCTTTGGTTGATCACCGAACCCGTCCATATGTGTTATGTGCTCATCATTGATTGTCTTTATGTGCAATGTGATTTAAATACATGACTTATTATTGTGAATAGCATGATTAATTGTAAATGCTTGATTATGTGAAAACTTGCCCTTTTTTGGTCGCCAGCGAAACTACTGGGCGAAACTATAGTGTCGCCCGGTAGCCAGCTAAGACAATCCAATATCACGAGACCAGAGCTAGTTTCGCCTGGCCAGCGAAACTGCCAGCGAAACTGGCTCCTGATATAAATAATCTTGATAAACCCTAGTTTCTCCATTTGCCTCATTTCATCACAAACACACACACACAATTCTCTGGAAACTGGTCAGCCGAGAAAACCATCAAGAAACCGAGACCTCAGCCTCAAGACCATCACCTCATCTCATCTATCGATCCTAGAACCAACCGTGAGTCCCAAAACTATGTTTTCTTGCTTCTTCTATGTGTTTCTTTATAAAGTATGCTCAAACCTTCATGAAAACTTGTATGCTTCTGAGATAGTGCTTAGGAATGCTAGATCTACCATAAAGTCAGCAACTTTACGTTTAAAAACAAACCATGATGATGATTTATGCAATTTTGGCCATTTTAGGGTTTAGAAGTGTTTTTTAGAGATTTGATGATTAAAATGCATGTTAAACATGATAAAGTTGCTTGATTTATGTTAGTAAATGCCTATGAATGCTAAATAATGAATTGCATGTAAGATCAGAAGCTGTTAGGTTGATTTTTAGGCAAATCCGTATGTTTTTCGCGACCAGCGAAACTGTCTGTTCTCTGGGCGAAACTAAGTAGCGAAATTATGTCTCCTTCCAGCGACACTGACCAGCGAAACTATAGTGTCGCCGGGTAACCTGACCAGACCAGCTCGAACGAAACTACCGAGCGAAATACCTGAACGAAAGTTCAAACCAGTTTCCCTGCGAAACTAGGCTAGCGAAACTGCGTCAGTAGTTTCGGGCGAAACTAGCCTAGCGAAACTGTGTCACCGGGCATTGCCTAGCGAAAGTGCTGCCCGTGCACCTAGCGAAACTGCCTAGCGAAACTGTGCTAGCGAAACTAAGGCCTGACCTAAAAACCAAACTTGTGAAATTTGCTTAAGTGTTATGCCATGACTTACATGATTATGCCACGATGAAACATGCTTGATATCTGATTTATATGAACCCTTGTTTATGATCAACCATTGGTGTCGTGCGTCGGTATGTCGAGTCATAGTTGCAACGTGCTATGTTATGGGCCATAGTGACGTTAAGTAGAGATTAGACACGAAACTAATACTTAAGACCTAAACGTGTTCTAGGTCCTCGTTAAACAACAATATTTGGATTACTTGAAGTGTAGCAGTGCAACCAAAGGTGAGTGTCACTAACTTGTTTACCGTGAGTCCGTTTGGGCCACACCGAATAACTTAACGAAAAACAATGCTGATAAACTCTAGAGTGCTAGGCACCTACCAATGAACAAGAGAACTCGGGATGCTCGGCACCCACTTGATGAACTGAAGTGTTTTATGGGAAACACTTGTGAACTCTGAACAAACTATTTTTGAAACAAAACTGAAAACGTTTTAATGTGGCTAGTGTAGGTTAAAGTCTAAACCATATGATATCACATGTTTTCTAAGGATGCCTTATAACTTAAAAGTCCTCAACTAAAATTGTGCCATTAATTGTAAAGCGAGGGGATGTTGGGTAGATCTACTGGAGTTTGACAAACTCCGCCCCGTGGCACGGGAAGTGCACGGAGGAACAATATCAGCCTATTTGACCGTGGTCCCGAGAGGACACGGGGGAGGCAAAAACCGCGATGACGTATGTCCGCACCGTACGGGATGGCTCGGCCCCCACAAAATAAGTCAGCTTTGGTACAAACTTCCTTAGAGCATGGAACAACGGATTAGCTACCCGCGATATCGGTTGAGTCCTTTAACTTTACGGAACTAGTACATACCCGATGACGTAGGTCACGGACAAACCATTTATAAACTGAGATTTAATTACGAGCATTGCTTTTCATAAATAAATGACTTGTAAGTATACCTTGACACGATTTATGATTATGAGACCGGGCCAATGCATGACAAGCCCACTGTGAACTCACCAACCGTTAGGTTGACACTTGCGTGGTTTAAAATTTTGCAGATCGCTAAGGAGTATCCGCTGGAGGTTGGCATGGCACAGAAGATGTCTACTTTTATTTAAACTAAATTGGGAATTTAAAACAACATTTATGTAAAGCACGTGGTTAGTGCTAAGGACAATTATTTTCCGCTGCGTATGTAATTTAAGACTTTGATTTATAACTTGTGTTTGAACTAACCCTGATTCGTTTAGTATTTGTAACTATGGTTGTGGATCCTGGTCTAGTCGCGCCCCTTAACGGTATAAACTCCGTTTGTGGTATTTTGGGGGTGTGACAGTGGAGATCTAAAAAACAGAACGCATTTGTTTCAGGATTGCGATTGGCAAAGAAAATAGGAGCAAAACACCTGATGGCATATGTGGATTGTTTACTTGTTGCAAGTCAAATCGCCGGAACATACGAAGCTAAGGGAAAATACATGATGTTGTACTTGAAACAGGTGCAACTGTTGGTAAAAACCTTCGACAAGTGTGAGATATTACATATATAAAGAAGCCATAATAGAAAAGCAGATGCAATGAGTAAATTGGCCTCAGTGGCATTTGAGCACCTTGCTAAAGAAATAAGGGTGGAATTGTTGGAAGTCCCAACTGTGAATCTTAAAGAAAAAGCGGTTGTGTAGGAATATGATGAATGTTGGATGAGTCCAATTGTAAAATATTTAACAAAAGGAAAACCTCCAGAAGACAAAGAGCAGGCAAGGAAGATCCGTGTAAATTCATTGCAGTACCAAATGCAAGATGGGGTATTATATAGAAGAAGTTTTCTAGGCCCTCTTTTGAGATGTTTAATGCCCATAGATCAGCGAGAGTAGTAAAAGAGGTTCATGAGGGTATTCGTGGAATGCATGCAGGATCAAAAATGGTGGTGACAAAAATAATGAGTTTGGGATACTATTGGCCAGGAATTTATATAAGTACTTGTGAAGAGCTTCAGAAGTGTCAAGCATGTCAAGCACATGCACCTGTTAGTATGCGAGCTAAAAACGAGTTAATTCCTGTAACATTAGCATGGCCGTTCCAAAAAAGGGGTATGGATATAGTTGGTCCATTTCCAGTTGCTAGTGGTGGAGTGAAATTCCTGTTAGTAGCCATTGGTTATTTCACTAAGTGGATAGAGGCAAAACCACTTGCGACGATTTTAGGTAAACAAGTGAAGAAATTCGTTTGGGAACACATCGTTTGCAGATTTGGTCTTCCGCTATATATCATCACTGATAATGATAAACAATTTGCTGGAAATCCATTCAGCGAATGGTGTGAAGAGTTACAGATCAATCAGATATTTACTTCAGTTACACATCCACAGGCTAATGGGTAAGTGGAAAGAGGAAACAAGAGCATAGTTAAGGGACTTAAGATGAGGTTGGAGAAATTTGGCGGGAGTTGGGTTGATGAATTGCCACACGTCTTATGGGCACATCGTACTATGCCAAAAACTAGTCATGGTGAAACACCTTTCAGCTTGGTGTATGGTACTGAAGCGGTGATTCCCGCTGAAATAGGCATTCCAAGTTATAGGCTGCAAGTGCAAATTGGAAATAATGATGAAGAGTTAAGAACAAATTTGGATTTGTTAGAGGAAAGAAGGGAGATAGCAGCCATAAGGGAAAACAGTTATAAAAAGGAAATGGCGAAGTACTACAATGCAAAAGTGAAGGTTCATCAATACAAAGAGGGAGAATATGTCCTAAGGAACAATGATGTCAGTAAGGCACTTTCACAAGGGAAGATGGCTCCCAAGTGGGAAGGTCCTTATGTAATAAAGAAGGCAATAGAAAATGGTTCTTACATCTTGGAGCAAATTAATGGTACTGAGTTACCAAGGGCATGGAACAGGGTGCATCTCAGGAAATGCTACATGTGATTGACAAGTGTTACAAGTTTGAATTTTGAAGAATGGACATGGGTCTCTTCCTGGGTTGATCCCTTATAGGTAGCACACAACCATTGCGACAATGGCAATTTTGTGAACCATTTCGGCTTACAAACCTTATATCCTAAAACATTAGCGTAAAATATGATAAAAAACAGGGGGGAAAAGTTGCAGTTCCACAGTTTCGAACCCGAGTTTATAAACGAGCAAAACCCAAACCAGCAATGTGCCTACCAATGCACCAACTTTTACTTTGTTAATAAAGTATGAACTTATTGTATTCAATATAAAAAAGGTCAAATTAAAGCAAGCAACCACACATGTTCGTTGTTTGACTCCCTAAATGTAATATATATAGAATTCCCTCTATTTCTTGTGAGTAAAAGAATATAAAAAGTAATAAAAAAATATAAACACGTATATTAACTTAAATAGCGATAGATATTATAAGAATAAAGGTAAGAAATAAAGTGTGACAAATGGCCGAAAATTGGATTTAATAATCTAAAGTATAACTAACTGGCCGAAAATAATAACAGTTTGATAAATTGCGCTCGTAACTTTATTTTCATTACCAAGGACATTCCTAATCTATACAATATAATAAACACAAGTTTTTAATGTGTATGTGGCACAATTTAAGGTGTGCCACCTAGGATTAGCTTATGTGTCATTTTTATAGATTTTTGAATTAAAAAAATAAACGGTATTTTCAAAAAGGAAAGATCTTATAATTAAAAATCAAAAAATTAAATTATTTCCATACAAAATTATCCATATTTGTTTTACAATACCATAACTTTGATTCATCATATCTTCTTCATTTCTCAATGAAAATTTGATCTGTAAATTGCTTTGGATTCGTGAAAGAAAACCTAACAAAACTAGATCCATATTGCTTAGGTTTCGATCAACGAATGATGGTGAACGAATCAAAAAACAAAGTCGCGACTTTCTAAACCCACCATTGATGAACTTAAACTCCAATTCGATCATTCGTTTAATAGTTAGAAAAAAACTTTCATCGTTTAATTCGTTTAATTTTTTTTATATCACAGTCTCGGGTATTTACCCGGGACACTAACTAGTAGCTTAATAATTATATATTTATAGGAAAATTGGATTTTAATAATACAAGTTTTACCTAATTGGCCGATAATAATACGAGTTTTAAAATTTCCTCACAATAATACCAATTTTATAGGTATTGGATTGTAATGATACACCGTTAGTTTTTTACTAACGGTGTTAGTCCCTTGCTGACGTGGCAACTATGACTTTGTTTAACCAAATTATCAAAAAAGAGGGACTGTTTATGTAATTTACAAAACCCTAGCCCACATATTTTTCAACATTTTAACAGAGAAAAGAGAAAGAGAACTAAGGTTTGGGGAGCCGCAGCTCCGGTGACCACCGGCGGACCTCCAGCCGGCCTCCGGCCCCCGCCGCGTCTATTCTATTTCTAGTTAGTTCTCATCTCCCCCACCAAATCGCCTTCGATTCAACGGCCACCAAACCCTTGGAATAAACCCTAAAAATCTCATTCGAATGATGACGATGAAGGTAGGGAGGTTAAAGAGGCTCTTATTGCTTCTTGCATTTGAAGTTGGAAGGTGAAATTGAGATCGGAATTGACTCCGACGGCGGCTGTGAGTTCGCCGGAGAGGCGGTAGAGACGTGGTGGTGGTTGTATCTACAGGTGGTGACGGAGCCGCGAATCCGGTCCGATTGGTGGTGTTCCGACGAGTTTAGGTGGATAAGGGACGCCAATAAAGGTCGCTGGCGAGCTTCTGTTTTTTGGCCGGCGTGGATTTGGCCGGCGAGCTTTTGTTTGTTACCGGCGAGTTCCCCTATCTCTCCATTTCCAAACCGCAGCCTCGACTTTCTTCTTTTCCCACCTCCGTTAACAGCTTCCGTCGACTATACCAGTTTATAATTGTTAAGATTTTATAAAGGTTTTAAATTTTTAAAAAGGTCCCTTTAAGAAATTAAAAAAATCAAAGGGTCTCTCCATTTTAATAAATTACAAAAACAGTCCCTTATTATGTGCCACGTCAGCAACATACTAACACCGTTAGTAAAAAACTAACGGTGTATCATTAGAATCCAATACCTATAAAATTGGTATTATTGTGAGGAAATTTCAAAACTCGTATTATTATCCGCCAACTAGATAAAACTTGTATTATTAAAATCCAATTTTCCTATATTTATACTTTATTTTCACTAGATTCCATTTATAATTATGATTATGAATGAAACGAGAAAACGTATAAATGATATGAAATGGTAATCAAATGTAAATTGACTTCAAATTTATGATTATTATATATGTTATTAGGATTAGGATTGTCCTTGATAACGAAAAAGAAAGTTATGAGCTTCATTGGTCAAACTATTAGTATAAATTATTATCGATAAATGGATCAAAGTTTAGATTATTGAAATTCAAATTTGTCTTTAAATATAGAAATGTAGAGACAACATACTTATCAAGCTAATTAAACTAAATCCAGGTGAGGTCCAACTTGATTAGTCCAAGTATTAATATCCTTTGATATTTTCTAGTGCATATCCTTATAATTAGAATACTCCTCTAGTTCTTCTCTAAATTGAAGGATCCTTCTCATTTTCAGAAAAAACCTATAGAGATTTATGTTCTTAGGTTTAATACTATTATAATCAACATATATTGTAAACTGATTTATTTTGTGCTTGAGATTGAAAAAACCTAAAGGGATATCTTTAATCTGTGTCTATCAAGATTGGACCTAATATATACTTCGATTGAGCTTTCGCCTGATTAGGATGCTATCATTTCACAAGGTTATACATTGAGTGATTTAGATATATATTAATTATGCTAACATTTTGTTTCTTTTATATATTACTTTGTAACAGTGATGCAAGAGCATATAAGATCCGACTTCAACCCGACACCGACCCGGTTCTATTTGTGAGTTTGAAGGAAGATTGGAGATCAACAAGTAACAAATCTTAGTATTTAAGGATGTTTAGCTCATAGGAATAATTAGTTTTTGGTTTGAAAAATTATTGTTGAATCTTGTAAGTTTTTTGTTTGTTTAGCTCTCCGGTCAGAACCATTTGGTTCCAAGCCTTTGAATAAACTAAGACTTTTGAGCCACTTGATTGCTACTTAAGTGCATCAAATAGTTTAAATATTTTCTATATATTTAAATAGAATATATTAAAACTACTTATAAACACGTTATAGTTTATAATATCCTTTTTTAATAATAAATTAATATTTTTTTAATAAAATTTTATCATTATGAAGATTTGAACATTGATCTTCGTTCGTGAGCTTTGCCCTTTACCACAACCTAAGTACCATGTTAGTTTTATAATATATGCTTTGTTTTGTGGGTGAGGGTGCATAATTCATTATTAATCTGTCTTAAAGATGCATGCAGGGGCAAAAATTTAAATCATGCAATATTTTTTTCCGTATTTTTGGGAAGCTGAAGGGACATGAACACGAGAAAATATAATATTTAATCAAAATCCATGTTAAGTCTAATTCAACCATGATGATTGGCGAATAACTTTTCTATAGCAAGTTGACATTATTAACCGAAAACCATGCTTTCTACGTACACTTATGTCACAACCTTTCAATTATATATTTCAAAATTAATTATATAACGTCTGATTTGGTTGTTTGTAATGCATCCATTGTACACTATAGTGTGATGAGGTGGAGCCTGGAGGTGGCTATTCGCATGGCTACACCAAGGAGGATAGATAGAACTATGATTTTATTGTTTGATGCGGCTTCTGATCACCTTCACGGTTCATAAAAGCCATCTCTCTCTCTCTCTCTTAACCTCTCTCTTTCTTTTTTTAATAATAATAATATTATTAAAGATAGTGAAAGATGATGTGACGAATCGAGGTAAAATCTGAAAGTTAGAGGGCATGGTGTGGCAATGGGTGACAAGAAAAAATATATGATTGAATAAAAGAGTGGAGGCATTACAAATAGTCTTATAACAAAACTTGAAACAAAATAATATCCTCGTGGGTGAATACGAAGCCTATTTTTGTTCATCATCCTATAAAGATGGCGACTTGAGACAGGTGGTGGGTTTTTAATTTGTCCACGTCACTGTGTCACTATCAGTGTTGACTTAAATTTATGCAGAGTCGGTTTTAGAGATGTAGAGAGTGAATGACCATAGAAAGCATATATTCTAGAAGGACTTATAAAAAGTCCACTCATTTAAATATTGTATGCCAACTAATATATATAGAAAAAATTATAAATTTATTACTAAAGGCATGAGGTCTATCGGTGTAAGTTTGATAGTGTGAGTCTACCACGTAGGCTGTGACTAGACTCTCTACCAAACTAAAAAATATAAGGGTGTGATCGATGGTGTGAGTTGTGTGCTGTGAGTTAGTATTATTATTATATTATTTTTTTAAAAATAAAAATTAATAACAGTTAATATCTAATTGGATGGACCGTACTCTCTGCCAGAAATCACGCTGTAGTGTCCGATACCCCTGAACTCGTACCACGTAGTGAGAATTTTTATTTTTTTTTAACGTTTTATATATTTCGTTACCTCTGAAAAGATATATTATTGTTAAAGTGGATCCTATGATAGAGAGTAACTTTTATAAGTGTGGTTAAGGATTCTTAAATTTATGTGGGTGACATGAGTTCTAGTCTTGCTCCCAACGGTTTTATATTTTTTAAGGATATTGAAATTGAAATGTGTTAATACATTATTAAAAGAAGATTCGTATGGAAAAAGATTCGAACCCGAGTGCTATGAATGCATATAGAAACATTTATCCAACTAGACTGAAACTCAATTTATTTAACTTACTTTCGCTATTTTGGAATATATAATTATATTCATTTATTTAAAAGGAACGATATTTGACATCTTATTTTCAGCTTTTTTCCCTCTTTACACGATTTATTTGTTATTACGTTTATATTTTTTTTCCTAATAACATACGACTATACGTGTTTAATTACGATACTATTAGTAGTTATCAACCACAAGTGTTTTTATGAAAATAGTTAACTTTACATATATAATTAGCGTATGTTGGTATTGTTATTGTGTTATCAACCTTATCCAACCCGAACCGGCTAAACCTATTATGCGAGAATATCTGAGCTCCCGCTCAAATGAAAAGTTAGTAGAGTTATGCTCCAAGTGCAAAAGTAAGTTAAACCTAATGCAAAAATTAAAATGATGTTTTATTCAATAAACTCAATTCGAAAGGTCAATTAACCAGATTAAATATAATCCAATTCTTTCACCATTTATTTTAATAGCACATTTTTACTTGTTGTATAGATCATCTCATAGCGTACTAAATCTTTTTAAGTACAAGTTGTGAAGTTAATAGGAGTGGTCCTAGGGCATGGGCAAGGTGGGCTGCCGCACAGGACCAGACATTTTGGAGGGCTCGACATATTTTAAAAAGTTCTTTAAATAGTAAGTTTCTGTATATAAATATGCATCTGGTTGTTAAAAGCATAAAAAGACAAAACATGAGGAAGAGTTAATAAAGCCTAAAGCGAAAGACATATTTAATTATTTCTCAAGACAACCTAAGAGTTCTAATGTTAGGGGGCCTAAAAAAACTTTTCGCCCCCGGGACCAATTTTTTTTTTTAGGATTCCTAGGGCTGGCTCTGGAAGTTAATAGATAGGTATACAACTTCGACTAAATGACCATTGACTTATGTTTTTGGAGTACCGACCATGAATAAATTCCCAACATTGATTTGATGTCAGATAAGATTTTGTATTCTCAAATTATATTCTCAAGTAATGAGGATTCTAACCCTATATATTGGGAAAATAAAACGGTCATTCAAACATAAAAATCTAACTTAGGCTCAAAAAATCGTAACTGTTTAGTAGTAACATGTCAACACATAACATGTGTATTGATGTTTTTAAAAAGGTTAGTCTATTAATATACACAAATCATTCACATCTTCAAGGTTTATTAGGTTAATGGTTATGGTTGGGCCGTATCCTACGAGGGAGGCTGACATGGATGAAGTGTGGTACGGCTACACCACTGCCAAAGGTGTGGGGCCGCATTTTTTTTACTAAGTGCGGCTCCCCTCCACCGCATTTCCACTCTCTCTCCTTTCTCTTAATCTCTCTCTCTCTTTCTCTCTCTAAACTTTTCCGCTTTCTCTTACTTTTCTTTATAAAATATAATTGAAATAATGCAAGGTGGTTTGGGGTGACCATAACCATTAAAATAGAAGAAAGTGTGAGAATATAATGTGACGGTAAATGGTAGAAAAAAGTATGGGTTGAAATAATATGAGGAAACCATAACTCTTGACCTTATAATCATTTTATGAATAAGCATGAGTACATCGGTTTCCTATAATTTTCCATAAATACATAAATCTTGTTCAAAAGACTGTAATCCGGTTCATTTTTTATCACTAAATGTAAAAGTAGATACATATGACCTAGTTGGACTTGAACTTTTAAGTAAAACGATAGAACTAATTACTCTGAACTAAATTGCTAAAGGGAAACATGTTCTAGCCATTTCTCATCATTGAGATGTGGACACGTAAATGACTTCACAAATGTTAACCATTATGGATAAATCTCGTTTGTAAGATAATAGCCTTTGTCATACTCAGTGTCGTTGTTAACGAAGGAAGACCCCGGTGCATATCCCCCGATGATGTTGTCAAGCACATGCGATTGATCTAAAATATTAATATCAATGTTTGAACCGACAACGTTAAAAAACGAATGCTGGCCAAATCCATAAATCTTTTGATGCAACAGCTCCCACCATTAGTATGTGTTAGTTGTGGATGATCATTTCGTTGGTGCTGACCTTGCCATGTAGTGGGACAGTTTAACCACTCTTAATATGTACAATCGATACTATGTAGCATCCCGGATAATCCATATTTTTGTTCATGTCATCTGTATAGTTGTTAAGTGTCATCCATGTAGGTCTCCTCGTGTATCGTTTGTTGTATTTCGTTAAATATATCAAGTAAATAATAACAATAAATGATAAAATAATATCAAATAATAAAAGGATTATAACAATAAATAATATCAAATAAATAGTAAAATAATATCAAATAATAAAAAAATATGACAATAAATAATAACAATAAATAATAAAATAATATCAAACAATGAAAGATTGTGAATAAATAATAAAAGAGTTTAGTACCTCTACAGAAGTGTTATAAAGTGTTTTGTGATGTGTTGGTTGTTATCTTTAGATATTCGTTTCATGAAACAATAGCAGTTTCGTACATCTATTAACGAATTACAAACGTGCGCTTTTGTCAACATGTTAATTCTAGTTTATTTCTTACGTCGTATCCCTATTGAAAATATTCATAATTTTCTTTCAAAGCTATAGCTATTCGGAGAACTGACGATTGTGACAATTTGACCCGTCAGGTGGGACTCGAGCATGAAAAACTGATAGAACGGCAAACCGGAGGTCACGTATACAGGCATAGTATGCCAATTAAGGTATTTGAGGAGTCTAGTAGCCTTGAAACACATCACAAACATCACACACAAGTTTGAGTCTCGAAACAATGGAGATTAACTGAAAATCGATACGTGTTGCAACTTGAGCGCGAAACGGTTACGTGAAATTGATTGTGTTAACGTGTTACGATATATGGCATGTTTATATTCGTTTTAGTTGTCTCGAAAGTGGTAATATTATAAGATATTAATAAACATAAGAATCTATAGAAAATCGTAGCCGAAAAGTTGAAAAAACAAACAAACGAGCACACAAAACAAGAAAACCCAAACAAGAGGCTGGACAGGGACCCGCGGAGACACACAAGACGCTTGGCCAAAGCCCCTCATGACACGCGAGTCTATCTGACGGGGAAACCCTAATTTTTGTCATATAAGTTCGTCGTTAGCCACCATTTGCTCAATTTATGCACCCTAAACGTTCCATCGGCTCCCACAATCCGTTCTTGAGCATTCTTGGTCCAAAACCTTGAAGATTATGTGTTACATCAAGATCCAAGCTTGTTTTTCATTCCGAACATTCATTTATCATAGGTATGTTATTTTCCTTGCTTTGTTTTGCTTAAGAGTCATCAAGACTCCAACTTTATGTTAATTTTAGGTCTGTTTGATGATGATATGTTAGTTCAATTCATAGATATAGTGATTAGTATGATAAAGTTTGAATCTTTGTGATGAAAATGTGATCTTTTATGATGATTATGATGATCCTTGCTTAGATCTAGGGTTATTGCTCATGAATGTTGATAAAGATTGGATTTTTATGTATGATTCATGTCATGGAAGCATGCAAAGACTAGATCTACGGTTTAGATTATATAAAGTTGCAAACTTTACGTGAAATCTTCGATAAAGATACGATTTTTACACTCATGCATGCTAGATCTAGGGTAAAGGTGAATGATTGATGTTCGATCTATGATAAAGTTGCATGATCTAGGTTATGGTATGCATGACGAGTAGTAAAGATGCGATCCTGGTGATCAAATGCATGAAAAAAATAATATATTTAAATGAATATTTTTTTATCGCACGAAACGTGATCGTAAGTTGGTACAATGTGCATGCATGTATTAGCAAACGCTTTATGTGGCTTGAAACATGTTAGACGTGAACTCTATGTGCTAAACGTGCTATAAAAACATAATTTTGACGTGAAATTTGATTTAACGCGATAAATATATATTTATCAGAAAAATAATTATGTAACGTAGGCGTATGAACCTATGATTGTTTGGTTATTTGTTTAAGTGCCTTAGGTCAAATTAATTATGTGTTATATGTGTGCACAAGTCCTAATTAAGTCTCCTACCTCGGTAGGAATGACAAGACTTTGTAAGATCGCCCCGTTAATCTTACATCATACGCGTGGGATAAAGTGTAATAAATTGTGACGCATGAGTATCTGCCGCTTTATAACATGTTATATGTGATATACGTGTTAAGATAAATATTAGAAACACCTAATTCAATCACCAATGTCTTGTCTAGTCAACTGTCTATTATCCGCGTATATCAGACGGTTAGTCACGTGGTCAACACTCACACAATTATGTGTCTTAGGTGAAGTCTAGACGATTCACCATCTCTTAATCAAAGTTTTGACCTTTTGGTTTCTATTTCGCACCTATGGTGAGTTTACGACCCCACTTTTATCTTGTTTAACTTTTGGGGGGAAAGATACGTGAAACATGTACCATTAATATCGGATTGATAACCAGAAAATGTGAAACAAATCTGTTGGGCTTGACAAACCTGTCCTGGCTGATCGTTCTAGTCCCACTGCCTTCGGGAGTGGAGAAGGGTATTATGTTGTCCTAATAGTTAGTCATGTTCGTCAATATACATGGCTGAAAGGCAAAGTCATAAACTGTCAGGAATGAGGACACAAATCCTATGGTGTTACAGATAACGTGGCCTAGCTATCCTAAAGTATACAAAATGTGTAAAATATTTTTCTTACGGGATGTTTGATTCCTGCTTTGGTTACGCCTCATTGAGGATAACCGAAATATTGTTTATCTGCTTACTTACACAGTTACACTCTGTGAACTCATCAACCCCGTGTTGACACCTTTTAACATGTTTTTTCTTAGGTCCTTAGGAGCATGTTAAGGGGCACATGTAGGAGTCATGGTACTTTTTTCTAATCTTGCATGTGTCTGTTAAACTTTTTTGTCATTATGCGCTTTGGGCGTCATTTGAACTATCTATGTTTACTTTGCGCTTCCGCAAAACCTTGTGAACTTTTTTAAAACTTTTAAACTGTTAAACTTGAGTTTAGATGTTTTAAAACTACATGTAGACTGTTTAGTGTGTCTGATTACTGAGATCCTGGTCGGTCACGTCTCCAATGCGGTGATACTCTGCAGGTGGATTTTGGGGGTGTAAGAACGATCCCCTCATACATAACAGACGCTTAAAAGTTTTTTCATTATATGTTGTTGTATCAGAGAAGTAATCGATCTTCAATAAGTAGTTTGTTTCCTTCGTCACAATCCCGAATAACTTGGACTCGTCTTCTTACCTCACATTCTAACGTGGCTCTAACTGCACTAACAAAAAACTCCTTTTCCACTTGCTCGAAATCGCTTGAAAATGAAGATGATGAAGTTAGGATTTTCATTCTTTTGAGAAAATTTTTATAAAATATGATTGGTTCGAGAGAAAGTTTATATATGTGGTTGGAGAGCTAATATATAGGTAAGTGTTAGATAGATTTACGCGAATACAATAAGCAGTCCTTTCACAACCTGTTTCAAACACATGGTATTTAGTTTCAGTTCTCATGTCCTTACACGTCTCAACAAAATGGGAAAACTAAACGCTCCATCCGTACAATTAACAATGCCATTCGTACTCTCCTCTTCCAAGCTTCCATACCCCTAATATTTTGGGCTGAAGCTCTTCACATGGTTGTTCAAACTTTCAATTTTCTCCCCCACCTCTACTATCTCCTACAAATCTCCTTTTGAGATTTTGTTTGGATTATTTCCTTCTTTTCATCACCTTCGTGTGTTTGGTTGCCTTTTCTACCCAAGCCTCTCATCCACTGCAGCACCACATAAGTTGTCCCCTCGCTTCACGGCTTGTGTTCATCTTAGTCCCTCGGCTGATCACCACGGCTATCGCTGCACGGATCTTACTACTCAACGGATTATTATCTCTCGTCATGTCACCTTTGATGAGACACATTTTTCGTATGCCCACTTCCATTCTGCTCCTCCCCCTTCTGACTACTCTGTCTTTGAGTCGTCTGATGATCAGGTCTTGCAACCATATGTTGTATCCGTTGATCCATCCTTTACTGTTGGTACTCCCTCCCAGGACAACCAGCAGTCTCCAAACACTCCGCCTTCGGGGGTGTCTTCCACCCCTTTTTGTGCTTCCGGCTTTCCGACATCTCCCGTGTCGGTGCACTCTCCCTCTTCTACCGCTTCCTCTCATGAGGATGCTACTCCTGGACCTACTCATCCAATGGACACTCGCTCTCAGACTGGCTCGCTTAAGCCATGTCAAATTCTTAACCATTCAGCGGTTTCTGTTGTCTATCCTCTCCTGAGAACCACTGCTCAGGGCATGTGTGATCCAAATTGGAAGAATGCCATGGTCTCTGAAATGTCAGCTATTCTTGTAAATGGAACTTAGGAGCTTGTTCCTCGTCCTTCCAATGCCAACATTGTCGGTTGTCGTTGGCTTTATCGTCACAAATTTGACAGTCACGGCAATTTACAATGATATAAGTGTCATCTCGTTGCTCAAGGGGTTTTCTCAGCAACAGGGACTTGATTTTAATGAAACTTTTAGTCTGGTTGTCAAACCGGCTACTATTCGTACCGTTCTCTCCATTTCTATTTCGCGACAATGGCCCATCCACCAGCTAGATATCAAGAACGCATTCTCTAATGGTGATCTGACTGAGCTTGTCTACATGAAGCAAATCCCTAGATACATTGGTCAATCGTGTCCTGACCATGTATGTCGGCTTCGCAAAGCTCTTTATTGCCTAAAACAGGCTCCTCGAGCTTGGTACCACTGCTTTTCTATTTACATAATCTCGCTCGAGTTTGTTAGTAGCAAGTATGATCCTCCCGCTTTACCTTTTGTCGGGGTAATGAGGTGATTTATCTACTCTTGTACGTGGATGACATCATTCTGATTGCCTCCTCGCCGTCACTAATCTCTTGAGTTATTGGTCGCCTCTCTGCTGATCTTGCTATGACTGATCTTGGTCCTATCTCCTTCTTTCTCGGCATTACTGCTACTCGGGATTAGTCTGGCTTGCTCCTCTCTCAGACTGCCTTCGCCAAGGATATGCTTGCCTGTGCTGACATGGAAACCTGCAATCCCTGCAGCACTCCTCCTAACACCAAGGCCAAGCTCTCATTAAATGGAAAGCCTGTTGCAGACCCTACTCTGTATCAGAGTTTAGTTGGTGCCATTAATACCTGACTCTCACTCATCCCGACATTGCCTATGCTGTTTACCAAGTGTATCTCTTCATGCATGACCCTCGTGAACCGTATTTCCATGCATTTTGTGTTATCTACATGGCACTCTTTCCTTGGGACTTCAGATTCGTCCCTCGTCCATTGATCGTTTGGTTTCTTACACCGATGTCGGTCGGGGGGGGGGGTGTCCTGACACTCGTCGTTTGACATCTGGTTTGTGTCTTTCTGGGTGATAATCTTGTCTCTTGATCCTCTAAACGTCAGCATGCCGTGTCAAGGTCAAGTGCTTAAGCTGAATATCGTGGTGTTGCGACTTCTATTGCCGAAGCAGCTTGGATTCGTAACCTTCTTCTTGAGTTACATTGTCAAGTGTCACAGGTTACCATTGTGTTTTGTGATAATGTCAGCACCGTTTATTTTCAAAGCCTGTAAAGCACCAACACACAAAACATGGTGAATTAGATATACACTTCGTAAGGGAAGGTGTTGATATTGGCCAAGTGCGTGTGTTACATGTTCCTTTAGATCACAAGTTTACAGATATATTTACCAAAGGCTTACCGTCTCAGCTATTTATGAGTTTTCGAGACAGTCTTGACGTTCGAAGTTCCTCCGCTCAGACTGCATGGGGTATGTTAAATAGATTAAATAAGCCTATTGTTATTTTATAATGTTCATTAGTATAGGGTGTTTAGTATACATATGTAAACTCTAACTGAATATCTGTAACTATATATACTGATGTTGATACAAAGTCCAGACCTCTAATGAGGGATTCCACATATTCTATCGGTAAGAACTTAATTTTTTTCTAAATTGAACCATTAGAGCTGCCCCATTATCAAACTCATCTACTTGATGCTCTCAAGTCTCAACACGAAATAGCCAAACAGTGTGCGGGATGTTATGGAGTGGAATCACGGCCTACCACAGAGTCACTTTACACAATCTACGGTCTAAGTATGTTGTCGCTAATGTCAGAACTAGCTCTTTGTAATATGAACAAAAGCGGATTTTCTGTTCTCATATTTCGATCAGATGCTCGATTGTTTTATAGAATATAAGAAGAGTATAAATAAATATCATTCCAAATTGTTTTTTTTTTATTTCGCAGCAGCTACAGTGCATAAAATATATTACTGTGATTTAGTCGTCGTATGTCTTTACTTCATTGTACATGTACATACATAGAAAAGTCATATAACAAACAATTAATTATAAAATACAATAAATAAAACCTTAGTACTATTTTATTGACGAGATACAGCCGCGCGCATGAATGATTACTAGCTACTTCTATATATATAACGTGTAATTCACCATTATAAGTCAACAAATTACAAATTAAATTGTCGAGGGGAGCCGGCCGGCCCGCCCCCTTATCTTGTTACTTCTCCTAGTTGCATTCCATTTGCATATGAAAACATGCTGCAACTAACCTCCAGCTAGCTAATGAAAACGCACGATTAATTCCAGGTTACAACAGTCAAACCTTTGACTTTGATTTTGACTTTGACTTGCAACTGATTCACATTCAAATCAAATGTATTCTTCTCCCGCGAGCGACAAAGCTTATGATGATCGTACGGTAGTGGGAATTTATCATATAGCTGCGATACGATAAATTAGATTCATGAACACGAAATTGAAAGTGTAATCGATGAACTCGTTTATTAGACTTAAATGATTATGAGTACAGAGAACTAAGAACTCGATTACAAGAATGGATCAATCGAATCGATTAATGATTTGAGCTAACGAACTTTTATTAAATCCCCAAACTTGTTGTTAACGGCTGTTAACTGTTAACAGAAATAGTTATACGTTGCACCCTTAATGAATAAGCATATTCACATCTACTCCTAACCCCCAACTTTGAGATATTTACACTTCTGGCCCAACTTTATTGAACATTGGTCAGTGGACTTTATTCAGATTACTTCTCATTAACTTTGACTTTATTGACTTTTATAGAAATAAATTGACTTTGGCCTAATCTCTCCAACATGAATATACCACATCAATTCGTTATGTATGAATGATGTCTAATTAACACGTCTACAAAAATAAATGTTGCATTTATTGTATCCTTAACGGTTCAGATGAGGAATGACCGTTAGGGGACTCTAGAAAATATATTTTATAAAACATTTTAGACATTTCAGTGAACAACTTGGGAGTAAACTCGACTTTTGTGAAATTAGAAGGGAAATGTGATCCATCATCTCCTTTAACGGCAATAGAACTACTAGCTAGGATGTTATAAAACTGACACTTAGCATCAATTATTTTTTGTTGACCTAGTTGTTTCAATTGTATTATGTCATTGTCGTTGATATTTCTTCAAGCGATTGTTTGCGATCCAATTTCAAGTCATTTAGACCCTTGAACAATTCCTCTAACCTTCAGTTTAATTATGCAAATTGTCGTTCATTGATCTATTTTAATTCTGTAAATGCTCGTTGCAATCTTTCCCCGGTTGTTACCACCATGTATTGTTGCATAGTCTTTTTTGTTGACGCATGTTATCTTCCTACCTACAAGAGCCTTTAGGTCACAAGAAATGGTGCGTCACCGCTCCGATACCAATGTTTGGTATTGAATTAAGAGAAAGAAGAGTTCTCTCACATTCGTAAGTGTTTTGATTCTATTACCCAAATCGTATAAGTAACGATGATCATTACATTACATTTACAACCTTACACTATGCTCTAATTACAAATGACCCCTCAACTAGTTTGATATGTAAGAGGGGCACACTTGCTTTATTTATCACATGAATACATGATAGAGATCTTTAATAGCTTCAATAGTACATGAATTTAATGCATTTGTTTTCTTTTTCCATATGAACCATACTATGGCTATACAATTGCAAGAAACAATCTCTAACTTTTTAAATGAAACCCAATTATTCCATATAAAGTTTGTGACCTCAATAACCATAACCTCCATAAGCCTTAGTATTGGTTCACGGGTAATGCATATTTCTATTGCTCTTAATCTTTAAGGTGTTTGCTATTTTCTATTGAAGAAGCTATGGCATGTTTTCCTATATATGCTAAAACTACCTAATTATACACACTCTATATTGATCTACTCATAAACCTAGGTCATTTTGTTTAATACGAAACTTAATTAAACTCCAACAATTTGAGAAGAAAACCGTCTAATGCTTTGATACCATCATACTAAGTCACTTGGTAAGTGTTATAGAGTTCACTTGGTAAGTGTTATAGAGTTAAAGTAACAACTTTGTAATACTAGTTTATTTGTAAAAAGAAATAGAATGACATTAAATAATCATGCCCAAAGATTGCTTATTAGTTTAAGTATTTCTAAAAGTAGAGGTTAAGAATCTAAATGTCAACCCATATTTATGGTCTATAATAATTAACGAGGTCCTATATACAAATTTGGAATTTATTATATTTGTATCATATATTTTTTCTCTGATTCTTAAATTTTAAATAGAACAAAGATATATATAAAAAAAAAAAAGAGGAAAAAAATCTAAAAATGATTTAAAAAATGGTGAGAAGTATTGTCCCAGCCAAACGTAAACTGTACAAAAATTAAGAAAAAAATTTAAATAACCAAAAATCTGACTCTCTGAAAGTCGTTAAGCTAAATCAGGGCCAAAACCCAGAGATTCATCCTCCTTGTTTTGGGGTTTTATCAACCTGTCCTCCTCTTCTTTCTTAATTTCCTCCTCGCCGGCGCCGCCGCCGAGGGTCAATTCCTTCGCTCTCTCCGCTTCCAACTCCCAATCCGTCCGCCCCAAAACCACCAACATCGTCACCACGCAAGACATCTGCGCCGCCAACATCCCCAACCACAAACCCTCGAAATCAAACCCCATAAAGAACCCCAACACCACCGCCACCGGCATCCCCACCAGATAAAAACACCCCAGGTTTATATTCGCTCCGATCTTCGGCCGCGCCGTCCCCCTCAACACCCCACACCCCGTCGTCTGCGGGCAGTTTCCCGAGCTCGCAGAGTCCGATTATCGGAAGAACCATCGACGTCAATGCTATGATCTCCTTATCTTGGGTAAACATCGTCGCCCATAAGTTCCTCACGCTCGCCGCGAAAAACAGAGCGGAAAACCCCAGGAAAAAGCTACAGAACAGCCCGACAACTGCCGCCCGTTTCGCCTTATCGGGTCGACCCGCACCCAATGCATTACCCACCCGAGTCGACACGCTGAAACTCAGCGACGACGGGAATATGTAGATTAACGCGGTGGTCTGAATCAAAATCCCCATCGAGGCCACGGTGGCTCTGGGGCTCACCAGCAACCCGCATAACAGAATCATGATTTCGTACCACCACCATTCCAGACAAACCGATACGCAACTCGGAATCGCTAAACCCAGCAACGATTTCCACCCTCTAAGACATTCTTTAGTGACACCTCCCCATGTTTTTTTATACACCCCGGAAACTAGAATGTAAACCACCAATGAAGCGACCAGATTGAAATTCGTCCACACGCTGCCAATGGCGACGCCTTCGATCCCTAAATTTAGGTAATTTACGAGATAATAGTTGATGGGTAAATGAAGAATGATTGACATAGAAGCACAGAATGTGAGGGGCAGCGTTATGGACTGCGAACGGAGGTAAATCCGTAACGGGTGGAGTAAAGATTGAGCCAAAAGGTCCGGAAGAGAGTATAGAAGATAAGTTTGTGCTTGTGTTGCGATTTCTTCATCTTGGCCGCAAAAAAGCAAGATGCTTTTCATGTTAACCCACAATATTGCTATGGGTAGCGATACGAGAACCAATAAAAGAATGGTTCTTTGTAGACAAAGACCAAGAAGTGTGTGTCTTTTGGCACCAAAAGCTTGTCCACAAATGGGCTCCATACCCATGGCTAAACCGGATAGGACAGAGTATCCTGTGATATTGGCGAACCCGACCGCTAACGACCCGCCCGCGAGTGCAAGCTCGCCGAGGTGGCCCAAGAACAACATCGATATCATTGACCGGGAATACAGCAAGAGACCCGTGAGGATCATTGGGATGGCGATTTTGGCTATCGAAATGGCTTCATTTACGGCTAAGGAAAGATGAGTTTTGTTGTTCTTGTTGTTGTTAGGCTTGTTAAATTGCTGTTGATAATCAACAGTAGTTGCAGTTGGTGCGGATTGTTTGATCAAAAAGGGGTCGAAAATATCTGTATCTTGTTTGGCTGGATCACAATTGCAACGAGGAGATGTTGGTTGTTGGCACATTTTGAAACCTCTGTTTTTCTACTTTTTTAGCGTGAGTTTAGAGAGAGAGAGAGAGAAAGGAGGGGGAGTTTGGGAAGGTTTAGTTTGAGTTGGGATTGGTGGTGGTGGTATTTAAAGATTGTGAAGGACGGCTGACTTTTTGAACATTGATCTCTTCCTTTTCCAAATAATTAATAAAAACATTTATTCAAAAAAAATATTTATTATCGTAATAGAGACTGCATTTTTGAGAAGTGTCTTTATTGACCGGGCTACAACAGTTCACTGCCAACTTCTATCAACACCTGTTTTTTACGTGTTCCCTTTTTCGTCCATTGAACAAGAATTCGAAGATATAAGGAAAACCACGCTTTTCAAAAAAAATTTATTATCACTCCTATTAAAACGTGTTATATACGCTTTTAGTCCTTTTTATTCTGTCAAAATTATTATTTTTATTTAAAAGTTTAACGGCCTCTTTAATATGAGGTAATGTAATGAATACGGAAATAAAATTAATCACCATTAATTTATCGTCCTGTTTGATTATTGCTTGGAAATGAAATAAATGATTGTTCATGTTGTTTGATAATTAATAAAAAAAAAGAATAATCGTATACAATTTTTATCAACATTTTCATTTACAATTTACAAAATATATTTTTAACTTTTTAAAATTTTTTAGTAATTTATTTTTCATTAAATATTTTAATTATATGTTTTACTTTTTCGTTTTTATTTATTATTTTATAATTTTCTTCAGTTTTACTTAACATTTTTATTTTCTTTTTTACTTGTTTTTATTTTTACATTTTTATTCGCATGTTTTTTTTTTTTACTTTTTAGTTTTATTTTCTTTATTTTGGAAAATTGGATTTTAATAATCCAAGTTATTACCAATTGGCCAATATTAATCCCAATTTCAAAATTGGCCTACATTAATCCCAATTATTAAGGTGTTGGATTTCATTGGACCCCCGTTAAGTTTTCCTTAACTCCGTTAGTTTTTTGCTGACGTGGCAGCCACGTGGCTTTTATTAATCAGTGCCACGTCAGCAAAAAACTAACGGAGTTAAGGAAAACTTAACGGGGGTCCAATAAAATCCAACACATTAATAATTGGGATTAATGTAGGCCAATTTTGAAATTGGGATTAATATTGGCCAATTGGTAATAACTTGGATTATTAAAATCCAATTTCCCTTATTTTTATAAAATTTAATAATTTTTTTTATTTCATTACTTGAAAGAATCGAAAAAAAACATTCATCCCCTAAAGAATAAAAATCTTTAAAATTGGAAAGATTCACATTCATTTTTTAATGGTCTACTTCATTCCAATGTATTATTAAACATGTCATTTTTCAATTCGACGTAACGACTCATTTCATTATATCCTCCATTTCTTTATAGCAAACACTGCCTAAAAATTGTTGTTTTAGTCTGTTAGTTTCAATCAAACCTTGATTTTTAGCATCACTAAAACTATTATGTTAACTTACTCAGGCTTATTATTAAATTAAAATTATAACAATATATGAAAAAAAATATTAGTAAACCCACTCCCATCCCACCCTATCGCGAGGGGCTCCCTCTAGTGATATGTGTTCACCAAGCACCCTGTTCTCATTCGGAATTCACATTTGAAAATAGTGTATGGTAAAGGATGTGTGTAGCCACATGGGGAGATGAATGTGAATTCCGACCATACCTCTTCAAATGTGAATTCCGGGAGGGAGGGAGGGTGAGAGAGAGAGAGTCTTAGACAGAGAAACTCACGTTGATAAAGGACGTGTGTAGCCACATGGGGAGATGTATGAGGGTACACGTGTTAGGCAGAGAAAACGGAGGAGATGAATGATGGTTACGTGTGTTAGAAATAGAAAACCCCACTATCACCGCCCTAGCTCACAAATCAGAAAATTACATGTGGCATGAACAGTTCTCTGTATGTGTACTGTAGGAAAACCGTTCGCAATTTTAAATAAAATAAATACTTTTATTTAGTATGATTACAACAAAAGAAATAAACATATTCTATTACAATACACTTGAAATGAAGTTGATCTACTCCTATCAACAATTACAAGGAAATAATAAAATGTTACAAGGAAATGAAATACAATACAACGAAATAAATAAAAGATTACAAGGAAATAAAATAAATTAAAATTACAATACAGGTGAAATGAAATTATCTTGATTTAAATGAAGAAAGTTAAAGACAGAGAATTAAGAAAAATATTTTGAAAGATAAAGAAAAAAGATTTGATAAAATCTTTTGATATTAGTTAAGAAAAACGAGAAAGGTTCCAAGGAACCTTGGCGAGGGATTCGGGTCAAAACCCGGGTCTCTTAAAACAAATTTCGGGTCTACCGAAGAACCGTTTTGTTTCCCAGGGTACAATCGCCTAAACCGTATTGTACGGCCGAGATAACTCTAAGCTTGAAGTTACCTTAGTGTTCTTGAAGATCCTGACGAACAGGATGAATATTGGAAGAAGATATGAAGATGAGAATGAGAGAAAGAATTCTGTGTATGGAATTCGATGTGTTTTGCCTCAACTAATGAGGCTATATTTATAGTGGTGGGCACGCCACGCGCGTGCGAGTTAGGGGTGCTTCGCACCTTTCAGGGTCCAAGAGATGTGTCCTACTAAAGGAAACAATAGTTAGTAAGGTTCTCACCTTATAAACCACTTTTGGTTTCATTCCCCAACCAATGTGGGATGAGTTAACATGCTATACTTAGCATTTTTCTCTTTAATTTTCGCAGCTTCACATGTTACGAGATCTCAACTTTGAGCTTCGATATCTCATTTATACGAGCTCGGATTTGGACGTGGTTCGATGCGTTGGAAAACCCTCACAACGTACTACACAAACCCATAAAGTACAAAGGCAACAACCTATGTTATTTGTATTTTATTTTAGTTCAAAATTGGTAAAAAATTCATTTTCACACTTAGTGAAAAAACCGATTTTCCACTAGTTTTTTTCTCCCAAAATTCCAACATGTACTACTAAGCTATTGTAATTGTTATTTCATATAATACATATATCACTGTAATATTTTTGCAATCACACACCGTTCTATTTAGGAGTGGTATCAACATTATGGGGCCCAAAACTACTTAAAAAATTAAGAACATTTCAAATGTCAATGTTATATGCAATGACGAATCCCAAAAATTTTCATGAGTGGGGTTAAAAATAAGTTAATTAGAGATTGAATGAGGTAATTAATAAGTAGTCGTTAAACTTAAAGGTTAGCAAAATAGATAGCGTTAGTGAAATGAAGTTATAATTGCAATATATGCAAAACCATATGGATAAAAATCAACATAATTAGTTTTATTCTTATAAAAATCACTTAATAATTTTTACTCACATAAAAAAGAACATACTTTAGGATTTTCCTCACAAAAATCTTTCATTGATATTGTACACATTAAACTCATTTGAGCATTAAAAAATAATATACTTTTAGTTTTTCTCACAAAAATCTTTTTTCTCACAAAAATCTTTCATCGACGTTTTACACGTTAAAGTCAATTGAGATGTTAAATATGAACGAACTTAGTGTGATATTTTTAAACAACTTGGAATTGATATATTAAGTTTGTTTTGCATAAGTTCTACTTTTTTTTTACCAGATTTGTTTAACTTTCGACAGCTCAAGCTCGACTCGTTACAAACTCTAATTTTAAAGCTCGAGTTTGGTTTGTGAATAGTTTTGTTTATGCTTACGAGTTTACACGAGCTCAATAAGCTAGTGAAGCTTGGGCCAGTGCTTGTTTAAACAAGCTTATTTTTAGGTTCAAGTTTGAGCTTGACTCGGCTCGAGCTTTTATCATCTTTACTACCTTATGAGCGTCTTAGTTTGTTTACACGCCAAAATATACAAGTTTCAAGTTCTTTTTATTCTTTCATTATCATAATTTCGTTTAAATATAGTATTTGAGTAGACTTTAACGTGTAAAAAATTATTGGAAGTCTTTTTTGCGTGAAAATTGTATATTGATATTGGTTTTTATGTTACAAAGTTGTGAAGAGACTTCTATAAAAGAAAAATGTGTGCTGTTTTATATAATATTTACCCGGCCTTTACTAAAATTAGAAATAATTATAAAAAATTAATAAAAACTTTGATAGCAATTAGTTGAAAACACAAAATACTTCGTAAACTTTAAATGTGAAAGATAATACGTCTAATTAATAAATATTAAAAGATTGTGCGTTTAAATTCTATAAAATAACAGTATTATAATTTAGCTATTAAAAAACAATAAATATTAAACATAATATATTTAAGATGGTATAACATGTGATTGACAGAAAATTAATTTTAACACATTATAAACACAATCTAGTACACTCCCATGAGAAGACTTGGAAACCAATTAAACCAAGCTATTGGTAATAAGTATGAATAGCACACGGTATTAACACACCAAATTAATGTATATCATGAAGAATTTAATATTAGCAACTTTATTGAGCAAAAAAAAATCATGTTAAATTAAAATGTCTTACACCATTGGTCATTTGGCTCAATGGTATTGGTGATGAGGGGAAGACTTGGGACTGAGAGGTCACAAGTTCGATCCCTGAGCCTGATAGGTTTTCCACCCGGCATTTAGAGGAGGTGGTTTTCCCTGGGAATTGGCTCAACTGGTGTGTAAATAGTTTTAGTTGGACGTTCCAAAAAAAAAAATTAAAATGTCTTACAATGAAAATGACTTTAATTATTACGAGAATATAATTCGGAGTACATTACTACCTCTCCCTATAGGAATATATAGAAACTTAAATCTCATATGCACCTACGTTATCTTTATTATGTTCTTGTCACGCTTTTTCTTACAAACACAAATTAAACATCATAGTTTCTTTATCTTAGTCACCGGTTCTTTTAGCTTTGAGTTTCTTTTTTAAAAAATTATGTAGCTTGTTTGATTTTATAAATTATATATTAACCATCACTGTTCAACCGTTTTTCTTCCTACATATATAAACAAACATAATGTATGGTCTTTTTCTCAACTTCGGCATGCATAAACTTGTGGATTTGTACGTGTAAGCTTATAAACCTTTGTGTAACATGTGGAGGATGGAAAATATTTATTAATTAAAAGTTAATCGATCGGTCGAATTGAATATAATATAACCTTTGTATAACATGTGAAGGACGGGAAATTTAATTTTGTCTTAACATGTGCAGGACGGAATATATTTATTATAAGATGATCGGTCTAATTAATAAATATTAAATATAATATATCAAATAATAAATTATTTCGCTATTATGTCTCGTGTAAGATACATTTCTTCCCAAAAACTTATGTCGCCATCGGTTACCCATTAGTGATATAGGGGGTGGCCGAGGGCATGGGCAAGGTGGGCGACCGTTAGGGCCAGACAATTTGACGTCCGAGATTTTTTTTAAAATTCATTTTCAAAAAAAAAAGTTATAGTTCAGGGATACTTTCATGAGTTCTTAACTTTGTATGTTAAGGGGTCTAGAATTTTTTTAACCCTGGGCCCAAATTTTTTTTATGACTCTTAGAACCGGCTATATATGAGCTCAATGAATGTCTGGACACATTTTTCAGGTTTGATTACGGTCAATTGTTCAGTAATAGTTTATGACTGACAATACGTACGTCTCAAACATGCCACACTTAAGAAATATACGATTCCCATGGATACATGTATACCATAAATGATACCAAATTTTATCATACGACATAAACTTTTGTCGCAGTTTTTGTCGGAAACTCGTCCCTAATCCATCACTAATGGTCAATTACCTTATATATCAAAACCCTTTGCTTAGGTGTACTCTAGACAGCCACTATTACCTCCACGTGGCAGTCTTTTGTGGAGGCCACGTGGAGGTGATTTTGGTTATATATATTTTTTTTAATTTCAGCTTCAACGTTTATATTATATATGTTGTTTTTCGTTACTTTTACAAGTTTGTGTTTTGTCCGGATGGTTTACGGTACTTAGTCATGGTTTCAAGTGGAAGGTCGCGGGTTCTAACCCTCGGCTCTCTCATTTTTTTTAACGTTTTTTTATCTGTTTTCTTTGCCACTTATCATGTCCTTTTACTTGACGCGTGTTCCCTCTTTCTACAGATGTTGTCTTTGTAGACACGCGTAAAATTCCTGAAATTTATATATAAAGGTAATCGATTTTCTTTCGTTTTCTTCTTCGTCTCTTCGATCGTTTGTCTGGCTTCCCAGCGATGCTTTCTCCTACGCCACAGCCGATTCGTATTAAGGTAATTACGTCATTTGATTTTGAGTTTCGATTTTCTCAGGCCGCTGCTTCCCTCTACCTGAAT
Source organism: Deinandra increscens subsp. villosa (assembly GCA_039602395.1). Classification (NCBI taxonomy): domain Eukaryota; kingdom Viridiplantae; phylum Streptophyta; class Magnoliopsida; order Asterales; family Asteraceae; genus Deinandra; species Deinandra increscens. The sequence continues at coordinate 1,036,585 of JBCNJP010000019.1, forward strand.
CGGTTAAGCGATGACGACGACTCTTCTTTTCGCGTCTTTGTCTGTGTTTTTTTAGAGATTTGGGGGTTAGGGTTTCTAGCTTTGAGGGTATATGTATATACAATTATTATGACTGTTTTCTTATTTCTTTTGTCTTTGCAGGTACAATTTTTGTTGTGTCCTTAGTGCTTGCTTCTCAAACAGGTTGCAAAGGTTAGTGTTACTTCTTTGCTTTCGTTTTCATATTAGAAATTGAATTTACAAGCATCTGGTTCATTGCCTTCGCAGGCAATTGGCCGTTTAAACACCATTATTGGAGCTAATTGTGGTGATTAGTCACTCTAATGACTCATAGATCGTGCATCAGGCAAGAATTAGTAAGATTAAAGTTCTGAAAAATATTATAAAAAGTATTCAACTTCTTCATCTAACTTTTAACAAAAACGGAAACATCTTTATATAATTATAACGTAGATTGAAATGATTCAAGATGGTAGTTTGGGGAAATTCAAGTCTCGAGTGCAAAGCATTCAGGTGATTGGTTTCTTTACTGTTGTGGATTGCTTGGATTCAATTAGGATGCTCTTATTTACAAATTGAAACATTTTATGCCATTACTCTTATTACTTATAATGAGGCTGTATGATTTCTGTTGTGTATTCCCTAGAAGTCCTAATGTAAATGTCATTGTTTCCATTTCATTTGGTTTCGATGAACAGTTTAAGGGAAATCTCAGGCTATGTGTTTTTCGTTTTCCAATCTTATGTTTTTTGCTATGGCGTGTCGCTTTCGCGCAGCCGTAGGACTGATCTTCGCCAGCTGCTTCGCCGGAGTCTTGGCGGTGAAGATGAACAGTTTTATGAATTTTTATTTTCTTTCTTCTATTTCATGCAATGATGGTTTTTCTGAATTTTTCGCTGAAATATTGGATCGCCCTACACCTGAATGTCTACTATTCGTTGGCGCCTTTGGTACCACACAGTCTCCTTCCCAAACAGATTCACTGGCATAATTAAGTTTAATCAGATTCGTCCTCACACACCTGAGCTACGAGGAGAGGTAATCGGTCATGAGTTTAGTCCAAAAAAACAACTAAGAAACCTGAACATAAGCATAAGAACCAATTCATCCATACAATTATAAACATGAGTTCAGAATTAAAGAATGCACACCAGCTAAGTTTTCTAGATAGATAGATAGCAGATTTTCTGTAAATTCATCCCTGTTCATGAGAAAGAAAAAGGCACTGTTAAAAAACAAATGACTTGGTTGTGTGTGATATGCATTGTGTTATTTTGTTCTGAGTAGTTAACTGTCACTTCAATATCTTTTGAGGCTATAATGATTCTTTTCTGAGCCAATGTTTCTTACAAATCTGATCTTCAATTGCTTTCTTTGCACTTTCTTATGTCTCTCTTCACATCATATACTTCAAACCAGGCAATTTTAACACATTTATGTGAGAATAGGTCCCTAAAGATTTTGTTTGTCTCACTGTTCGTTTATGTTGTGCAGACCTGAAACTGAGATGAGAAGCAAGAGATCAATGGTGAACCTTCAATGGCCTTGCCGTGATACCATCGACCACCCGTAATATGTGTAAGTATGTCTTTTACAATTAATAAAAGAATAATATATATATAATGACTAAACAGAACTCATCACCAGGTATTGCTTCAACATACTTATCTTTGATGAAACATCAACAAATTACAGCTGTACAGTTATAGAAATCAAGGTAACTTATGCTTACATCTATTCAACAGTTGACATATTGTCCAAGGCCCAGATATATCATATTATGACCAGCACATAGGTAATCATATCTTTAACCATATAGAAAGAAAAAAGAAAGAAATGATAAAGCATTGGTTTTACAGTGTCTTCTTAAGGTAATAAAATGAAATTAGATTTTAACACTGGATTTTAATTTTAAAAACCTTTCTAATAAAATGGAACTAGGTACTTCCCACTTTGACTTTAGGGGTTCATCAATATTACTTGGATCAGGGTACGAAATGAGGTCCACATATAGTTAACAATAATATTTAATGTAGGATTCTTATGTGTTTTAAAACTTACAAAATACAATAATGTGTTAAATTATGGAACCTCGCTATGGCATATATACTTGCAAATATGCAGATTAGTGAAGTGAAGCTTAGTTAATTGTATGTGATTTTAGATGTTTTTATGATTGAAAATTGAGGACATGTGTACCTCTCAATATGCAGGTGATGTTACCCCAGGTCAGTAGCATACATGAATACATTCAAGGTCTCAAAAAAATGTGTAGATTTATGGAACCCAGGTCAGTTGTATGGTACGAAATGGATTATGTTAAATATGTAATGCAATGTCTTTGATTGTCATGGTGGTTTTGCAACTAGGATTTTGTTGAAGTCGTTTCATATTCGAGCCATCCTCACATATCCGTTCTACTAGCAATAGAGAAAGAGGATGGGGTGAGAGAGTCGGTGGCTAAGTGTGATGGCCGATCGTTTTTTATCTCTAACCTCATCTATGAAGACAATGACCCTGAACCTTACATACTGTATGCTGAAAGTAACATGGCAACATACACCAGGTATAAATATGAAAAAATACACACATACATACATGCTTATAATATTCACTTATTAGACAAAACATCTACACAGGTTCAGTATTTATGACTGGAAATCTTTTGCTGATCGTCATGGTATTTTCATTGGTCAAGAAATCCGTCTAAGGTACTACTTTGAGGTGAAGGCGCTGTACATTTCTCATTTCATATGATGAACTTGAAGGGTAAACTTGAAAGGTTGCTTTTGTGCTATAAGGTCTGCTTTTAGAATGTAACTGTCATTTGGATTTTGTTAATGTTTTGGCAACGACTAAACAATGTTGCGTGGTTTGTGTAATGACTCTATATAACTAGACAAAAACAATCAAACCGCAGCAACGCGCGGTACATTTACTCGTATATATAATCTATGTTCTTTGCTGATTACGAACATGTGCTTTTTTAAGCCTTTGGGTTAGTGATCCTTTTATTTGAGTTGGTGATTGGTGAAGTTGTCGCAAGAAATAAGAATTCTAGATACCTAGTCTCCTCATATTATATAGCTAGATCTGTACGTTTACAGATAATACAGACAGGAAAAAGAAAATGTGATGCAATAATTTGTTTTGAATGGATAAGTTCCGGGAACCATTATTGATTTTGACATATTTCATGTAAATTTTAAAAAATATATACACAAATCGAGTTGTTTTAAGGTAGAACATGATAATTAAGAGTATTATTGAAAGAAAAGTAATTAATAAATAAGTACACTTGTTGAATTCGTATTATAATTAATAAAAGGAAAATTATTTATTAATTATATATTTTTGCCGTCGTTCTGCGTTTAAAAGAGTTTCTTCATATTGACAAAAATAAGGTTTGGAGGAATGGATTGTAGGCGAATGAGGATAAAATTAAACCGTGCGACGACACATATTCGTTAACATAATATATGGAGTTGTTATGGATAATTAGATTCTAAATCACCCAATTGCATGTTTCCATTACATAACAAACAAAAGCCGGTCTAAAAAAAACAAAAACTAAGATCGTGGTTTTTTGGCCGACACATTAATGTTTTGACCGGGCGGGCGGGCGGCCACTCCAAAACAACCGCCGCCTACCCTCGCAAAACCGACACCGCCCTTAATTTCTTGTTTACTTTGTCACACAGACTTTTTTTTTTCTTCCTTTTGGTTTATTCCAAAGATCATTAAAAATCATATTAACATTTCAAACTTCATAATTTAACTTGTATTTTCAAATCTACATATTTTACATGTTTTAAACCCTTAACACTTTAAAATGAAGTAAACATTTAACATGTCATGTCATTTTATTTATAATTATACTTATATATATATATATATATATATATATATATATATATATATATAATTAAGTTATTTACAAAATTACCATTGGAAGTTATTTAAGATTTTGTCATTGAACAAAGTTTTAGTTATTTACGGATTTGCCATTGAAAGTTATTTACGATTTTGTAATTGAAAGTTATATTTTCCTTAGCGCTACGGTAGATACAGTAAAATAAGATTATTTTGGCTTTGCTATATTACTAATTCTTAGACTTTTTTTTTTGTTTTCTTTATTCGAACGCGACTACTTTACCACACAAGTTTTTGGTGTAACGGCATAGTTGTACAACATAATTGCTTTTAGTTAATAAGCTCAATACTTTGAACATTCGATTTTTAATTTTAACGTTATAATGTTTTCTTTTTCTATTTACGAAAAGGGTCATTGGAGCTTTGCAAAGGAGTTGGTATTTTTTTTGGTCGTGTAATAGGTACACATAAATTTTGTTAAGTATAGTAGTGTAATATAGTTTTTGGTTTAGAGCGTTTAGATTGTATAAGTTTTTTTATTTACGTTTCATTTACGTACTATTATTTTATGTGACGGCTTTGTCTACCAACATTATCCCGTGGCAACGCAAAAGCATTTTGAAACACAAACCCTATTAGATGAAATACATTTTGTTTTAAAATGCTATGCGTATGGTTTAACATAAGACTCAGGTCTTTTTAAGAAACAGTTATCCGACATGGTTGCAATTTGATATTACCTGACAAAGGTCAGTTGTTTATATAAGGCCCACATCTATACACAACAGATTTAAGAAGAACAAACACACATGGTTGCAAGCATATTGCCTTGCCAAGATATTCTTCATCACAACCTTGCCTGAAACGAATAAAACATAGGTTATAAAAATCATCACGACCTCTAAACTGTTGGAAAATGTGTGTGAATGAGATGTTTATCTCAAAAGAATTTTTGTTCAAGTTTGGAAAAATGTGATGAGCTATCCCACATTGGTGTGGGAACAAAAGGGTAATTGGTTTATAAGGATAAACCTCAAAGGCTTTGACATCACTTGTGTCATGTTTTACTCTAGCTCATACCCTCGCGCAGTGGGGGGTGCGAAAAATGGGGATTCGGGTTGAAATTCTGAACTCGTGCCCGCGCGACCTGCGGACACGAATGCAGCTCCGAAACATGGGTCCGAGGGCGACACGTTTTTGCTAATTTTCGAACCATTTTTTGAGATGATTCTAGAAATGACTTTCGGCTTTCCAAACCTGGTCATTCATTACGGATTAATGGACATAAATCGATCATTCATTACTGGTTAATGATGTTCACTTCGTATGCCCAGTTTACATGTATAAATACACAGGTTTAGAGCAAAAGAACACACAGAAAAACTGCATTTCCAACGTCGTGCTGTTGCTGTTGATCTCCGTCTACAACTTCATTCCGGTCTCGTTTCAGGCAAGTATTCTCGTCCGGCTGTACACACAGTTTTGAACCGGTGTACCCTGGGAACAGACGTCGAATCTGTTTAAGGGAATTGTGTCAAACACAAGCCCGGTTCCTCTCGTTTTTCCTTTGTCTGTGTTTTTCTGGTTTTGCAGGAACATAGATTGCTGCTGTTCGTGATCATATTCATGTGGTGTTTTCGTTTACTACTCTATCTCCTTGTATTTGTTCATTATTGTTTCTGTATTGTAATTAAACGATTGGTCGAATCGTTATTAACGATTGTTCTAATCGTTATCAAATTTCCAACAAACTTAAACAGATTGGTGTACACTCTGTGTACAAATATTTATAACTGTTCTCCTGTGGGTTTCGTTTCAGAATGGACTCATCTCAGCCTTTACCAACCTCTGGTGTACAGACCTCTGGGGTCTCTGCAGTTTTTACTTCTGCCGTTGCTGTTACCACGATGATGGTTGCACCGCTGCCTGGAGCGGTTGCAAGCCACACTGAGAAACCTGAAAAGTTCAACGGTCTGAACTTCAAACGTTGGCAGCAGAAGATGCTGTTTTATTTGACAACGTTGAACCTTGCGAGGTTCTTGAATGAAATCGCTCCCCAAGTGTTTGAAGGGTTAAAAGATGCTCAATCTGTGAGCGCAGTTCAAGCTTGGAAGCATTCTGAGTTCTTGTGTAAGAACTATGTGCTCAATGGTTTGGCGGACTCGCTTTACAATGTCTATTGTAAAGTAAACACGGCCAAGGAACTATGGGAATCTTTGGAACGGAAATACAAAACCGAAGATGCAGGCACAAAGAAATTTGTGGTGGCCAAGTTCTTGGATTTTAAAATGATTGACTCTAAAACTGTTATGAGTCAAATCCAAGAGTTGCAAATCATTCTTCATGATATCCATGCGGAGGGAATGTCACTCAGCGAGACATTCCAAGTTGCTGCCATGATCGAGAAATTGCCACCAAGCTGGATTGATTTCAAGAACTATCTCAAACACAAGAGAAAGGAAATGACCGTTGAAGATCTTGTGGTTCGTCTTCGTATTGAAGAAGATAACAAACTTGCTCAAAAGAAGAGTGATGTCCCCGAGCAAGCAAAGGCCAATATTGTTGAATATGGCCAATCCTCCAAAGGTAACAAAAATAGAGGACGGGCTGAGAAGAAGAACAAGGGGAAAGTGTTTAATCTTAAACCCAGAGGTGGTGTTGGAAAGAAGAAATTTGAAGGCAAATGTTACAACTGTGACAAGTCAGGTCATCGGGCAAATGAATGTAGACAACCAAAGAAAGATGTCTCTCGTCAAGCCAATATGGTTGATGATTATGAGAATTTTGTTGCCATGATCTCTGACCTCACAATGATGATCTCTGAGGTTAACTTGGTTGGTTCGAATACCAAGGAATGATGGGTTGACACCGGTGCCACCCGCCATGTTTGTGCTGACAAGAACTTGTTCAACACCTTCAAAGAAGTTACTAATGGAGAAAAACTCTTCATGGGTAACTCTGCCACTGCTGAAGTCAAAGGTGAAGGAAATGTGATCCTGAAAATGACATCAGGAAAGGAGCTTACCTTGACTAATGTGTTGTATGTCCCTGAGATTCGTAAGAATCTTGTGTCTGGGTGGTTGTTGAATAAGTTTGGTTTCAAAATGGTGTTTGAGTCAGATAACGTCGTGTTGACCAAGAATAGTGTGTATGTGGGGAAGGGCTATGCTCTCAATGGTATTTTCAAACTAAATGTAATGGTCGTTAACAATGTTATGAATAAGACTGGTACCAGTTCTGCTTATTTGCTTGAGTCTTCTAATGTGTGGCATGGTAGACTTGGTCATGTTAACTTTAATTCCATTCGTCGTTTGATTAAATTGAATTGCATACCAACTTTTGATATTGACTCAAACTATAAATGTGAAACATGTGTTGAAGCAAAATTAACTAGATCATCATTCAAACCGGTTGAACGAAACACTGAACCTCTCGGTATGATCCACACAGATGTGTGTGATTTGAAATCCATTCCAACTAGAAATGGATTTAAATACTTCATCACGTTTATCGATGATTGCACGAAGTATTGTTATGTTTACTTGCTCAAAAGTAAAGACGAGGCAATTGAAGCTTTCATTGCTTATAAAACTGAAGTTGAGAATCAACTTGAAAGGAAGATCAAGGTTGTACGAAGTGATAGAGGTGGTGAGTATGTCTCACCATTTTCTGAATTATGTTTGCAAAACGGAATTAGACATGAGTTCACTGCACCATATTCACCCCAATCAAATGGGATTGCTGAACGGAAAAATCGAACCTTGAAAGAAATGGTGAGTGCCATGTTAGTGAGTTCTGGTGTAAACCAAAACTTGTGGGGGGATGCTATCCTTTCGGCAAACTACCTTTTGAATAGGATACCCCATAAGAAAAGAGATGAAACCCCATACGAGTTATGGTGGAAAAGGAAACCGTCCTACGAATACCTTAAAGTGTGGGGGTGTCTAGCCAAGGTGGTTGCTCCACTACCTAAGGCTCAAAAGATAGGACCCAAAACTGTTGACTGTATATTCATTGGATATCCAGATCACAGTAGCGCGTATCGCTTCCTTTGCATGAATCCAAGATTCCCGATATTCGCAAAGGAACGATAATGGAATCAAAGAATGCCTCATTCTTTGAAAATATATTTCCATGCATTACAAAAGAATATGGAAATACGTTTGGGGCAGATGATGAACGTATTCATGAGGATCTAGTTCCGGAAGAACTAGAACATGTTCCGGAAGAACTAGAACGTGTTCCGGGAGAACCAGAACGTGTTCCGGAAGAACCAGACTGTGTTCCGGAAGAACACGAGCAAACTGAGGAAGAAGATGTTGAGCTTAGGCGAAGCAAGAGGGCTAGAACTGAAAAGTCTTTTGGTCCTGATTTCTACACGTACATGGTAGAAAGTGAGCCCAAAACATACCATGAAGCGGTAACTTCCTCAGAAGGACCTCAATGGAGGGAGGCCATCAAAAGTGAAATAGATTCTATTTTACAAAACCATACATGGGAACTAGTGGATCTTCCTACGGGATACAAACCACTAGGTCATCGTTGGATCTTCAAGAGGAAGATGAAGCCTGATGGCTCCATAGAAAAGTACAAGGCAAGACTGGTGGTCAAAGGATACAAACAAAAGGAAGGTCTAGATTACTTTGACACATATTCACCAGTAACTCGAATAACCTCCATAAGGTTGGTACTTGCCATTGCAGCCATGAGAAATTTGGAAGTTCACCAAATGGATGTGAAAACCACTTTCTTAAATGGAAATCTAGAGTAAGAGATTTACATGGAACAACCAGAAGGCTTTAGAGCCTCTGGACAAGAAAAGAAAGTGTGTAAACTGGTCAAATCCTTGTATGGACTAAAGCAAGCACCAAAACAATGGCATGAAAAGTGTGTGTATGTGAAAGACACACCAGATGGTTATGTCATCTTGTGTTTATATGTTGATGACATACTCATTGCTGGAAGTAATGACAAAATGATAAAATCAACAAAGGACACCTTGAAAGCAAGATTTGACATGAAAGACATGGGTTTAGCAGAGATGATTTTAGGAGTTAAAATCACACGAACACAAAGTGGACTTGCTTTAGGACAAACCCACTATGTGGATAAAATTCTTGAAAAGTTTAATGCAAATGACTCTAATGTAGCTAGAACTCCCATTGACACAAGTCAACATCTAGCTAAGAATAGAGGACAACTTGTTAACCAATTAGAGTATTCAAGAATTATTGGCAGTTTGATGTATTTGATGAGTTGTACCAGACCAGACTTAGCATATGCTGTAAGCAAGCTAAGTAGGTACACGAGTAATCCAAGTTCAACTCATTGGAAATGTGTGACTAGGTTACTTAGGTACCTAAGGTACACAAGGGATTACGCGCTGCACTACAACAGATATCCTGTAGTGATTGAAGAACACTGTGATGCAAACTGGATATCGGGTACGAAGGATTCCAGAGCAACGAGTGGATATGTATTCACACTTAGAGGTGCAGCCATATCGTGGAAATCGTCTAAACAAACGGTTATTGCTAGATCCACGATGGAAGCAGAATTCATCGCTTTAGATAAAGCTGGTGAAGAGGGAGAATGGCTACGTCAATTCATGGAGGGTATACCAAGATGGCCTAAGCCGGCAACGACCATATGTATACATTGTGATAGCCAATCGGCAATTGGCAGAGCTCATAGCATAATGTATAATGGTAAGAACATACATATAAGACGTAGACATAATACGATACGACAACTAATCTCTACTGGAATTATCACTGTTGACTATGTGAAGTCAAAGGATAATATTGCGGATCCGCTGACAAAAGGCCTAAGTAGAGAGGTAGTTCAGAAGTCGTCCATGGGAATGAGACTGAAGCCCTTGAAAGATTAAGTTCATATGAAGGAAAACCTAACTCAGTTGACTGGAGATCCCAAGATCTGAGTTCAATAGGACAACCTAATTGTATGAACTAGTGAGGTCACTGTGGGGGAAAGAATTGATAACTCCACGCACTTTAAGAAGGGGATGTATAATTGGAATCGATACATCTCCTAGTCCATTCCTAAAAGTGACAAGTACGAGGTTAAGCCTATGGCTTTTTAATGATTCAGCTGAGGCGGCCACACGTGGTGAATCACCTATGTGGGAGAGAAGTGGGGTCGCTTCGAAGGGTATTGAGAGGGGCACAATACCTAAGAGCTCTCGCAGAACCAGGCTAATGTTCATGACCATAACGAACATAACTATGAGGACTTGATGTTGTCAAGGAGACTCTTGAGTGAAGCACATTCTCGCCTACACAAACGGCAGACGAGTTCAAAGGCATCACCGCCTACTCAGAGCCAGTAGACTAAGTGTGTTTCATGAGCGAAGGTTCAAAGGGTAACACCTACCTATCGTATGCAAGATTCAACTGTTGAAATTCGATCGGGATTAAGATACTTCTGAGATCAACCTCCATTCATGTGGGGGATTGTTGGAAAATGTGTGTGAATGAGATGTTTATCTCAAAAGAATTTTTGTTCAAGTTTGGAAAAATGTGATGAGCTATCCCACATTGGTGTGGGAACAAAAGGGTAATTGGTTTATAAGGATAAACCTCAAAGGCTTTGACATCACTTGTGTCATGTTTTACTCTAGCTCATACCCTCGTGCATGGGGGGGGGGGTGCGAAAAATGGGGATTCGGGTTGAAATTCTGAACTCGTGCCCGCGCGACCTGCGGACACGAATGCAGCTCCGAAACATTGGTCCGAGGGCGACACGTTTTTGCTAATTTTCGAACCATTTTTTGAGATGATTCTAGAAATGACTTTTGGCTTTCCAAACCTGGTCATTCATTACGGATTAATGGACATAAATCGATCATTCATTACTGGTTAATGATGTTCACTTCGTATGCTCAGTTTACGTGTATAAATACACAGGTTTAGAGCAAAAGAACACACAGAAAAACTGCATTTCCAACGTCGTGCTGCTGCTGTTGATCTCCGTCTACAACTTCATTCCGGTCTCGTTTCAGGCAAGTATTCTCGTCCGGCTGTACACACAGTTTTGAACCGGTGTACCCTGGGAACAGACGTCAAATCTGTTTAAGGGAATTGTGTCAAACACAAGCCCGGTTCCTCTCGTTTTTCCTTTGTCTGTGTTTTTCTAGTTTTGCAGGAACATAGATTACTGCTGTTCGTGATCATATTTCTGTGGTGTTTTCGTTTACTACTCTATCTCCTTGTATTTGTTCATTATTGTTTCTGTATTGTAATTAAACGATTGGTCGAATCGTTATTAACGATTGTTCTAATCGTTATCAAACTTCCAACATAAACAAACCTCCAAAAGCCAAATAGAGGGTACGACAATCCTCACAACCTCTATACCAACCTCCAGAAGTCCTAGAAAGGAAATAAAGCAACAATAATTGTAGAATCCTCATAAACACTTGTGTAGAGAAGAAATGGCGATGACGAGGCCATCTTTCTCTTTGTCAATAACCTACGTTTATGGCACAAATATCGCCAGAAAAAATGTACACTACTCCTTTCTAACTCCATAAATCCCCAAAGAACTGCTTAAACCCAACGAAAGAGTTGAGAATGAAATGAGAGAGATGATCTTTGATGTAAAACATAAGCAACAATAGTGTAGTGCAATAAGATGCAATACCAAACACATCAAAAGGTTGTACAAACAAAAGAAAAAAACATGCTACACAAAGCGGGAACATGTATATAAAAAATAGTACAAAGCTTGTAAATTCTATATAGTATATTAATATAATGTAAACTCATACTTGTACAACTTCTATCCTTCACATTCCAACAAGAAATTTCCACATGAATTACAACAATGGGATACGCAAGATCGTTTCCAGGCCTTCGGTATTTTTTTTGAACGGCTAAATGTACACTACTCATTTTTAACTTCATAAATCCCTAAAGAACTGCTTAAACCTGTGATAGAACTTAGGACTTTCAGGTAAAATAAAACCTTACCACCTCCCCTTTAATAACTAGGTCAAAAGCTCATTGACTTATAGAATCCATGTTAAATTGCATTATATGAGATTTAACATAGCCGCTGCTTGTTACTTCATCTTCATCGTTTCTACCTTTTGAGTTCCGATAACGATAGTAATCTAGCGGCTACTTTTCATTCTCCATCGATACTTTAATCTAGCTGCTACTTAATTTCCATTCCTATCTCGACATTCAACATTATTCAGCTTTCTAGAATATTAGTATCATTAATATAATATATGAAAATTATATATATATTAGTTAGAGATGTTTCTTTTTAAATATTTTTTTTACTCTAAGGTGGTTTATTTGAATAGATTGAATAGACATGAATTTGATTCGAATATTGCATATTTGAAATTGAATTGTAGATGTTAATCGAATTTGAGTCAAATTCGAGTGTAATTTTAAGATTTTTGAATTCATGTTATTTGAAAAGATCTTTAAATTCAAATAAGTCGATTCGATGAACACTTCTAACTCACCTTATGGATGTAACCCGTTTAGATTTTGTTTCTTCGAGTACAAACTAAAATGAATTTTTAAAAGGCTTAACTAGATTTGAACATATGAAACTGAATGGAAGAACCGGTCAAAGTTACCGTGTATCTTAAGTTAACGCATAACCCTTTAAAAACCACAAGTCCATATTCAACTTGAAACAAATCGCTATATAGTCAATAAGGGAGGAAAATAGAATGGCCCCATATTTTCTCTGCTAACTGGTTTCGACGCGTATGGTTAGTGGGTTTTTGACTTTTCGGTCAAGGGTTTGAAGAATCGAAATATAATCATTTGGGGTCTTGCTCACAAATTATATGTTTTTTTAACAACTAACACTTCATTTTATAGGATAACTAGATTTTACAACCATCAATTCATTGCCGCGAACTAATACTGATACACAAAACAGTAACATTATTAAAATTCAATAATTTAAAATTTTATTAAACTTAAACTCATCTTTTACAAGGAGATAAAAGTCTAATTGGCTACAAGCTACGCCGCTACACAAAACAGTGACATGGTTAAAATTCAACTTAAAAACACAAAAATACAAAAGATCAATTCAAAAACGTTAAAATAAGAGGCCTAGTTCAATTACTAAAAAGAGCAGATACTTAAAAAAAAACTGTGTAAAACTAAAACTAATGAAATATTATAAAATTTTAAAATGAGCTAAAATTAAAAATAACAATATAAAAATAACAATAATAAATATTGTTACGCAAACTACATCAAATTAGACACATAAAGGCAAGAGTGTAACCTAAACAAAAACTACGATAACCGCTTTAAAACGGATAAAAAAACCAATTAATGCCATCTGGCACTTCCACGTGTCCACTAAAGATTAATTTACTGTGACAAGAAAGTTGAATGTTGTTGTATCATAGTGGTAAGAGGCAATGTCATATTTGGTGAAGACCAGGGTTCAAAACCTAAAAGTAGTGTAATTTAATATAATGTAGTGTGTGTTATCCGTTAAAAGAGGATTGGGGGGAGGGGGTGTTAATTATTTAAAGTTCATATACACGGAGTATTTATGTTATAAATCACAATTTAGACCACCACCCATCGGCACCCACCGCCATCACAGGGGTAGTTGACACTACATTCATCCCGTCTCCTTTGTGTTCCAGTATTTTACCTAACCACCACCATCGTATGACAGTGCCAGTGACACCTTCACTCTTCAAAGTTCAAACCTAATTGAGTCAGTCGGGCTCTCTTTGATCCATCCTAATTAAAATTTAAGAAAAGTTGGGCTCTCTTTGATCTATTCTAAAATTTAAGAAAACATGATAGAGCGATATTTGTCAACGTTCAAACCACATTTGAGTCGGTGTAAAGCCCCCTATTTAAAAATAAATCTGAAAACAAGGACCGATCAGATTACTTGCTTAGAATATAATCCAATCACAAACAAGAGGGGCAAGCACAATCCATATGGCGCCAAAGGGGCTTGAGGCGCTATAATGTTGGGTGTGTAGTGGGGTTTGGGCACCATGGGACGTTATGGAGGCCTTATGGCGTCCCATTACATATAGTCTAATTATATATATTTTTAAATGGATTAGAATTATATGTAAGTTTCAAAAATGAATCATGAAGCAAATCACATAAAGAAGACGGAGACCTGGTAACCCAGATATTTGTTTTGGATCTTCACGTACTCAACTTATTGACTAATATACTTTTAAGAGCATTCATGGTAGAGTCCTTATAAATTTGTGAGTATAGTCCTTGAAATTTGAGGTGTAGTTGTGAGTGGAGAAGAGAGAAAAAATTATTGTTCATCTGTAAATTTAATAATAAAATTGTTGATTTGGTAAAATTTGAGGTTTAATGTGAAAGAAAGTGAGAGAGGAAATAATGATAAGGGTATAAAAAAGTATTATTTAATTATGAATGTGAGTGAAAGAAAGAGAAAAAATAATGATAAAAATATAATTATAAGAATAAGGATACTATTGTGAATGCTCAATCTCATTAAAATTGATTCACATGTTCATACTATTTACAAGATTACAATATTTTATTATATCCCTTTATTATATTTCATCTATGGTATGGTGGAGATTTGTTATTTTTATTCCCGAAGAAAATTATGTTATTTCTAAACCTTTCTATATATATGTGTATGTGTTAAATTCTCTCTCATCTGCTAGCATCATGCTCACGATTAAGGTGTATATTTGAAATTTCTCGCTTATTAGAAGGTCTTAATAGATCATTGTGACCTTTTCTTTCAGATAAGATCAAGATGTTAAAGATATCAATTACAGGATAATGGTGTCATGAGTCATGACAAAGGTATATATGGTATCCACGTTGTGGCAAAACACATTAATTATGTTAAATATATATAATGACATTATAAGACAAGTATATAATGGCATGAAATATGCAAATTTGTGAGAGAAATGGCATGAAATTTACCCCATTAACTATAGGTTTATATCCACGCATACAAATTATAATATATATCTTAAGCCTATCAACTATAATTCTTTTACCTTATCTCTCAATTCGGACAAAAGACTGGGTTGTTAGCTTATATTTTAATAAAAAGAAAAACTAAAATTTAAATCGTGCTTTAAACACTCAAATATATTTATCCGACCTTGAATAAGCTTTTAAATCTTATTGGATTCACGGGTTAAATAATCTACTACCTAATAAATTATTATAATATTTGACATGTGTTATCATATATCTCCTCATAAAATGATCCCGCTTAATCCCTTTCACTTTAAACCATTTAATTAATCTTTTTTATCTACTACCTGATAAATTAATATAATATTAAACACATTTATTCTTGTAAAATTTGTCCCAACTAAATCCTTTAGTTGAAAGTCATTTAATTATTATTCTAATCTTTTTATCTTTAAGACCCAAAATTTTAGAGATTTGATTTTCTTCGATTCATATATATTATTTATTTAATAGTAAAAATAAATTCCAAACAAAAAGTTGTTTAATTATTTGATTTAATTTAACTTAACACGTAATCCCATTACTAATAAGAGTATAAATGAATTATTAATTATATTTTTTATGATTCAACCTGTGTAATGCACGAATTATATTCTAATTAATTTTAGATAAACAAAGCTTAACAAAGCCGAATACCTATAAAGAATACCTCATGTTGTCTTATAGAGACTTTTAAACAATAAATAATTTCGATCATCTGATTTATAATTTTTTTGAAACGGTTACTAAAAAAGTGACTAACAAGTTACTAGTCACCTAAGAACATTACAAGTAAACAAGATGGTTTTGGGGTCACTTTGCCCATTTTATAGTACATTTACCACAAATACCAATATTGAAGGACACCATCAAGTAAAGTTTCTTTAGAATGTCACTCCTACGAGAACACTCCACCATTTATGAACCTCCAAATTGTTCACAAGACAACAAAGATCACCAACCCTATCAACTGTTATTTGACCACTAACACAATTATCTCCTCAAGCCAATCTATTATAACCGACGAATAGTAATTTCTTGAAATATATAATGATCCACAACCAAGCCGAAACCAAACCATCAGACGAACCGAACCTGAACACACCAAAATTTTAGACTCTTTAATTAGCCCTCTTAAATCTAAATTGAACATTTAAAAAAAAAACATAAACTAAAATATGTCTGCACGTCATGTTAGACATAATTTATAACCAAATTTACAAGTCGATAAAGTTGAGGGACTTAAGTTGACGAGATTGACAAATTGGGTTTAGTTTCCTAATTCTGATATAATTGATGTCTGAGAGAGAAAGATAGAGTTGAAAAAGTATAAAGAGAGAGGGAGAGAGCCACCGTGTTTATAGGAAGAGATGATGTTTAATAGCTAAGTGTTACGTATGCGTAATAGACACAATTGGTACGTCAAAAGCACGTTTGTAACATTAGGTGTTAATTAAGGTTTGATCAGGCACCAAAACAAACAGTGACCACTGTGATAATTCACCGTCCTTACTGAGGAGAGGGTGTTTAACAATGTTAGAATACTTAGTTATACATTTTTAGTCATTTTACCAAGTGGAATACGTTTGTAAGGGTCGGTTTTATGAGGCTTATACATCAGAATAATAGGCTAGATAGTTGATATTAAATGGGCTTGGGTTGGGCCGAATTTAGGGCTTGTATGTGGAGGTTGTGTGATTCTGTAAATACAACCTCCTAGATTCTTAGAAGGGGTTGGCCATTTGAGACAGAGGAGACAGAGAGAATTCGAGATTTTTTAGAGGTGTACCAGACGATTGTAATCGTGTGCATCAATCCAAGTTTTTATCGTTAATATTTGATTGTGTTATTCATTTATCTCTCTCTCTGATCTTGAATCAATCGTCGGGATTCCGCACCTACGATTGATCAACGATATCGTGTTTGTTCAAGGATTCAGGACTCACAACGTTAACTTTGTGAATATGTATAATTTCAAGTGCTCGGAGCTTAACGGTAGCTATTTAGATTGAATTCGATAGCTTAACGGATGCTTGTGGATGAGAAATGGAGCTGAAACAAAAGAAAACTGACAATTAGGGACTGCAAATCAGCATTAGGGACTGAAAACTAGTCCCTAATGGTCAAATAAGTCTGACTTTAGTTTTATGTACTGAAAGCTGAAGAAACCTAAAATTACACCAAGGGCATAAATTACGGCTTCAAGACCGTAATTTACGGCCTATATAAAAAAGAAATTTGGATTTTGACCACAAGGTAGGACGTACATCAGTGGAAAAAAGCGAAAATCCAGGGGGGGGGGGGTAAATTACGGTCCCTAGGCCGTAATTTACTGCCTAGGTTGACAAGTTAAAGTCCCAAAATTTCTAATTTTTGAACCTTTATTTAACCCAAACTTAGGGCTACGAATTTTAACACTTTCCCAACCATTTTTCATAGTTTTGGAGGTGATTTTGGAGCGAAGAAACACTCGGTATTCTAGAGTTTGATTGTTTAATTTAACCATTGATATTTGTTTTAGAGTTAATCTCGATTTGAGTCCCTGTGGTTTCCAGGTTTTAACAGTTTGTCCCCTTTTTTTAATTTTTCACCATATGATGCCTAAGGTTTCTATTTCTCTCTGTTTGAGTCCTTGATGCTAACGGCCAGTTAGTGGAACGTTAGTCTGACCCTTTGTAATTTAGAAGAAAAACTAAATTCTAAAAGAAAAAGAAATGTTGGACCAGTGTAACCATCACTAGTGAGACTAAATTCAAAACTCGTACCATCCGATCTGGCGCTTTCCGGCCACTGAAACAATGCATCTCTCTCCGGTCACTGAAACAATGCATCTCTCCGATTCTCGATTTCCTTTCCAAAACATACTATCCGTTTTTAATAAACGTTTATACTTTCTTCCGCGTACAAGGCGGATCCGAATCAATTTCACTCGATTTCGTTCGGTTTCATCCGAACGACGGAGTTATAGAACCGGCAAACAACCTTCACTACGATAACATGTTGTTCGATAAGATGTTCCGGGAGAAACTCGGCTTAGACTACTTCGTTCTGAGGGAAACCGTACGACGACGGCGGTGAGGAAGATAGTTGTGGCGAAGGAGAGCCGACGGCGGCGAGGAAGATAATGGTGGCGGAGGACTGCCGACTGCAGTGATGGGAGAAAGTTGTGGCGGTGGTGGAGGAGGACGGTGGCGATGGAAGAAAGTAGTGGCGGTGGCCATGGTGGATTGATAGTGAGAGATTGGGCAAGTGAAGTGGGGGTTTTACGCGGTGGTGGCGATGGCGAAGAAGGCGACGGGGAAGAGGATGGAATTGGGGGAGAAGATGAGGACGACGTCGTTTATGGAGATGTCGAAGAAGGCCACAGTGGTGGTGGTGGTCACCGGCGTGGCGGTGCTTGTTGTCGGCCTGGCGGTGGGGAGGTGGTGGTCGCCAGCCTGGTGATTGTTGCCGGCAATTGATTTTTGAGAACTGATTTTTGAAGCAGGGATTAAGGTTTGGAAGAAGATGATAGACTTTTTATTTTTATTTTTTTAATTTTTATCATAATTACAAAAATAGTCATTATATTTTATTTATTTACATAATTAATCCCTTATTTTGAAGCACGATTTTTTTTGGACAAAAATACCCATCATGTGACAGGCACATAGGGTCAGACTAACGTTCCACTAACTGGCCGTTAGCATCAAGGACTCAAACAGAGAGAAATAGAAACCTTAGGCATCATATGGTGAAAAATTAAAAAAAGGGGACAAACTGTTAAAACCTGGAAACCACAGGGACTCAAATCGAGATTAACTCTTTGTTTTATTATGAACATGAGTGACTAAATCACCATTGATTCTCTCCTGGTGTAGGGTTTATCATGATTTCTTGATTATTTCTTATGTACTTAACTTTATGGATTGAATTGTCTGTTGATTCAAGTTTGGTTTTTTTTCTAAGTAAAAAGTTCTCACTTCATAGCCTTTATCTGTGAATGAATCATTAACTTGCGTTTTTCGACCATTTAGGTTAGAAACTACATTAGCACTTGATTAAACACTTACATAGTATAAGGACTTCCTAGCTAGTTAAGTAACTAAAACCAATCAGATTTCATAACAACTTGAGCCTACGGGTATCAATCGTGTCGGGTTGGGTGGTTGTTGGGTCGATGGGTTGTAGGGTTGGCGGGTGAAATTCTTCATCCCTAGCCCAACCCATATAACTATTTGTGTCGTGTCGTGTCGACCCACTTAAGTTCGTGTCATGTTCGGGTTGTGTTTCATGTCAACCCGTTTTATGTTTAACGATATATATAAACAATTAATTAATATATTTAAATGAAATTTTTTTATATAATTTGTGTCTTTTTTGTTTCTTTCTTTCATTCCTAATTAATATTTTATAAACTTAGTTATATACTTAACTCGATATAAGAAGAAACAAATGCAAATTGTTAGAGAATATGTACTTAGAAATAATAAAATAGAATTGTTCAAAGTAAAAAATTGATATAGAGGAAATGTAATGACTTTTAGAAGCTTATATATAAAGTGAAAGTTAAATATCAAAATACATAAGTTTAAATATTATTAGTCAACATGTATATTTATGTACACAATTATAATTGATTTACTTTAATTAGGAAACGATTGTTAGAAATCGTGTACAGCAAGTAAATATTCATTGTATATATTTGATTGAGAGGTAATGGAAAAGGCATTCAATTCTCAATTCTTTTATGGTATCACAGTTACATCGGTCCTCCTCCCTCCGTAACCTTTCCGGCCGACCCTCCTCCCTCTCCCATCGCCGGAATCTTGCCCACCCACCCTCCCCCATGGATCAAAAACCCATTCGGCTATTACTGTTCATAACATCAAATCCCTCATACCCATGCATTACCCTCAATCTCAATGAGGATGAATACATTAGTTGGTCGGAACTTTTCAAAGTCTACTGCACCGCCTTCGATGTCACCGCACATCTGTCTCCCCGCGAGATACCCGCTGCCACAACCGATGTTGCTAGACCCTCCGAAGACATCTGGAAACGCCTTGACGCCATTGTTTTACAATGGATATATGGTACGGCTTCCCCCGAAATCTTGAAGATGATCATCAAACCCAATGCCACCACTGCAGACACCTGGGCTGCCTAGATTTTTAACGATAATAAAAACACCTGCATTCTCAACCTCGAACGCAAACTCGTGAACACCAAGTTAGAATCCTTCTCCTCCGTCTCCGCCTACTGCCAAGAACTCAAGAACTTGGCGGACCAACTTTCTAACTTAGAGTCACCGGTGTCTAACCAACGGTTAGTTCTACAGTTAGTGTCGTGCCTCTCCGAAGCATATGATGGGGTCGCCACCATCATCCAACAAACCGACCCCTTGCCCGATTTTAATGACGCCCGTTCGAAAATCATACTTGAAGAAACCAGGAAATCCGGGCAGGCCACATCTACGGCGTTTGCAAGCGCCGCCACCCTTACCACCGCAGCAACTCCGGACGAACCTGTGCAGGTTGAAACCCGTCCCTAGCAGTATCGTGGCCGCAATTCTTGGCGCAACACCAACAAGGGCAGCCGCTCTCAACGTGGTGGTCGGCCATCCTTTCTTGCTTCTTCCTTTGCGCCATGGGCTGCTCCGCCATATCCATGGACTGCGACCCAACAGCCTCGCCTGCAGCCCAACATGATGTGGCCTTACAATTCACCCTGGGCCCCTGCCCCTGCCCGTACCCAACTACTGGCCCAACAGGCCCACTTTCATCTGGAAACCACCCAGCTCTCTCCAGTGCTCCTAGAACACTTGTCCCAAGACCACAACAGGCATATGCAGCTAGGGGTGTTCAAAAATATCCGAATCCGAATCCGAATTTGAAATATCCGAAATATCCGAAGTCAAAATATCCGAAATTCGGATATCCGAATTTTCGGATTCGGATTTGGATATTGATGCTGAACATTTTCGGATATTCGGATATCCGAAAAATATCCGAAATATATATATTTTTAAAATATTAAATTATATATATTATTTAGTTTAACATACTTTAACTTAAGAAAACCCTAAATCTAAAGTTCTAAACTCCAATGTTCACTCTCTTTGCCTCTTTGGATCCCGTCGTCCTCCAAATCTCGACCCTCACTGGCTCATTGCCTTACACCGCCGATTTGTAGTTTGCCATCGAGCTTGTTGCACACGGATTCGAGCTTCAAATTCGAGACATTTTTTATTTTTTTATTGGTGTTTGACTATTTAATGTACTTGTATTTGACTATTTGCTCATTTGGATGTTTATCACTGGTAATTTTAGACATTGAATGTATTTTTTTTTTGTTTTTGTTTTCTTTTGAAAATTCGGATATCCGATTTACTATCCGAATCCGTATCCGAAATTTCGGATATCCGAAATTCGGATATCCGAAATTTCGGATACGGATTCGGATAGTGAAAATCAACTATCCGAAATTTCGGATATCCAAAATTCGGATATCCAAATTTTCGGATATCCGGTTTTGAACACCCCTATATGCAGCTTCGGAGCTTGGATATACACCAACTGAACTTGGGAATTCTTTCAACGGGCTTACTTTAAACCCCTCTGATCAACAATGGGTGATGGACTCGGGGGCTACTACACATATGACAAACAACCAAGGTACGATCAAATTTCCTTTTTTTAATAGTGTTGGAAATATAATCGTCGGGAATGGTACTACAATATCAATCCACGCTACCGAGAATACCACCCTTAACCATCCCTTTCCTCCCCTCAAACTAAATCATGTCTTATATGCTCCTAATCTCGTTAATAATTTAATTCATGTCCGTTGGTTAACAACCGACAATAATATATCCATTGAATTTGATCCTTCTGGCTTTGTTCTGAAAGATTTGGCTAACAAGACCCCTATACTCAGATGTGACAATATCGGCGATCTTTACCCTTTCACACTTCCATCTACTCTGGCTCACTCAAGACATCATGCTTTATCAACTACCACTCAGGACACGTGGCACCAACGCCTCGGTCACCCTGGCCCAACTATTTTTAATTATTTGAAACATTGTTTACATTTTACTTCTAAACCTTTATCTAATGTTTCTGTTTACAAGTCGTGTGTTCTAGGAAAACATATTCGTTTACCATTTAATAATTCTACTACTACTTCTTTATTTCCGTTTGATATCGTGCATAGCGATGTTTGGACTTAACATGTTTTGTCGTCAATTGGTAGCAAATATTATTTATTATTTCTTGATGATAAAACTAACTTTCTTTGGACATTCCCATTAGCAAACAAGTCACAAGTTTTCCAAACATTTGTTAAATTTGCTAAAATGATACACACTCAATTCAATCGCGCGATTTAAACACTACAGTGTGATAATGGTACTGAGTATAATAACTCCAACTTCCATCGGTTTTGCGCCGAAACCGGCATGCTTTTTCGTTTTTCATGCCCCTATACTTCTTCTCAAAACGAAAAAGCGGAACGAAAAATACGTTCCATCAACAACATCATGAGAACTCTTCTTGTTCATTCGTCTGTTCCTGTACCTTTTTGGCCACATGCCCTAGGACACACGACCTATCTTCTAAACATTTTCCCAACCAAAACTCTCCAACACTCCTCCCCCACTTCCGAACTTTATCATCGCATCCCTTCGTATGAACATCTACGTGTATTCGGATGTGTTTGCTACCCCCTCATACCCTCTACAACCATTCATAAGCTTAATCACCGTTCCACTCCATGCATTTTCCTCGGTTCCCCCTTCTTCTCACCGAGGTTACAAATGCTTCAACCCGTCTACGGGCCAGATTATCCTTTCACGCCACGTTATCTTTGACGAGGCCGTCTTTCCCTTTCGTTCCTCTCCACTAACGCCAAACATGTTTTCGTCCACACATACCAACGATGCCAATGTATGGCGTCTTTTCCCAACCGCCGGTACCGATCTTCCAACCGTAGCCAGCCCTCTGCCGACCCCAACCAGCCTCTTGACGTCGCCACCCAGCCCAGCTAGTTCTGCTACAACGTCGACGCCACAGACCAGCCTCGCTGGCTCCGATCAGTCGTCGACTACCGCGACATCCTCTCCCGGTAGCGCACCTTCTCCTACCATGACTCAACAGCCGCCACCCTACCAAAATATACATCCCATGCACACCCGCTCTCGTTCCGGTATTTTTAAACCAAAACCTCTCTTTAATCTCAACACCTCCACTACCATTTCCCCCCTTCCCCGTAACCCAACTGAGGCCCTTAATAACCCGGATTGGCATAGTGCTATGAACGACGAGTTTCGAGCACTACTTGAAAACAGGACTCGGGATTTAGTACCTAAATGTGTAGGAATGAACGTGGTTCGTAGCATGTGGATTTTTCGTCACAAGACGAAATCAGACGGTTCATTAGAAAGGTATAAGGCGAGACTTGTATGTGACGGTCGATCCCAACAGGTTGGCATTGATTGCGGAGACACTTTTAGCCCGGTTGTCAAACCAACCACCATACGCACCGTCCTCAGTCTCGCTGTGTCCAACTCAGGGCCTATACACCAACTTGACGTGAAAAACGCGTTCTTACACGGGAAATCTCAACGAAACAGTCTATATGCATCAACCCTTAGGATTCCGTGATAAACGCTACCCGAATCATGTTTATCTTCTACGAAAATCCTTATATGGGCTCAAGCAGGCCCTGCGAGCATGGTACCAACGGTTCGCGGATTTCATCACAACTATCGGGTTTCGTCACAGTCAATGCGACCATTCATTATTTATTTATCAACATGGGTTGGACAGGGCATTTCTTCTTTTATATGTCGATAACATCGTCTTGGTAACCTCCACCGATGCTCTTCGCTTACAGTTCATGACTCACCTTTCAAATGAATTCGCCATGAAAGATCTGGGGCCCCTTAGCTATTTTTTGGGGATAGTTGTCCACCGGTCGGGTAAGTCATTATTTTTGTCTCAAGAAAAATATGTTTTGGATATAATTGCTCGTGTCGGTTTGTCAAATTGCAATAAAGCTGCTACTCCAGTTGACACTCAAGAAAAACAGAGTTCATATACGGGCACGCCTCTTGCTAATTCGACTGAATACAGGCAGCTCGCAGGTGCTTTGCAATATTTGACTTTTACCCGACCCGATATCTCATACGCTATCCAACAAATTTGTATACACATGCATGCTCCTACAACGGCTCACATGAACGCCTTGAAACGGATCGTACGGTATGTTCAAGGTACTTCTAATTATGGACTACATATTCACCCCTCGGATTCTTTTGCTTTGGTTGGTTATACAGATTCAGATTGGGGCGAGTGCCCCAACACGCGTCGCTCGACATCAGGATATTGTGTTTACTTAGGGGACAACCTGATCTCATGGTCGTCAAAGCGTCAGCCTACCATCTCACGTTCTAGTGTCGAAGCGGAATACCGAGTGGTTGCTAATGTCGTCTCTGAAGTCTGTTGGCTCCGCAATCTCTTGTTGGAGCTACATTATCCACCAACACGAGCTTCTATTGTTTATTGTGACAATGTAAGCGCTATCTATCTCACAGGTAACCCCGATCAGCACCAACGTACTAAACATATCGAAATGGACATCCACTTTGTATGAGAGAAAGTGGCACAGGGACAAATACGTATGCTGCATGTCCCTTCTCGTCATCAGATGTCTTCACCAAAGGGTTGCCTAAAGTTCTATACTTCTATCTGATGATTTCCGTTCCAGCCTCAACATTCGTGAACCTCCCGTTTCGACTGCGGGGGTGTATTAGTCAACATGTATATTTATGTACACAATTGTAATTGATTTACTTTAATTAGGAAACGATTGTTAGAAATCGTGTACAGCAAGTAAATATTCATTGTATATATTTGATTGAGAGGTAATGGAAAAGGCATTCAATTCTCAATTCTTTTAAATATTAAAATTTTTATCCCCAAAATATAAATACTTACATCTCAAAAATCCTTAAACGGGTTAGCAGGTCGACCCACTTATTTAAGGAGTTTTGTTCGGGTTGACCTATATTTTATACAGGTCGTGTTCGAGTTGAAATGTTTAAAAACGGTTCATATAGGCTGACCCAAAACTTGTTTTTTCTCGTGTCGTGTGCGGGTCGTTTTTTGGGTCGTGTCAGGAATTGTCACTCCTACCTGAGCCCGGAGATGATCACTCTTAATCAATTGATTTCAAACCCTAATTTTATGTTAGTTTTACTAAAATTCAACTTTTAGTTTTTCTTAAATCAAGTAATCTGCTAAACTTGAGCACTTTTCACATATTCTTTGTAGATTTGACCTTTTACTTGCTCTTGCTATTAGTTGAGTTAGGAGATACCTTTTAGTGAACCGCGACACCCGCATCAGTTATACCTTTTGAATATTTATATAATTAAATATGGTTTTATATTTTATATTGTTTTAATTAACTGTTTATACAAAACAATTTTATTTTTAAAGTGCAATGCAAAGAAAGCGAAAAATAAAAAAGACAACGTAACAACGGTAAAATCAGAAATCCGGTTAAATATAACGCTAAAAATAATAAGATATATAAAGACAATGTGTGAAATCAAAATTAAAATCACTAACTCATTTGCTAAATTCCTTGAGCTGGGATAAAAATAAAATAATATTTATGATAGACGACTGTATCTATTATATCACTAACTCTTTTGGTAAACTCGTTGAACTCGAATAATAAACAAAACAAAAAAAATAAAGAAAAAGGAAAACAAAAAAAAGAAAAAATATAATAATTAAAAAAAACCACAAAACGACAAAGTAAGGTTTTATATATTGTATATATAGGTAAATTTTAATAGCGTTTTAGCGTGAATTTTTATCGCATGATAGTTACTAATATATAAGTCGTAGAAACCGATCCTTACAGATTTTAATACTCTTGTCGATACGCACTCACCTTCTAGCTAACACTATACATCGATTAGTTAAATTAGATGTTATACAAATTAATGCTCGGTTGGTTATCCTTTAGATACGGGGATTGAGATCATGTATATGGGGACATACCGGCTTGTAATTTAATTGTTTGGGTGTGAATCCAAATTAGGACTCCTTGGTCCACACGAAGCAACGGTTATGGTATTCAACACAAAGACAAGATCTAATCTCTCTACACATTTGTTCAACTATCAATACCATAAAAATAGTAGAAACAAAAATAGTGTTTTTCCTCTTTAACACCTTTTTACACCCATAAAGCTTTACATTCTAGAATTGGTCAAAAAGAGACGTATAGTAGTGACACATGTCATGCCACCATATCATTCAATACCAACACCAAACATAAAGATATTTTAGATTATATATACGTATAAACAACCACCTCCACTTAGGGTGGGAGGTATACTCTCATTGCTTCTCACTCATCTATTTTATATAAGACAATCCGCAAACATTCTTGATTACCCTGTCACATCAGCTTTTCACTCATTTATCCTACAAATTACATTTTATTCCAACGCAAATTTTTTCACTAACATAGCTTTTCACCCGCCCAACCCATCCTTCTAGATTTTCTCATACAGTATTTGAATGGAGATAAAGTGCATATGTGCAACGCCCCTTTAATTAAGGTTTCTATTCGTGTCTATTTATGTAAATAAGATGAGGCAGGGGCGGACCTAGGGGGTTCAAGGGGTGGCACGTGCCACCCCTTAAATTTGTACGCGCAGTGGAAAAATTTGAGATTTTTTTAGATTTTTTAGATTTTATCATCGTGTGCCACCTCTAAAAATTTTTTTTATGTGTTTCTAGTTTCGCCCCTGAGATGAGGTCCCCACTCTAACATCGATCCGTAACCTAATGGGGAGTGACATGTCCTCTTCTATTGATGGATTTTCTCATCATGCATTCCCCTCTTGCCAAGTGTCGTTAGCCTATTCCTCGGTGTTGATTTGGTGATCTCCCTTAATTATTCTCTAACATCACAGAGGGAGAAAATGCGTACTACCCGACAC
This sequence comes from Deinandra increscens subsp. villosa, assembly GCA_039602395.1. Taxonomy (NCBI): domain Eukaryota; kingdom Viridiplantae; phylum Streptophyta; class Magnoliopsida; order Asterales; family Asteraceae; genus Deinandra; species Deinandra increscens. The sequence continues at coordinate 1,063,462 of JBCNJP010000019.1, forward strand.
GAGGCCTTCCGGGTCAGGTCCTCGTTAATCCATGCACTATCATACCTCATGATTTACACAAAAACATAAATCAAATTTGAAAAGGTACTTTCTAAATAATATTAACATGTTGAACATTTAAATTTGAAAAGAAAACTGCTTTTAATAGAATAATAGTATTACGTATCACAAATGGTCAGTCGAAATAGATGGTTTTATTCGATGAATTCCTTGGTAATAAGAAACTTTAGACATTAAACGGGCCTAGCAAATGTTTGTTTTCGTCGTTTTGGAAAAAGTACAAAAACAAACTTGCTTATATATTCCGCATACCATGCCGTACACGACGCCTGATATCTCTCGGCTCGTATATATACCACTGCCATTAACGCACAACATTTTCCACTTCCTTGACCCATGCATATATGTGTTCAATTCCTACTTAATTCGTAGGACGTGCAGTACACGTGGCCGGGTTTGTGATGTAAAGGTTAAAAACAACTTGATCGAAGAAGAGAGGTGTTTCCAATTCTAGGTCGATCTTACGTACGCCCCTCATGGTTCTCTACGTTGCTTGCGTGCAAAAAACGGCTCGATTTTCATGACTAAAATTTTTTAATAATGACATTTTTTTTTTGTAAATGGAAAACTTGGGTTTTTTCGTTACAAGTGAAGACTCGTGATTTTTAACACCAAAAGTTACATGAAAATGAGCTTCTACTAATTATCTAGATCGAGAAAGGAAAACTGAACAACTGAATCTATAATGATATCTATTTTCAGGCCATTGACTTTAAAGATGACTTCACTTCTCGTCTTTTAGACCACCCACCAAAACGTTCACTTTCTTTTTATTATTTGATAGATGGTTAGTATCAATCCAAGTGACAGTGGCGGATCCAGAATTTTTTTCTAATGGGTTCACTTTTCTTATGATAGTTGGAATTGTGAAAACTAAATGTAAAAAAAAATTCGGTTTAGTCTATTCGGGTCGGATAAAGTAATGTTTATATGCACGATTAGATGAGTTAGAAAAGTTTTTTTAATTAATTTGCACATTTCAAATTCTATATAAATAAACAATGATTCGCGAAATATGCAATAGTTATATGCAGCTCAATTGGTTGAGTCCAATTCTAGTATCCTGTAAACGCCGGTTCGAACCATGGGGATTTCCTTTATTTTTGGTAGCGCAAACTCTATATCAATTTTGTTAAAAACAGAAAAGAA
>JBCNJP010000019.1:1065170-1163715 GCA_039602395.1 Deinandra increscens subsp. villosa
TTGATCCATCCTAATTAAAATTTAAGAAAAGTTGGGCTCTCTTTGATCTATTCTAAAATTTAAGAAAACATGATAGAGCGATATTTGTCAACGTTCAAACCACATTTGAGTCGGTGTAAAGCCCCCTATTTAAAAATAAATCTGAAAACAAGGACCGATCAGATTACTTGCTTAGAATATAATCCAATCACAAACAAGAGGGGCAAGCACAATCCATATGGCGCCAAAGGGGCTTGAGGCGCTATAATGTTGGGTGTGTAGTGGGGTTTGGGCACCATGGGACGTTATGGAGGCCTTATGGCGTCCCATTACATATAGTCTAATTATATATATTTTTAAATGGATTAGAATTATATGTAAGTTTCAAAAATGAATCATGAAGCAAATCACATAAAGAAGACGGAGACCTGGTAACCCAGATATTTGTTTTGGATCTTCACGTACTCAACTTATTGACTAATATACTTTTAAGAGCATTCATGGTAGAGTCCTTATAAATTTGTGAGTATAGTCCTTGAAATTTGAGGTGTAGTTGTGAGTGGAGAAGAGAGAAAAAATTATTGTTCATCTGTAAATTTAATAATAAAATTGTTGATTTGGTAAAATTTGAGGTTTAATGTGAAAGAAAGTGAGAGAGGAAATAATGATAAGGGTATAAAAAAGTATTATTTAATTATGAATGTGAGTGAAAGAAAGAGAAAAAATAATGATAAAAATATAATTATAAGAATAAGGATACTATTGTGAATGCTCAATCTCATTAAAATTGATTCACATGTTCATACTATTTACAAGATTACAATATTTTATTATATCCCTTTATTATATTTCATCTATGGTATGGTGGAGATTTGTTATTTTTATTCCCGAAGAAAATTATGTTATTTCTAAACCTTTCTATATATATGTGTATGTGTTAAATTCTCTCTCATCTGCTAGCATCATGCTCACGATTAAGGTGTATATTTGAAATTTCTCGCTTATTAGAAGGTCTTAATAGATCATTGTGACCTTTTCTTTCAGATAAGATCAAGATGTTAAAGATATCAATTACAGGATAATGGTGTCATGAGTCATGACAAAGGTATATATGGTATCCACGTTGTGGCAAAACACATTAATTATGTTAAATATATATAATGACATTATAAGACAAGTATATAATGGCATGAAATATGCAAATTTGTGAGAGAAATGGCATGAAATTTACCCCATTAACTATAGGTTTATATCCACGCATACAAATTATAATATATATCTTAAGCCTATCAACTATAATTCTTTTACCTTATCTCTCAATTCGGACAAAAGACTGGGTTGTTAGCTTATATTTTAATAAAAAGAAAAACTAAAATTTAAATCGTGCTTTAAACACTCAAATATATTTATCCGACCTTGAATAAGCTTTTAAATCTTATTGGATTCACGGGTTAAATAATCTACTACCTAATAAATTATTATAATATTTGACATGTGTTATCATATATCTCCTCATAAAATGATCCCGCTTAATCCCTTTCACTTTAAACCATTTAATTAATCTTTTTTATCTACTACCTGATAAATTAATATAATATTAAACACATTTATTCTTGTAAAATTTGTCCCAACTAAATCCTTTAGTTGAAAGTCATTTAATTATTATTCTAATCTTTTTATCTTTAAGACCCAAAATTTTAGAGATTTGATTTTCTTCGATTCATATATATTATTTATTTAATAGTAAAAATAAATTCCAAACAAAAAGTTGTTTAATTATTTGATTTAATTTAACTTAACACGTAATCCCATTACTAATAAGAGTATAAATGAATTATTAATTATATTTTTTATGATTCAACCTGTGTAATGCACGAATTATATTCTAATTAATTTTAGATAAACAAAGCTTAACAAAGCCGAATACCTATAAAGAATACCTCATGTTGTCTTATAGAGACTTTTAAACAATAAATAATTTCGATCATCTGATTTATAATTTTTTTGAAACGGTTACTAAAAAAGTGACTAACAAGTTACTAGTCACCTAAGAACATTACAAGTAAACAAGATGGTTTTGGGGTCACTTTGCCCATTTTATAGTACATTTACCACAAATACCAATATTGAAGGACACCATCAAGTAAAGTTTCTTTAGAATGTCACTCCTACGAGAACACTCCACCATTTATGAACCTCCAAATTGTTCACAAGACAACAAAGATCACCAACCCTATCAACTGTTATTTGACCACTAACACAATTATCTCCTCAAGCCAATCTATTATAACCGACGAATAGTAATTTCTTGAAATATATAATGATCCACAACCAAGCCGAAACCAAACCATCAGACGAACCGAACCTGAACACACCAAAATTTTAGACTCTTTAATTAGCCCTCTTAAATCTAAATTGAACATTTAAAAAAAAAACATAAACTAAAATATGTCTGCACGTCATGTTAGACATAATTTATAACCAAATTTACAAGTCGATAAAGTTGAGGGACTTAAGTTGACGAGATTGACAAATTGGGTTTAGTTTCCTAATTCTGATATAATTGATGTCTGAGAGAGAAAGATAGAGTTGAAAAAGTATAAAGAGAGAGGGAGAGAGCCACCGTGTTTATAGGAAGAGATGATGTTTAATAGCTAAGTGTTACGTATGCGTAATAGACACAATTGGTACGTCAAAAGCACGTTTGTAACATTAGGTGTTAATTAAGGTTTGATCAGGCACCAAAACAAACAGTGACCACTGTGATAATTCACCGTCCTTACTGAGGAGAGGGTGTTTAACAATGTTAGAATACTTAGTTATACATTTTTAGTCATTTTACCAAGTGGAATACGTTTGTAAGGGTCGGTTTTATGAGGCTTATACATCAGAATAATAGGCTAGATAGTTGATATTAAATGGGCTTGGGTTGGGCCGAATTTAGGGCTTGTATGTGGAGGTTGTGTGATTCTGTAAATACAACCTCCTAGATTCTTAGAAGGGGTTGGCCATTTGAGACAGAGGAGACAGAGAGAATTCGAGATTTTTTAGAGGTGTACCAGACGATTGTAATCGTGTGCATCAATCCAAGTTTTTATCGTTAATATTTGATTGTGTTATTCATTTATCTCTCTCTCTGATCTTGAATCAATCGTCGGGATTCCGCACCTACGATTGATCAACGATATCGTGTTTGTTCAAGGATTCAGGACTCACAACGTTAACTTTGTGAATATGTATAATTTCAAGTGCTCGGAGCTTAACGGTAGCTATTTAGATTGAATTCGATAGCTTAACGGATGCTTGTGGATGAGAAATGGAGCTGAAACAAAAGAAAACTGACAATTAGGGACTGCAAATCAGCATTAGGGACTGAAAACTAGTCCCTAATGGTCAAATAAGTCTGACTTTAGTTTTATGTACTGAAAGCTGAAGAAACCTAAAATTACACCAAGGGCATAAATTACGGCTTCAAGACCGTAATTTACGGCCTATATAAAAAAGAAATTTGGATTTTGACCACAAGGTAGGACGTACATCAGTGGAAAAAAGCGAAAATCCAGGGGGGGGGGGGTAAATTACGGTCCCTAGGCCGTAATTTACTGCCTAGGTTGACAAGTTAAAGTCCCAAAATTTCTAATTTTTGAACCTTTATTTAACCCAAACTTAGGGCTACGAATTTTAACACTTTCCCAACCATTTTTCATAGTTTTGGAGGTGATTTTGGAGCGAAGAAACACTCGGTATTCTAGAGTTTGATTGTTTAATTTAACCATTGATATTTGTTTTAGAGTTAATCTCGATTTGAGTCCCTGTGGTTTCCAGGTTTTAACAGTTTGTCCCCTTTTTTTAATTTTTCACCATATGATGCCTAAGGTTTCTATTTCTCTCTGTTTGAGTCCTTGATGCTAACGGCCAGTTAGTGGAACGTTAGTCTGACCCTTTGTAATTTAGAAGAAAAACTAAATTCTAAAAGAAAAAGAAATGTTGGACCAGTGTAACCATCACTAGTGAGACTAAATTCAAAACTCGTACCATCCGATCTGGCGCTTTCCGGCCACTGAAACAATGCATCTCTCTCCGGTCACTGAAACAATGCATCTCTCCGATTCTCGATTTCCTTTCCAAAACATACTATCCGTTTTTAATAAACGTTTATACTTTCTTCCGCGTACAAGGCGGATCCGAATCAATTTCACTCGATTTCGTTCGGTTTCATCCGAACGACGGAGTTATAGAACCGGCAAACAACCTTCACTACGATAACATGTTGTTCGATAAGATGTTCCGGGAGAAACTCGGCTTAGACTACTTCGTTCTGAGGGAAACCGTACGACGACGGCGGTGAGGAAGATAGTTGTGGCGAAGGAGAGCCGACGGCGGCGAGGAAGATAATGGTGGCGGAGGACTGCCGACTGCAGTGATGGGAGAAAGTTGTGGCGGTGGTGGAGGAGGACGGTGGCGATGGAAGAAAGTAGTGGCGGTGGCCATGGTGGATTGATAGTGAGAGATTGGGCAAGTGAAGTGGGGGTTTTACGCGGTGGTGGCGATGGCGAAGAAGGCGACGGGGAAGAGGATGGAATTGGGGGAGAAGATGAGGACGACGTCGTTTATGGAGATGTCGAAGAAGGCCACAGTGGTGGTGGTGGTCACCGGCGTGGCGGTGCTTGTTGTCGGCCTGGCGGTGGGGAGGTGGTGGTCGCCAGCCTGGTGATTGTTGCCGGCAATTGATTTTTGAGAACTGATTTTTGAAGCAGGGATTAAGGTTTGGAAGAAGATGATAGACTTTTTATTTTTATTTTTTTAATTTTTATCATAATTACAAAAATAGTCATTATATTTTATTTATTTACATAATTAATCCCTTATTTTGAAGCACGATTTTTTTTGGACAAAAATACCCATCATGTGACAGGCACATAGGGTCAGACTAACGTTCCACTAACTGGCCGTTAGCATCAAGGACTCAAACAGAGAGAAATAGAAACCTTAGGCATCATATGGTGAAAAATTAAAAAAAGGGGACAAACTGTTAAAACCTGGAAACCACAGGGACTCAAATCGAGATTAACTCTTTGTTTTATTATGAACATGAGTGACTAAATCACCATTGATTCTCTCCTGGTGTAGGGTTTATCATGATTTCTTGATTATTTCTTATGTACTTAACTTTATGGATTGAATTGTCTGTTGATTCAAGTTTGGTTTTTTTTCTAAGTAAAAAGTTCTCACTTCATAGCCTTTATCTGTGAATGAATCATTAACTTGCGTTTTTCGACCATTTAGGTTAGAAACTACATTAGCACTTGATTAAACACTTACATAGTATAAGGACTTCCTAGCTAGTTAAGTAACTAAAACCAATCAGATTTCATAACAACTTGAGCCTACGGGTATCAATCGTGTCGGGTTGGGTGGTTGTTGGGTCGATGGGTTGTAGGGTTGGCGGGTGAAATTCTTCATCCCTAGCCCAACCCATATAACTATTTGTGTCGTGTCGTGTCGACCCACTTAAGTTCGTGTCATGTTCGGGTTGTGTTTCATGTCAACCCGTTTTATGTTTAACGATATATATAAACAATTAATTAATATATTTAAATGAAATTTTTTTATATAATTTGTGTCTTTTTTGTTTCTTTCTTTCATTCCTAATTAATATTTTATAAACTTAGTTATATACTTAACTCGATATAAGAAGAAACAAATGCAAATTGTTAGAGAATATGTACTTAGAAATAATAAAATAGAATTGTTCAAAGTAAAAAATTGATATAGAGGAAATGTAATGACTTTTAGAAGCTTATATATAAAGTGAAAGTTAAATATCAAAATACATAAGTTTAAATATTATTAGTCAACATGTATATTTATGTACACAATTATAATTGATTTACTTTAATTAGGAAACGATTGTTAGAAATCGTGTACAGCAAGTAAATATTCATTGTATATATTTGATTGAGAGGTAATGGAAAAGGCATTCAATTCTCAATTCTTTTATGGTATCACAGTTACATCGGTCCTCCTCCCTCCGTAACCTTTCCGGCCGACCCTCCTCCCTCTCCCATCGCCGGAATCTTGCCCACCCACCCTCCCCCATGGATCAAAAACCCATTCGGCTATTACTGTTCATAACATCAAATCCCTCATACCCATGCATTACCCTCAATCTCAATGAGGATGAATACATTAGTTGGTCGGAACTTTTCAAAGTCTACTGCACCGCCTTCGATGTCACCGCACATCTGTCTCCCCGCGAGATACCCGCTGCCACAACCGATGTTGCTAGACCCTCCGAAGACATCTGGAAACGCCTTGACGCCATTGTTTTACAATGGATATATGGTACGGCTTCCCCCGAAATCTTGAAGATGATCATCAAACCCAATGCCACCACTGCAGACACCTGGGCTGCCTAGATTTTTAACGATAATAAAAACACCTGCATTCTCAACCTCGAACGCAAACTCGTGAACACCAAGTTAGAATCCTTCTCCTCCGTCTCCGCCTACTGCCAAGAACTCAAGAACTTGGCGGACCAACTTTCTAACTTAGAGTCACCGGTGTCTAACCAACGGTTAGTTCTACAGTTAGTGTCGTGCCTCTCCGAAGCATATGATGGGGTCGCCACCATCATCCAACAAACCGACCCCTTGCCCGATTTTAATGACGCCCGTTCGAAAATCATACTTGAAGAAACCAGGAAATCCGGGCAGGCCACATCTACGGCGTTTGCAAGCGCCGCCACCCTTACCACCGCAGCAACTCCGGACGAACCTGTGCAGGTTGAAACCCGTCCCTAGCAGTATCGTGGCCGCAATTCTTGGCGCAACACCAACAAGGGCAGCCGCTCTCAACGTGGTGGTCGGCCATCCTTTCTTGCTTCTTCCTTTGCGCCATGGGCTGCTCCGCCATATCCATGGACTGCGACCCAACAGCCTCGCCTGCAGCCCAACATGATGTGGCCTTACAATTCACCCTGGGCCCCTGCCCCTGCCCGTACCCAACTACTGGCCCAACAGGCCCACTTTCATCTGGAAACCACCCAGCTCTCTCCAGTGCTCCTAGAACACTTGTCCCAAGACCACAACAGGCATATGCAGCTAGGGGTGTTCAAAAATATCCGAATCCGAATCCGAATTTGAAATATCCGAAATATCCGAAGTCAAAATATCCGAAATTCGGATATCCGAATTTTCGGATTCGGATTTGGATATTGATGCTGAACATTTTCGGATATTCGGATATCCGAAAAATATCCGAAATATATATATTTTTAAAATATTAAATTATATATATTATTTAGTTTAACATACTTTAACTTAAGAAAACCCTAAATCTAAAGTTCTAAACTCCAATGTTCACTCTCTTTGCCTCTTTGGATCCCGTCGTCCTCCAAATCTCGACCCTCACTGGCTCATTGCCTTACACCGCCGATTTGTAGTTTGCCATCGAGCTTGTTGCACACGGATTCGAGCTTCAAATTCGAGACATTTTTTATTTTTTTATTGGTGTTTGACTATTTAATGTACTTGTATTTGACTATTTGCTCATTTGGATGTTTATCACTGGTAATTTTAGACATTGAATGTATTTTTTTTTTGTTTTTGTTTTCTTTTGAAAATTCGGATATCCGATTTACTATCCGAATCCGTATCCGAAATTTCGGATATCCGAAATTCGGATATCCGAAATTTCGGATACGGATTCGGATAGTGAAAATCAACTATCCGAAATTTCGGATATCCAAAATTCGGATATCCAAATTTTCGGATATCCGGTTTTGAACACCCCTATATGCAGCTTCGGAGCTTGGATATACACCAACTGAACTTGGGAATTCTTTCAACGGGCTTACTTTAAACCCCTCTGATCAACAATGGGTGATGGACTCGGGGGCTACTACACATATGACAAACAACCAAGGTACGATCAAATTTCCTTTTTTTAATAGTGTTGGAAATATAATCGTCGGGAATGGTACTACAATATCAATCCACGCTACCGAGAATACCACCCTTAACCATCCCTTTCCTCCCCTCAAACTAAATCATGTCTTATATGCTCCTAATCTCGTTAATAATTTAATTCATGTCCGTTGGTTAACAACCGACAATAATATATCCATTGAATTTGATCCTTCTGGCTTTGTTCTGAAAGATTTGGCTAACAAGACCCCTATACTCAGATGTGACAATATCGGCGATCTTTACCCTTTCACACTTCCATCTACTCTGGCTCACTCAAGACATCATGCTTTATCAACTACCACTCAGGACACGTGGCACCAACGCCTCGGTCACCCTGGCCCAACTATTTTTAATTATTTGAAACATTGTTTACATTTTACTTCTAAACCTTTATCTAATGTTTCTGTTTACAAGTCGTGTGTTCTAGGAAAACATATTCGTTTACCATTTAATAATTCTACTACTACTTCTTTATTTCCGTTTGATATCGTGCATAGCGATGTTTGGACTTAACATGTTTTGTCGTCAATTGGTAGCAAATATTATTTATTATTTCTTGATGATAAAACTAACTTTCTTTGGACATTCCCATTAGCAAACAAGTCACAAGTTTTCCAAACATTTGTTAAATTTGCTAAAATGATACACACTCAATTCAATCGCGCGATTTAAACACTACAGTGTGATAATGGTACTGAGTATAATAACTCCAACTTCCATCGGTTTTGCGCCGAAACCGGCATGCTTTTTCGTTTTTCATGCCCCTATACTTCTTCTCAAAACGAAAAAGCGGAACGAAAAATACGTTCCATCAACAACATCATGAGAACTCTTCTTGTTCATTCGTCTGTTCCTGTACCTTTTTGGCCACATGCCCTAGGACACACGACCTATCTTCTAAACATTTTCCCAACCAAAACTCTCCAACACTCCTCCCCCACTTCCGAACTTTATCATCGCATCCCTTCGTATGAACATCTACGTGTATTCGGATGTGTTTGCTACCCCCTCATACCCTCTACAACCATTCATAAGCTTAATCACCGTTCCACTCCATGCATTTTCCTCGGTTCCCCCTTCTTCTCACCGAGGTTACAAATGCTTCAACCCGTCTACGGGCCAGATTATCCTTTCACGCCACGTTATCTTTGACGAGGCCGTCTTTCCCTTTCGTTCCTCTCCACTAACGCCAAACATGTTTTCGTCCACACATACCAACGATGCCAATGTATGGCGTCTTTTCCCAACCGCCGGTACCGATCTTCCAACCGTAGCCAGCCCTCTGCCGACCCCAACCAGCCTCTTGACGTCGCCACCCAGCCCAGCTAGTTCTGCTACAACGTCGACGCCACAGACCAGCCTCGCTGGCTCCGATCAGTCGTCGACTACCGCGACATCCTCTCCCGGTAGCGCACCTTCTCCTACCATGACTCAACAGCCGCCACCCTACCAAAATATACATCCCATGCACACCCGCTCTCGTTCCGGTATTTTTAAACCAAAACCTCTCTTTAATCTCAACACCTCCACTACCATTTCCCCCCTTCCCCGTAACCCAACTGAGGCCCTTAATAACCCGGATTGGCATAGTGCTATGAACGACGAGTTTCGAGCACTACTTGAAAACAGGACTCGGGATTTAGTACCTAAATGTGTAGGAATGAACGTGGTTCGTAGCATGTGGATTTTTCGTCACAAGACGAAATCAGACGGTTCATTAGAAAGGTATAAGGCGAGACTTGTATGTGACGGTCGATCCCAACAGGTTGGCATTGATTGCGGAGACACTTTTAGCCCGGTTGTCAAACCAACCACCATACGCACCGTCCTCAGTCTCGCTGTGTCCAACTCAGGGCCTATACACCAACTTGACGTGAAAAACGCGTTCTTACACGGGAAATCTCAACGAAACAGTCTATATGCATCAACCCTTAGGATTCCGTGATAAACGCTACCCGAATCATGTTTATCTTCTACGAAAATCCTTATATGGGCTCAAGCAGGCCCTGCGAGCATGGTACCAACGGTTCGCGGATTTCATCACAACTATCGGGTTTCGTCACAGTCAATGCGACCATTCATTATTTATTTATCAACATGGGTTGGACAGGGCATTTCTTCTTTTATATGTCGATAACATCGTCTTGGTAACCTCCACCGATGCTCTTCGCTTACAGTTCATGACTCACCTTTCAAATGAATTCGCCATGAAAGATCTGGGGCCCCTTAGCTATTTTTTGGGGATAGTTGTCCACCGGTCGGGTAAGTCATTATTTTTGTCTCAAGAAAAATATGTTTTGGATATAATTGCTCGTGTCGGTTTGTCAAATTGCAATAAAGCTGCTACTCCAGTTGACACTCAAGAAAAACAGAGTTCATATACGGGCACGCCTCTTGCTAATTCGACTGAATACAGGCAGCTCGCAGGTGCTTTGCAATATTTGACTTTTACCCGACCCGATATCTCATACGCTATCCAACAAATTTGTATACACATGCATGCTCCTACAACGGCTCACATGAACGCCTTGAAACGGATCGTACGGTATGTTCAAGGTACTTCTAATTATGGACTACATATTCACCCCTCGGATTCTTTTGCTTTGGTTGGTTATACAGATTCAGATTGGGGCGAGTGCCCCAACACGCGTCGCTCGACATCAGGATATTGTGTTTACTTAGGGGACAACCTGATCTCATGGTCGTCAAAGCGTCAGCCTACCATCTCACGTTCTAGTGTCGAAGCGGAATACCGAGTGGTTGCTAATGTCGTCTCTGAAGTCTGTTGGCTCCGCAATCTCTTGTTGGAGCTACATTATCCACCAACACGAGCTTCTATTGTTTATTGTGACAATGTAAGCGCTATCTATCTCACAGGTAACCCCGATCAGCACCAACGTACTAAACATATCGAAATGGACATCCACTTTGTATGAGAGAAAGTGGCACAGGGACAAATACGTATGCTGCATGTCCCTTCTCGTCATCAGATGTCTTCACCAAAGGGTTGCCTAAAGTTCTATACTTCTATCTGATGATTTCCGTTCCAGCCTCAACATTCGTGAACCTCCCGTTTCGACTGCGGGGGTGTATTAGTCAACATGTATATTTATGTACACAATTGTAATTGATTTACTTTAATTAGGAAACGATTGTTAGAAATCGTGTACAGCAAGTAAATATTCATTGTATATATTTGATTGAGAGGTAATGGAAAAGGCATTCAATTCTCAATTCTTTTAAATATTAAAATTTTTATCCCCAAAATATAAATACTTACATCTCAAAAATCCTTAAACGGGTTAGCAGGTCGACCCACTTATTTAAGGAGTTTTGTTCGGGTTGACCTATATTTTATACAGGTCGTGTTCGAGTTGAAATGTTTAAAAACGGTTCATATAGGCTGACCCAAAACTTGTTTTTTCTCGTGTCGTGTGCGGGTCGTTTTTTGGGTCGTGTCAGGAATTGTCACTCCTACCTGAGCCCGGAGATGATCACTCTTAATCAATTGATTTCAAACCCTAATTTTATGTTAGTTTTACTAAAATTCAACTTTTAGTTTTTCTTAAATCAAGTAATCTGCTAAACTTGAGCACTTTTCACATATTCTTTGTAGATTTGACCTTTTACTTGCTCTTGCTATTAGTTGAGTTAGGAGATACCTTTTAGTGAACCGCGACACCCGCATCAGTTATACCTTTTGAATATTTATATAATTAAATATGGTTTTATATTTTATATTGTTTTAATTAACTGTTTATACAAAACAATTTTATTTTTAAAGTGCAATGCAAAGAAAGCGAAAAATAAAAAAGACAACGTAACAACGGTAAAATCAGAAATCCGGTTAAATATAACGCTAAAAATAATAAGATATATAAAGACAATGTGTGAAATCAAAATTAAAATCACTAACTCATTTGCTAAATTCCTTGAGCTGGGATAAAAATAAAATAATATTTATGATAGACGACTGTATCTATTATATCACTAACTCTTTTGGTAAACTCGTTGAACTCGAATAATAAACAAAACAAAAAAAATAAAGAAAAAGGAAAACAAAAAAAAGAAAAAATATAATAATTAAAAAAAACCACAAAACGACAAAGTAAGGTTTTATATATTGTATATATAGGTAAATTTTAATAGCGTTTTAGCGTGAATTTTTATCGCATGATAGTTACTAATATATAAGTCGTAGAAACCGATCCTTACAGATTTTAATACTCTTGTCGATACGCACTCACCTTCTAGCTAACACTATACATCGATTAGTTAAATTAGATGTTATACAAATTAATGCTCGGTTGGTTATCCTTTAGATACGGGGATTGAGATCATGTATATGGGGACATACCGGCTTGTAATTTAATTGTTTGGGTGTGAATCCAAATTAGGACTCCTTGGTCCACACGAAGCAACGGTTATGGTATTCAACACAAAGACAAGATCTAATCTCTCTACACATTTGTTCAACTATCAATACCATAAAAATAGTAGAAACAAAAATAGTGTTTTTCCTCTTTAACACCTTTTTACACCCATAAAGCTTTACATTCTAGAATTGGTCAAAAAGAGACGTATAGTAGTGACACATGTCATGCCACCATATCATTCAATACCAACACCAAACATAAAGATATTTTAGATTATATATACGTATAAACAACCACCTCCACTTAGGGTGGGAGGTATACTCTCATTGCTTCTCACTCATCTATTTTATATAAGACAATCCGCAAACATTCTTGATTACCCTGTCACATCAGCTTTTCACTCATTTATCCTACAAATTACATTTTATTCCAACGCAAATTTTTTCACTAACATAGCTTTTCACCCGCCCAACCCATCCTTCTAGATTTTCTCATACAGTATTTGAATGGAGATAAAGTGCATATGTGCAACGCCCCTTTAATTAAGGTTTCTATTCGTGTCTATTTATGTAAATAAGATGAGGCAGGGGCGGACCTAGGGGGTTCAAGGGGTGGCACGTGCCACCCCTTAAATTTGTACGCGCAGTGGAAAAATTTGAGATTTTTTTAGATTTTTTAGATTTTATCATCGTGTGCCACCTCTAAAAAATTTTTTTATGTGTTTCTAGTTTCGCCCCTGAGATGAGGTCCCCACTCTAACATCGATCCGTAACCTAATGGGGAGTGACATGTCCTCTTCTATTGATGGATTTTCTCATCATGCATTCCCCTCTTGCCAAGTGTCGTTAGCCTATTCCTCGGTGTTGATTTGGTGATCTCCCTTAATTATTCTCTAACATCACAGAGGGAGAAAATGCGTACTACCCGACACGAGGCCTTCCGGGTCAGGTCCTCGTTAATCCATGCACTATCATACCTCATGATTTACACAAAAACATAAATCAAATTTGAAAAGGTACTTTCTAAATAATATTAACATGTTGAACATTTAAATTTGAAAAGAAAACTGCTTTTAATAGAATAATAGTATTACGTATCACAAATGGTCAGTCGAAATAGATGGTTTTATTCGATGAATTCCTTGGTAATAAGAAACTTTAGACATTAAACGGGCCTAGCAAATGTTTGTTTTCGTCGTTTTGGAAAAAGTACAAAAACAAACTTGCTTATATATTCCGCATACCATGCCGTACACGACGCCTGATATCTCTCGGCTCGTATATATACCACTGCCATTAACGCACAACATTTTCCACTTCCTTGACCCATGCATATATGTGTTCAATTCCTACTTAATTCGTAGGACGTGCAGTACACGTGGCCGGGTTTGTGATGTAAAGGTTAAAAACAACTTGATCGAAGAAGAGAGGTGTTTCCAATTCTAGGTCGATCTTACGTACGCCCCTCATGGTTCTCTACGTTGCTTGCGTGCAAAAAACGGCTCGATTTTCATGACTAAAATTTTTTAATAATGACATTTTTTTTTTGTAAATGGAAAACTTGGGTTTTTTCGTTACAAGTGAAGACTCGTGATTTTTAACACCAAAAGTTACATGAAAATGAGCTTCTACTAATTATCTAGATCGAGAAAGGAAAACTGAACAACTGAATCTATAATGATATCTATTTTCAGGCCATTGACTTTAAAGATGACTTCACTTCTCGTCTTTTAGACCACCCACCAAAACGTTCACTTTCTTTTTATTATTTGATAGATGGTTAGTATCAATCCAAGTGACAGTGGCGGATCCAGAATTTTTTTCTAATGGGTTCACTTTTCTTATGATAGTTGGAATTGTGAAAACTAAATGTAAAAAAAAATTCGGTTTAGTCTATTCGGGTCGGATAAAGTAATGTTTATATGCACGATTAGATGAGTTAGAAAAGTTTTTTTAATTAATTTGCACATTTCAAATTCTATATAAATAAACAATGATTCGCGAAATATGCAATAGTTATATGCAGCTCAATTGGTTGAGTCCAATTCTAGTATCCTGTAAACGCCGGTTCGAACCATGGGGATTTCCTTTATTTTTGGTAGCGCAAACTCTATATCAATTTTGTTAAAAACAGAAAAGAAAAGAAAGTAACCAAAAAAACGGACAAGTGGAGGATTGAACCGGTGACCTGTACGTTAAAAGCGACGCATTGAACCAGTTGAGCTAAGGTTTCTTTTGAGATTAGGATTCACTCCCAATATTTATATGGATTCACTCCTACTTTTTTATACATAATTCCATTAAAAATTCGAAAGTTACTGGGTTCCCGTGAACCCGGTGGATCCTAAATAGATCCGCCCCTGGTGAGAACTTCCTTAGGTTTCTATGGAACCGGACCTGTTAAATTCAACCAAACTAAAAATTTTCTCCAAGTCTGAAACGACACTTGACATAGTCCAATCACATGATTCGTAGTTTCAACATCTGAATAGCAGAATGGACACATAATAAATGGAATATTAAACTCTTTATTTGGTGCCCTTTGTTCAACCTTGTAGGCATACTAGCCTCCGGAAACTTTTTTACTTTCTATGGCTTTCCTCACCCACTTTACTTAAAATTCTGATTTATTATCAAACTCCCAACTCCAAATGTCATCTCTATCCTCTCATTGTTTAGTATTAATCAAAGTTTTCATCCCCAACAACTGAGCCTCTTCGACACCCCCTCTAATTTCACGTCTCCAATCAACACCATCCCTCGTTAATTCTTATATGGCTTGTCCCACAATCCTTAGTATCATCAACTGCAAAAAGACGAGGGAAGATTTTCATCAAAGTTCTTTCACCAATCCAAATATTATTCCACATGAAGTCGAATCTCCAATTCCAACCTTTTTTCGCATAGCGATAACGGAATCCACTGATTATCATTTAACGAATAAATACATTTCACATTCCAATTTGAGACTCCATTACCTTTGGAAACATCTTTCTTGTCAAATGGTTAAATATGATAAATAGATTCAATAATTCTAACCCATAAAGCATTATGACTATTGTGAAATCTCCACTTTCATTATAATAAAAGAGCCATGTGAAGAGCCATTAGGCATCCGAAACCCACCCCTCCTTTACACTTACATGCTATCACAAGCTACCTTTTCACCCAAAACATTTTTCTATATATAGTGCTGAGTGCTCATTTCAACCCCAAAAAATCTGGACCAAATTGCTTTCAAGAGTAGCACTAACCTTTTTTGGCAAGAGGAAAAACGAAAAATAATATATATAGGAAGCGAACCAACAACCAAAAAAATAAGAGTTGCTCGCCCTCCAATAGATAAGAGTTTCTTTTTCCAAGTAGTCATTCTCGTGAATTTTTGTGGATTGGCTCCCATTCTTTAGCTTTCGACATATTTTCACCCACCGGGCTCCCAGATACATAGAAGCCATAAAAGGTGGTTTACAACCAAACTTTGCCACCATTACAAGCACCTCAGAGGAATCCACTACAATACCAAATATGTTTGATTTGCTCGTATTCAATTATAAACAAGAAGATAAATAAAAACAATATAGCATCCTGATGACTTTTTCTATATTTTCTTCGGTCCACTCTTCAAGGGTAATAACATCATCCGTAAAGAAAAGATGAGATAGAGAAACTTTATTTTGACCAACAAATGCTTGTTTAAACATAGTGGACTCTACCATCGACTCCAAAAAAATATTTAATCCCTCATAGCCAAAATAAACAAGATTGGTGACAGTGGATCCCCTTGGTGCAAACCGCGATGAATATCAAACTCTTGAGTTGTGCTACCATTCACAAGAACATAATTAATCGAAGAGTAGAGACAAGTTTTCATCACATCTATCCATTTCTTCCCAAAGCCCATATAATCCAACACCGAAATAAGGAAGTTCCATGCTAAAGAATCATATGCTTTCGCAAAGTCTACATTAAAAACCATTAACTTTTTCCTCTTTTTCTTATACCAATCAATCATATCATTTAGAATCAAAGGACCATCAAGATTTTGACACCCCTCTATAAATTCCGATTGAACAGATTGAGCAGAAGAAGCCAAACTTCCAACAATCTTAGACAGCCGATTTGCAAGTAACTTTAACAACACCTTATATTGCAGATTGATCAAACTTATAGGTCTATAATCGGAGACGAGTAGAGGATATTTGTTTTGGGAATAAGTGTAATAGATGAAGTGTTGCACCCCTTGGGAATTTTTTGATTTTTGAAAAAATCCAATACAAAAGCCATAGTATCCGGTTGTAAGTTTGCCCAATACTTTTTCACAAACGCAAACGTAAACCTATCTGGCCCTAGCGATTTATCATTTCCACGATCCCAAACTCCCTCTCTAACTTCCCCCAACGTTAGGTTTTCAAGCATCATCACAAAATGAGCATCCAAGGTTCTGAAACGATGACTAGTTTTCTCAGATTTAGCTCCTTCCAAATCTCTAAATCTCCAAATCTCTCCGAATCATATTTAAAAAACACATGTTTAATGATATGAGGGTTTATGTGCCAAATGCCTCCGTTTTCAATACCTTGAATACTCGTTTTACTTTCTCTCCTTTTTAAAAGGGCATGAGAGTATTTAGAGTTTTCGTCTCCAAGTTTTGCCCATCCTTTTTTAATTTTTTGCAGACATTCAAAATCTTTTTCTTTTTGTATCATATTTAGATCGAACAATATCTTATTTCTTTCAATTGCATTTCTCTCAACATTTTGTTGAGCTTCTATTTCAATATCTATGTCATGTAGTGACTTCTCCAACTTTTTACTTTGACCTCTTGAGGCGATTTACGACTAATATTCCACCCTCTAATCTCTTTTTTTAAATCTTTTAGTTTCTCTTCAAACTTTATAAAAGGATTCCAATGATGATCAGAGGAACTTTTACCCTAAGTGTCTAGAAAAAGCCTCTCAAATTCTTCCACCTTCAACCATAGATTAGAAGACCTGAATGGAATCAACCCAACGTCTTTATGGTTGGGCTTCAGAATAACCGGTCGATGATCATAAAATGTTTTTTTCCAAAGCAACAACCTCGATATTAGGAAAGCTACTTAAAATACCCCTTATAACCAAGAATCGATCCAGATAACTATGTTTCGTGTCGTCCCCATTTTTACCCTCGTAAACTTGTAACCTCCCATCGGAATTTCAGAAAGAAGATTCCCATCTATAAATGAGTCGAAAAGAATTACCCCATCTTTCATGCTCAAATCTTGTAGGACTAAAGTCCCAAAAATGATATATTCTCCCGAATTATTGTTCATAATTATCGATAATGTGTTCCATAAGCTTCTTTTTTTCCTTAGGATGGGGGTATGGTTGCCTAAGGCAACCATTTGAATCATAAAGGCAACCAATCATGTTGTGACAACAGGAGAGAGAAAAAGTTTGCCTAAATGATGTTTTGGAGGTGGGTATGTTTGCCTAAATCATGTTTTAGGCAAACTTTTTTTTCTTTTTTTAAACAAAAACAATTACATAAAATAAAATAAAAACATAAAATTCATTAATTTAAAAATAAAAATTACAAAGTCCTAAAATAAAATAAAAAATTACCAAATTCCTAAAAAAAAAATAAACAACCACCATTTATTCTTCAAATTAAAAAATAACATACAATTATAGGTTGGAGGATTTGCGTTTAGCTCTGCTTCCGTTAGCTCGACCTCCAAGTTTGCGGCGATGTGCTCCGTAATGTCGAATCGTAGCTGAAAGTGTGTCTCGCTATCCCGTATCTCCATATAAACATCCTCATTGTCGTTCGGCTGGACTGGAGGATCACGAATGTGTACCGGTGATATAGTCGCGCCCTCGTCTCTCAGTGTCATGTTGTGAAGTATCATGCAAGCGTACATGATATTCTCCATCAAATCTGTGTCTGTTGGCCGTGCTTTTCGATCGATTATGGCCCACTTAACTTTTAACCTACGAAACGCTCTTTCGACGTCTTTTCTTGCAGCCTCTTGCACCTTCTTCATTTTTTTCTCTTTGATTGCATATGGATGTGTATATGCTTTTACAAAAGTAGACCAAGTGGGATATATACCATCGGCAAGGTAGTAGCCCCGTTTGTATTCCCGACCCTTAACAATAAAAGAAGCTTTCGGAGCAATACCTTTCAACTCGTTCGTGAACAACGTTGAATGATTTAGCACGTTTATGTCATTGTTCGAACCTGCGACACCAAAAAAAGCATGCCAAAACCACATTTCTTGTGACGCAACTGCCTCTAGTATTATCGTTGGTTTTGGATGATCACCACGATGATACTGTCCTCTATATTTTGTTGGACAGTTTCTCCATTCCCAGTGCATACAATCGATGCTACCAATCATGCCAGGAAGGCCATGTCTTTCTAAAT
Organism: Deinandra increscens subsp. villosa; assembly: GCA_039602395.1. Taxonomy (NCBI): domain Eukaryota; kingdom Viridiplantae; phylum Streptophyta; class Magnoliopsida; order Asterales; family Asteraceae; genus Deinandra; species Deinandra increscens. The sequence goes on from JBCNJP010000019.1 coordinate 1,083,903, forward strand.
GGGCCTCATATAAAAGAGCAAGATCATGGCTAGTCGGTGAACGCAAAAATTCATCTTTATAAAGCTTAATTATAGCATCACAAAAGTAGTGTAAACATTCACGTGATGTTCTTTCGGACATTTCTAAAAATTCATCGTATTCATTAGGCACGTTACCGGTTGCCAATTGACGAATAGCTACCGTACATTTCTGTAAAGCCGTGAAACTTGGACGCCCCCTCGCGTCGAAACGAAGAGTAAACCACTCGAAATTACTCTCAACATCATTCAATATAGGATTAAACAAATTCTTAGACATTCGAAATCTATCTTTAAAAATACCTTTGTGAAAACGTGGCTCGTCGGCGAAATATTGCTCAATCAATCGATCATGACTCGCCCTACGATTTCGATAAATACTCGTCCTTGTGTTCGTCTCTCGAGCTTCTTCGTCTAAGACAATGCGATAACAACTCCTCATGAACTCCATCGCATCCTCGTCCGACCCACTCGAACTACTAGATGAAGTCATAAGTTCGGGTGGGAGTCTATATTTTGGGCGAGGACGAACCATGTTTGGGAGAAAAATATAGAGGTTTTTTTTTGTGATTGAATTGAAGGAGAAGAGGTATAAAAATTATGAGAAATGGTGTGGTTTATATAGTATTTGAATTGGATTAAAAAAAAAAGTTTAACGGTCCGATTTATGACCGTTCAACGGTCAAAATGGTTGGATGATTCTCGGCAACTAATCGCCGAAAGTGGGAGAGGGGGTTGCCGAAAACAAAGATGCCACATGGAGAGGTATGGTCGCCGAAGGTTTGCCGAAGTCGCCGAAGGTTTGCCGAGGGGGTATGCTGAGACATACCCCCCATCCTTAACCCTTGAGGAGCATAAACCACTAACATAAAGCAATGAACCTCAAAACTCGTCCAACATCATTCTATAATTAATAAATGGGGTTTTCTAATATGTGTCATAAGGGCACACATAAGATATAATAAATGCACCTCGAAAACTGAAAAAGATACCAAGATTTTTTTTTATAATTGAAAAGGATACCAATATTCATCTTGAAAAAGGAAAAAGGTATAAAGATTTTTTTTCTTAAAAATTGTATTTTTCAATTTTCGATATGCATTTATTACACCTTATATATACCCTTATGACACATATTAGAAAAACACACATGTTTAGATGAATTGGATTTCATCTGAAACATACTAGGATCCCACATTTCAAGAATTCCACCTGATTTCCCAACAGAACTTAAATATGCTAGATCAAACTGAGAGTTTCCCCATAAACTTTTAGCAAACATAGGTTCAATACAGTTTAGATGCATCTCTTGAACATCTTTCTATAATTAATTAATTATTACACTCATGATTTTTGAGCTCGTAGTAGAATGTATGAATGAAAGTTTTCAGCGACCCAATTGATTTTGTGAAAGTGAACCCAAATGTTGTTCTTGATGGTGTGTAGTAACTCGATTTTTGTTTGAACCTCATGATGAAGTTTGGTTCTTTATGTCATCTCGTTTTTTTCCGTTGCTTGACATTGGACAATGGAATCCATGATGGTAGCCAGATGATTGATCGTGATTGCCCCTCTCAATTGGTATAGTTGTGATTGCAAATTCCTTGATCGATGCTTTTTTTCTTCCTGATTGATTGCAATGTTTTCATTTTATATTAATTCATTTTCTTATCCAACAATTTTAATGGCGTTCTGTGATCATTTCGCTCCTGATTCTAATCGATGATAGTGACACATGCTTTGATTTAACTTGATGTTGTGATTGATGATGTGTTGTTGGATGGCCTAAAACGGTTTTTGTTTTAAAGAAAAACTAAATTAAACTCAATATGTTCTTTAACTTTGGGTCTAAGAGCATGATGTATACTTCGTGTCAGGGGCGAATTTAGTTTTTTTTTTCCAGGGGTAGTCTAAAAAAAATTTGTCAGGACAAACGGGGGTTTGGGGGCGGGCGCAGCGCCCCCGAGACCCCGCTTCTCTCGGGGGCGGGGGCAATGTCCCCGAGAAAAACAGGGTCCAAGGGGCGAAGCCCCTGTCAAGGGTCGAGCTTTTTAATTTTGGACAAAAGTCCATTAAAAATGCATCTGAATTTTCTGTTCAAAAATGCATTAAGTAAAATTTAAAGGACCAAAATGTGTCAATTTTCAAAGATTTTATCCACTTCATTTGTTTCACTTACCCCCTAAACTTACAACTTTATTTTTAAATTGCACAAACTTATTAGTTGTTCGGTTTTAATTAATTAGCGAGCTTTTGATCAATAATTTAACGTCGAGATTTAAATAAGAACCATAAAAAAGTTCAAAGGGTAGCGTAAAATAATTTTCAGGGGTAGGGAAAATCGTTTTAGGGGTAACAAAATACTCCTAGTGATGTTGTGTGGTTTGGAGTGGTGTGGTGGCCACGTCAGCTTTGACTGGACCGCATGCACCCACCACATAAGGTGTGGTATACTCCTAGTGATGTGATGTGATGGAATTTTTTAATATTTTTTTTCCTTTTTTTATACGTTTTTTTTAATAAATACTACATTTTCTTGAAATTCATAAATTAAAAAAATTACAAATTCTTGAACTATAAATTTAAAAATTAAAAGCTACAATTTTTTGAAAAAAAACTTAAAAATTTAAAATAAAAATAGCATAAACTAGATAATCTACTTTTTTTCTCAATTTGTCCATAATCTCCTCCTCCCTTTTGACCAAATCTCGTTGTTCTTCGTTCAAATCCGATGTGTCCAAACAAAGCACGCGTAGTTGATTAAGACGTTTTTTTCTTCTCGCAACTTAGTTCGCTTTTGTTGTTCGATGTTGAACAAATGGAGTTCTTCAAAAAACAAATCTTCTTCTTGTTTTTCTGGAGTTCTTCAAAAAACAAATCTTCTTCTTGTTTTTCTTTTTGTTGTCGCGTCGTCTTTTTTTGCCCACCGGCCTTCGCACAACATTCATTTGCGGTTCGTCTTCGTCCAACTTCACAGCATCATCGTTTAAGTTGTTGTTGCAACGTCCCGTGGAGGCCGAACCCATGGGACTATCCATGTCGGTCGACGATCTTTTCTTGCTTACCCGACTAGGACCGTCCATTATCTCATGAAACTTTGGAGACGATTTCAAGAGGTTGTAATGTTCGATGAGCGGTGGAGAGCTATGATCGGCGTTGTAACGGCGGATGGCGGTGTTCAAAACGTCGAGGTCACTTTAACCCTTTAACGGTTTCTCTCGACCCACGCCATAATGCCATGAAATTTGGCAATTTTGGGCTTCATGAGGCCCCATTTCCTGCTTAGTTTGTCGTTGTTGCGAAATGTACAAACTTCACCGACATTTAAGGTTCTCTTACGCTTCTCATGAAATTTTTCGCTCACTCGATCCCAAAACGCTTCTTCCGTTTGGGTGTTCCCTAATTTAGAAAATGAAAATTGTTACAAGACGAATTAAAGAAAAAAATTAATTACTACAAGTAAAAATTTTAATTTGGATAAAACTTTAAGAAAAAAAGTATCATATCTTAGGTCTTCGGATGTGTCAACATAGGCTTTGATCAAGGTTAGCTCCTCCGCGGTGTCCCACTTCACCTTACCTTCGGGAGCTTGCGTACCCTCCAACATTTTTTTCCTTTTTCTCGACCCTTTATTACCCCCGACTAGCGACTTGGGTTTTAGGTATAATCTCGAAATCATCATCATGATCGGAAAGGGGGGGGGGGGGGGGAGGGGTTGAGGGTGCGATGGTGGTTGGAATGAGAAGGAAATTGAGACATGTTTGGAGATTGTTGCCCATTGAGTGTAGTTGTCAAAGTTTGGATTAGGGTTGTACATATTTGGACCCGTATATAACGGGTTTGGTTGACCCGCCAACGAGCGCATTTGCCACGGGTTTTGAGGGTTCGGTTGTTTTGGGTTGTTTGGGTATTGGTTGCTTGATTGTGAGTTAATTGAGCTTTGGTTAAGGTTCATGGTGTAATTTTTAACAAATATATGATAGTGGAAGAAAAGAGTAGAAGAAGATGGTAAAAAATGTGTAAAAAGTGTGGTAATTAAATGGAAAAATTGGGGGTTAATTTCTTTTAATTGGCAATAAATGCCAAACGGTCAAAAAAAATTGTCGTTCAACTGTTAATTTTGAGCTCATCACGCACACGAACGCTTCCACACCTCCTCACCACGCCGCTGATCACGTTGGGGGGAGGACAGTGTTCGCGCCGTATGGCACCGTGAAACCCCCCACCATGTCACCCATACCGCATGCTCTAACATTAGAGTTTTTTAAAAGATGAATTTTCATCCTCTTCTAATTAACAAATTCAATAGCTTTAAAAACACAAAAAAAAAAAAAAAACAAAACAAAAAAAAAAACAAAACAAAACAAAACAAAAAAAAAAACAAAAAAACAAAGAGAGAGAAAAACAAATATTGACAATTTTTTATTATAAAAAAAAACTGAAACCGAGCCATCACTATAGTTTAGTCTCGGTTAAGTTTCACAGCTTGAACTTTATTTAATCCTTCATATAAATACATGAATACTAATAATAAAAAAAATGTTCAAGAAGTACCCAAAAAAAAAATCAACCCAAAAACAAATTGTTCAAAATACATAAAAATGATATCCACAATAACTTAGCATAAAAATGCATAAAGGATAAACGCATTACCATTTTAAGGTCCACTTCATGTAAAAACCTATCCAATGCATTTAAAATATAATTAATATAATTTTTTTTAAGAATATGATTAAATGTAACGTTCTTCAAAAACGGTGATGTAAGCCGGTTCGGTTTAAAAACTAGTTTTTTTTCCACCTCTAGAACAAATACTATGAGTCTTTGAGGGCCAAGAGAAAAACTGTTTAAAGCCCAAATACTGTGAGTCAAAGAGAAAAAACTGTTTAAAGCTTATCCAACTTTCAGGCCCAAGCACTAGTAACTTCGATCAGGTTATTAATTTCTCTATTACTCTTTTCTTTTTGTTTTGAACGGCCAACAAACATTGAATTACCTAGGTACTCCGTACAAGGTGACCTAATGGCAAAATGTCACTGCCAGCTGGTCTAACCCAGACGCACGGAGCCCTTAAGCACACCAAGTTATCTCCTGTTTCGGAGAAAATCCACCCACCCGATGGCCCAATGATGGTAAAACCCGGACGCCCTTAGGATCGAGCTGGAGATCACAAAGATCCCAGTCTTCCTTCATTGAGCCACCATGCCCTCTTCAAAGTGATAATAGTGAAATTTAAACTTGAGTCTCAAATAGAAAACTCAAGCCTACTACCACTACACCACAATGGAAGATGCTAATTTCTCTATTACTCCATAAGAAGATTTAAAAGCTTTTGCAAATTCAAAATCGAATCATCTCAAAATTAATTATGGTGTAGTTCAAAGTAACGCTTTATTTCTCATTTTGCAGACCATGTAAAGATTGGGCCTCCTATATTTAAGGAGTCCAATATTAATTTTAAAAAGCAAGTATTAGCAAATTTATTGGTGCTACATTTTTAAGGGCTTGGCTATATCAACCAAGCCATTTTACTAAATCCACCATAAATCAACGGTCGTTTCGGTCGAAACGATCGTTCCTCGATCGTTTCGGTCGAAACGGCCTATAAAAAGGGGGGCCCCCTGAATTTTAAGGTTTCGTCGTCGCGACACGTGGCGGCCGTTTTAGATGAAACGACCTTGAAACGACCGTTTGAAGCGAAACGACCGTAGGAAATGGGTGAATTTAGCAAATGGGTGGGTGTCTATATAAGCACTCCATTTTTAATAGAGTTTCAAACATCTGAGCTCACCACATTTTGATTGTGGATTTGTAGTGAACTAGTTAATAAGGACCCGTGTGTTTATGTAAGGGTAACAAGAGAAAAAAATATCATAATGTGCTAAAGACGCAAAAAAAAAAAAAAAAAAAAACATGAAACAGAAACAAAGAAACAATGCAGGGGTGTCTTTGAGGGTGTGCAGGGTGAGCGACCACACAAGGCATATGTTTTAAGAAAAAATATTTCTTCTCTATATATCATATGTCATTCGATATTTATTTTTAAGTTTTTAAATTTGAACTTATATTTAAAGTAATTAAATGGGTAATTAAGTAAAAAAATCACTAATCCCACAAAATGATAAGGGATGTGGCACATTTTTGTAACAATTATCGTTGATTTATATAAAAAAATTTATATATAAGGACATATTTTTAAAACTCGCCCCGAACACCCGAAATCTCGGAGACGCCCCTGAAACAATGCCCGATAAAAACATAAACTCACTTTGCTTCTATTAATAAAACACACACTGTAGCGACGAACGACAGTATTATTACTATTCACCAAAGTTTTCCTTTAAAGCAAACCCAGAGAACTGCAAACTAGTCATGTAACATATATTTGGGAAGTTTCAAGTGAATTGATGCATTCCCACGTGTTATTAGACATGTTATTTGTATACAGTTTCTTAATAGTGTAAGAGCATGTTTCAGATTCAATTTGAAAATGTTTATTGACTTATTAGCTTTTTAAAAAGCCAATAAGTTAAAAACAATTTAAAAGTAATTCATCCCCCCTAACTTCGGTTCTGATTATGACCGTTAATCTCAATCCAACCATGATTATATGTACGGCCAAGGACCACAATCTTCTTAGGCCTCTCACGTCGGTTATGATTATGACAGTGAGTAGTACGGCTTCGACTACAGATCTTCAACAGTTACTCTTGGTGGACCATCATCACCTATGCCATCCAATCAGGAACCCATCATCGATGATGAAGCTTTAGCGGACATCTCCGACTCCGATGAAGGACTTCGTGCACCAAACGTGGATTACAGTATTGGAGATTATGTAACAAAACATAATCTAAATGTAAGTAAACGATTATTCTTGTTTTTACCGTTTAAGTATCACCGTACCGTTATTATAGATTTTCACACGTCAAGACGAGCTGGTCGCTTGGGTTGTAAAACTAGCACGTGACAACGACTACTGCATCGTCACAGAGTCGACGAAGAAAAGGACAAACTTAGATTTTGTGAAGAAGGTGTGGCTCAGGTGTGATCGTGGTGGAAAAGCCAACCTCACTGCTACCGTTTGAAAATCCGGTAGCAACAAGATAAGATATCCTTTCCAGTTGGTGGGAGCATACGACAATCGGTCTCGGTCTTTTTAGTTAGATCAAAAGAAGGCTTCACATAACCATTCTCCCGCAAGGCATATGAGGGGCACTCGCATGTGAGGAGATTGTATGATGATGAATTACGTCTAGTTGAACAGCTTACAGAGCAACACATGTCGCCCCGTCATACTATCAACCATAAAGAAGTAATTTTCGGAGAACGTCTCTGTTCTGAAAACCATATATAATGCCCAAGATAAAATTAAGATTAAAAATAAAACGGGTTCAACCCTGATGGAAGTTTTCGAGAACCTGCTGCGTTTGAAGGACTACTATTTCACACTCGGGAAGATCCCAATACCAATATCACCCAAGAGATATTCTGCATTAGCCAAAAATCCTACGCGCACATGGCGTGCATTCCCACACGTGTTGATGATTGACGCAACCTACAAAACGAACATGTACAAACTTTTGTTCGTTTAAATGGTTGGCGTGACCTCAACATGCCACTCGCTTCTCACTGCACATGCGTTTGTAACCTGCGCGTCGTATAGGGTTGTTAAAATAGAATTCGGGAGTGTAAGTATAGAATCTCCCTAGTATTAACTACTGGGTGAAGTGACCCTTCACTTTATCTTTTACACTCAATAACGGTACCTAAATTTCCCTAATCAATAAGATAAAGAGATATTGTTTTAAGCGTTGGTATGATTCACGTAGACTTCAGAAGTTTGTACTTGTATTTATTAATAAAACTAGTCGGTAACCCATGCGATGTTGCGGTAGTAACAATTTGTAACGCGGTATTTGTTTCGGTTATATGAAAGAAAGTTTATCGTATTTAACTAATTATTATTTACCTATATAACATCATCAAATGTCAATGACCATTACATAGATTGTTTGATCTTTTAGTTACCATTAAAAAGATAATTTAATTCATTGTCTAAAATACTATTTTCTCTGCTTATGTGTATTATAATATAGTATAGATTTGAAAATTTACGTTAGGTAATTCTTCACACGACGTGTAAAAACCAAAATGGACTAAAACTAGAAGTTGAAGAATAGTTAAAGGGCTATATTTGTAATTCGCTATATTAACTAAATTGTTCAAATTAAATAAGAAAAACATGTGTAAATTGTGATGACTTACAAGTTAAAAGGGTGTGGGTTCCTACACAAACCCGGGTACGAAACGGGTAAACTTGGTATTATTATGCGTGTCCTTTTCTAAATCCACCTGCCCCGACAGCTATAATCCCTATATCCATCTACACACCAAATACAATAATAATAATTATATTAATTTTCAGTTTTAGAGACTGTTTGTTTCGTCTTTTTCTTTCAGCAACAAATGAAAAAGAGGTTGTATGATAAAGACGATATTGTCTTTTTCGTTCAGCAACAAATCTGGGGCATGATGAAATAGACAAAAGTGTCTTTTTCGGTCAGACAATTTCTATTCAGACATTCGAACAAACAACACCATATGACAAAAATGTCTTATTCCCTTTTTTTTCTAACATTTTACTATATATACACACCCAAATATAAACCACACCTCATACTATGGCCTTGCTAAAAAAACGGGAATGAAACAAAAACTAATTTTGTGCTCGACCCCGGTTTTTGGAGCTGCATTCGTGTCCGCAGGTTGTGCGTACGGGAAGGCAATTTTGAGTTGTAATTTTATTTTTATTTTAATGAATATTGTTTACTTTTATTATTGTTTATTTTATTGAAAGTGGTTTAAATGAATAAAAAATAAAAAAGTCAGATGGCTTGGTGAAGCCACACCACAACCATACCAATGTGGTGTGGCTCCAAATGGCTTCCAAATCTACATATTTGAGTTGGCCGGTTATAATTGGTTGGTAAGCATAGCTTCACCAAACAATGCCACAACCATACCCCCTCTCCTTATCTCTCGCTACTCTTTGTCACCACTCAGTCACCATGACTATGCAGACACCGCCATGACTACCTTTACTTTCCCCACATTTCCATTTCTAACACTCTCTCCTATTTATCATATTAATTAAGTTATATAATTAATCATAAAAATATAATTCTTCTTATTTTCTAACAGATTTTTAAAACTTAATAAATTATAATGAAATTTCAATTTCAATTACTTCTTGTTTTAAAATATACTTTTCAAATTCCTAAATCTTCATTATTTTTTATTTATATTTTTAAATTACATTATTTCTTATTTCACGGATGTATTTTTTTAAATGTTTTATTATTTCTTATACGTTTATGTTAAAAAGATATATTATTATTATTATATACGAAGCTATTACTATATGATTTCTAAGTCATCCTATATAAAACACGGGTTGATATAACATATATACACACATAATGTCGAAAGTTTTCAAAATCAAGTACTAATTAATTAAGTATATGTATGTGTTATAAAAGTCAAAACAATAGTCTTAGATAGTATTAGTCACTTTGGATAAGTTTGAGTCGGGATCAAGCACAACATTCGTCCATCAATATCTTACAAATGATGCGAGTGGAACTCAAACATGTGTCTAATGACAGTTAGTTAATAATATAAATGGAAGTGTATAAATGCCCAGTTGTACGTGTCTTTTAAGTATAAATATAAATATACATTTTAATGTGTATAAATGCTCATTCTATTTTCTATCTTTTCCTCTAAAAACCTTCACCAAGTTTTTATGTGTCCGTGTTTAGTGTATATGAATTATGAAACACCAATTCAACATGTAATTGTGTTCAATAAAACTAATCACAAATTTTAGAAAGTGACATGCATAATAACTTATTTACTATATTTATGTAGATCATATACTTTATAGATAAATAACTCAAAACGATCCGTATTTTCATCTTTGAAATCTTCAATGTACTTAAAATAGTCATTGGGTAGGACTAGTATCCAAAGTTAATATTTTCTTTTGGAAAAATGCAAAGTAAAATTGATAGATGCTTATAGCATTTATTTATAACGCTGGGACTAATTTTGAAGTTTCAAAATCGTAAATAGCTTAAGCTGAAAATATATCCTTTTAAAATTCCCGTGTTCCCCCCAAGTATAACCACACCTTGCTCCCGCGAGTTTCCCGCGTTTCGTAATGTTTACAGTTAATTAATTGATGATGGTCCCACCAACAATCAAACATCATATTTTTTCTCTATAATAACGGTTAACGACCACTAAACACTTCCAAGCTCCAAACTCACATGGCTAACCGTCGCCGCCACAGCTCTTCCGTTTCTCAGCCGCCACAGGCTGAACCCGCCGCCCCCGGTAGCTCCTCCGGCCGCCATCCTATTTACCGTGGCATCCGTTTGCGAGCCGGGAAATGGGTGTCTGAAATCCGCGAACCAAACAAATCCAGTCGTATATGGCTCGGCACGTACCAGACTCCCGAGATGGCCGCGGCCGCCTATGATGTCGCGGCATTGGCACTCAAAGGCCCGAATGCGACCTTAAACTTTCCGGAATCCGTTCTTTCCAATACCCTTCCCGAGTTTCCGACGGCTGATGATATCCGTGAGGCGGCAGCAAGAGCCGCAGCCGCTAAATCTCCGCATTGTGAAAGTGAAGGCAGAAGCATGACGGCATATGAAGCACAAAGTTCAGGAGGGTTTGTAGATGAGGAAGCAATGTTCGATACGCCGAATTTCTTGTCGGAAATGGCGCAGGGAATGTTACTAAGCCCGCCGAGGATGGATTCTAGTCCGCCGGAAGATTGGACATATTCTTCCGGCGGAGGGAATTTGTGGAACTACTAATTAAAAACAAGCATGGCCCATGTCATCTTGTATGCATGAATGATACTTCAAATCCTTAAATGTGTTGCGTGGTTTTAGTATACGTTGTTTTGTGGTGTGACTTCTTCTTTATCCATATTTTATATTTAGTACTCGGTTTTTGAAAGAACCATGAAACTATTGTGCAGATTTTATGGTGAATCATGGATGTAACTCACCGAGCAAGATATGTTACCGTTTATTTGTTACTTGGTTTTTATATTTCTAAATAAATGTTGTTACTAACCGGGTATAAGAGCATGGCCAGTCTTTCAAAGATAGAGTTTTAGGCCGGTTTAAGACATATCCTTTATATGTCTTCATCTAATTCAACTGGTTTGATCAAGTTATTTTTTAAATTGTGAATTTCACCATCTAAGTCAAGTTTTCACTTTCTAAGGCATTTTATTAAACACTTGGTGGGCATTAAAATTGTCTAACATGATATTCACCATTCAAGTTATCAACTATCCATCGATCTTCACAAACCGTTACACTAAGGCTATTTGTAATTGAGCGTTACTGGGCCCAATAAAGCCCTATATCGCCCCCATAACGCCGACCCCCACTACGCAAGGGCGTTATGAGCAAAAAATCAGAGAGGGGCGTCAGGCTATAACGCGCAAAAGGGGGGAGAATGTTTGAGATATAGCCGTTGAACGGCTATATCAACGGATATATATATATATATATATATATATATATATATATATATATAGGGAGAGGATCATTTGAGAACTAATTGGTTGAGAGAACTTTTGAGAACCATTTTAAACCACTAGTTATATTTACATATACCCCCTCCCATGAATTGTAGTGGTCCCCAACTGAAATTAGTGGTGGAGATTTAGTTCTCAAAAGTTCTCAAAACAAAAAGTTCTCATTTGAACCTAACCCTATATATATATATATATATATATTTTTTTTTTTCCATTTTTTATAAATCTCACACTATATATATATCACTCCATTCATTTTTTTAACTCAATCCTCTCATTCTCTCTCAATCCTCACTCAATCCTCCCTTTTTTTAAAAAAAATGGGCTCTCCCTTTTATTTTTTTTAATGAAAATAGTTTTTTTTAAGTTAAAAAAAATAAATATTAAGTAATGATGGTGGGGCTTTATGGAGGCTTTATCCACTACACCATAAAGCCCCATAAAACCCCTTATTCAGTCAGCGTCCACATGATAAGTAATGACACATGTTAGGCCTTATGGGCCTTAACGACTACACATAGCTTAAGCATAGAATGGTTCATTAATCTTAATAATCATCAACTAAACTCACATGTTTAGAATCGAGTAGGCATAATCGAGCCATGTAATCAAGTTTCAGTTCCTTTTACATCATTAAAATCGTGAACCTCATCATCACCATGGAAGATATCAAACTACAATCCAAAATTTTATACAAAAATCATGCAATGACAAGTAATCGCAGGTTATAACAATTAAGCTTAAAATTACGAATTAGGGTTCCAAGAACACATACGTCAACTTCTTTGAGCTAAGAATCAATTATACACTTAAGAGGATTGTGATATCAATAAAAAGTTGCAAGAACTAAGGATGAGTAACACCCCTCTCCCCTTTTGTCTTTTATTCCTGTTCTTTTCTCCAAAGCAACTATGTGGCTTCCCACATGATATTTTTATTTAGTTTCCAAATTTCTATTTTGTATGCTGAAGCCCTCAAGTTTTCATCTTTTAGTCATTTGCCACCAAACTTGATAAAAGCAACATCAAGGCCTTTGTTATGAACTAACTCAGAGGTCGTTTGGTTTGTAGAATTCGTTTGAATTTGAATTGTAAAAAAAAATCCTCATAGGAATGATTGCCATAGTAAATAACAAGTTCGAGAAAATGGATATTGGAGTAAACAGAGGAAGGATAATTTTATTAATTGAAAGGAAAAACATAGACGTGAGTGATATATTATGGTTACAAAGTGAGACTAAAGTTCCCTATTTTATCTCAATGTCTAGTATTTATAGTGTTCTAGTCATCACTTACGTCCTTTGATAGAGAAGAAATTTGGGAAAGGAAACACAACAGAATTCGGTTAACAAGCGTGCAATTCTCATTAACCATATCGGGTTTAATACACCTGGTCAACTAACTCTTAATGTGTCCTGAAAGCTGTTTTAGGAATGTCAGGCTCAAACATCCTAATCTGGTGGTAACCAAACCTTAAATCCAACTTAGAAAAAACAATAGCTCCACCTAATTAAAGGTATATGATATAGGGGTGTTCATTATTCGAATCGGGTTCGAATAATTCGAATTCGAATAAGGAATTCGAATTCCTAATTCGATTTATATTAATTAAGTCGAATTTGAATCGAATTCGAATATGGTTTTCCAAATTCAATTCGAATAATGATTAAACATATATAAGGTGAGGTTCAATGGAAAACCTCTATTTTTTTGAAAACCTAGAAAACCAAGTTACACCGGTGTAACATTTCTTTTGAACAGGAAAATACACAAAAATGCACCTTATTAAAAATGGTTACACCAGATTTAACATGATATTATTGTTACACCAGTGTAACCATTAACGCTATAGTTACATATGTGTAACAAACATTTACTAGGTTTTTTGCTATTATACATTAAAAAAATATATGAAATGAGAGATAAATAAGGAAATTCAAATTAAATTTTGACATGTAAAATTATTATATAGGTATTCTCCTAAAATACCTAGGTTTTCTAGGTTTCCAAATATATATATACAAGTTTTGCTATTAGCGCGTTGCTGCTAGAGGCACGTAACGTCACGCGATGATGGCCGCAAACATTTTCAATAAGAAACACGAAAAGAAAAAATCACAAAATGATTAATCGGTTGTTAAATCCCGAATAGCAAGCTAATAATTGAAAAAAATTCACACCATTTGACTGAACTTTTGCATGTAATACAGATGAGAAAAGCCATCTTGGCTTAATTAAATACAGGTAATACCCTCGCTTCGAGTTTGTACAATTTTCTAATGGTTTTTAAGGGACTACTGGACACAAATCCGTGTCTTCTTCCATCTGCCCAAATCGGTGTCTTCTTCCAACTGCAAGCGACAATCCTTATTATCACTGGAATAGCCTCTTTATCATCCTTCTTAAAAGAAAATTACCACATAATCCATATCTCTAAAAAAGAAAGATCCAAAATTAGAAAAAGATAAAGAGAATATAAATTCTATAGGCTGTGTAGGTAAAACATTTATACAGCATTTGGTTCAGATATACAGTTTATATTCGGCTTAGATATAAAGTTTATTGCATTGTGTTTAAACACCTGTTAACTCAATAAGAAAGCAAGAGAAAATCATGCATATTAGTCATTTTTTTCAAAGAGCAATTCATATTCATAGTTTATATGACATAAATACATATACAGGTTAGTGTTTAAATAGTACTTTAAAGTAAATCAAATCCTACGCTTAATTATGCAAACAAACTACATATTCTTTGAAAGTTAATTTAAATAAATGGCTTTAAGTCTTTAACTGATTTAATCCAAATTTGGCCTTGTTTCTACATCATGTATTAACATAAGCTCAGTGATTCATATATATGAATAATGACATAATTAACAATGACAATGGGCAAACTGGTAATATCAACTCTGCGAGATGTTATAAAATTGCCATCGGGACAGGCTAAACTACCATTTACCGTAGGGTTCAGAAACTCAACAACCTCTACTATGTAAAATTTAACAACACAACTCATTGCTAAAGGTAGATTTGTAGGACCCTTAAGTCATGAGTTTGTGTATCCGTTCCTATATGCCCATTTCTATGTTTTAAAGCTGAACACATACAAAAGAAACGATAAAACTGGACAACAATGGTTGAAAGCAAAAAGGGCTCACCAGAAGCTGCTCATTGCAAAGTGGATGGTAGCAGCCATGACAAAGTAATAGGCTCGTAATCCAGGTTGGGAATCCAGGTTTGAAGATAATTCATTTTTTTGCAGCAGTTTCCTTCCCTGCTCTCTCTTCTATCATTGAAACACAATGAGCATGTGGAAGCTCAAAGCTCAGATTTAGACCCTGAAGGAGCAGGGAGGATTGTAGTTTCCACTAAAAGGAGCAATAAAACATTAGAGGTAATAATGTCTTACAACATAGACGCAAAACATATTAATTCAAAATTTCTAAGCAAAACTACTGTCAACATTTTTTACCAACCCATTTGCAGTGAAAACACACATGCGACTGACCCACACGGTGAACCACCTATTGTTGAACCCAATACCATGTATTTAGAGAGAGATACATACCAATGGGAACCAACACACATACAGACCATATCCACTTGACGCCACCAACAAAACTGCAGAAAAAAGACACATGAACCTGACATTGAAAAGGCCAAACTCTATTCCAAAAAATAAGTTTCCAAATAACCGAATAAAATAATAGCAATCCTAAAGTTCAAACTAACATAGCATAATCACCTCTTGATGATCCACGATGTCATGGTCCCTGAATCATACCTGAAAAACGCGTACCAAAAAGTGTTTGTGTTAATGTATTCAAACCAGCAACAAATTAATATAAAAAACAACAAATTCCATGACTAAATTGTGATAGAGCTGGAACTTACAGAAGAAACGGAGAATACGATGGTGCTTTAGACTTGAAGTTGATATCCTTTGAGAAGGCATCCTCACACTTCCACTAATAAACGTGACTAACAAATCAATTCTACCCACAATAAGGTTCTCAGAAATCAATATTCAATTCAGGGAGCCCTCATCTCATCATCAAGTTAATAAGCAAGAAGAGATGTGAAGCCAAAAAGAACACAAAAGCAAGAAAACACATGCAATCGATCAATGAATACAGAACTTGAAAACCCCAAAAAAATGTGATTAAGCAGCCATCGGAACAAACAGATGGTGAGCATTACATAAACAACACAAAATTATACCTAAAAAACACGTCCACAACACATACACTGAGAAATAAAAAAAATACAGACATTACAATCAAAGCTTCATGACAAAAATAGGAAATCGATGTCTAACCCTAAATACATCTACACACACGTTGTTGTCTCCGCTGAACGGTTGAGAAATCAAGACGATATAGAAGAGGAAATAGCAAATAAAATTACAAACCTGTTGAACGAACCCAGAAAATTAACCACCGCGATCTCTGGTGTGCTGAGAAAGCAGTTTATACCCTTTGAAAAATTGTAAAATTGAAGCGATCTAGAGGAATTAACGAAAAAAGAAGAGGCAAGAGATTACCGTATGAACTGGATGGAGGATCGGATGTAATGTGATAATGAGAGAAGGAGGCGAAGATAAAAGAAATCAAGCACACACCCTACCGCTACAGGGAAGAAGGACATGCCCACACGTCTTTGATGCACTGTTCCAGTCACTCTTCGTCCTTCTCAGCTGCTCCTCGACGACGTGTTGTCTGTGCAAGGCAGGAAACACTTGAAGTAAGGTGCTTTTGATCCTACGTGTAAAGGCGAAGGGTCAAAGTTAACGGCATAAGCAAAAGAAACCGTGAGACAAACGGCGGAAGCCTTCTACTTGTACATGACGCAAAGAAATAAGTAATCTATGCTTGGAGCTTGTAAAGGGGGCAGCAAAGGTTGTACATCAAGTTGGTAAATGTTATATAGTTAAATAAATATATATATATATATATAGGGCAAAGAATATATATTAACCCATGTTTGATGGAATAACCCATTAACCTCCATCTAATGGTTCAAAAAAATCAGATTTAACTAGATCATGCCACTTGTCTTCTTTTTTCTTTTTAATTCAAAAGGGTAAATATGTCAATTGACATAATCACATAAAAACCCGGTTCATTTTAAAAAGTCCATAACTTTTTTATGCTTTGTCGGATTTTTATATAAGTTGCACCATTAAACTCGTCGTATTTTTATCTTTAATTCCATTATAGTCTTGACGTTTTTTATTATCATTTTCTCAGACGTACGATGTAGCACTAGTGTTGCAACTACTAACATCAATGTCATAACTACTAACAATGAAAAATATTGCATCCATACACTCATAACCAGTAGCATCGATGCTTATATTTAAGTACAACTGCATATGCATATATTACAACCTACAAATGCATCAATATGCATATAAACACCAATGTTATAACCATTAACAGTGGTGTGATGATAAGTAACACCGATGCTGTCAAGATTCAACAAAAAAAATAATCAAGTGTTCAACTAAATATACACGGATACAACCTGCAAAAGCATCAAGGTTCAACAAAAACATAACCCTGAGTAACAAATTGGTATAGAAAATTAATAAACAAAATTGCATTCATGTAAATCTAACAAAATTGCCAACCTACACACGTCGGGGATGCTGTTTCTATTTTTGACAAGGGCCTCCGGGAGGCAATCGAGGATATTGTGGTCTGTGGGGGAGCCTTCTTCGGGGATCTCCAATGGAGGTTGGCTTCCCTTCCAACCCGTTTCGGGGGACTCGGGTTATGCTCGGCGGGAGATGTTTCCA
The DNA here is from genome assembly GCA_039602395.1 of Deinandra increscens subsp. villosa. Taxonomy (NCBI): domain Eukaryota; kingdom Viridiplantae; phylum Streptophyta; class Magnoliopsida; order Asterales; family Asteraceae; genus Deinandra; species Deinandra increscens. The sequence continues at coordinate 1,101,348 of JBCNJP010000019.1, forward strand.
CTTATGCTTTTGTGGCATCTAGGGCCCAGTCGTGGGGTTTGCAGGACCACATCCTTCGGGAGTGTGACATTAATGGGATGGATTCCGATTTCGAAGGTGCGTTGGGACGTGTACGGTTTTCACTTCCCGAATTCGATTTGGGCGGGTTTTCTTGCAGGGACACCGCCCCCCCTAAAACTCAGGATACTTTGGCGAGTGCCCTGTTTAGCAAAATTGCCCAGAGTTTGGAAGTGGACTTTGCCCTATCCCCCCGCCAAAAAGCGGTGTTGGCTTGTCTTCGTGCCCCCCATGCTCAAGACTTCCTGTCTGTCATTCCCATTGAAGGTCTAGGTCAGCGCATGTCCGCTGTCGAGTACCGGGCTATCCTCAAATACCGACTCATGATCCCTATTTATCCTAATGATGAGCTATGCCCTGTCTGTCGCAAGGCTTGCCTGGACTCCTTCGGCGAGCACGCGGTCCACTGTAAGGAATTGCCGGGGTTCAAATACAGACATGACTGGGTCAGGGACGTGTTGTTCGATGTCCTGAAGCGCGCTGGTATCTCTGCTAAAAAGGAGGCTCCTGTTAATTTTCTGACGGATCCGCTTGAAGGCAGATCTACCTTACGGCCGGCTGATGTGCTTGTGGCTGGGTGGGCGGGGGGGAAACACGTCTGCGTTGATCTCACTGGTGTGTCTCCTCTCGTCGGGCTTAGGGACAACGGGTTCGTCGCGGGGCAGGCGGCGCAGAAGGCCGAGGCGGGCAAAGTCGCTAAACACGAGAGCGCTTGTCTCGAAAATCAACACGTGTTTATCCCCTTTGCCTTTGATACTTTTGGGTTCCTTGCGCCGGAGGCAGTTGATTTCTTACGACGGGTTCAGCGGGTCGTGCACAGCAATTCGACATCCCCTAAGGCTCATAACTTTGTGTTTAGTAGGATAGGGTTTGCTATCCAAAAGGGCCTAGCGGCGCAGCTTGTTGCTCGCTTACCCGCCACCTCCTTGTAATTTGTTGTGTTTTAATGAAAGTTGTAATGGTATTTGTAGTGAAAAAAAAAAAAAAAATTATAGATTTGGGGGATATTACCAATGGATTCTGATCAAATTTCAAGATCAAAATTATCAATTAAACATCTAAAATATAAAACAAGTAAGGAAGCAAATGAAGAAATCCACCGGAAATTCATACCAGAAAATGAAGAAAACCCCAAAAGAAAACCTCCGAGATCGACTCCAACACGAACCTTGCCGGATTTACGCACTCGGCTAACGCCACCAGAATTTGATACAAACCTTGCCTGCTAGATACAAACCTTGCCGGATATGCGCACTCGGCTAACGCCACTGTATATACGAAACTTGGTTGCTAGATACAAACCTCCCAAACCCTAATAAATCCATTCTCACACAAAACGACTTCGATTTCATCATCAAAACCTCGGAAACGTCGACGTCCGGCTTACCTTCACTCTCGTCGGAATTACTAGTTCCGGCGACTACGGCTTTCACGACGATTCAGACTTACTTGTCTTTATTTAATTGCCACTGTCTAAGAGATATATTCTCAAACAAATTTGTAAATATTGAGTTTTGATATATGCATACGAAGAAATCTCAAACATAAATAATTCATGTAATCAACAAGAATTAGCTGTTTATTCTCGGGGGATGGATCGTTTCATTTTTTTTAGGAGAGATAAGAATATATATACATTTTACATATTTGCCCCTGGTCAAATTATAGCCACAACTTTATATTATTTTCATCCATTGGATTAAAAGTATGAATTAAGGAGATGAAGTTATTTGATTATTCCTATTAGGATTGGTTAATATTTATTCTCTATCCTATATATATATATATATATATATATATATATATATATAGAGAGAGAGAGAGAGAGAGAGAGAGAGAGAGAGAGATAGAGAGAGAGAGAGAAAGATGATGTTTGGTTAAAATAAGTACTTTTTCGTAAGAAATGTAAGAATTAGATGATGTTTGGATATTAATGCATGATGTTATCATTTAATTGTGTTTTTGCTAAACATATAACAATCCTAGGGTAGAAAACATCATTTTTTGGATTCCAAACACCATTTATTAAAAATTATTAAAAAGCCACTGTGTCAGGATATTAGTATATATTGTGTTATCTTTTAATTCTAATTTTGATAAAAATATGACCTTTTAAAATGAAAAAAAAAATCTTGTATAGTGTAATATATTTAACAAATATATAATTAAAACACAATGTCATGCATTAATATCTAACACATTATGTATTTCTTACACTTTTACAATGAACTTTTCACTATATATATATATAGGGAGATGATCATTTGAGAACTAATTTGATTTGAGAACTAAAAAGAACTAATTTGAGCCACAAGTTAATTACATGTATCCCCCTCCCATGAATTATAGTGGTCCCCCCCCCCCCCTGAAATTTGTGGTTGAGATTTAGTTCTCAAAATCTCTCAAAACAAAAAGTTCTCATTTGAACCTAACCATATATATATATATATATATATATATATATATATATATATATATATATATATATATATATATATTGGTTTTAATAACTTTTGAGAACCATTCTAAACCACTAGTTTATATATGGAAAACCCCCCATGAATTATAGTGATCTCTACGTAAAATTTAGTGGTTGAGATTTAGTTCTCATTTGAACCTAACCTTATATGTGTGTGTGTGTTTTATTTATAAAATACTTTAGTACTAGGCTCACCATATATCTAACATAATTAAAAGAATAAAATAAAAAAAATGTCCCACAAAAAAATGTCCCACAAATGAAGAATTGAGTATACACATCGTTTTGGAGGTGTTTGGGACCTTTCTCCTATTCGAATTCGACTAAGATTATTCAATTCGCATTCGACTGGTTTTATTCGAATTCAAATAGCGCCAAAAAGTTGACAACGCATCAACTCCTAACATTATTATTATTATTATTATTATTATTAATAATAATAATAATAATAATAATATTTAGTATTATTATAATTAAATAATTAGTATTATTATAATAATAGTTATTATTAATAATATAACAACAATAATAATTATATATGTTTACTTACCGTATGCATGTTTATATACATGTAAAATTGTAATGTATGCATATATGAACGTAAGTTAAGCTTATTTATATTGATATTGTATGTACATATGTGTGTGCATGTAAGTGTGTTGGTATGTGTATGTAAATATGGACGTAGTACATACAATATACCAACAGAGTTTTTTGTGAGGTTGTATCAACGTGACCATATGTATGTATATATAAACTTATATTAAGTCAATATCTATCATGTATGTATGAATATATATGTGTGGTTTGATAACGTATTAGTACTAGTGGGGCTAGAAGCGCGCGTTGCGCGCACGATTTTTTGAAAAGTTGTCATAGTGTAGCCGATGATAACCGCAAGCATATGTATTATCCAAACCGAGCACGCATTGTAATTTGCAAAATGAATAGAGTACAAAGCTTCCCAATTTATATGCATATGTATCTATGACCAATCTCTATTGCAATGGTTTAATCTGATCAGAAGGAAGCAAAGCAATATGGTTTACTGATTTAAAGAGCTGAGAACATGAAACTGATACATGTGATGGCTAGTAAGTGAAATTATGTTGACCCATAAATAGTCAACTGTCAAGTATAAAGCATAAAAGAAACTGTTCAGGATAGTTGAAAGTTACAAAAACAGTGTGAACCACTTTCGTAACATGTCCGTGTGTTAAAAATATACCCATACAAAGACAACTGTTTTGATTCAGTTTTAGCTTCAGAAAATAGAGCCAAGGCAAATCATGGTATAGTGTAACAAATAGGTAGCACACCAAAGCATAATATAGATTTAGAGTAGGACGTTTACAAAGGGCCAAAATATTCTTAATGCCTGCAACCTAATAACATTGTATATATTTACATTCCACAAAAGAAGTTGGCTTTTCTTAAGTCAAGAGCCTAAGCTAGAAGTCACTTTGACTTTTAAAAAGTCAACAGGGTAAGTTACCAAACTACCTAATTAGAAGATGCAGGCTAGGCTATGGTTGTAGTTTCAAAAGATGCCTTTTTTGTGGTGAATACTTCCAGATATAACTACCATCTAAAGCTTTGGCTGTTTTTGGCTTACATGCCCAAAAGATGCTTCCTCCTTCTCTTTTTCGATCGGATGTCTAAGTAGAGTCCGACCTTGTGACCCTCTGCCTCTTGTTCTCTCCTTCTTTAGTAGGTATTTCTGTAAAAGTGAATGAGTATTTAGGCAACAGCTACTGAAACCATGAACACATTCTAGCATTTGAATTTGTTGGTTGAAGATACTTTGTTAATATTACCTTGCTTGTCAAAGAGAACCCTTCTTGTTTTTGTTGCTGTATGACTTGTGCTGGATGAGAGTTCCTTTGTAGCGAAGGCGCTGGTCTGCCCGACTCCTTTTTCTGGTGGGGTTGACTGGATGATTGCCTGAGAATTTGCATTAAAAACCTTATTGACTGCAAACCGAAGACCTGTTTGATCCAGCTTTCCCTTTTCAAGCTGAAAGATCTTTGTTATTCCTTTGATCGAATGCATTAGGCTTGGCATTTTTTTGTTATCATCGTTACCATGCTCATGTATCATATCATAGCAACTAACACCCAGCATTGAGGCTACAACGCTACCAAACATAGTGATTGTCGTTGTTCCAGTGCTGTCAGCGATTGTACCTGAGACACAACCCCGGACCCCCACCCAACGCGTGTCTACTCCTTTTACCGGTAACCGGTGTGTTAGGCATTTGAGGCAAACCAACAATATTGTCACAACCTAATAAGTCAACCTGCTAAAGCCTCGAGATAACTTACAGCAGTTAAGGGGCACAACAAAGAAGATAACAATGACAGTCAGATGACAGCAGTTAAGGGCAACCACAAAGTAAATAACAACTACACTAACGTAAATCAGCTATTGGCAAATAAATTTGAGCAAGCATGCAAAGAGAAATTGGAAAATAAATTACAGCAACATTCACATAATAGCCAGCAACGTCACTAAACAAACCGCGGTGATAAGAACCCGTAATAAACAATCTGACTGTCAGTTTTGGCAGCCGCTGAAACCGTGACACACTGAACAGACATATTAGGGTGATTTTTGTTGAAAATGACAAAAATATTTATTACCCTTCTTTTGTAAATATTCTTTTATATGTTTCTTACCTGTTAAACTAAATACCACAACGGACAGTTAAAAAAAACCATCAACAATGGCATGCACATGATATGATATGTAAATAAGGGACACTATAAATCTACATATAAACGCCAAAACACTACTACAAAAACTGCCTTCCTTGACACGCGAACGATGACACTCGATAATTCTTGACGTGCAAAAACTGAAGTGTCAAAATAAAATGTCAATTATAGGTAATTCCTAAGAATTCATGACGCGCATTTTTGCGTGTCAAGAATTTCTGTCATATTTCAGAAAAACAAAACACGGAGGACATATAAAATCCGCGCGTCAAGAATTAAGTGTCGTTTTTTAATTTTTTGGCTCCAAATTTCCCCCCAATATTTTGCCCTAAATTTTCCCCCCTTCCCCAAAACTGATATAGGCGCTCAAAAAAACCCTCTCGTTCCAGAAAACCCTCCCACAAAATCATCTCCCTCTCGTCTCCCGTCGGCTCTCGTCTCCTCTCCTCTTCTTCATCTTCACTTGAATCCGAAGATATGTCTTCTTTCCTCCAGAGTTTCCTCAACAATCCTGCAACTAAGGAGAAATACGGACAACCGTCGCAAATTTCCACCGATTTTCTAGATTCCGACCAACGATTCTCTGATCTCAGCTCCTTTTACTCAACGGAGGCGAATCAGGTAAAATTTTCGCCGGAAAACGGTGTCGCTGGCTTTGATTTAGGATGTCAGGTACGGTTTTTAGTTTCCGATTGTGATTAGTGGTGAAATGTCTGTTTATCCTATGGTTTTTACTGAAATTGGAGATAGTCTTAGGGTTTTATGCGTTTCTCAACTCTTATGTGATGAAATTAGACTCGAAATAGTAGTTTGTGGTTCGTGATTTACTGATTTCGTTACACAGGAAGAATTAGGGTTTTTTTTTTTGTTCCTCTTTCGTGATTTAGTGATTTAGTGATTTAGTGATTTCTGACAAAATTCAAACGCTCCACGTTCCTCCAAGAGGACAAGAGCAGCATAGATTCACAACATGTCTGAGAAGGTTTGTGTAAATTGTGTTCCGTTTGGAACTGCTACGCTTTTGAATTTGTATTGATATTTGCCTTAAAATGTCTGTTATTAGAGGAGGAGGAGTAGAATTAATGAGAAACTGAAAGCCTTGCAGACCTTGGTTCCAAATTCTAACAAGGTATGCATGATAGATGCTGTAAGCTTGTAAATGAAATGAAGTCTGGTTTTGATTAGTTGATTTTGCTTTGTTGTTTTGTTGTTTTGTATAATAGACTGATAAGGCCTCGATGTTGGATGAAGCCATTGAGTATCTGAAGCAGCTCCAGCTGAAAGTGCAGGTATATGTTTCATTGTGTTTCTGTAGCTGTTCATTTTGAACTCAAAATATGTTTGCTTTCCAAATGCTCTTTTACAAGGTTAGTGTTTACAAAAAGCAAAACAACAAAAAGCAATATTAAAAAATCATAAGTGTTTCCAAAATATTTCGGCTGCACATCCATATGATCTGTTGCTGATCTACAATTTATATATGTATACAAATCAGGTAGTGTCCTCTATTTTGCTAAAAAAAAAAAGATATCCAGTTTTTGTAGTAGTGTCCTCTATTTTGCTAAAAAAGATATCTCAACTTTTCCTGGTTATCTTGACCTGTAGTATCATGAAACTACTTTTATGGGTGTGCTTGCTATGTTTCATCTGATTGCTAATCATTCATGAGTAGCAGTTCATTGCCTCTTGTTTCATTTATTCAAGTAAAAAACGATTATCACATATTATTTCAGAAAACAAAAGGAATAATTTCCAGTCAATTTTTTTTTTGAAAATCTTGTTACTTGCAGATATATAAAAGGCTTCCTGGGATGTTGTTACTTAGGCTTTGTTTGATTGAATACTATGTATGAGGAAGACTGCAGGCTTACTTTTGGTAGTCCAAATTTGTACTCATCTCCCCTGTTACTAGGCTTCCGTATATCCAGATATGTGATGGATCTCTATCAGGTAATGTAATCACTACCATGAATATATATGGAAGTCATTTGGGTCCATTTATGGTTTCAATTCTTTCGTATCATTTTCCTGATGGATGTTTTTTCTATACATACAAGGTAAAAACAACAATGATGAGGAAGATCTTGGTGAGGTTCCTGATGTTTATGAGTATAATACTAAATATTTCTTACGTGATGATGTAGAACTGGTATGTTAAAACTATCTCTTGGTTGTGTTTTTGCATTATTGGTCAATCCCATTCAACCTATCTTTCTTTTTTCAACTACGTGTATATGGTCAATATGTTTTAAATTGTTGTTCTTTAGTAACATGTTAGACTGCAGGTAGCATTTTTATAATTAGTTATATTTTTGTTTATACCTATTCCAGCCTGCAACTTTGGTAAAGGGAAGTAAATCCCTGCTGATAATCAACTTCTCTATTGTATTTAGATGCTGTAATTGGTTTTACTATTTTGTTTCAGGGGTGTGAAGATTATGATTCATCACTTAGAATTTGACTTATTTAGGGTGAAAAGAACAAATACAGGTACGTGTCTGCTTTTTCTGAATGCTTAGATTTGTACCAAAATTTTTTATTGACCTGATTTCTTTGTACTGATGTTGTCTTAGATTTCTTCTAAAACCAGAGGTCCTGTTGTTGTTCAACTTTATTAAGTTATTAGAGTGTTCTTCGGTATCTTCATTTTTATGGTTCTTTAAGTTATTAGAGTGTTCTTTGGTATCTTCATTTCTATTAGAGTGTTCTTTGGTACTTTATTAAATTAATGTGGCTTCCAATGATTTTTTTTTTATTTTTTTTAACGGATTTATGCTCAAACAGTTGGACCTCGAACCTGCTCAACCCAAGTAATTACTTGCTATTGTAAAACAGTTGGACCTTGCAGAAATAAATGCATTAGAAGGGGGCTGGATTCGGTATTTTAAATATGCAAGTGCAAGTTTCCAATTACTTGCTACTGTAAAAGACAACCAGCTATCTTCTCCTAAAATCGACGCAACTACCTAGGCAAATAGCTTACAAGGTAAATTCATTCAATACCTTAAATGTAACCTACAAGTTAGCTATGTCTTTGTAATTTTTATGTTGGTGATAGCTGATTGAAAATCATAATAGAAAGATGAGGAAAATAAATGATAGCATGATATGTATAACTTCCAATTGCTTTGGTCTTTAGGAGGTATTTTCTTGCTGGTCATTGTAAGTTTCAGCCTTGTAATTTATATTTTTGTATTATGTCTCCATGAACATGTTGTATGATCTGCTATCTACCACATGATAACTAATTCGAGCATCAATTAACTAAACCTCTACTCAAGCATAGGAAACAAAGAACAAAAGTAAAAACCCACCTACAAAACTCAGTTTGTTCTTCTTCATGGTACCTGTTATAAATCTCCATGTAATATAGTTCTATGTGGTTAATAAAAATCCTAGAAGGTTTAAATTAAAACTTGACTATCCTTAACATGCTTTTTGATCTGTATTACAGTTATAAGCTAATTTAATCATTTATAAATCTCTAGATATTCTGTATCAGTAACTTTTTGTTACTATTGCTTTGCTTGCTTTGCTTTGCTTGGTAGGTTTATGTGATAGGTGCATTTGAAGACTCTGATGTTTTATGCTACATATTTTGATTCTTCATTCTCCAATTCTTTTTTTTTTTCATTTTGAAATGGATTAATGCATTACAGAATCTGGATAGATGTAAACACTCCTATTATTTCTAATGAGGGTGTTTGGATGCGTGTTTTGAAAGGGACATGATATTTAAGAAATCAAATTATATAATCAACTGTAATAAAATGGAATGTAGAAAACAGTGTTTGTATGTGTATATGGGTGGTGGACTGATTGCTACAAGCTAAAAGATGAGAAGGGTGGGCCTTACTGTTTCTATACCTGCTAGCCCGTTTATGTTTTATTTGTTTTGTTTCTTTTGGAATAACATGCTCTATCTTTGAACAGAGGCTTTAGATGAGAGCAAATACCAAAAGGATTCTCATGGTGCAGATGTAAAGAGAAGGTTAGAAGTGGCTGCTATTAATATGATATTATTTTATTATGTCTTGATTATTTTGAACATAAGCCTACCTGAACACCAATTTATTATAACCATGTTCAACTGTGTTATAACAAAATTTTAGATGGGCTATATAATAATCAGGTCGTTAAATGGTTCAAGCTCTTGGCACATGCATGCTATACTAAATTACATATGTATGTTTTAGGTGCCTTTGATTTATAACTGATTTATAACTAAATTACATATGTATGTTTTAGGTGCCTTTGATTTATAACTCATATAGTTCAAAGAGGTGCTGCAGTCACCAGATGCTCAAACAGGGGCTGGAATAGTGGGTTTAACAGAAGATGTGTGCTCCTATTAAGTTGTCCAGGTAAATAACTTTCGAAACTCATAGGGTAGGGCTTTGTGGGATTTTGAATCACCCCAATCCGAGTTCGTGTGACTAAGATATGACAAAAACAAGCTTAACGGGTCAAAACGCACCTGTCAGGTTACAGCTGCTATTTCTGGCAACTTTAGTAGTTTTTTTTGACTTATTTACCTAGATTACATTGTAAAGGACATAGAGACGAGTTCGTGGCCTTTTGAATCATTCCAATCCGAATTCGTATGACCAAGATATGACAGAAACAAGCTTAACGGGTCAAAACGCACCCATCAGGTTACAGCTGTGATTTATGGCAATTGTAGCAGCTGATTTTGACCAATTTAGCTGGATGATATGGTAAAGGACATGGAGACGAGTCTGGGGCCTTTTGAATCACCTCAATTGGAGTCCGTATGAGAAAGATAGGAGAAAAACCGTTTCCTTGTAAATGATATTGTGTTGGCTAGATTTATAATTATAGATTTATTGTTAAATCTATTTGTAAACTCATGATTACTTTGTATTGTTGTTAAATGTATTTTTATTTTGTAATATCAGATTAATTATCATTATTTATAGAAATTAGTAAATCCACAAAAATATTTTTTTTTAATTTTGTCATAAAATGCATGACACGCAGTTTTGCGTGTCATAAACAGACGACACTAAAAATATATAATTAATTAAAAATTATTAAACACAGACGACACCCTTTCTTGACGCGCAAAATGGGTGTCAAGAATGGAGTGTCATGGATAGCGCGTCATCGTTCGCGCGTCAAGAGCTTCTTGACACGCATTTTGCGCGTCAAGAAGCTTCTTGACCCCCGCATCCTTGACACGCATTTGCGTGTCAAGAAGGCACCTTCTTGACGCGCAATGCACGTCAAGAATGCCAGTTTTTGTAGTAGTGAAAGGTATTAAACTTACACAGCTAGGCAAGAGACACCAAAGGCAAGCAACTGAAAGCAAGTTTCCTATAAAAGGATAAACAGACACAAAGATTAGCAAGAAATGCACCCACTGTTATCATTAAAAGTAACATCTGTAACACATGAAAGATGACCTGTTAATAACTAATATATATATATATATATATATATATATATATATAAATGAATGCCTACAAAAGTATTATGTTATGAAATGATCATGAAAACCAACTACTACAATCATCCATTGAATCAATGGTACAGTAATACAACGCCACACGGCTACAGATAAGTTAATCTCAGGCGGACCTTTATTGTATATAAAAGTTTAATCAAACATTTTAATTTTCAGTTATACACCTATATTCACTTATAATCATAAGGGGATTAACAACATTTGATTGTATTTCTATAAATACACCTTTTTTTTCAAAATAAAAAGCAGGTAAATAAGAGCATAAGTTTATCATGATTGTTTGCTACCAATATTTTTTGTTTTTGGGGTAAATCGGTTGAATAAAATAATAAATCTTTACATAAAACAGATCCATATACCATTTCCTAAACAAATACTAAGTTTCCTGTTTTATTATAGCATAAATTAATTGAAATAATGAGTTAAAATATATTATTTTTCACCATCGCAAGACAACCTATATAACCATTCACATTTTGTCATTGTGAATATAACAAACCAGTGGATAAACAATTGGATACAAATTACATTACTATATAGTGAAATAAAGAATTGGAACATAGCTGATCTATGAAGCCAACTTGCAATTTTAATGATCATCATGTTAAGCCTCTTGATTTGAATTTGGTAAGTATTTAGTGGCATGCTAGACCTCCAAATTGTGGCCCATATGTAAAAAAATGTAACTAATAAACGCATATATGCTTTCAACCACTTGATTGTCTAAACTATTATATTAACTTATAAAGCCAATTATAGTTAGCTTTTATAGTTAGCATTTTTTAATAAACTGGTGTTTAAATAGAAACTAAATCATATATCATAAAGTAATAAGTATGGTAAATAAAGGAGTGTAACAGAGATGATCTCTGATCTCTAAAATGTAATTTTCATATGCTAATATTATATGGTGATGCATATAAATGTTGGCTTTACCTTTTTTACATGTAAAAGAACCAATCTGTTTAGGATCGAGCCCTATAATGCACATTATTTTTCTTGAAAGCACTGTACTTGAACCTCATTGTTGCTTGAATTTTAGCTTTTGTTTAATTCTTTTAGAGCATCCTCACAGAGTATATTAGTATCCCCATTATAAGAATTTTTGGTTTATCTAGCCTCAAGTTAATGGATACTGGCCAGCTGATCTAGAAAACAAAATAGTAAATGTTGCCATGAAATCAAGAGCAGCAGTGTCTAAAACAGAGATAATGCCACAAACAAAGAGTCTAAAAATTACACCTCTGACATTTCGTCAAACAACTTGCAGGCAACCAAAACAGGGTTCTAACATAGAGATTCTCTTAAATAATGCATGCTATTCTGTAAACATGGATGATCTACAATAGAATAATGCATGCTATTTTGTAAACATGGATGATCTACAATAGAAAACATGAAACGATCTGCAATCAGGTTTGTACAACATCAATGATCCGCAATACAAACAAACATGACATCCATGTATTTTGTAAAAAGCAAAGAGGTATCTGTACACAATAACAAATAAAATTAAACAACAAATCAAAGAGGAGAGGAAAAGAATGAAACAGACATTCAATTGCAACGGGACCAAAAAACTTAGAAAGAAGAGATGATGAAATCGCAGAGCACTAACCGGTTGAACAATGAAGGATGGGGTGAGATTTCTTGGGGAGGAACTGAGGTTATGTATATGCAACAATGACAGGTTGAGGTATTCAACAGGAACAAACTGTAGAGGAAGGTAGAGGAAGGTAGAACAGTATTGCAGGACATACTCAAGCATGGGTTGCAAAAGAAAATTCAAACGAACGTACGTTTGTCAGTTTTGACCGAGAGAAGTTGAAATAAAGGAGAAGCTGAAATGAAGAAGCCTTGTACATTGCGCTTTGCGGAAGGTACATGAAACCATTGTGTTACAACAGGTTGTACATCAGGCAATGGGAGGAGTAATATTCACCTGTTCACGATTACACTGTTCAACTTTGCCTCTATTCACTATGTTTTAAATTGTTTTATAGGGGAATGTGTTTGTATGTGTGTGTGTATGGAGGTAACGGTGTAAAAATATGTAGGATGTGCGATAGTATAGGTCACACGGAGACCTTAGAGGCATCCTGAAAGGTAAGATGTGAGCCTTTTAGCTGACCCCGAGACCTCGGCGTCACCTTTTATTTCTCATAATAGGTCACCTCTCAGGTGAATAGGTGAGCTAAACCTCATAAAGGAGTACTATATCTCACCTCGAGATCCTTATGTCACCCTGAAGGTTTCTTTATATTTTATTTGTATTATTTATTTATATGTAATAATAATAATAAAACAACAACAACAACAACAACAACAACAATAATAATAATAATAATAATAATAATAATAATAATAATAATAATAATAATAATAATAATTAGTATTATTATAATAAAAATAATTAGTATTACTATAATAGGTGACCCCGAGATCTCGGTTTCACCTATAATTTCTCATAATATGTGACCTCTCAGCTGAAGAGTTGAGCTGAACCTCACAACCTCAACTCCTTTATTTCACCTTGACTATAGCTCACCTCGAGACCTTTGTGTCACCTAGAATTTTTAGTAGCTCACATCTCAATAAAAATTGTAGTGGGTATCTCGAAGTTAGTTCGCGTACTTGGGCGGGTTTTTCAGGGTTTTGTTGACCACACCTGCCCTAGGGGTGACTCTTAGGGCATTATGTGAGCTTTTTATTCCTGGAGGTGACTCTTAGGTCACAGAGTCACCTATATAAAGGGTGTCAGCCAAATTTTAAGGGGGTGTCTCTAACAGACCTCTAAAAATAATAGATTAAGGTACTAATTTTTTTTGTAATATCATTGAAGGTCATGAATTTTTATTTGTAAGAGTGTCATCTTCATCATCTTTGAATTGAATCATCTTAGCAACAAATATCTCGGTCTTTCCGTCGTTTTTTGAAACTCATGAAACGATTTCTGATTCAACTAAACTTTTAGTAACAAGTTGACTTTCAATAAGAAAAAAAAAATAACTTCAATAAAAAAATATCAATACATAAATTAGCTTAATATACGAAAACTGTGACAAATTAAAAATCACAAACGTGAAGTTATTACCAAAGAAGAAAGCCTTGATGCAATTAACTTCAATAAAAATATATAATCTCCGCAAACTTTTTGTATTACTCCAAATTAAATAGATTAGCCATTAATGATTCATAAATCTTATATTTGAGTCACCCATGCATGCATGATCTATGGGCCGTCGTATAATGAAGCCCAGTTGCCAAACACATATTACGTACGTACACTTATTTTAGGCAAATTTCATATACGAATCTTGCCTTCCACGTTCCCATCTCCGCTTATAAAATCCTAAAGTTGAAACCCTAAAACCCTCACCAAAATCAAACTCCAACTAAAAATGTCACCCAACATTCCTTACGATATCCAAGCGGAAATCGTCAAAAGAGTTGTTCCTGTCAAATCTTTGATCCGATTCAGATCCGTTTCAAAGCAATGGAAGTCTCTGATCGATAGCTCTCAGTTTATCGCTCAACACAGCCTCACCAACCAGCTGACTCAGCCGTACCATCTACTGTTAATTAGGTACAAAGTAGCCCTTAAGATCGGAAAAAAATATGTTTCGATTATCGATGATGACAGCTTCCCACATCATAAGTTTTCTCGTACTATTCCTCCGACGGTTAAACTACTTAGCAGGGCGAGATTGGCCGGTTGCTCTCACGGATTGGTTTGTTTGTACGGGTCCGTGAATAACAGAGAGAAACTGATTGTTGTTTGGAATCCATTCATTAGGAAATCTGTTGTTATACCGTTGCAGGATGGAACTTACACCTTTGGTTTTGGGGTTTGTCCTAAAACTAGTGAGCCTAAGATTGTCAAGATTACATGCAACTGGGGTAAGCCTTTTACATTAACATCTGCGGAGGTTCTTACATTAACATCTGGGGGTTGGCGACCTATATCATCAATAAATCTGCCTCATAGTTCAAAGGGAATTTTACTTTATAATCTGGTGGTTGTAGATGGGGTTATTTATTGGGTCTGTTACAACATTGTTACAAAGAAGTCTCGAATTATTTCATTTGATTTGACAAGTGAAGAATTTGGAGGAGTAGATCTTCCCGATAGCTTAGCATGGAGTAAATGGTTGTCCATATCTAAGCTCAAGGAGACTCTTGTTATGCTTAATCACTATTTTAGAGGTGATTTAATGAAACCGGCTTGTGATGTATGGATGATGTTGAAAAATGGTGTTTCAAAACCCCCCTCATTTACAAAACTATTCTCTGTTAAGCTTAGTCCGTGTTCTATAATAATTGGATTTAGGAAGAACGGCCAACCGATTTCGGAACAGATGTATAAACGTCAAAATGGACGTCCTTACGTAAGAAAACTTGAAGTTTATGAACCCTCCTCGAAACAAATGAATGATCTTGGAATTTATAGTTCGGAAGGTTCGGCGTTCATGATGACCTCTTACACGGAGTCCCTGCTTCTGCTTAATCATTCTAACTCTTTCATTCAGTGAAGTTCATCATATCTTATCCTCTGGGTAAGGTAATTTGTTTTTCTTTATCAAAACAGACAGAAATTTTGTTACTAAATAACATTTATGCAATGCATACAAACGTACATTATTGTGTCCTCTTTATATTTTCTCTCCTGCAAGTATTAGCTTTTATTATCAAAATATCAAGTCAATTGTGTATATCATGATGGGTTGTTTCATGTGTCTGCTTAACCAGCCAATTAAATATGACTGGATCGATGATGAGGAAGATTAAAAGTTACATTTCTCTCTCTCTCTCTATATTATATATAGTTGAGAATAAATAAAGAACCACAAACAACACTAGCTAACAAATATGTATTGATTTTCAATACATATACATATCAGTGTGTAGTTGAAAGTTGCCTCTACCATAATGCCAATGACAAGATATATAGTAATAAACATCATTATGCAAAGTTGTTTCTTATTTGACGGATAAACATCCAAATAAAAGGAAAAGGCGTTTTGACATGTTTAATTTAGAGGGTGTCTCTATTTATATCCTTAGGGCGTGTAGTGTTTAATTTGTGCTGGTGTTTATATGATGAGGCCGGTGTAATGTTGTAATTCATGGATTAAAAAATTCACCCTTTCGCTCGCTTGCCTTATGCACATTGCCACACTGACAGTGATTCCCTCTACACGTTTGATTGGCATTAGGGTGTAAACGAGCCGAGTCGCTCGTGAGCTACTCGAGATCGAATCGATAAAATGCTCGATATAAGCCGAGCCTTAATGAGCTTTAGCCAAGCTTAAGCTTTGAAACGGGACCCGTTTACTAAAAAGGCTCGAGCCCAAGTTTTATATAATTTTTATTTAATCTATTAAATATATGTTTAAAAATATTTATTATATGTAAAATTATGATAAGAAAAGTAAATAATATGTATTAATTTTCTATATAAAAAGAATAATCCTAAATATATACAAAATTTAATTATAATAATATATAAAAAATAAAAATTAATTATAAACAAGCCGAGCTCGAGCTTAAATAATTCTTCACGAGCCGAGCTTGAGCTTTACAAATAAAGCTCGGATCTAGCCAAGCTCGAGATCCGTGAAATTTAAATGAGCCTAGACGAGCTTGAGCTCAAGCTCAACTCATTTACACACGTAATTGACATAGTATTTCACGCTTGTGAATGGTTACATGACACTTACACTTTTCTCTCATGTCACATTACATACGCCCTTATGAAAGACTAAATCATATTGAAAAATTAATAAGGACCTCTTTATTTTTTATTTTTCATTTTTGTATCCCGTCCTCACATTTTGTGTGTGTAATAGGTTGAATACATCTTTACTATATTAATTAAAGCGAACCAATGGTTCAGTTTAGTGTTATAAAATAAACAAACAAATACTAGAAAATTAAGTGTAATTATATTCTTTAACTTTGTATGCAATGTGTGTTTGTATGCTTATGTCTTTATTTTAGTTTTGGATATGCACAATCTAATTCTTAGGTTGAATACAGTCTATTGTTTTATTTTGTGTTCTTTTAAGTTGGTAGTTGGTACTCATGATTCTCATAGAAGGTAATTAGGTTGCCTAGCTGTAGTCTTGTTATTTGTATCTTTATATTAGGTATTAAGCTTTCACTTTTGCATGTTGTTGATGAACACAAAATGAAAACTAAGGTTAAGTTATCAATTTATTGTATACTTCACTTATGAGTTTTAATGTGGTAGGTTGTTGATGCATATGTCAAAGGCGACGAAGAAGATGACGAGGGATATCACGACCATGAATGATGGCATCTCCGACTTAAGTAACTAGTTTTATGTACATTTTGATGATGTTTAACTTGTCATACTTAGTGGAAACTATATAACTCTTATGTATATTTTGATGATGTTTATAAATAGTAGCGTTTGTATGTTATTGTGAAAATCTATTGTTTTTGGTAATGTATGTATTTGACAAACTGAAAACGTATAAAATACGAAGGAAAATACGTATTTTTGGTCAGGGAGCAATAGTGGTGA
This sequence comes from Deinandra increscens subsp. villosa, assembly GCA_039602395.1. NCBI lineage: Eukaryota > Viridiplantae > Streptophyta > Magnoliopsida > Asterales > Asteraceae > Deinandra > Deinandra increscens. The sequence continues at coordinate 1,118,639 of JBCNJP010000019.1, forward strand.
CATTTGAGCATTAGTGGCGACACACGGGGCAATAGGGGCCAGGTATTAGGGGCGACTCAATAGCGGCGACGGGTCGCCACTATTGAGTATTAGCGGCGACATCTATGGGCAATAGTGGCGACATATGTCGCCACTATTGACCATTTTTCTTGTAGTGGTGTTACCTTACGTAGCACCATCCTTACCGTTTAAAGTCAATTTTTTAGATGATCTCAACCGTAGATCCAAATTTGTAACCGACTATTTGCAGTTGAGGCAGTTATTTTCCGAAAAAATAACTGCTGGAGTAGTGGGCAGTTTTGGAGAAAATACCCAAATTAGTTTTAAAATATTGTCAACTGCTGGACACGATTTTGTTCTTAAAAAAAACTACTTCACTACTTCCAGCAGTTGAGCTTAATTAAAGCCACTATTTTTTCAGATTTCAGCATTTTAATGCCAACCATACTAATTTGGAGTATGGTAATATTAAATTATTAACCAAATGCATCACAAATTAAAAAAAAAATTAAGAGCCCATTACAGACCTTTCTATATAAGCTATAAAAACACACCGAACTTTTTAAAAAAAATTAACAATCAATCCATATGAGCAAACCGGATGTGGTCTTCAATTCTGGACTTCTCCCATCATCCTCAGTTATATTTTCTATCCGGTGCCTGCTTTAGATTTAGCTGCATTCAATAATGATAACGAGAGTAATTAGCAAATGAATATGGTATATATATCATGTATACTTATCTTCATTTGTTGTCAATGTCTTTTCTTCTTTAAATCCTTTCAATCTTTATTAGAATCTGTCCAAAGTTCAATTAATAAGGACAACTGACGAATGTCTTATATGTTGGATGAAAGCCTTAGGATGTTTGAAAGACGATTAGGACAGTGTTCGGTTTTGCAACTTCCATTGTGGTGTAGTGGTAGGAAGTCTGTGTTCTCTACTTGAGACACAGGTTCGATTCTTACGGGCAACACTTTGGAAGGGGCATTGGCGATGAGGGGAGACTTGGGGCTGAAAGGTCATAAGTTCGATCCCTGAGCTCCCAGGTTTTACCACCCGGCCGCTCGCGGAGGTGGATTTTCCCTGGAATGAGCTCAACTGTTGTAAATAGTCCCCGGGTTTTCCGGGGCATTCGTTAGCCGTTCAAAAAAAAAAGGACAGTGTTCGGTTTTATACAATTCTGGGGTACAGTTAATAGGGTTTGGATTAATTTGGTTCCAATTTAATACTCGTGTCGGACTTGGTTAAAAAACACGCCTCTCCACGATATTGTTTTTCGTGGATCGACATCTAATCTACTCTTATTTATAACATCTTACACATGTTGTAAGATTTTACATCTTCGTTACCAATTGATCGATGTTTACAAGTAAAATAAAGTTGAGAGTTAGACTAAAAAGCATTTATTTAATTATCTTATAATCTTGTATTTATCTTTTAATCGGACTCATGTACCCAACCCAACATAATATCTAGTGGCCCAGCAAATTAGTTCATATAATCTCCGTTATAAAACCCTAACCATGCATCGCCAAAATCATAATCGCATTCAAGATCGATGTCTTCCAACATTCCTTTCGAAATCCAAGTGGAAATCATTAAAAGGGTTCTTCCCGTCAAATCTTTGATTCGTTTCAGAGTCGTTTCAAAACAATGGAAATCTCTGATCGACGGTTCCGAATTTATCATGGATCACAGTGTCAACCAGACTCATCAGCATCATCTACTGGTACGGTACGAAGTAAATTTAGATTATGAATATCTTTTGATCGTTGATGATGATAGTTTCCCCCAACACATGCTCTCCCATGTTTTTTCTCCTACTGTTAACCTAGTTAAGCACGCATTAATGCTCGATTCCTCTCACGGATTGGTATGTTTGTATGGATATTGTGCGGATGGGAAGCTTTTTCTTGTTGTTTGGAATCCATCAATCAAGAAATCTGTTAGTATAACGGTGCCAGATGAATTAATTACCGCTCTTGGCTTTGGTGTATGTCCTAGAACTAGTGACCCTAAGATTGTCAAGATTACACGTTTACATGAAATCGGTTGGAAGGCAGAGGTTTTTACATTAAGCTCTGGGGCTTGGAGAAACATATCAATGAATATACATTTGTCTACATCAACTCGATTTAGACCGAATCAGGTAGTAGTTATAGATGGGGTTATTTATTGGGTTATTAGTGATGCGTTAAACGGGTACTCTGATCACATCTAAATTATTGAGTGTCATTCTTGACGCGCAAACAATGACACTCAATAATTTATGACGCGCAAAAAGAAGCGTCATAAAAAACCTGTCTTATTTTACAAAATTCTATGGGTAGATGACGCGCATTTTTGCGCGTCATAAAAATTGTGTCATTTGAAAAAAAAAATTAAAAACGCGGAGGACATAATTTTGGTGCGCGTCAACTGTAAAAAAAAACTGTCGCCTTTTAATTTTTTCCCGCCCGAAATAAAATATCTCGGATATATACATCGCCCGCTATCACTTAGGGTTTTTTTTAAGTTTTTCCCCAAAACCTCGTCCCGCTCACCCGAGAACACGGCGACCGTGACCGCTGATACTTTGCCCTAAACTCGTCCCTCCGACCGCCGACCGCCGACCACCGATAATTAGGGCTCGTGTTGTGCTCAGTTCCACTCGTCAGGGCTCGGTTCCACTCGTCAGGGCTCAGTTCACTCGCAATTAGGGCTCGATTTCAGGTATGAGTTTGTTCACTCAGTTATTCTATTCATGGTTTGTTCTTGATTCTTCTATCCATAGATTGAGGTTGTGATTCCTGTTGTTGTTTTTGGGAGTTTCTTAAGTGATGGTCATGTGATTCCTGTTGTTGTTTTTGTTCACTCAGTTATTCTATTCATGGTATGTTGCTGTTTTTGTATGGTTTTGAAGTTAGTGTTAAGATGTGTATGAAACAAATGGAGATGGTAGACAATTAGCTGAGTATGGTTTTGGTATTTTTTAGTCTTTTCATGTTGCGATTCCTGTTGTTGTTTTTTTGTATGGTTTTGGTGTTAAGATGTGTATGAAACAAATGGAGATGGATGACAATTAGCTGAGTATGGTTTTGGTATTTTTTAGTCCTTTCATGTTGCGATTCCTGTTGCTGTTTTTTGTATGGTTTTGGTGTTAAGATGTGTATGAAACAAATGGAGATGGATGACAATTAGCTGAGTATGGTTTTGGTATATTTTAGTCCTTTCACCAATAAAGACCCTTAATGGGTCATCATAAGGTTGTGATTCCTGTTGCTGTTTTTTGTATGGTTTTGGTATTTTTTAGTCCTTTCATGTTGCCAAATTAACTGAGTATAGAGGCTGTATGACTTGCTAAATTTTCTATATACATTTTAGTTTTAATATACATGTAAAGGTTGTCATTTGGCTGTTTTTCCATGCTCATTTCCTAACCTAATTATGCATTCTATGTGCATCAGGAATACAGGCTACAAGTGTTTGACATTCCATTTGGGTGCATTGCCTGGTAAGTTTACTTCTGTTTAGATGTTTATTGCAAAGATAGAGAAGTATGGTTTTAGATGTCAAAGTCTTAAGTTTCAAAAGGTCAAACTCTCTTGCCACTTTGAAACTCTTGGATTTGCAATAAATTGTTAAGTCATGCTGAAGAAAAGCCAAAGTGTTTTACTTTTCTAGGACAAAGAATTTGGTTTTTAAAGGTCAACATTTTGAGTTCCAAAAAAGTCAAGCTACCATGCGAATTTGAAAGTGTTAAGTATATAGTTTATACAAGTAAACTACTGACTTTTGAGTGGCATAGACATCAAATTTGTTGAGAGGCACATGCTGCATATTGGCTAGTTTAACCGGGTTTATTTAGCGGGTTACGAGTACGATTCTTTAAATGGTATTTTAAGTTGTCATTCGCTTATTAGAACTTTGGTGAATAACCTTAAAGTTCATGGCCTCACGTTGCAGGTCTCTGTATTTAACAAAAATAGTCCCAGACAATAAAAGTTTAAAAAGGGGACCATGACAAAATACAAACTTAACTCAATTTACAATATTAGATAATGGTCAAGTTTTTTTAGTGCTTTGGTTCATTGGTCAAGCTCTTTAAGTGCTTTGTTCATCAAATTTGATTTTATAGCCATATGAATCTGCTGCTGCTGTTCTTAATATGTATTTGTTGCTGCTGTTCTTTATAGTATAAGTGCATAACCCGTTGTATTATAAATTTATAATCTGTTGATGTTCATATAATGATTAGGCTGCTGTTAATTGTTAGTATTTTATACTTGCTGCTGTAGTTCTTAATATTTTTATGACCCATTAAGGGTCTTTGTGGGTGAAATATTTTTAAGATCAATTGGATGCAATATGGGACTGTTTTTGTTCAGAATTTTAAGGTCATTTGGATGGTAATTATGATGACCCATTAAGGGTCTTTATTGGTGAAATTGTGCAGAATTTTAAGGTCTTTTGGATGCAACATGGGACTGTTTTTGTGCAGAACTATAAGGTCATTTAGATGACAATTTTTATGACCCATTAAGGGTCTTTATGGGTGAAATTGTGCAGAATTTTAAGGTCATTTAGATGCAACATGGGACTGTTTTTGTGCAGATTTTTAAGTGCAGGAAATCTAGAAACAGTGTAGAATTTTAGGTGCATTTGGCTGACTTTGTTTGGTGAAAAATAAGGGTCATTGTGGCTCATTTTTTGACCCAATAAGGGTCATTGTGACTGACTTTGTATGCTGATTTTTTGCCACATTTTGGTTGAATTTTTATGCTCATCTTGCCACATACATTAGCTGCTGACCCGTTAAGCAAAACAGTTAGCATTTATAATGGGATTTGGCTACACATTTCTATGACCCATTAGGGACTCTCCAACCAATCGAGTATAAGTGCATAACCTGTTTTTATGAACCAAAACTTATAATGTTTATTTTATAAGTGTTTGTGCAGATTTTTGCCATTATATTATATTTCATTTGGCTAGTATTGAGACAAACTGTTCGAAATGGGTGGCTCTATTTATTCTGTTGTAAACGTAGGTGTTAGCATACGAAAAATAGTCATCTAAATCAGTTTTTGATTTTCTTTTCAATCCAATATCTCCAAACATCAATCATAATCATTATCATCCATCTATTTCTAATATATGTTTTAATTTTCTCTTTTTCTACTTTTCTCAGATTCTCCATGAAGATTGCAATTTGACTCACAATTTGAAGTAATATCTTAGGTCTTGGGAGGCATCCTTTGTTGATTCATTAGGTACCCACTTCATATTCTATATTTTCATGTGTTATCCTGATTTGTTCTAAAGTCACCCTCAATATTTTCATGTGTTATCCTGATTTGCTCATATGTATTGTTCCTAGTGATTATATCTCTTTTGAACTATTGATAATTTGATTATAACTTTTAAGATTTTCCTTCTAACTTGAGATGCTTTTACAAACTATTAAGGTTTAAATATAGTTTTACTTTTCTTGTAACATATTTGACATCATCTAAGATGTCAACTAGTTGGTGTAGTTGACCCTATCTGTGGTAACTAAGCTGCCAACTAATATACATTGTTTTGTTTAAGTATAAAGTAGTAATCCTTTTGTATAGGCTGTTGTTACTGTTAGTATTAGGCTGCTGTTACTGTTAGTATTAGGCTGCTATTCTTTATAGTATAACCTGCTGTATTATAAATTTATAACTTGCTGGCCTGCTGTTGTTAATATAGTGAGTTAGTGACATTGTGTTAACCTATAAATATGTTTTAGTATATGATTTACTAAAGTAAATGATTTGTTTTGGGGCTGTTTTGTGGCCTTAGCTATAGTTGATACATATTTGTTTATTGTCATTGTGTAGTTATTGATTTGCTAAGGTCATGGATAAATCATGGATGTCATCAGATAGGTTATCAAAAGCATATGATGAGGGTGTTAATGCCTTTTTAGAGTTTGCGCAAAGTAATAATCCAGAGTCAGATTTAATACGCTGTCCTTGTGTAAATTGTAACAATCTGTGGCACCACTCAATTGATAGTGTGAGCTATCATTTGTTTGCCCACGGTTTCGATGAAAAATACACGGTTTGGTCTTTCCATGGAGAAGATCCTCCTATGGTTGAAGTTAGATGCCCTGATGAATCTAGTCGTCCCGAGTTTGATTATACAAAGGAAATGTTACATGATGCCTTTGCTTATGAGGAGAAAGAACCTGATGCATTGAAATCACTTCTTGAAGAATGTGATAAGCCACTTTACGAAGGGTCAACGCATAACGCACTTAGTGGATTGATGATATTTCAACACTTGAAGGGTCAATTTGGCTGGTCAGATACTAGTTTTGATGCTTTATTACGTGCCTTAAAGACTGTTTTACCTGCAAAGAATACAATCCCTAGCTCGATGTACGAGGCAAAGAAGATGCTAAAAGGAATAGGTCTAGAATATGAGAAGTTTCATGCGTGTGAAAATGATTGTGTTCTATTCTGGAATGAATATAAGGATGCTTCTGAATGTCCAACTTGTGGGACTTCTCGTTGGAAGACGAATACCAAAAATGTGCCGAGAAAAGTTTTGTGGTATTTTCCTCCCATCCCTAGATTTAGAAGAATGTTCTCGTCACCAGAGATTGCACATGACTTAACTTGGCATGCACAAGGTCGAAGCAACGATGGTAAGCTAACTCATCCTAGCGATTCCCCCTCTTGGAAGCTTGTTGACAACACATGGAAAGAATTTGGAAGAGAAAGCCGGAATCTTAGATTAGCCTTGTCTGCTGACGGTATCAATCCTCATAAGTCATTAAGTTCCAAACATAGTTGTTGGCCGGTTACCCTAGTAACATATAATCTACCCTCCTATTTGTGTATGTCAAGAAAATTCATGATGCTGACTCTATTGATATCAGGGCCAAAGCAACCTGGTAACAATATTGATGTCTACTTGGCACCATTGATAGCAGATCTCAAACTCTTGTGGGAAACTGGCGTTAGGACATTTGATGCTTATAAGAAAGAATACTTCAATCTAAGAGCAATTTTACTTTGGACTATAAATGACTTCCCCGCATATGGCAATCTATCGGGGTGTGTTACCAAAGGTTATAATGCTTGTCCAATATGTTCTGAGAATACTTGTTCTCAATGGTTGCCAAAGTCCAGAAAAGTATGCTTCCTTGGGCATAGGAAATTCCTCCCATCGAAACATCCTTTCCGTAAAAGAAAAAAAGACTTCAACAACGAACAAGAGAGTGATGTGCCAAAGAAACCATTATCAGGTGAAGAAATTTACAACTACTTGGCGGGGTTTGAGAATGCATGGGGGCAAAAGATAAAGTCAAAGACAGAAAAGTCAAAGAAGAAAAACCCAAAGAAAAAAAAAGTAACTATTGATGAGCGAGCTAAATTTTGGCATAAAAAGTCAATATTTTTTGAGCTTGAATATTGGAAGAAGTTGCTTGTTCGTCATCAGTTAGATGTTATGCACATAGAAAAAAATGTGTGTGAGAGTATTTATGGGACATTGCTGAATTTGCCTAACAAGACGAAGGATGGGTTAAAAGCACGACAAGATCTTGAGGATCTAGGTATTAAACCTGAATTACAAGCTCAACCAAAAGGGAATCGACTCTATCTTCCGCCTGCCATCTACACATTGAATAGCTCAGAGAAACATCAATTTTATGATACACTCTCCAACATAAAAGTGCCTGATGGGTATTCCTCCAATTTCAAGAATCTTGTGTCCGATGATGTTTCAAAGATGAATGGTTTGAAGTCTAATGACTGTCATGTACTAATGCAACAACTTCTTCCATTTGCAATTAAAGGGGTGTTAAACGTGAAAGTGAGGAAAACAATCATAGACTTGTGTCATTTTTTCAACGAGTTGTGTAGTAAAGTCGTTGATGTTAGTAAGCTAAGCAAGCTGCAAAGTAATATTGTATCAACCTTGTGCTTGCTAGAGAAGTATTTTCCTCCTTCGTTTTTCGATGTAATGATTCACTTGATGGTGCATTTAGTTAGAGAGGTGAGGTTATGTGGCCCGGTTCATTTTAGGTGGATGTATCCATTTGCCATTCCCAATTATAAACTGGAAGTTTAGAGATCATAAATAAATTTTAGGCTGTTGTTGCTTATCATAAACTGTTTATAAAAATTTAGGCTGTTGTTGCTTATCATAAGATGTTTATAAAGTGAAATCAGAACATACTTATGTGATGTTTATAATCTGGCATAATTACATGCATCATTATTCTGCATCATGGTCAAACCTTGGCGAAAATCTGCTTATTTAAATTATGATGCAAGTGTCCATACATGTGTATATGAAACTGATTATACAAGTATCTTATATGAACACAAAAGTATCTTATATGAAACTGATTATACAAACATGTTATATACATATATGTATCTTATATGAACACAAAAGTAAGTTACTGCTTCTGAAACCGTAACAACTCCAGCTTCTGTTCATATTGATTCCTTCTACATACATGTGTACATGCTTCATACATGCTGCAACTGTTAGATAGTGTGTAATAAGTTAGAAACATTTTTTTTTGTAGTGTCCACTTCAACCAGGATTTACGGAATGTGGTTACTATGTCTTGAAATTTATGAAAGAGGTGGTTCGGCAAGGAATTGTAGTACTTGAGAAAGACAATGTAAGCTTTCTTTATAATTTTGCATAATTTTTTATCTTTATGTTTGATGATAATTTTTATGGTATGTGCATTTATATTTGCCTCTTTTATTGTATGTGTTCACACAGATTGGTGGAGATAGTAATCAATACACCGATGCGGACTTTGATGAGATTCGGACAGAATGGTTGGGCTATGCATGCAACTTCATTTTCAGGGCGTAGTATCTAGGGATCGAATATTATATTATGTGTAAACTTAGAACATATTATCTTTGTCGTTATGATCGGATTGTATGAACATGATGAAACCGAATTATGGTATTTGCATATTATGAAATGCAGTTTTTGGATACAGCAGATTCTATTTTGGTAACCAGCAGATTATGAAATGCAGTTTTTGGCTACAGCATTTAAAATGGAAACCAGCAGTTTCAGCAAAAATATTAAAAAAAAACATTAACAAACATGACGCGCAATTATACGCGTCATAAAAAGACGACACATTTATAAAATGACAAGTGACACATTTTCTTGACGCGCACATAAAGTGTCATAAAATGGATAACGCGCAAATATGAGCGTCATAAATAGAAGACAACAAAATTATATTTAATAAAAAATTTATTAAATTACAGGCGACAAATTTTCTTGACGCGCATATAAAGTGTCATAAAAGGAGCGTCATTAATGGTGTGTCATTGTTCGCGCGTCAAGAGCAGATGACGCGCATTTTGCGCGTCAAGAGGCTTCTTGACTCTGCCTTCCTTGACGCTTTTTTGCGCGTCATCTGACCCCTTTCTTGACGCGCAAAAAGCGTCAAGAAAGGGTATTTTTGTAGTAGTGAAGGTAAGATGTGAGCCTTTTAGCTGACCCCGAGACCTCGGCGTCACCTTTTATTTCTCATAATAGGTCACCTCTCAGGTGAAAAGGTGAGCTAAACCTCATAAAGGAGTACTATATCTCATCTCGAGATCCTTATGTCACCCTGAAGGTTTCTTTATATTTTATTTGTATTATTTATTTATATGTAATAATAATAATAAAACAACAACAACAACAACAACAACAACAACAACAACAACAACAACAACAACAACAACAACAACAACAACAACAACAACAAGAATAATAATAATAATAATAATAATAATAATAATAATAATAATAATAATAATAATAATAATTAGTATTATTATAATAAAAATAATTAGTATTACTATAATAGGTGACCCCGAGATCTAGGTTTCACCTATAATTTCTCATAATATGTGACCTCTCAGCTGAAGAGTTGAGCTGAACCTCACAACCTCAACTCCTTTATTTCACCTTGACTATAGCTCACCTCGAGACCTTTGTGTCACCTAGAATTTTTAGTAGCTCACATCTCAATAAAAATTGTAGTGGGTATCTCGAAGTTAGTTCGCGTACTTGGGCGGGTTTTTCAGGGTTTTGTTGACCACACCTGCCCTAGGGGTGACTCTTAGGGCATTATGTGAGCTTTTTATCCCTGGAGGTGACTCTTAGGTCACAAAGTCACCTATATAAGGGGTGTCAGCCAAATTTTAAGGGGGTGTCTCTAACAGACCCCTGTGAAAACTACCCTTATGGTACTTAGGATAGTTAAGCCTCAAATTCTCTCTCGGTTACTTTTGGTTTCTACTACCCGGCTAGGGTACTTTTCTACTACCCTAAGCAACTACCCGAATCAAAAGGGGTGATAGCCGATTACTACCCTAAAAACTTAGCAATACGATAGAGGTACCTGAGAGGGTATACTGCCCATCCTAATCACGCATGATATATGCATAATTTCTGTTATGAACTACATTAACCAAACCAATTTATGACTGTTCAGCTGCTTGAACTGCTTAAACAACTTTCAAACGACTACCACTACTGATACTCTGCTTGCTAAGGCAACTTCTTGTAGCCGATGGAAGCCAAGAGTTAATGCGCTAAATGTTTGACTTTCTTTTAAAATAAAACTTACAAGCTTTATACTACCATCTCCTCCATGCATTTTACGTTTCCATTAGAAATCATACATAAACCTAGAAGCACAAGGTAGGTACTAGAAGAAATATTGGCAACATACAAACAAATGGAAAAATTGTGTGCCTTTGAGCGAAAGAGAAAATAGAAACCTAACCAGATGAACTTTAGTTAGTTCAGTGGGAAAGCCGAATACACCATCTAATAAACCGACGAACACACTCTTGAAAAATCACCCCTAACAAAAGAGCATGAAATCAAGCCAAGAACATAGTGGTAAAGCCTTCTAGAAAATAAATCATAACAAAGATGCGAAACTGGTATTTTGGTTAGACAAGATTATGAATGGAAATACATTTTCACGAATCTGGTTAGCTGGAGATCACTGGAAGAGAGATTCGAATCTGATCATGACTCATCATGTTTCGGTTTGCAGATTCTATGAGGTTGAGAGCATGCAACCGTAAGGTTAAGGTGAGATGGTGAGAAAGAAATGAAAAAAAAAAAGATTAGGAGAATAAACACGTAGATGATGATTGGAAACACGCGACTCAAAAAGTCAGGCAAAAAATATCATTAAAGTGTAATACAGCTTGTACATTATGCAGAAAATGTTATACAACAAATTGTGTAGTATATCCATGAAGAAAATAAAATCCCACTTTTTGCATGTTTTATCTTATAAAAATTTGAATAACACATGTGAAACTTAGGGAATGAATGTATCTATTTTAAGAAACGAGTGAGAAACGTGGATTTGCCCTGTAATCTTTTGTGAAACTTGTTCTTCAAATATTATATCATATTATATATTATATCACCGTCACAATTATTGCTCACTACTACCAAAGAGTGAGTCACTGAGAGCTGGTGTAATGTTTCATCTAGACCCCCGCACTTCACAAACCATTACATTTCACCCTCCGATATGATCTTGAAGTATTTAGAAATTAAACCAGGGTTTTACATAGTACCACGAAATGTATATCTTCAGTTACTTTTAAAGAATAACTTACTATTGTTTTATCTTTAAAATTTTCAGTCATCAATAAATGAAGTTTCAGATTTAGATAATAAAGGGGTCTAATTGCACATATTTGGAAATAGGTGGTCTAAATTTGAGATCGTGAAGAAAACTCTCTTCCTACCTGGAGGTTTTGTTTTCTTTCACAAATATAGCCAGCCATCCGCGAACTCGCCACGCTCTCCGTACTTTCTTCCAGTAAAAAGTGCCACGGTGCCCCCAACCACCTGTAGTGGGCCACCAATTAACATAATAAAACGATCGATTGGCGGGTCTATAACTACCAACAGATGCATCCATAATCTTGCATGGCTAACCGTCGACGCCGCAATTCCTCTGCACCCACAAACAACCCACCCCCTGCTCCCACCGGGCCACACCCTACTTACCATGGCATCCGGTGCCGAGCCGGGAAATGGGTTTCGGAAATCCGCGAACCAAACAAGACAACCCGCATCTGGCTCGGCACGTATCCGACACCCGAGATGGCTGCCGCCGCTTATGACGTGGCAGCATTGGCTCTCAAAGGATCGTATGCGGTACTAAACTTTCACGACTCTGTGCTACCTAATACTCTTCCTGCCTCTCCAACCGCTGACGAAATCCGCGCCGTAGCTGCACGGGCGTCCGCTGCCAGAGATCCGGCGAATCAAACTGGCGCCGGAAGCTCAATGGCAGCAGGCGGCGGCAGCAGCAGTCACGCCGGAGAATGCATGGACGATGGAGCTGTTGAAACTAACTCAAACTAAGTACAGGCAGCAGCCAGCAGGCAGTATGCACGTGCCTTTTTATTATTGAATAAGTCTAAGCAGGTTGTTGCTTTCTTTGCTTATTTAATGTAAGTCTCTTTCTTCATTATGATGCATGCAATATATATTATCAATAAAAGTCCTCCGAGTTCACCATTATTCTTTATTGTAAGTGGCGGATCCTAACCTTTTGTAAGCAGGGACAAGAAACGTGTCAAGTCGAATTGATAATATTAAAATGGTCGGGTCAAAACGGGTTAGTCAAAATATTCCACGTGTTAAAATGGGGAAAATGACGAGAATAGTCATTTTTGACTTTGAAAATCAAATTTTAACCCCCTAAATTTAGCCTTCACCAAAATGACCAACAATTTAGCCTTTACCTAAACGACCAAATTTAGGCTTGTACACTCTAAGCCTTAGCCAGTGGCGGACCTGGCACAAGCCTAGGGGTTCGCCCGACACAAGCCTAGTGGCGGACTTGGCACAAGCCTAGGGGTTCGCCCGACACCCATGAATTTTTTTGGCGCTGTAGTATTTTTAGTATTTTTTCGATTTTTATGAACCGAACACCAAGATATTTGGTGACCGAACCCCATGAAAAAAGATTCTGGATTCGCCACTGGCCTTAGCCTTGTTCACTCCAAGCATATCAGGTGTGGACCCATCTTAAAGAAATGACACATCATCATATTCTTCAATTTAAATCTTCATTTTCACTCTCTCTCTCTTCACCTAAACCCAATACCAACAAAGAAATCCGGCGACCCTTTAACTCAACATTCCGGACAATATACTCAACGATAAATCACGTACGACCCGTCTACGAACTCCTCTCGATCATACGAACACAATGAGATTAGCCTTAACCACCGACACGAAAACCCGAAAATGCTCCGGGTTAATTGTATGAGGCGAGTATATGTGATATTGTTCCGGGTAAAGTGTTGTTTCCGAGTTAAGTATACTATTTCTGGGTATATTATTTAGTTTTCAAAATTTTCATTTTGTACTTTATCTTCTTCTTTCCTTCTCTATTTCTTGCTGTCTTCATGATTTATCGTTGAGTATATTGGCAGGAATGTTGAGTTAAAGGGTCGCCGGATTTCTTTGTTGGTTTTGGGTTTAGGTGAAGAAAGAGAGAGTGAAAAATGCAGACAAATTTAAATTGAAATGAATTTATTTATTGTGTTTAGGCTTGGAGTGAACAAGGCTAAGGCTTGGAGTATACAAACCTAAATTTGATCATTTCGGTGAAGGCTAAATTTAAGATTGGTCATTTTGGTGAAGACTAAATTTAGAGGGTTAAAATTTAATTTTCAAAGTAAAAAATGGTCATTCTAGCCATTTTCCCTTAAAATGGTAGGGCTGATCATGAAACAATTAGAAAAACAATCAAATAAGATATAGCTAAACTTTTTTAACCTTGATTGAACCTTGACTTTTTATTTCTCACTTTTATCTGTTTTTTATGTTTGAATGTAAACCTATAATCATTTTTAAAGGTTATGTATAAACTCTATTTAGAATATTATAGATATCATATAATAATAAGTAGATATATACAGATCTTGAGTGGGAAAAAATAACCATTAAAATGAATTAAATACTAATAGTATATTTTATCCAAAAGATTTACTACACTTAAAACATTAAATCTAATTCATCCATAATATCTATTCTAAAAAACCCAACTAAAACTCATATTATTAAAAAAAATTAAAAAATAAAAAATTTGTCACGTATTCATCTTCTTTCCCTTATCAACCAACAAGCAAACTCTAGTCATACCTACAACTCCGGCGGCACCTACAAGTCTACAACTCAGACCACACCCACTACTGGAAAGCTAGACATTTCGAGACCGCAACTCTTGTCGGAAAACAGTCCCAAATGACTGCTTATGATTTAATTGCGACTAAAAGCACGGTCACAAAAAACTTTGTAGCTAAATCCGTTTTGCGACCACAATACGACCGACCGGTATTTTTACGACAGAAGAAACAACCGCAAATTTGTCACGGTTTGCGACGATCAAAATTTGCGACTAAATTGCAACTACAATTTTGCAACAATATTGCGAGCGTTGTTTTGTGACCATATTGCGTCTATGGATTTGCGACCATTTTGACTAATTGGTGGGTGATTCATGCGTGTACCTTTTCTAGAATGTGTTGTACATGTGTGCGATGATATTACTCGCGAGCCATAGCCGGTCTATGAGCCACTTTATTATCTGATTAGTGTTTTAATCATTTGAAGTGATGATTGATTTTTTTGGGCCTCAGATCTGTGAAGGACGATGGCCCTCACATGTCACATTGTTCATCATATTCTCTTTGGGTTGATTAGTCTAAGTGGCCGCTGTGTTTATCGATTCACGTGTACTCATGGTTGTATTTCATTTATCTCTCTTAGCCATTTACTGTCGGCTGTGGATTTATGTTGAGGCTATGATGATTTGTTTGATTTTCCTATGTTCTTGGCAGTGAGTTATGGTGAGCAGGACGCGTGAGACTTACGTTTATCGCAGCCCTCAACATGGGTCTTGCAATTTGTTTAATGATGTATAACTGACAATGACAAATATTTTGAGTTACCTTTCTTTTGGTAATGTGATATTCATTTGCTTTGTTAAAAACGTTAAATGGTTGTGATGATCCCACTATAATTAAGAAGGGTTGTAGTATTTGTGTAACACTATTGGGAGATCTAACATTATAAAGTATTGATTGACAAAGTTTTACATTGTTTTTTGTTTATTAAAGATATATTTTCCTTTTGTCCTTACACATGTAAAATCAGAAGGATCTAACCATTGTCTACCCATTTTCCTACTAACTTAATTACATTATTATTTCGTGAATTAATTATTCATAAAAATATACAATTTCTAAGCCTACCCGTAATGGGGCGCCATCACCAAATTTTTTTTAACATGGAGCCCCTTATAGCGCCCCACACCACTACGCAGGGGCTCCATGTTAGCAAATTTGTTCTCCGGCGTTATTAACATCACGCCCCTCCCACTCATTCTTCATTGGTTGATTTTTTTCATTCTTTTTTTTTATTGGATACATTTATTGTTTGGTTTTTTAAAAATAATATATATAATATAATTGGGTAATAATTAGAGGGGCGTTATGAGGGGTTACCACTACACCACTTTTTCCATGGAGCCCCTCTTGATGACGTGTACGCCACATGGCGCGTAACGCCCACACGGGGCTCCATCCACTACGGATAGCCTAAGACTATTTACAATTTCAAAATATTCATAATTCCGAAACACAAGGTCTTGATGATAATCAACTTTCCTATCAATTTCCTACACTTCTTGAATTATTTCAAGACTTAGCGATCATTTCAATTTTTGAGCTTTCACCATACCAAATTATAGACTTACATAGATCCGAAAGCTCTTCATTTAGATTTACACTTCAACTTTTGAACTTTCACCATACCAAATTATAGACTTTCATAGATCCGAAAGCTCTTCATTCATATTTACACTTGATCGCCCCACAACGCGGGCAGGTTATAGCCTTTTTAACTATACAGTTTGTGGTATTTGTAGAGAAATATTGCCTTGTGCTTGAAGTTTGTTAAAACGGTGCCACTGTTAGCGAAAATGGAGTCAACCTTAATGAAACTAATCCAACAGATCATTAGCTGTTTATTGACATGCAACTAACCTAAAGTCCTAAATAGTAGATATTAGGGCAAGAACAGAAACGGACATAAATCTCAACTACATCAACAAAGAGAGAACCACAAAAAAGCAAAAAGAAAAAACAAACAAAACAACAACCACACGACATGCAAGAACAACTTACAAGTGACTCGCAATCGACGCAACACAAAGTGAAGAGCAGCAACGTACAAATCCAATACTGCAAACGGGGAAAAAACCAATGAACACAGAATTGAGAGAATCGAAAGGGGAGGAAGCAAAATTAACATTTGCGGCTATACAACAACGCAGAGAAGAAATAATATAGTACAGCCGACTGAACTGGCGCCAAAAGAAACAAAGAGAAGGAAAATTAAAGTATATATAAGAAACATAAGCAAATCGCTGTAGAAAAATAAAGAAATTAACCCACATGTCCCACGAACATCAGTTACACCTTCAACATGTAAAAAAAGAAAAGGCGAAAACCAAAAAAATCGAAAATGAAAGTGATTTGAAACTTAGACCTTGACGTTAACAGCTGACCACCAACCACCTCCACACACCAACATTTCATACAAAAAACAAGAGAACAACAAATATAACCTATAATACAAATGTAAGAAAATAAAAAAAAAATTAACAACAATTTAACACGTGGCCACCTGGACACGTGGCATGCCTTCGTTGGGTAAAACGAAGCACAATAAAATACCACACAGTTGCCTAATTGCTTTTGTTAATATATATAATTAATATGAGAGAGACTGAAAAACTTTTAGTGAAAATTATTGTGAAAGTATTATGTGATATTAAAGCTTTTTGTTTATTGTATAGTAGACTATTAGGGTGGGGGGTATGTCTCGGCATACCCCCTTGGCAACTCTCGGCAACCATAGGCATGTTAAAGGCGACCGTACCCCCCACCCCCCCCCCCATGCGGCATCACTTTTTTCGGCAACCTCCAAACCCAATTTCGACGAAAACTTGCCGAAGAAACATCCAAAAAAACTAGCCGTTTTCGGCCGTTACCTTCCATCCAATGGCTAGTTTTTAATTTTTTTTTTTAAATTCATCCACAACCCTATAAAAACCCAATAACACTCCAATAATTTTACACCTCTCCTCCTTTTTCTCCACAAAACTAAAAAAAAGGATATGGGTGGCAATGTAATTTTTAAATGGTGGTTGTTTTTTTATTTCTAGGAAATGGTAATTTTTTACTTTTAGGACTTTGGTATTTTTTATTTTTAGGATTTGGTAATTTTTTTATTTTTAGGAAATGGTAATTTTTTATTTTTAGGACTTTATAACTTTTTTTAATTTAATGAATTTTTATGTTTTTATTTTATAATGAATGTTAGTGTAAAAATAAAAATAAAAAAGTTTGCCTAAACATTTAGGCAACCATACCCACCTCCAAAACATCATTTAGGCATATTTTTTCTCTCTCCAGTTAGCACAACATGATTGGTTGGTTATATGATTCAAATGATTGGTTTAGGCAACCATACCCCCACCCTTATAAATTAAATTTAGATAATAGTACTTTAGTTGCTTTGCTATGAACGAGACTATAAAATTTTATATGAAAAAACCTTATATATATAATTATATATGAATAAAAGAAAATGATAAGATGACAAATAGAAGAAAACAAGTGGGTTGACCCGCGCGCTGCCGCGGAGCCGAACCATTTAAAAAAGTCGGGGAGTCCGACCGTTTTAGAAACCAATTACAAAGAGGTTATGATTTGGCTATATATTATTTACTTTCAAGGCCTCCTTTAAAAATCTACCATGCTAGTCAGTTTACTTGAAGGATCTTGCTTCTCTGAATGTGAATATTTTGAGCATAAGTAACCTAGGATTTATAATCAGTCTATGTAGCTAGAAATCGAATATGTAGATCATCATATACAAACCTTAAGTAATACACAACACAAATCAATTTCCATGATCACTTTCACTATGAGCACATCATTAAAAAACAAAACATCAATTTTTTTTACATGAGGTCATAAAGAATAATGGAACTACAGGAAAAGGAACAGAAGAGCAAGAAAGATAAACACATACCAACATAGATTAAAGAGGAATAGCCACACATACTTGCAAGGAAAAAAAGGACAAAAATCAATACCATGTTAACCAAAAGATTACAACATATACAGTGAGTAACAACCCGATAAACCACTTCAATTATGATGAAACATGAATCTAATCTAGATGCCCAAGATTTCCTAAACAAAAAGACGAACAATAAAGTTAGAACCTAACTGGGTTCTCCTCCAAATGAGCACAAATTAACACCCAAATTTCGGACGGTTCTAATGATGTGCAGACACATCAAAACTTAACTTAATATTGAATCTTAGAAGCGCAAAAATGTTAATATTTTTGCTTTTAAGCTGGAAAAATCCATCTTCTTAAGCTTATGTATAATATATATATATATATATATATTATATATATATATATGTGTGTGTGTGTGGGTGTGTGTGTGTGTGTTTTGGATATGGTAATAAGAGGACAAACTTATATCATTGTCTTCTTCTTCTTAAGAGATATGCGATGGTTATTCGGCTTCCATCGGAGTGAGGAGTCATACAACACATCTCATTTTGTCCATTTCAATCTGTAGAAGTGAAACAAAGACAGAAGTTAACTCGGGCATGTCAATTAAAATATGTTAATTAAAGAATATGCAAGTCTCAATATAACCTTATTAGCCTGCCTCACTAACTTGTAAGTAGGTAATTTGTCTTCTCCCCAACACTAAGGTTTTTACCCTGCATCAAAACTTTTAATGCCAAACAAAGTTTCGACCCGTGATAGCAAATAAAAAGTCATATACCACCTTCAGGCAGATAATCATCACTTTTTTGTAATAATATGTTCAAGCACACCTACAACTCAACAACATGAACACCAATCAAACAAATAACTGTTTAGACTTTCGGTTGATGTTTCATGTCGATATGTATCATGGTAGGTGTTTAGAGTTTAGCAATTGCCTAACATTTAATTAAACCCAAAACAACAAAATTAAAAGAAATATGGTTCTTAAAATTAAGTGTACTGAGCATAACTTATTTAATATATTAATTTCTATAAAAGGGGCCGTTCTAATTAGGTAAATTAATTTTAATCTTTCTTGTAGTTCTGATGCTTTATTTGTGATGGTATGTCAACTTTTTAATTTTGTAATATATTCCCCTTCCCCATTATTGCTTAATTTAGCTTTGCATATTTGTTGCATACTGTCCATTGATAAGTGTAGGATGAATTCTGCATACTGTCCACCATGTTTTACATTTTAAGTTATATGAACCACACTTCTATATTCTTTCTTTGCAAGGTTAATATATTTTCCCTACTAACATCCAATTAGTTTCAGGTACCACATTTACCAACTAAACAAAAATATAGCAATAATACCATGCATTCTGGCCTTTCTTTCTCCAAAATCATGGAATTGTGTTCTATTGTAATAAATATGTTTTGCATTTTGAGCCAAGTTTATCACTAAAAATAATGCATGTTATGACCCATTGATGGCACTGTTTTCCCTAGTAAAATATGTTCTGGATTGTGATCAATCAATAAAGGGCGTTGTGTTCATTTCGGAAATGAGCTCTAAAAGATAAAAGATTTGTGCTCAAACTTTAAAACAATGTATCACTAAACTTTTAGAAAATCTAATTTTCTAATCAAAGTTCAAAGAAGAAAATGTGTATTATTCTACCATTTACAAATTACATCAATTATAATGTAAGAGATGAGATAATTACCTGAGAAATACATGAAGAAACGAAGACACCTGCAAAGAGAAAAAAAAATAGATAATAGATAAGAAACAATCCTAAGTCTCATAACACCTTAAACTACCCATATCCCTGCAAGCAATAAGATCTATATAAAAGCAAACAAAAAAACCAAGACATATATCTTAAGTTTCATAAGAATACAAATCTCTTATGCCCTTGAAAAGAAATTCTGTATAAATTTAAACTAACAAACAAAGGTAGATATGAATTTAAAATTCTGTATGAACTGGAACTAACCGTGGGTAACGATACAATCAGTGACAACCAACCCATAAACGACGCTAACCATCATAGCACATCGGCAAAATCATCATAACCCTAGAAATAGCCAAAAGCATACCTTCCTGCAAGCATCACCTGTGAAAGCAGTATGTGGTCTCTGCATCCGGTATCAATAGCAAAAGAATCATGTAAGCATAAAAACACATACTTGGAACAAAAGGGCAAGCACAAATGAATAGCAAATCACATACCTTGCATACTACAATGAAGCATGACACAGTAGAGCCATAATCATAAAGAATAAAGAAATTGGAATGAAAAGAAAATTAGCAATCTTGAAATTGAAAACCCTAAAAATTCGAATAGGGAAGATGATGACACTGTTTACCTGATCGGAGGAGAATTGAATCGGAAAGGAAATCCGAAAGTCAAAAGCAGAAGCCAACCAAAAGAAACGGTTACCGCAACACAACGGTTATCATGGCCAAAACCGTCGCTGTCTGCCGCCGTATCAAGCCATAACCACCATCACCGTTCCTCACCAACCACCGTCACCATCTCCTCAACCACCGCCGTCCCCCACCACTTTCTAAAACCTTCACATGTCATCACGCCCTTGATGCCGGCGTCCACTTCTGTAAGCATAAATCAAAAGAAGACGTGGATGAGCCAGAGAGATGATAAAGAATGGGAGGTTGTGTGTTCTTTCAAGCAAACAAATGGATGTCAGGGGGTTTGGTGCCATGACACACAATACCCTCAAAGTTTCACTAAATTACAACCATGCCACATTTCACTGTTGATGAATAGTGTACGCGCAATATGTGTTTGTACTATGAGCTTGGGGAAGTTGTACCATGTGTTGTTATTTGTATATATAGGGTAATAACATCATACTTTATGAATTTTTAATCTTTACAAAAGAATTGTCCAACACAACACACGTGAAACTTAGGAAATAAATGTATTATTAACTGTTTAAGGAACGAGTGCGAAACGGGTGAAATTTTCCTTGAAATATTGTTTATATATATATATATATCACTCAAACTCACAGTCACATTTATTGCTTACTAACTGAGCTGGTGTAATGTTTCATCTAGACCCCCAAACTTCATAAACGATTACATTTCACCACTAGCTATAGGATCTAGAAGTATCTAGAAATAAAGGTTTTACATTGAAATGTATATTTTCCATTACATTTATAAAATAATATTACAAAAAATTAACACATCTCATTGCTTTCAGTCATCTATAAATGAAGTTTCAACCAAAAGGCATTTTGTCCAATGGTATGGATGTGATGGTTATACTTTCTGAGATCTTAAGATCTCAAGTTCACACATAACTCGAGGGCTTTTTTTTTCAAGGGATTTTTTTTTTCAAAAACATGAGTTTTTTCTAGTATTGACGGTTACAATCACGTCTCGAAAATGCTCACTCTAGTAGGTGCTTCGTTCAAAAAAATTAAATGAAGTTGCAGTAGATGTACATAATCAAGGGGTCTAGTTGCACATATTTAGAAATAGGTGGTCTAAAATTGAGATCGTGAAGAAAACTTTCTTCATTCGTGGAAGTTTTGTTTTCTTTCACAAAAATATCCATCCATCCGCGAACTCGCCACGCTCCATACTTTTTCCAGTATAACGTCCCACGGAGCCCCCAACCACCTGTAGGCCACCAACAGAATAATACGATCGATTGGCGGTCTATAACTACCCGCAGATGCATCCATAATCTTGCATGGCTAACCGTCGACGCCGCAATTCCTCTGCACCCACAGATAACAACCCACCCCCTGCCCCCACCGGCCCACACCCTACTTACCATGGCATCCGATGCCGAGCCGGGAAATGGGTCTCCGAAATCCGCGAACCCAACAAGTCAACCCGCATTTGGCTCGGAACGTATTCGACACCCGAGATGGCTGCGGCCGCTTATGACGTGGCTGCATTGGCTCTCAAAGGATCGTATGCGGTACTAAACTTTTACGACTCTTTTCTACCTAACACTTTTCCTGTTTCCCCAACGGCTGATGACATCCGTGCCGCAGCCGCACAGGCGGCCGCCGCTAGAGATCCCGCGAATATTCAAACCGGCGGCGGAAGCTCAATGGCGGCTGGCAGCAGTAGTACTCACGCCGGAGAATATTACATGGACGATGAAGCGGTATTTGGCATGCCAAATATGTTGTCGGACATGGCGGAGGGAATGCTGCTGAGCCCACCGAGAATGGACCCTACCCCGCCCCCCGACTACTACGGAGATAGCTCCTACGGAGGGAATCTGTGGGACTACTGATCGATCGATCATCGAAGACATGCATGCATGTTTAGTATCAACCAGTACGTACCTGTAATATGGAATTAAGCTAGTGCTAGTGCACGTGGTTTTTCGACAAGTACTTGAAGATGTTGGATTTTTCTTCATTGGTGATTAATGTAAGTGATCACCAATGAAGTTGTACCAAAATTAAGGTTGTTTTGTCTGTTTTTCTTTTTTTGAAGGGCGTCTGCATGTTTAATTAAGTGTAATAAGACTTCATATCCAACGTCTTGAATGTAAGTGATGTGTAATATATATTTAGTCAATAAATAAGAAGGCCGGTTGATCATCAGTAACTTTTTTAATTATGTGTTCTTAAAATTTGAACTGGAATTCGGAAGAAATAGAAGGTGACGGAAATAGGCTTACCTCTTCTACCTTTGTGTTGGGAGACGTGAAGTCATTGAACCCGTAAAGTGTTCATATTTTTTTTAAATGCAAGTGTTTGGATTATGCTTTAATTTCAACATATATATGTGCTAAATATGTTTGCAGGTTGATGGTTTTCTTTGATATGAAGAAAGATGGGTTTTTATGGAATGTGTGAATTACCCTTTGTTACGGGTCTGGTTTTGATAATGGCGGTGACGTTCTCTTTGTGTAAATCCAAGAAAAGTGTTCTGATTTTTGATAATCAAAGGATGGTGGGCGGGAGATGAATAATTGGTGTAGATGCCAGGTGGTGGGGTGTCCGGATGGTTATGATGGTGATAGATGATGATAGATGATGATAGGAGGTTTAAAGAGTTTTTAATTAAAATTAAGAAAATTGGATTTTAATAACACCAGTTTTGTCTCATTGACGGATAATAATACGAGTTTTAAGATTAGCACACAATAATACCAATTAATGAGGTAGGTGCATATAATGAAATACCGTTAATTTTTAACTAACGGTGTTAGTCTGTTGCTGACGTGGCAATTAAGTTACTAAAAAGGGACTATAGTTGTAATTTAATAAAAAGGAGGAGTTATTTATTATTTTTATAAAATAATTTTGACAAAGAAAAAAAAAGAAGAAAACGGTCCCTTCTCCCCCGTCCTTCCGCTCTCCGGCGACTCATCTCCGACCGGCATCCACCGTCATCTCCTCCGACCATCGACGTCCACCATCATCTCCTCTGGCGTCCACCCAACCTCACTGCCGCCTCTTGTTTAACTTATTTTTCTTTTGTTTAAACAAAACCCACAACACACACATGTGTTGTTTAGTCACGAGAGGAGGACCAAGAGCCGACCCAGGTACAGGTGATGATTTCGGCCATCACATGGCGGTCCGGCGGCGGTGGACCGGTGGTCTTGCGGCGGCGCTCCTGTTTTTCGTCCCCAAATCTCTTTCATGTCTTCCCCTTTAACTCTGAACCACAATTTCGAGTTTTTTTCGCGAGACTGGAGGCTGGAACGAGCATCAACAACTGCATACGACGGCTTGGAGATGTGGCCAGAAGATATGATGGTGGACGGATCTCAGACGGCTGTTTCCGCTTATCTTGAAATAAATCCAACAGGAGATATGGCCGGAGATGACGGCTTCAGCCAAACGGACGGCAGAGATGAGGACGCCGGAGCACCGGAGCACCAGGAGAATCGGAGCACATGGTGGTTGGTGGTTGCCATGGTGGTCGCCGGAGTTTGGTCGGGAAGGAGAACGACTGCTTTCTTTTCTTTTCTTTTTTTAATTATTTTTTAGAAATTTCAAATAAGCCCTCCATTTTTAAAAATTACAAAAGAGTCCATCAACATTTGCCACGTCAGCAAATCACTAACACCGTTAGTGTTCAACTAACGGCATTTCATTATAAGCACCTACCTCATTAATTGGTATTATTGTATGCTATTTTTGAAACTCGTATTATTATCCGCCAATGAGGCAAAACTGGTATTATTAAAATCCAATTTTCCTAAAATTAATTAGTTTTTATTTTTCTTAGAGTCCTTATATTCACACATTTTTTAATATCTACACACTCCATACGTTTGACGGGTCTCAGGGCCGTATGGACTAATACGGGCCATCGACGACCACCTAAATTCAAGGGGGTGGGGGTCATTTATATATATATTAGTTTAATTCTTTTTGGATTCATGCGACCTTAAGGACATATAAGACCGTATAAAGTGAGTGTGAATATCTTGAGGCTTTTTCTTATTGTATATATAAAGGGTATATTAGTTTACTAGGTTAGAACCCGTGTGTTACACGGGCTTAATCGTTAACCACTATAATTCATGATTCAATAAAATATTCTTATTAATGGATCGTTACCTGATGAGTTAAGATTTCAAATCATCTAATTTAATGAATTGCGTGAATTCAAATCGTTTAAAGAGATTTTTGTTGACTTAATTAAACGTCTTTGATAAACTGGTAAAAATACCTAAATGAGATGGGATTTATATGGTAGATGATTAATAACTTTGTACATTATGAGTTTATGACTATGCTAATAGAACATCAAATTTTAGAGCATTAACAGAAACTTTACAGAAAAACTTTGAGAATATATATGAAACCTCATAAGATGAAAAAAAAACTTAACTGAGAAAGTACCAAAAAGATGTGTCAATCATGTAACACATGTTTTACCATGTGGCTAAATCAAATCTTTGCACGAGTTTAATTCAGTAAACCAAAACGACTTGAAATTCGCATACACAAGATCAAAACAAAATAACTAAACACAAGATGACCACAATAATATTGGTGTACCTTGAAATCACTAATTTGTAGAAGTGCAATTACTTGCATCAAACCCAATTCATAGATATGTTGATGAATTTCCTAAATGAAGTTGTAAACTTTATCATTCAATATAAAATGTTACATAGAGAAGCTACCCATACATAAACACATTAAAAAAATAAAATTAATTAAACATGAAATTCGTTGATTTAAACCTGCAATTGTAATTCAGATCATCAAAAAATCAATGATGAACAACACAATGGATTGAGAAGAAAGCGGCAGTATTACATAAAACCGAACAACTAATAAGTTTATGCATTTTAAAATAGAACTTGTAAGTATAGGGAGTGATGTAAAACAAATCGACCTTTGGAAACTGAAAATTCTAATCCATTTTTAATGAAGGACTTTTGTCCAAAATTAAAAAGTTCCGCTCTCGACCCCAGTCAAGGGCTTTGCCCCTTGGACCCCTCTTCTCTCGGGGACGCTGCCTTCGAACCCACGCTAGTCCCGACAAAAAAAAGTTGAACGCTACCCCTAAAAAAAATTTAGATCAGCCCCTGCTGGACGACTAATTTTCAGAGGGGGACCAGTCAATTTATGGAGAGGAGAGGATTTTCTTATATATAAATAGTAGCTCAGAATAATTTTAAAAAGTTCTTAAAACTATTTGGTTCTCAAATGAGTATCTCTCTTTATATTTATGAATAAAATAAATAGATAAGATGACAAATAGAAGAAAATAACATCATACTTTATGAATGTTTAATCTTTACAAAAGAATTGTCCAACACAACACACGTGAAACTTAGGAAATAAATGTATTGTTAACTGTTTGAGGAACGAGTGCGAAACGGGTGAAATTTTCCTTGAAACATTGTTTATATTATTATATCACTAACACTTATTGCTCAGTGACTGAGTTGTTGTAATGTTTCAACTAGACCCCTCAAACTTCACAAACCATAACATTTCACCCTCTGATATGATCTTGAAGCTAGTATTTAAAAACCAGGATTTTACCTAGTACGTACCATGCATGCAATGTATATTTTCCGATACATTTGAAAAATAATATTACTTCAGACTAGTCACTTGCTATTGTTTTATGGGAAAATCACGAAAATGACCAAGTTTGACCAAGAAAAATCAAAAATGACCAACCAAAAGTATACTAACTCAAATGACCCACCCAATAGAATCCAGCCATTTGTCATCTTTCCACCAATCACTATCTGACAAGTGTCCTCATTCTGACAAGTAGGCTAAAGCTGGAGCCCACCACCAACCACTAATTCTTTGACACGTGGATTAAAACTCAGAATTCTAGGTTTGGGACCAGCTTTGTTACCGGGCCTCTACAAAGCTGCCACGTGTCATAGAAGGAGCCACGGCTTGAGCCACGGCTTGAATGGCTTATGCTTTTCCCAACATATATAGGATTAATTACGTTACTCAACCCTCCTACCTCCCCTTACCTCATCCCCCCACTCAAATTACCCACCCTTTGAATTACTTTTAGCTTCCCATGTGTATATCTTCCATCTGCAAATTTTGTATATCTTCCATCTGCAAATTTTTATCTCTATTCTGGTCAAGACTAAAAGAAAATGGTGATCTGTAAAAACTGTGGGTTTGCAACGGCCATACGTATATCTTCCACAACTGCGAATCCAGGACGTCGTTTTCACTGTTGTGCTAGACCCGTAAGTATTGAACGATATTATATTTAAGGGGTTTATCTCTTTCCATTTATTTATTTTGTTTATTCTTGGAGGTTTATCTCATCCGTTTTTATGACTTACGGGGCTTATATAAATCCCCTTCTTTGTACCCTTTAATAAGATAGAATAATATTGCAGCTTTGGTATCTATTTTAATAGTAAGTGTATCTTAGTTCTCATCATTTGTTAAAAATAAAAAAATAATATAATTCTTAACCTACTTTGTGTTTAAATTTTTAGGGTTCAAACTGTGGATTTGTCAGTTGGGCTGATCCTCCGGTATCTGAAAGAGCTCTTGAAATACTGCGAAACTATCAAGATGATGCCAATAGATTGAAGCTTGAAGTTAAAAATCTTAAATTTTTATTGATTGTGAGTTGGTTTTTTTTTTTATGTATTACTTTGGGAAATAAATTGTATATATTATGAAATTAATTGTGTATCTTGGTTGACGTAATACTGTTGTGTCATGATGGCAAGGTTAATTAATTACGTTAATTAATTACGTTAATTAATTACGTTAAATCACCTTATTTATTTTAAACTTATATCCATTATAAGTTCTAATAATTTTAATCCAAAAAAATAATAGTTTTCAAATAACCTTATTTATTTTAAACTTATATCCATTATAACGTTATTTATTATAAACTTCCACAAAATTTATATTAGTTTTCATATTACGAAGGCAGTCATTTAGGTGATACATATTCCATGAGAAGTTAATAATTTCATAAACCATACCCATTTCATTAACACCTTACATATTATACAAAAAACATAATGTTTGGGGGTGTTACCCAAACTACTAAAAACAGAAGTTCCAAAAGCAACAAAAGACAACTAAACAAACCACAACCTAACCCAACCACACCTACCAGTTCACTTCAAGGTTAATGTCTTTGAGAATGGGCCACAGGTCCCTCATTTTGAACTCATGCTTAAACTCAACGAGGAACTCAATCTCTACCAAGTCAAACCTACTGTCTTCGTCCTCCTCATCATTCATGTTGTATAGCACCTTGAATAAGTCCATCTCATGGAGCATTTAGTGTCGGGCAAAGCCATTGATCGTGTATCTGATTTCAAAATTTCTTGTATGTCATACCGTAGATTCATGGCGGACAAATTTTATTTTTGGCGTTGTTTACCCCGTCATTAGTAGTATTTGGTTGTTTTATTGATATATATAAAAAATTTGTATTTATTTTTGTTATTTGATTGTAATTAAAAAAACTTGTTAGTTAAGTATAGATATTGTATTCGTATAAATTAAAAAAATGAAAGGAATTTATATTTTCCATTTTAATGTAGTTAAAAAATATGGTTGGTTAAGTATCGATATTTTATTGATATATATTAAAAATATTGTATTATTACTTTTTATTCGATTGTTATCAGTTAATTATTGCTAGTTAAGTATAGATTTTTTTAAATTATATATATAACAAAAGATGTTTCTCGAGATTTGTGAAATGTGAGGACATTGTCCTGTACATCGTTTAATCCAATAAATATCTAGTATATAAATAATTTGTATTTCATTTTGTTATTTGATTTTAATTAAAAAAACTTGTTACATAAGTATAGATATTTATAATTTCCATTTTAATGTAGTTATAAAATACAGTTAGTTAAGTATCGATGTTTCATTGATATATATAAATAAAAATTTGAATTTTTAGTTTTTATTCGATTGTTATTAACTAAATATTGTTAGTTAAGTATAGATATTGTACTAATATAAATAAAAAAAAGTATTAATAAGTGCACATTTGCCGTTCAAAAATAAATAAATAAAAATAATGCACATTTGGAGCCCCAATGTCAGCCAACTAGCCAAGTGTCTCCCCCTTCATTTAATTTATTGGTGATGATGTACCGCGCCGTCATTTTAGAGCCCCTATGTCATTGTCAGCCCAAAGATATCCCCCCATTTACTATCCCTCTAAAGGTAATCAATTTCCCTTTTTAAAAACTATCCCTTCCCCATAAATGGCCCACCACCTTCAAATTAACTTTCCAAAAAAGCAACCTAAACTCCATTAAATACACAGTCTCCATTTTCCTTCATTCACCTTCAAATTAACTTTCCAAAAAAGCAACCTAATCTCCATTAATATACAGTCGCCGTTAACCTTCATAACATTTATGATTGAAGAAAACATCCCCCCAAACATTCAATGCAGGGAGATACGACGCACGGACACTACGAAGAACATCAAATGCTTAACATTAAGACCTATATCGAGGTAAACATTATTTCCTCTACCTATTATTGAACCTAATGAAATATTATTCGGATGTTGACACATACTTATTTTTCCACAATGTAGGGAGACGTAAAAATCCGATATGGGTTAGGTTTTATTATACCCCGTATACAAAAGAACTTAACCCCATCACGTTTAGCCATATGGGATAGGACGTGTTTTCGTGACTGGTTGCATGCTGGTTGTTTAAAAGCAGACTCGAAGATTTTTCTTGCACTATTTAACCACGAGATCATACCGGATATTCCTGTGAATGCATTAACATACGAATTTGGGGGTCAACCTTATTTTTTTGGACCTGTACAATTCTGTCTAATGACGGGGTTTAATTTTCATCCATCAAATTTTACCAAAAGAATATTGGGTGATTCGTCTTTCTGTATGCGTGTGTTCCATCGTCTACCTAAAATATCTGAGTTAAGAGAATTTTTCTTACATATGCATGAAATGGAAGATTTGAATGACGAGGATGCCGTTAGGGTTTGTTTAGTTGTTTTGGTAGAAATTGGGTTTAAGGGATCTCAGAACAAATGTTTAGTTGATGATTTGGTGATGTGCCTAGTAGAAGACTTTTGTGATTGGAACATTTACGAATGGGGTGAATATCTATGGAAACTATCCTTCGACCAACTCTTCAACATTATCCCAAGGAAGATTCAATCGACGGAGGATAAATTGCAAAAGATTACAAACGAAGGAACATCGTCTAGTGCCGTCAAGCTAAGCCAACATAATTTTTCGCCAGCGGGTTTCATATATCCATTAAAGGTTAACTACTTATTTTTAATAAATTATCTTTATTAATTGGTATCTTCATCTTATAAATTTGCATAAAATACTAAAAATGTACATCTAATGATAAACCCTAATTTGTGCGTGTGGAGGTTGTGTTTTTTGAGTGGCAAATATGTCACATTATTTTTTACAATTTTGAAAATGTTTTATATAAATGGACCATGAGACATTTAATTACTCATCGACTTTATCGCAGATGTGGGTTTTGGAAACATTCCCCGAGTTTCGGATTAAATTCACTAATAACTACTTGGATGGATGTATTCCAAGATGTTTTGGTCCAAGGGGTTGTGGAGTTGTTACATGGGAAGAAGCTGTGGGTATCATGAGAAGAGCCGACAAAGTATGTTTTTTTTTATTTATTTATTCAATAATACAAATGGATGTGGATAGTACCCGTGGGTAATCCTAACTAAAGGCAGAAGTATCCTATACAAAGAATCTTTTTTATGGTCAAAATTTAATTTAAATTGATATCTTCCTTTATAAGGTTAATGAATATAGGCCAACATTTCTCACACCAACAGCAGTGGAGGCTAGCCAATTTTGGTGGATTACTAGTTTCGAGGCAATAACCAACCAGTCTTGGGCAACATTTCAGCAAAGGGCGCTCGAAGCAGGACTATCACAGAAGGTTATTGAGCCGGAAGTGGAGGCAATAGTGGGTTATATCGAAGAACCTCCCCAAGAAGATTTTGTTGGTCTAGAAATTTGGCAGCCTCCACCAAATCTTCCACAGATAAATACTGTCGTTCAGGAAGATCAACAGATGGATATTATCATTAAAAACCAAAAGGAACATGGGCTTTATCTAGAGAAGATAATGACAAATCTGGAGGTTATATTTTCTAATATCAAATTTATATTTCAATTATATTTAATAGATAAGTAATGCAAAGAAAATATTCTTCATAGGCTATCAGAAACGATTGCTTTGGTTCATGCTCAGCTTCGAACTCAGCCGTCTCGCCTGAAATCAGACTCAAAACTTATAAGGTTCATATTTATTTTGCAAATAAAACTGGTGAGTAGTAGTAGTAGTTTTTTTTTTTTAATTATTATTGATTTTTAGATTGAGAATGAGAAGGATGTTTCTAAACTCTTGGAGAAAACTGACGAGGAACCACTTTTTGAAGAGGTATAATTAAATAAAAAGTGGTATTAATTATGTTTAAATGACACTGAAAATTAATCTGTTTTCTTTCAGCCCATATGTTCTGACCAGAGAAACTCAAAGCGTATGAGGGAGGTGGGACCCAGCGAACCTTCAGCTTACCTCATCTTCAAGGAGAAAAAGAGGGTCCCTGTCACTGACCTCTCAAAGGATGAAATTGTTAATTTCTCAAGATGTGGGGTTAACGTAAAACTCAGCTTGACTAACGGAGTTGACGTTACTCCCGAGTTTTGGAAACGTCTGTTGATGGTGGATGGGGATTCCGGTTGGTTGATGGATGATGTAAGTGCCCTAAAATCAGACTCTGTTGATGGTGGATGGGGATTCCGGTTGGTTGATGGATGATGTAACATATTCGGGCTAAGCGTTTTCTAATACTGGCTTTTAGTTTTACAATTTTCATTATCTGGGCCTACCGTTGTATCTGGGCTTATCATTTAAATTTCTGGGCTTAACGTTTTATATATCTTTTTCTGGTACAGCACATTTGGGCTTGGTCAACATATCTTTATTATTCAAGAAAGCCAACCGATCGTTGGTGTATATTACCTCCATGGTTTCACAACACCAAGCTTTTAAAAAGCTTTGGAGACGGAACCGATCAACCATATCCTCATATTTTAGACACGGATGTGGTTAGAACCTATTTTAATTATAATTAGTATTTACATAGATTATATTTACCAATTAAATCATCCATAAATTTGCAGGTATACATTCCTGTTAATGAACAATGCCATTGGTTCTTGATTGCATTCAACCTGAACAACTGGTCGTACACCGTATATGACAGGTATAACAATATTCCTTTATTTTATATACAAAATAATTCACTCACTTTTCACCAACTAACTAATATTAATGAAATAATGAAAGTTTGGAAGAACCTGGGTGCTCTGGCTTGGTGGATGAAAAAACAAAGAAGTTGGTCTATCGTTTCAGTCACTGGCTCTGGCTATTTGACTTTTACAAAAAACGTTCCAACACCACAGAATTTGAGGAGTTCATAAGAACATATGAGGAAGACGTCCCCCAGCAGATTGGGACGAGTGATTGTGGTGTTTGGCTGTGTATGTTTTTGGAGTGGCTAACTTCCTTTGAAAACATATCAGGGAGGATTGAAGACCGCAAGGATGGACCGTTGCAGTATCGTTTAACTATGGCTAAAATTTTTTTCCAACACAGAATCGCCTCTGAGCCGAATCTGTGAATATTTTATGTATGCTGATTACGATTGTTATCTGGATTTGGTTGATCTTTTGGTGTTGTTTGTCCTAGTTGCAGCCTTTAATTGTAATCAGACTTTTAAATGGTTTTAGTTACTTTCTGGGCTTTGTTTAAAAATATGGAAAGGTATTGGGCTGCATAGAGAGATACATAATTTACATGTTGGGCTAACGAAACAAGTTATAATATGATTTGAGCCACATCTAAATAAACGACTACACTGGATAAAATACTAGATATCATCACCAAGGGCATAAACATAATCACCGATGGTGTTTGCCGATACAAATCCTCTAAAATCAGACACATCCACATTAACTGGCTCTTCATTTCTTTGAGGAGTGTAAGATTGTCTTCCCACTTGAGATGTCATGGGCTTTTTGCATGTGTCACGATTGTGCCCTGGTAGACCACACCTTGAACATGATAGTGGGCTTTTTACCTCTCCTTGAGATGGGATCCGTTTGTTTGCACGTGGGCGTCCGGCTTGTCGTTTATTCATTATTGGTGGGTACAAGTTAATTAAGTGTGCGGGCCTCTCCCATTCTGACTCATCAGGTAGTGGATTTATTGAAGCCTTATAAGTGCGTTTGTAAAGATCCCTCGTAAACCACATCATAGCCCAGTGACTACAGTCATTCTGTTTTAAAAATATCGACACAGCAATAACATGACCACACGGTAAACCGGATAGCTGCCATACACGACACGAACACGTTTTCTTCTCAAGATCCACTAGACCCGTTCTAAATCTATCTAAAACCTGGAAATGCAAAGGGTCAATACCATAAACTTTCCAAGTGGCACAATGTGGTATTTTTTTACCAATTTTCTTTCCGGCCCAATCAGTTAGGACATGATTGCTTGAACCTGAAATATCAATTATAGTAAAATTTAATATGTCAATATTATTAAATAAAATCAAATTAATAAACCTATCATTTATAAATTATTAGTACCTCCTTTTTGTCGACGTTCAAAATACCACTCCTGTACAGAAGCACGAAAAAATTCTAGAAGTTTCGTGATAGGCAAGTGTCTAGAGTTGACAGATAGGGCGTTCATGGATTCAGCACTGTTGGAAGTCATGATATTGAATCTTGCACCAGGAGAATGTGCTCTTGACCACTTTGAGATGTCTACATTTTCAAGGATATCCTTTACATGTGGGACGGCATCACACAATGCCTGCAAACTTTCTTCACAATCAGATACTCTGTAAGATTTACAGGCCTTCCACCATAGAGCCTTATGTTTTTTTGAAGCATTGGAACTTCCCAAATTTAGGTTCATTAGAAGATGTCGACAACAAATGCCATGAAATGCTTCTGGAAAAACATTTTGAATAGCCAAAGCAATCGAACCTGCCCTATCTGAAACAATTGATAAGGCATTCTGAGTTCCAATACAATCTTTCACCTTTGAGAGAAACCACGTCCACGATTCACCACTTTCGGTCTTACCAATCCCATAAGCAAGTGGCAAAATTTGGTTGTTTCCATCCATTGCCACTGCTAGAAACATTGTCCCCTTAAACTCACCTTTTAAATGTGCCCCATCAATAATAATAACGGGCCTTAAACAATTTATGTAACTCTCGACCTGAGATTAGCAAAAAACACACCTTTAGAAAATTATTTAAGACATTAAACTAACTAGTTAGCAAAATTAATTCATTAAAATATTTGTACTTACAGCTGCACCAATAGCCATAAAACACATTTCAAATCTGTTTTGTTCATCAACCATTATATCGGTAATTGTACCAGGATTTGACTTTTCAAGGTTGTAGAAATAGTAAGGTAACTGTGTAAATGAATCGGAACTAGTTCCTTGAAGCATTTCAAGAGCATAAGATTTACCGCGCCAAGCTTGAGGATATGATAGATGTATCTTATACTTTTCGAGTATATCGTGCCTAATCTCGTTCCCACGATACGTTCGACCACCAATTTTCAAACTATCTTTTATCAGGTGACCTACCACCTTTTTATTAGCCTGTCTTATGTGTGGATATGTCTATGTCCTGGAGCATGTGTGATTGTTGTTGAAGTGTTTCACATAAAACATATCTGAATCACTATACTTGTAAGCCCGGATAACCCATCCACAACCAGAGGAAAGACAAACTGCTTGGTATCTTTTGGTAGATGACTTTACCACTTTGGTTTGGAAAGACTCTTCAACACACATTAACCCAATCTGCAACTTCAACTCCTCCTTATCCGAAAAAATGCCACCTTCATATACACGGGCATTGGACAGTATCTGCTTCTTAGGGGTCCCCATGTTCTGGAGGAAATCCGAATTCATTGGTTTGGGTTTAAAAATAATTTTGGGGTCTAAAAATTTACCAGAATCATTGTCTGGATGGTGAGCATAGATAGGAATATTTAAATCAGGAATATCTCGAGAAAAAGTTTGTAAACTGTCATTTTGGCTCGAGGAACCAACATTAGCTACTTGAACAACGTAGAGTTTATATAGCTCATCGGGGTTTTTCTCAATTATTTTATAAAAAAAAACAAGATCACCATCATCAACTATGTCTATTGGATCAGTAAATTTTGACAATTTATAGGAGAGCCTGGTGATGTTACTTATGACAAAAAACTCACAAATCAAAGTTTTGATATCTAGAAAACTCATAGTGGAATTCAAACTCAAGATTCTTTTACTACAGTCAAAAGGGATGTAATCAATCATACCGTTGGTAATTGACCATCTCCCTCCGACATAAACAGCAACATCAAAAGATGGCATTGTTGAAAAAACAAGCAAACGCAAAAATTAAATTAAGAGAAAAATTCGGAATATTTATCTAATTTAAAGGTAAGGGAGTGGTAGTGGGGGGGGGGGGGGGGTTGGTAGACTGATGCAGCAAACTATCGATAATATCTAATTTTAAAGGTAGGGGAGTGGTAGTGGGGGGTGGGGGAGTGGTAATGTAGCTCGTGTGGAAATAATCATCAAGCCAAGCCACTAATCCTAAAGCCAAGCCATTAAACCTCAACCCAAGCCAATAAGTTAGCCGGCTCCATAACGACTTGTGGAAGGCTCGGAAATGGCTCGGGTCCCAAACCTAGAATTCTGAGTTTTAATCCACGTGTCAAAGAATTAGTGGTTGGTGGTGGGCTCCAGCTTTAGCCTACTTGTCAGAATGAGGACACTTGTCAGATAGTGATTGGTGGAAAGATGACAAATGGCTGGATTCTATTGGGTGGGTCATTTGAGTTAGTATACTTTTGGTTGGTCATTTTTGATTTTTCTTGGTCAAACTTGGTCATTTTCGTGATTTTCCCTTGTTTTATCCTCAGTTTTCAGTCATTATTAAATGAAGTTTCAGATTTAGATAACAAACGGGTCTAATTGCACATTTTTGGAAATAGGTGGTCTAAATTTGAGATCCTGAAGAAAAATCTCTTTCTACCTGGAAGTTTTGTTTTCTTTCACAAAAATAGCCATCCATCCGCGAACTCGCCACGCTCCGTACTTTTTCCCAGTAAAAAGTGCCACGGTGCCCCCAACCACCTATGGGCCACCAATCTAATAATAGTGCGATCGATTCGCGGGTCTATAACTACCAACAGATGCATCCATAATCTTGCATGGCTAACCGTCGACGCCGCAATTCCTCTGCACCCACAGATAACCCTCCCCCTGCCCCCACCGGCCCACACCCTACTTACCATGGCATCCGATGCCGAGCCGGGAAATGGGTCTCCGAAATCCGCGAACCAAACAAGACGACCCGCATTTGGCTCGGCACGTATCCGACACCCGAGATGGCTGCGGCCGCCTATGACGTGGCCGCATTGGCACTCAAAGGATCATATGCGGTACTAAACTTTCACGACTCTTTTCTACCTAATACTTTTCCTGCTTCACCAACAGCTGATGACATCCGTGCTGCAGCCGCCCAGGCAGCCGCCGCTAGAGATCCCGCGAATATTCAAACCGGTGGCGGAAGCTCAATGGGTACTGCAGGCAGCAGTCAGGCCCGAGAATACATGGACGATGAAGCGGCATTTGGCATGCCAAACATGTTGTCGGACATGGCGGAGGGAATGCTGATGAGCCCACCGAGAATGAACCCTGGCCCACCCGACTACGGAGACAGCCCCAGTGGAAGTGGAGGGAATCTGTGGGACTACTGATCATGGCCGTTAACTAATATCAACCGGTAAGCATAAAGCATATATGCATGAATCTATCTCATGAATATTTGTGCGACGGTATGTATAATATATATGCTAGTGCATGCTAGTGCACGTGGTTTTTCGACAACTACATGAAGATGTTGGATTTTTCTTCGTTGGTAGTGATTAATGTAACTGATCACCAATGAAGTTGTATCAAAATTAAGGTTGTTGTGTCTGTTTAATTAAGGTTTTTTTTTTTTTTTTGAACGGGTCTGTTTAATTAAGTGTAATAAGACTTCATATCCAACGTCTTGAATGTAAGTGATGTGTAATATATATTTAGTCAATAAATAAGAAGGCCGGTTGATCATCAGTACCTTTTGTAAACAGTTGTTCTTAAAATTTGAAATTTGTGGTCAACATGTAAATTAATTATACGTTTGTTCCTGCAGAAGATTTTGACCCTACGTACCTTTGGGCCCTCGATCAACTTTTTGGGGCTCCAAAAATATATTCCTAATCGAAAAGATTTTGATAGGTTTGAGAGAGGGCATGCAAGCTCCATTTGAGTTTCGATCAGCCTCTTCTTTGTTCTTGCAATAACCATTTCATTTATTGTTGTTGAGATGAACGCTGTGTTATATTTAGTCTCACTGATAATATTCAACGCCTAAATAATAATGATGCGGTCTGAGCGGAAAAGCAAGTGTGGTAGTGAGATGGTTCTCGTAGAAAGGGGTATATTTGTCTTTTATTAAAAGGTTAAACGAAATTAACATTGTAGGGCGC
Organism: Deinandra increscens subsp. villosa; assembly: GCA_039602395.1. NCBI lineage: Eukaryota > Viridiplantae > Streptophyta > Magnoliopsida > Asterales > Asteraceae > Deinandra > Deinandra increscens. The sequence goes on from JBCNJP010000019.1 coordinate 1,155,902, forward strand.
TTAAAAAATATCAAAACAGGGATGAAAATACTACCTTAAACATCAAAATTGATTTTTTAAAACTTTAAATTAAAGGAGTTAAATGAGCCAAACTTGAGAGAAAAAAGAGAAGTTTACCGTGTATAGGAACAAGACAAAGACAAATAATAGAAGTTTGTGGAGAAGGAAAGGGGGATGACGTTCACGTGGGATGGTTGGGTGACATGTCAATATATATATATATCTATATATCTATATATATATATAATAAAAAAAAGTTGTTGACATCACAGTTTGTCATCTGGCACCATCATATTCATCCTAAATAATTTTTTCGCCAATAAACATTCATAGGCGGATCTTCTAATTTTGCATATATATATCCACTATTTATTTATTGTCTTCTAAATTATTTAATTATTTAATAACCAATTATTTAATTACTTAATTTAATATATAATATAGTTTATTAAGTTACATTTATCTATATATATCTATACTCTATACTATATTATAATTATAAACAAAAAGTTTAGTCATAGTTTAATTAATAAAAAAAGAAACTTGGCATCACCATAAAATTTTGAATTAACCCGTGTAACACACGAGGATAAAAACCTAGTATATATATATATATATATTTATATATATATATATACAAGGGGTATACTCGCGCTTTGCGGCAACTTCAGTTCATAGGGAATTATTCGTCATTTGTGCTCATTATGACAGCACGACAATTTACATATCAGGGTATTTGTTGTTAGCGTGATGCGGTCTGGTATCAACTTATAATGTGGTATATGCGTGTTCATTGGTGGCAATAACCAACCCTGTTGTATTGTATGAAAGAACTAACGCGGTGCTTGAGTTTAATTTGTTGTTAAAAAACTCATGTGTTTAAACAGTTAGATATATAAAAAAAATCAATAAGTTTGTATATAATTATAATATGTGATGAACACAAATACTGAAGTAAAATGCTTTACCAAGAAAGAAACTCGCGTGATGTAGCGGCGATGATAATTAACTAGGAGATGTGCAACAGATGTTTACGGTCATGAACCAATACGTGGTTGATAACGGTACCGAAAACTATGACACAACCGTGAACCTTTGCCGTGAATAGAATCCAAATTGTGAACCCAAAGTTTTTTATTATTATTATTTTTTTTTTTGAAAAGTGATCTATTTTGTTTTATTCAGTTTCGTTTTTTTTTTATAGTTTTTCTTCTTAAGATTTCGGTTTCAATTCTATTGTCGGTTTAAAACCCGAAATTACAAATTAACCCAGATATATTAACAAGTCTTAACACATTATGTCGCACCCCCAAAATACCACTAACGGAGTTTATACCGTTAAGGGCGCGGCTAGACCAGGATCCACAACCATAGTTACAAATACTAAACGAATCAGGGTTAGTTCAAACACAAATTATAAATCAAAGTTTCAAACACAACGCAGCGGAATAAAATATTGTTTTAGCACTAACCACGTGCTTTACATAGACATTGTTTTAAATTCCCAATTTAATTTAAATCAAAACAAAGGTCTTCAAGTGCCATGCCAACCCGCTCCGGATACTCCTTAGCGATCTGCAACAGTTTAAACCACGCAAGTGTCAACCTAACGGTTGGTGAGTTCACAGTGGGCTTGTCATGCATTGGCCCAGTCTCATAATCATAGTTCGTATCAAAGTGTACTTACAAAATATTCATTTGTGAAAAGCAATGCTCGTATTTAATTCTCAGTTTATAAAAGGTTTGTCCGTGACCACGTCATCGGGTATGTACTAGTTCCGTAAAGTTAAAGGACTCAACCGATATCGCGGGTAGCTAATCCGTTGTTCCATGCTCTAAGGAAGTTTGTACCAAAGCTGACTTATTTTGTGGGGGCCGAGCCATCCCGTACGGTGCGGACCAAGTCATCGCGTTTTCTGCCTCCCCCGTGTCCTCTCGGGACCACGGTCAAATAGGCTGATATTGTTCCTCCGTGCACTCCCCGTGCCACGGGGCGGAGTTTGTCAAACTCCAGTAGATCTACCCAACATCCCCTCGCTTTCACAAATTAATGGCACAATTAAGTTGAGGACTTTTAAGTTATAAGGCATCCTTAGAAAACATGTGATATCATATGGTTTAGACTTTAACCTACACTAGCCATATTAAAATGTTTTCAGTTTTGTTTCAAAAATAGTTTGATCAGAATTCACAAGTGTTCCCATAAAACACTTCAGTTCATCAAGTGGGTGCCGAGCATCCCGTGTTCTCAAGTTTATCAGTGAGGTGCCTAGCACTCTCGAGTTTGTCAGCATTGTCTTCGTTAAGTTATTCTGTGTGGCCCAACGGACTCACGGTAAGCGGGTTAGTGACACTCACCTTTGGTTGCACTGCTACACTTCAAGTAAATCCAAATATTGTTGTTTAACGAAGACCTAGAACACGTTTAGGTCTTAAGTATTAGTTTCATGTCTAATCTTTACTTAACGTCACTATGGCCCATAACATAGCACGTTGCAACTATGACTCGACATACCGACACACGACACCAATGGTTGATCATAAACAAGGGTTCATATAAATCAGATATCAAGCACGTTTCATCATGGTATAATCATGTAAGTCATGGCACAACACTTAGGCAAATTCCACAAGTTTGGTTTTTAGGTCAAGTCTTAGTTTCGCTAGCATAGTTTCGCTAGGCAGTTTCGCTAGGTGCACGGGCAGCACTTTCGCTAGGCAATGCCCGGTGACACAGTTTCGCTAGGCTAGTTTCGCCCGAAACTGCTGACGCAGTTTCGCTAGCCTAGTTTCGCAGGGAAACTGGTTTGAACTTTCGTTCAGGTATTTCGCTCGATAGTTTCGCTCGAGCTGGTCTGGTCAGGTTCCCGGCGACACTATAGTTTCGCTGGTCAGTGTCGCTGGAAGGATACACAATTTCGCTACTTAGTTTCGCCCAGAGAACAACAGTTTCGCTGGTCGCGAAAAACATACGGATTTGCCTAAAAATCAACCTAACAGCTTCTGATCATACATGCAATTCATTATCTAGTATCCATAGGCATTTACTAACATAAATCAAGCAACTTTAACAAGTTTAACATGCATTTTGATCATCAAATCTCTAAAATAGGTTCAAAACCCTAAAATGACCTATTTTGCACAAATCTCCAACATGGATGGATTTCACACGTAAAGTTACCAACTTTATTACAGATCTAGCATCCTAAAGCATATATACAGAAGATCAAGCAATATCATGAAGGTTTGGGCATGCTTTAAGAAGAAAACACATAGAAAACACATAAAGCATAGTTTTTGGGACTCACGGTTGATTCTAGAATCGATAGATGAGATGAGATGATGGTCTAGAGGCTGAGATCTTGGTCTCTTGATGGTATCCTCGGCTGACCAGGTTCCAGAGAAGTGTGTGTGTGTGTGTTGGTTGTGAAATGAGGCAAATGAGGCTACTAGGGTTCATTAAGTTTATTTATATCAGAGGCTAGTTTCGCTGGCAGTTTCGCTGGCTGGCGAAACTGGCTCTGATCTCGGGTACATTGATCAGTCTAGCCAGCTACCGGGCGAATCTGTAGTTTCGCTCGGTAGTTTCGCTGACTACCAAATCTAGGCAATTTTCACATAATCAAGTATTTACAATTAATCATGCTATTCACAATAATAAGCCATGTATTTAAATCACATTGCACATAAAGACAATCAATGATGAACACATAACACATATGGACGGTTCAGTGATCAACCAAAGGTCGTGGACGTATTCGGCCTAGTTATGCATTAGCTACTTATAACGTAACTAACGGGTTTGTCTAACGGAAGTTAACCTTGAAATTCTCGGGTGTCACATCATTCCCCTGAAATTGGAATTTTCGTCCCGAAAATTATTCTTGTGTCGTAGCGTTCGCAGCATCAGCTGTCGTCGTTGCTATCGTCGCTGGGGAAAGAAAGCAAAAAGTTTTAGGGTTGTCACATCCTCCTCCCGTTAAGGAATTTTGGTCCCCAAAATTAAATCATACCATGAGTTTCCGTGGACGTTTGCTCGAACAGGTGAGGATACTTTTTCTTCATCTGATCCTCACGTTCCCAAGTATATTCAGGTCCACGTCTTGAGTTCCATCGCACCTTGACGATCGGAATCTTGCTACGTTTGAGGGCTTTCTCCTCGCGTCCCATGATTTCTACTGGTTGCTCAATAAATCTCAGATGTTCGTCAATTTCCAATTCCTCCAAGGGAATTATTTCGATGTCTTCAGCCAGACATTTCTTTAGATTGGAAACGTGAAACACGTTGTGAACTCCATCGAGTTCAGCAGGGAGTTGCAATCGATAGGCCACCGGGCCTACTTCCCCAATAATTTCAAACGGACCGATGTAGCGAGGATTTAACTTTCCACGCTTTCCGAAGCGTATCACTCCCTTCCAGGGAGATACCTTCAACAATACTTTGTCACCCACCTCGAACTTCAGAGGTTTTCGGCGTTTGTCGGCATAACTCTTTTGTCGATCACGCGCTGCAGCTAGCCGTTGTCTGATTTGAATAATCCGTTCGGTCATATCGTGGATAACGTCCGGTCCAGTGAGCCCTTTCTCACCTGTTTCAGCCCAACACACGGGCGATCTACATTTTCTGCCATACAGTGCTTCAAAAGGTGCAGCACCTATACTTGAATGATAACTATTGTTGTAAGAGAACTCCACCAGTGGAAGGTGAGTCTCCCAATCCTTTCCAAAGTCAAGAACGCAAGCTCGGAGCATATCTTCTAATGTTTGAATCGTTCGTTCCGTCTGACCGTCAGTCTGCGGGTGATAAGCTGTACTCATGTCTAGTCGGGTTCCCAATGCTTCCTGCATTGATTGCCATAACCGGGAAGTGAATCGAGGATCTCGATCAGAAATGATGGTCTTAGGCACACCGTGAAGCTTCACAATTTTGTCGATGAACAGCTTTGTCAATTTATCCATATTATCACTTTCCTTCATCGGAATGAAATGTGCAGATTTGGTTAACCGATCGATGATAACCCAAATCGCATCCGGTTGATTTGATCGATGAGGTAATCCTGTTACGAAATCCATTGAGATATCCTCCCATTTCCATTCTGGGATTTTTGGTTGTTGCAGTAAACCGGAAGGCTTTTGATATTCAATCTTGACTCTTGAACATGTTAAACACTTAGCCACATATCGAGCAATGTCGGCTTTCATATTCGGCCACCAATAAAGATTCTTCAAGTCCTGATACATTTTATCTGATCCAGGGTGCACCGAATATCTTGACTTGTGAGCCTCGTCCATCACGAGCTCACGGAGATTTCCAAACAAAGGAACCCAGATTCTGTCATTATAATACGTGAGTCCATCGGACTTAACTTCAGAATGGCCATCTACACCACGTAGTGCTTCAGCTGCGAAGTTCTCTGCTTTCAAAGCTTCTCGTTGGCAGTCACGGATTCGATCCGGTAATCCTGAATGTATTGTAAGTTGAAGCGCTCGTACCCGACGAGGCTTTTCGTACTCTTTCCGACTTAAAGCATCAGCCACAACGTTGGCTTTTCCAGGATGATACTTAATGGCCAAATCATAATCATTCAGTAACTCGACCCACCGTCGTTGTCGCATGTTGAGGTCTTTCTGATCGAAGATGTGCTGTAGACTTTTGTGATCGGTGAATATCGTGCACTTTGTTCCATATAGGTAATGTCTCCAAATCTTGAGTGCATGAACAACGGCTCCCATTTCCAAATCATGCGTTGTATAATTCTTTTCTGTATCCTTTAGTTGCCTGGACCCATAGGCAATTACTTTATCTCGTTGCATCAACACGCAACCGAGTCCTTGGATTGATGCATCGCAATAAACCACAAAGTCGTCTATTCCATCGGGTAACGCAAGAATTGGAGCCGAACATAACATATCTTTAAGCGTTTGGAATGCGCGCTCTTCCTTCTCACCCCATCTGTATTGCACTCCTTTGTGCGTTAAGGCCGTTAAGGGTTGAGCCAGTTGAGAGAAACCCTTAATAAACCTTCGATAATATCCGGCAAGCCCTAAAAATTGTCGGATCTCTGTTGGCGCTCTTGGGGTAGACCAGTTCTTAATTGCTTCCACTTTGGCTGGATCTACATGGATTCCTTCTTCATTTACAATGTGCCCAAGAAACTGGACTTCGCGGATCCAAAAGTCACACTTCGAAAACTTAGCATAAAGCTGTTCCTTGCGGAGCAATTCCAATATAAGACGCAGATGCTCCTCGTGTTCTTCCTTTGACTTGGAGTAGATCAAAATATCGTCGATGAAGACTATCACAAACTTATCGAGGTACGGCTTGCACACTCGATTCATCAAATCCATAAACACAGCAGGTGCATTTGTTAGCCCAAATGGCATAACCAGGAACTCGTAGTGTCCATACCGAGTTCTAAAAGCAGTCTTAGGAACATCCTCTTCACGAACACGAAGTTGGTGATAACCAGACCGTAGATCGATCTTTGAGAAGTAGCTGGAACCCTGTAGTTGATCGAAGAGATCGTCGATTCTAGGAAGTGGATACCGATTCTTGATCGTAACTTTGTTAAGCTCTCGGTAGTCAATGCACATGCGGAACGTTCCATCCTTCTTCTTAACAAACAGTACCGGAGCTCCCCATGGAGACGAACTTGGACGAATAAACCCCTTGTCGAGTAGCTCTTGCAGTTGTGAGGAGAGTTCGTTGAGTTCACTTACAGCCAATCGGTAAGGTGCGCGTGCGATCGGAGCGGCACCTGGAGCTAAATCAATCCCAAACTCAACTTGTCGAAATGGAGGCAAGCCAGGCAGATCTTCAGGAAATACGTCTTGGAAGTCGCGAACTATCGGGTAATCATTAATTTTGCGCTCGGGATGTGTCGTGTCAGTGACGTTCGCCAGAATCGCGAAGTGACCCTTACGGAGGCATTTCTGAGCTTTAAGGAACGAAATAATGCCGGTGACTGTTCCACCTTTTTCACCTTGAACCGTTAATATCTTGCCGTCTTCGAGGGGAATACGAACCACTTTTTCTTTACATAAGATTTCAGCCCGATTCTCGGATAACCAATCCATTCCTACTATAACGTCGAAACTACCAATTGGGAAATGCATAAGGTCGATTCCTAGGGTATGGCCCGCTAGTTCTAGCTTACAATCCTTAACTATCTGGGTCGTATCATGAAGTTTACCATTTGCTAGTTCTACCACATATTTAGCGTCTAGGGCAATTGGTTTAGCATTAATTATTCTAGCAAATTTAGTGGAAATAAAGCTTTTCTCAGCACCAGAATCAAATAAAACAGTAGCAAAGAAACCGTTCAAAATAAATTTACCGTTGATCACGTTGGCATCATTGCGAGCTTCACCCTGGCCCATGACGAAAGCTCGACCTCTTCCATTTCCACCATTCCCGTTTCCACCATTTCCATTGCCATTCCCATTACCATTTCCTCCACCGTTACCATTCCCACCGTTATTTCCCTGATTACCATTTCCTTGTCTTCTTAACTGAGGGCAGTCTCTTTTAATGTGGCCTTGAGCACCACACTCAAAGCAGCCACGGGCTCCCCCATTGTTGTTGGTGGGCTTGTCATGCATTGGCCCAGTCTCATAATCATAGTTCGTATCAAAGTGTACTTACAAAATATTCATTTGTGAAAAGCAATGCTCGTATTTAATTCTCAGTTTATAAAAGGTTTGTCCGTGACCACGTCATCGGGTATGTACTAGTTCCGTAAAGTTAAAGGACTCAACCGATATCGCGGGTAGCTAATCCGTTGTTCCATGCTCTAAGGAAGTTTGTACCAAAG
>JBCNJP010000019.1:1164215-1318047 GCA_039602395.1 Deinandra increscens subsp. villosa
CGACATGTTGGAAGAAAGCAAGACAATTGAAATCAGGAGGTTTCGACCTGGATGTCCAAAAAGTGGTTGATAAAATGGTAAGTTTGTAACATTTGAAAGTTTTGGTGATGTGATAATTTTCCATTGAGGCTTGGTATGGTTTTTTGTGCAGGAGAAGCTAGAGAAACAAGATAAACATGAGGATGTTTCATGTGGAACAGAGGATGTGCTCACGCAGGCCCTGGGTAATGAAGAACAACGTGGGCGTGTACGCGGGATGGGTAAGTTTGTATCGCACCAACAATATTTTCACTTACCCAAGACTGTTAAAGGTTACCTGGACAAGGAGAAGAAGAAGATCAATCGACGGTTAACAGAAGTTGAAGATAAGTTAGAAAGGTTGACAAGAGGTGGTCGTAGTGCCACTCCTGTTTCAGAAGCTGCAAGTTGCCAAATGGGGAATGATGATGAAGAAGCACCAGAAGATGACAAAGAACACGATGATGTAAGCAATTAAATTGTTTCTAACGACTGTCTCTGATTTGAGGCTGACATTTTTTATTTTGTAGGATAAATCTTGTTATCTTGCAGTTGATGTTCCCACAAATATTGTCGCTAGAGGAACCATAATGAATTGGAATGACTCGGGTACTTATTTATATATTTGTTTTTATATTTAGTTGATGTTTCCACAAATTTGGATCTTACTTTTGACCTTCATGTACTAGATGAGAACATTGAAGTTATGGTTCAAACATGTACACAAGGAGAAGCTTCACTACCCTTTCCACTTGAAGAGGAGTTCGTTGAGAAGGTCCAAGATGCCCTTGGGTACATACTACGTTGGCCGAGGCACCTAGTCATTCAATTCTCTGATTTGGTAAACTTTTTTCAACTTTTTCACCTGAGCTAAATAGAATCTGTTATTACAGAATTTGTTACGTTATACTAATTTTTTTGCAGACTAAAATGGCAAAGAAAAAGAAGAAAACAGAGAAGGTTGTGGATAGAAAGGATGTAAAGAAGGGTGAGGAGACAAAGGATGTAAAGAAAGGTGAGGAGAGAAAGGACGAGGCAACGAAGGGAGAGGAGAGAAAGGACGAGGCAAAGATGATTGAGGCAACAAAGGATGAGGAAAGGAAGGATGAGTGTAAGGAGACGGGAAAAGGAAACAAGAAACGACAAAAAGATGACTTTCAAGTCATTACCGGCGAGGCCGTTAAGGAGTTTAAGGAGAGAAAAAAAAGTAAGGTGATTGAAAAAGAGTCGTTGAAAAGAAAGATAATGACAAGGGGTCACAGGAAGAAGAGGGTCAGAATGGAAAGTTTTGCTATGTCAATGGCTGCAATGATGGTTGATGGACAAATGACGCAGGTTGATTCTATAAAAGTGTCATGTGAGGATGATCTCTTTGGGTATGATAGTTTCACGTACTTAAATTGGAATGATTTTGACTCTGTTTTTGCAATGGATGTGTTGAGCGGGGCTGTGATTTCTTCTTATACAATGTAAGTAATTTAAAAGAGTGTTTTTACTTCTTATACAAACTAAGATAATTCTAATCAATTTAGTATTTTAACAGGTACTTGTATGAGCAAATAAAGAATGGAGGCAAAGTAGATCATGGAATTTGTTTTATAACCCCGACTGCAACCATGCAATTTAATAAGAAAGGAATGGCTAAAAATATAGATGATTCAAGTCGACTCGTTGCAGATCGATTAAAAGGAAGAAAGGGCAATGACATTGTCCTATTGCCCTACAATCCCGGGTTTGATTTTCAACATAAATTTGTTTTGTTTGATCTATATTAGTTGTTTGACATGTTATGGTTTTTGTTTTGTTGTAGAGAACACTGGGTGCTAGGTGTAATAGACATGAAAAATATGGATTGCTATTATCTTGACTCCCTAAGGCCTAGCTCGGTTAATTTCCAGTTTAAGCAAATAGTCGATGCGTAAGTAAATCATAGAAATTTTGAAATCATTATATCATATTTGGTTTTTCGTAATACAAATCAATTTATTTTGTAGGGCAATTGGCTTATATGAGTCACAGAGTGGATCGAAGAAGACACGTAAACTCAGATGGGTAAATTCAAAGGTTAGCATTTTCTGTGACTAGCTAGCTTTGTCTCATAACTGAAACTGAAACTGCTTCTGTTACTGTTTTTATAACGCTACTGTTGTTATAAATGAAACTGCTCATGTGAGTTTCTAATTAGTATTAGTGTCATATAATCAGTTGGATATTAGGAAAAAGAAAATTGATTATAGACGCTTCATCAAAGTTACTTACATTCCCTTAATTGTGGGTCTGGTTACATAATGAGGGAAAAAATGGTCTGCCCCCCATTCGAGATAAAAAAAACAAACACATCATCCATTAGTAGGTTAATGGGTCAAAGGCGCCACCTTTTTTGTATTCATGGTGTCAGTGAAACTGTGAAAGAACTTTGAGTCCAGTTTTGTCTTTTGAGGTCAAAACCATACCTTTTTAGATAAAAAATGATATGGATTTTGTTACAAATTTTGTACCAAACTTTCTATACATCTGTATTACTTGTAATAGAGCTGAGTTGGCTATCTTCTTTATCTAACCGCTATTATGGAATACTCATCAGTCTTAAACTGAAAAGGAGTATGTTTGACTTAAGAAAGTCAAAGTGCATCTTATTACAGTTCATGAGATTCTGATCAACAGTATGTTTGCTTCTATGGAATCAAATTAGACTACAATGGGTTGAAAGTAGAAAATCCGATAAATGAAAAACTTAGGAACCCGTTTTGATGTTACTACAATCTTTATTTTTTCTCGTTCTTTTTTAACTTTTACTTGTTCTTATTAGATAGATGTTCATTGTAATCTAGCCCCCTTGCTAGCTTTTTGCTATTATATGAATGTTGATTTCTGCTGATTTAATCTGTTTTAATTTGTTAATAATGCTGTTGCTGTTTGTATTATATAAATATTAAGAATTTAGTGTTTTAATTTGTTGCTGTTCGTAAATCTTGTTGCTGTTACTATGAAACTGTTGCTTAATTATGAAACTGCTGGCCTGGCTGCTGCTGCTTATTTCTGTTGCTGTTTATAAAAATTTAGGCTGCTGTTGCTATTATAAAAATTTAGGCTGCAGGGTAAATTATGAAGTCAGTGAAAGTATGGGGTGAATGTGCATTATAAACTGAAATCATACATGTTCTTGCCATTCCCAATTATAAACTGGAAGTTTAGAGATCATAAATAAATTTTAGGCTGCTGTTGCTTATCATAAACTGTTTATAAAAATTTAGGCTGCTGTTGCTTATCATAAGATGTTTATAAAGTGAAATCAGAACATACTTATGTGATGTTTATAATCTGGCATAATTACATGCATCATTATTCGGCATCATGGTCAAACCTTGGCGAAAATCTGCTTATTTAAATTATGATGCAAGTGTCCATACATGTGTATATGAAACTGATTATACAAGTATCTTATATGAACACAAAAGTATCTTATATGAAACTGATTATACAAACATGTTATATACATATATGTATCTTATATGAACACAAAAGTAAGTTACTGCTTCTGAAACCGTAACAACTCCAGCTTCTGTTCATATTGATTCCTTCTACATACATGTGTACATGCTTCATACATGCTCAGCCAACTGTTAGATAGTGTGTAATAAGTTAGAAACATTTTTTTTTGTAGTGTCCACTTCAACCAGGATTTACGGAATGTGGTTACTATGTCTTGAAATTTATGAAAGAGGTGGTTCGGCAAGGAATTGTAGTACTTGAGAAAGACAATGTAAGCTTTCTTTATAATTTTGCATAATTTTTTATCTTTATGTTTGATGATAATTTTTATGGTATGTGCATTTATATTTGCCTCTTTTATTGTATGTGTTCACACAGATTGGTGGAGATAGTAATCAATACACCGATGCGGACTTTGATGAGATTCGGACAGAATGGTTGGGCTATGCATGCAACTTCATTTTCAGGGCGTAGTATCTAGGGATCGAATATTATATTATGTGTAAACTTAGAACATATTATCTTTGTCGTTATGATCGGATTGTATGAACATGATGAAACCGAATTATGGTATTTGCATATTATGAAATGCAGTTTTTGGATACAGCAGATTCTATTTTGGTAACCAGCAGATTATGAAATGCAGTTTTTGGCTACAGCATTTAAAATGGAAACCAGCAGTTTCAGCAAAAATATTAAAAAAAAACATTAACAAACATGACGCGCAATTATGCGCGTCATAAAGAGACGACACATTTATAAAATGACAAGTGACACATTTTCTTGACGCGCACATAAAGTGTCATAAAATGGATGACGCGCAAATATGAGCGTCATAAATAGAACGACAACAAAATTATATTTAATAAAAACTTTATTAAATTACAGGCGACACATTTTCTTGACGCGCATATAAAGTGTCATAAAAGGAGCGTCATTAATGGTGTGTCATTGTTCGCGCGTCAAGAAGCAGATGACGCGCATTTTGCGCGTCAAGAGGCTTCTTGACCCTGCCTTCCTTGACGCTTTTTTGCGCGTCATCTGACCCCTTTCTTGACGCGCAAAAAGCGTCAAGAAAGGGTATTTTTGTAGTAGTGAAGGTAAGATGTGAGCCTTTTAGCTGACCCCGAGACCTCGGCGTCACCTTTTATTTCTCATAATAGGCCACCTCTCAGGTGAAAAGGTGAGCTAAACCTCATAAAGGAGTACTATATCTCACCTCGAGATCCTTATGTCACCCTGAAGGTTTCTTTATATTTTATTTGTATTATTTATTTATATGTAATAATAATAATAAAACAACAACAACAACAACAACAACAACAATAATAATAATAATAATAATAATAATAATAATAATAATAATAATTAGTATTATTATAATAAAAATAATTAGTATTACTATAATAGGTGACCCCGAGATCTAGGTTTCACCTATAATTTCTCATAATATGTGACCTCTCAGCTGAAGAGTTGAGCTGAACCTCACAACCTCAACTCCTTTATTTCACCTTGACTATAGCTCACCTCGAGACCTTTGTGTCACCTAGAATTTTTAGTAGCTCACATCTCAATAAAAATTGTAGTGGGTATCTCGAAGTTAGTTCGCGTACTTGGGCGGGTTTTTCAGGGTTTTGTTGACCACACCTGCCCTAGGGGTGACTCTTAGGGCATTATGTGAGCTTTTTATCCCTGGAGGTGACTCTTAGGTCACAAAGTCACCTATATAAGGGGTGTCAGCCAAATTTTAAGGGGGTGTCTCTAACAGACCCCTGTGAAAACTACCCTTATGGTACTTAGGATAGTTAAGCCTCAAATTCTCTCTCGGTTACTTTTGGTTTCTACTACCCGGCTAGGGTACTTTTCTACTACCCTAAGCAACTACCCGAATCAAAAGGGGTGATAGCCGATTACTACCCTAAAAACTTAGCAATACGATAGAGGTACCTGAGAGGGTATACTGCCCATCCTAATCACGCATGATATATGCATAATTTCTGTTATGAACTACATTAACCAAACCAATTTATGACTGTTCAGCTGCTTAAACTGCTTAAACAACTTTCAAACGACTACCACTACTGATACTCTGCTTGCTAAGGCAACTTCTTGTAGCCGATGGAAGCCAAGAGTTAATGCGCTAAATGTTTGACTTTCTTTTAAAATAAAACTTACAAGCTTTATACTACCATCTCCTCCATGCATTCTACGTTTCCATTAGAAATCATACATAAACCTAGAAGCACAAGGTAGGTACTAGAAGAAATATTGGCAACATACAAACAAATGGAAAAATTGTGTGCCTTTGAGCGAAAGAGAAAATAGAAACCTAACCAGATGAACTTTAGTTAGTTCAGTGGGAAAGCCGAATACACCATCTAATAAACCGACGAACACACTCTTGAAAAATCACCCCTAACAAAAGAGCATGAAATCAAGCCAAGAACATAGTGGTAAAGCCTTCTAGAAAATAAATCATAACAAAGATGCGAAACTGGTATTTTGGTTAGACAAGATTATGAATGTAAATACATTTTCACGAATCTGGTTAGCTGGAGACTGGAAGAGAGATTCGAATCTGATCATGACTCATCATGTTTCGGTTTGCAGATTCTATGAGGTTGAGAGCATGCAACCGTAAGGTTAAGGTGAGATGGTGAGAAAGAAATGAAAAAAAAAAAGATTAGGAGAATAAACACGTAGATGATGATTGGAAACACGCGACTCAAAAAGTCAGGCAAAAAATATCATTAAAGTATAATACAGCTTGTACATTATGCAGAAAATGTTATACAACAAATTGTGTAGTATATCCATGAAGAAAATAAAATCCCACTTTTTGCATGTTTTATCTTATAAAAATTTGAATAACACATGTGAAACTTAGGGAATGAATGTATCTATTTTAAGAAACGAGTGAGAAACGTGGATTTGCCCTGTAATCTTTTGTGAAACTTGTTCTTCAAATATTATATCATATTATATATTATATCACCGTCACAATTATTGCTCACTACTACCAAAGAGTGAGTCACTGAGAGCTGGTGTAATGTTTCATCTAGACCCCCGCACTTCACAAACCATTACATTTCACCCTCCGATATGATCTTGAAGTATTTAGAAATTAAACCAGGGTTTTACATAGTACCACGAAATGTATATCTTCAGTTACTTTTAAAGAATAGCTTGCTATTGTTTTATCTTTAATTTTCAGTCATCAATAAATGAAGTTTCAGATTTAGATAATAAAGGGGTCTAATTGCACATTTTTGGAAATAGGTGGTCTAAATTTGACATCGTGAATTTCTTTCACAAAAATAGCCAGCCATCCGCGAACTCGCCACGCTCCGTACTTTCTTCCAGTAAAAAAGTGCCACGGTGCCCCCAACCACCTGTAGTGGGCCACCGATTAACATAATAAAACGATCGATTGGCGGGTCTATAACTACCAACAGATGCATCCATAATATTGCATGGCTAACCGTCGACGCCGCAATTCCTCTGCACCCACAAACAACCCACCCCCTGCTCCCACCGGGCCACACCCTACTTACCATGGCATCCGGTGCCGAGCCGGGAAATGGGTTTCCGAAATCCGCGAACCAAACAAGACAACCCGCATTTGGCTCGGCACGTATCCGACACCCGAGATGGCTGCCGCGGCTTATGACGTGGCAGCATTGGCTCTCAAAGGATCGTATGCGGTACTAAACTTTCACGACTCCGTGTTACCTAATACTCTTCCTGCCTCTCCAACCGCTGACGACATCCGTGCCGCAGCTGCACGGGCGTCTGCTGCCAGAGATCTGGCGAATCAAACTGGCGCCGGAAGCTCAATGGCAGCAGGCGGCGGCAGCAGCAGTCACGCCGGAGAATGCATGGACGATGGAGCTGTTGAAACTAACTCAAACTAAGTACAGGCAGCAGCCAGCAGGCAGTATGCACGTGCCTTTTTATTATTGAATAAGTCTAAGCAGGTTGTTGCTTTCTTTGCTTATTTAATGTACGTCTCTTTCTTCATTATGATGCATGCAATATATATTATCAATAAAAGTCCTCTGAGTTCACCATTGTTCTTTATTGTAACTGGCGGATCCTAACCTTTTATAAGCAGGGACAAGAAACGTGTCAAGTCGAATTGATAATATTAAAATGGTCGGGTCAAAACGGGTCAGTCAAATTATTCCACGTGTTAAAACGGGGGAAAATGACGAGAATAGCCATTTTTGACTTTGAAAATCAGATTTTAACCCCCTAAATTTAGCCTTCACCAAAATGACCAACCTTAAATTTAGCTTTTACCAAAACGACCAAATTTAGGCTTGTACACTCCAAGTCTTAGCCTTGTTCACTCCAAGTCTATCAGGTGTGGACCCATCTTAAAGAAATGACACATCATCATATTCTTCAATTTAAATCTTCATTTTCACTCTCTCTCTCTTCACCTAAACCCAATGCCAACAAAGAAATCCGGCAACCCTTTAACTCAACATTCCGTACAATATACTCAACGATAAATCACGTACGACCCGTCTACGAACTCCTCTCGATCATACGAACACAATGAGACTAGCCTTAACCACCGACACGAAAACCCGAAAATGCTCCGGGTTAATTGTATGAGGCGAGTATATGTGATATTGTTCCGGGTAAAGTGTTGTTTCCGAGTTAAGTATACTATTTCTGGGTATATTATTTAGTTTTCAAAATTTTCATTTTGTACTTTATCTTCTTCTTTCCTTCTCTATTTCTCGCTGTCTTCATGATTTATCGTTGAGTATATTGGCCGGAATGTTGAGTTAAAGGTTCGTCGGATTTCTTTGTTGGTTTTGGGTTTAGGTGAAGAAAGAGAGAGTGAAAAATGCAGACAAATTTAAATTGAAATGAATTTATTTATTGGGTTTAAGTTTGGAGTGAACAAGGCTAAGGCTTGAAGTGTATAAACCTAAATTTGATCATTTTGGTGAAAACTAAATTTAAAGTTAGTCATTTTAGTGAATACTAAATTTAGGGGGTTAAAATTTGATTTTCAAAGTAAAAAATGATCATTCTAGCCATTTTCCCTTAAAATGGTAGGGCTGATCATGAAACAATTAGAAAAACAATCAAATAAGATATAGTTAAACTTTTTTAACATTGATTGAACCTTGACTTTTTATTTCTCACTTTTATCTGTTTTTCATGTTTGAATGTGAACCTATAATCATTTTTAAAGGTTATGTATAAACTCTATTAGAATATTATAGATATCATCTAATACTAATAAAAGATTACATTTATTCCACATGTCATCACCATATACATTCTCATCATAATTTTCCCGCTTCTCTTTTCTATTAAATATAAATTATCTTTTCTATTTTATACTAAAATTTTTAAATATATAACTAAATATCAAAAATATAAAATTACTTATTTCAATAATTTATTAAAACTTAATAAATTATAATTACATTTATGTCACATGTCATCACCATATACATTCTCATCATAATTTTTTCCGCCTCTCTCTCTCTCTCTCTCTGCTATTAAATATAAACTATCTTTTCTATTTTATACTAAAAAATTTAAAAAATTTAAATAATTTTGGATGTTTAAAATGTACAAAAATATAAAATTACGTATTTCAGTAGTTTATTAAAACTTAATAAATTTATAATTAAAATATATAACTAAATATCAAAAATATAAAATTACTTATTTCAGTAGTTTATTAAAACTTAATAAATTATAATAGCATTCAATTGAAGAGTTTAAAAAACTTTGAAATTGATCTCTTTGTACTCCTCGTAGTGGATGGTTATTTTTTACGCTAACATCTATTGAAATAACTTTTTATATGAATCTTTAACCTACATTATGAACTAAAATTTTAATGATTAAGCCCGTGTAATACACGGGTTCGATCCTATTATAATAATAAGTAGATACAGATCTTGAGTGGGAAAAAATAACCATTAAATGAATTAAATACTAATAGTATATTTTATCCAAAAGATTTACTACACTTAAAACATTAAATCTAATTCATCCATAATATCTATTCTAAAAAACCCAACTAAAACTCATATTATTAAAAAAAATTAAAAAATGAAAAATTTGTCACGTATTCATCTTCCCCTTATCAACCAACAAGCTAACTCTAGTCATACCTACAACTCCGACGGCACCTACAAGTCTACAACTCAGACCACACCCACTACTGGAAAGCTAGACATTTGCTAGACCGCAACTCTTGTCGGAAAACAGTCCCAAATGACTGCTTATGATTTAATTGCGACTAAAAGCACGGTCACAAAAAACTTTGTAGCTAAATCCGTTTTGCGACCACATTACGACCGACAGGTATTTTTACGACAGAAGAAACAACCGCAAATTTGTCACAGTTTGCGACGATCAAAATTTGCGACTAAATTGCAACTGCAATTTTGCAACAATATTGCGAGCGTTGTTTTGTGACCATATTGCGTCTATGGATTTGCGACCATTTTGACTAATTGGTGGGTGATTCATGCGTGTACCTTTTTCTAGAATGTGTTGTACATGTGTGCGATGATATTACTCGCGAGCCATAGCCGGTCTATGAGCCACTTTATTATCTGATTAGTGTTTTAATCATTTGAAGTGATGATTGATTTTCTTGGGCCTCAGATCTGTGAAGGACGATGGCCCTCACATGTCACATTGTTCATCATATTCTCTTTGGGTTGATTAGTCTAAGTGGCCGCTGTGTTTATCGATTCACGTGTACTCATGGTTGTATTTCATTTATCTCTCTTAGCCATTTACTGTCGGCTGTGGATTTATGTTGAGGCTATGATGATTTGTTTGATTTTCCTATGTTCTTGGCAGTGAGTTATGGTGAGCAAGACGCGTGAGACTTACGTTTATCGCAGCCCTCAACATGGGTCTTGCAGTTTGTTTAATGATGTATAACTGACAGTCTGACAATGACAAATATTTTGAGTTACCTTTCTTTTGGTAATGTGATATTCATTTGCTTTGTTAAAAACGTTAAATGGTTGTGATGATCCCAGTATAATTAAGGGTTTTAGTATTTGTGTAACACTATTGGGAGATCTAACATTATAAAGTATTGATTGACAAAGTTTTACATTGTTTTTTCTTTATTAATGATGAGGATGGGTCAAAATCAGATGCACTTGGACTTGGAAGTGCACATAAAGGATCAGCAGATGCTGATGAGCGAAGCCCATACGGAAGTGCAAGTGATACAACTCCGAGAACGCAAGCGCAAGTGTCAAGAGACAGTTACAGCTAAGAGACTATAAATAGGCATTTATAGGCTCATAATAGAGGATCCCGGATTTTACACCTTTAACTAGGTGTTTTTACTTAGATCTCTTGTACTAATCCTTTTCACTTGTAACCTTGATTCAATGGATGAAATATAACATGATCTCGCTCTTTCCTCTCCAATTCTCTTAATCTCTCTCTAATCATTGAAGGATCGAATCTTACCTCTACGGTAGGATTTTATTCTTCATCAATTAAAGATATATTTTCCTTTTGTCCTTACACATGTAAAATCAGAAGGATCTAACCATTGTCTACCCATTTTCCTACTAACTTAATTACATTATTATTTCGTGAATTAATTATTCATAAAAATATACAATTTATTTCTAAGACTATTTACAATTTCAAAATATTCATAATTCCAAAACACAAGGTCTTGATGATAATCAACTTTCCTATCAATTTCCTACACTTCTTGAATTATTTCAAGACTTAGCGATCATTTCAACTTTTGAACTTTCACCATACTAAATTATAGACTTTCATAGATCCGAAAGCTCTTCATTCAGATTTACACTTCAACTTTTGAACAGTGGCGAAGGATATAAGGGGCGGGAGGGGGCGCCCGACCCCCCAAATTTTTTTTTGCGATGTAACGAGTATATAATTTTCATGTAGAAAATTTCGATATGCTCCGGTTTCGACCCCCCGTATTAGTTGTGAAATTTTTTATATAGATCCCGACCCCCCACTAGTTTTTTTCAAGCTTCGCCACTGCTTTTGAACTTTCACCATACCAAATTATAGACTTTCATAGATCCGAAAGCTCTTCATTCAGATTTACACTTGATAGCCCCACAACGCGGGCAGGTTATAGCCTTTTTAACTATACAGTTTGTGGTATTTGTAGAGAAATATTACCTTGTGCTTGAAGTTTGTTAAAACGGTGCCACTGTTAGCGAAAATGGAGTCAACCTTAATGAAACTAATCCAACAGATCATTAGCTGTTTATTGACATGCAACTAACCTAAAGTCCTAAGCAGTAGAAATTAGGGCAAGAACGGAAACGGACATAAATCTCAACTACATCAACAAAGAGAGAACCACAAAAAAGCAAAAAGAAAAAACAAACAAAACAACAACCACACGACATGCAAGAACAACTTACCAATGACTCGCAATCGACGCAACACAAAGTGAAGAGCAACAACGTACAAATCCAATACTGCAAACGGGGAAAAAACCAATGAACACAGAATTGAGAGAATCGAAAGGGGAGGAAGCAAAATTAACATCTGCGGCTATACAACAACGCAAAGAAGAAATAATATAGTACAACCGACAGAACTGGCGCCAAAAGAAACAAAGAGAAGGAAAATCAAAGTATATATAAGAAACATAAGCAAATCGCTGTCAAAAAATAAAGAAATTAACCCACATGTCCCACGAACATCAGTTACACCTTCAACATGTAAAAAAAGAAAAGGCGAAAACCAAAAAAATCGGAAACGAAAGTGATTTGAAACCGAGACCTTGACGTTAACAGCTCACCACCAACCACCTCCACACACCAACATTTCATACAAAAAACAAGAGAACAACAAATATAACCTATAATACAAATGTGAGAAAAAAATAAAAAAAAAATAAACAACAATCTAACACGTGGCCACCTGGACACGTGGCATGCCTTCGTTGGGTAAAACGAAGCACAATAAAATACCTCACAGCTGCCTAATTGCTTTTGTTAATATATATAATTAGTATGAGAGAGACTGAAAAACTTTTAGTGAAAATTAATGTGAAAGTATTATGTGATATTAAAGCTTTTTGTTTATTGTATAGTAGACTATTAGGGTGGGGGGTATGTCTCAGCATACCCCCTTGGCAACTCTCGGCAACCATAGGCATGTTAACGGCGACCGTACCCCCCCCCCCCCCCCATTCGGCATCACTTTTTTCGGCAACCTCCAAACCCAATTTCGGCGAAAACTTCCTGAAGAAACATCCAAAAAAAACTAGCCGTTTTCGACCGTTACCTTCCATCCAATGGCTAGTTTTTAATTTTTTTTAAATTCATCCACAACCCTATAAAACCCCAATAACACTCCAATAATTTTACACCTCTCCTTCTCCTTTTACTCCACAAAACTAAAAAAAGGATATGGGTGGCAATGTAATTTTTAGATAGTGGTTGTTTTTTTATTTCTAGGAAATGGTAATTTTTTACTTTTAGGACTTTGGTATTTTTTATTTTTAGGATTTGGTAATTTTTTTATTTTTAGGAAATGGTAATTTTTTATTTTTAGGACTTTGTAACTTTTTTTTTAATTTAATGAATTTTTATGTTTTTATTTTATAATGAATGTTTTAGTTTAATTTTATATGTTTTAGTGTAAAAAATAAAAATAAAAAAGTTTGCCTAAACATTTAGGCAATCATACCCACCTCCAAAACATCATTTAGGCATATTTTTTTTATCCTGTTAGCACAACATGATTGGTTGGTTGTATAATTCAAATGAAGGCAACCATACCTCCCACCCTTATAAATTTAATTTAGATAATAGTACTTTAGTTGCCTTGCTATGGATGAGACTATAAAATTTTATATGAAAAAACCTTATATATATAAGAAAAAATGGACACTATTAATCCTAACTATTCGATATTGGACAAAAATAATCCTACCTATTTTTTTGGACAATATTAGTCTTATAAATACACCATGTTTTTTCTAATAATATTTTCCGTTAAAAAACTAACCCCGTTAGTTTGTGATGACGTGGAGGACCAAAACTGTCATTATTCAAACTTGTTTCTATTTAAAAAACTTGGGGGACCAATCTTGTCATTATGTAAATTTTATTATAAAAAAAACTTTGAAATTAAAAAAGCATTCACCGGTCATCTCCACAACTGACCCCCACCATCTCCACCGGCGATCTTTAAACGCCCCCTCCGACCGGCTACCACCACCTCGCCAGCTTCCGTCCGGCGACACCAGGGTCCACGTCGGAGAAGATGGAGCCAGGGTCCACGTCAGAGAAGATGATGCGGCTACGCCGGAGAAGCCGGCCAAATTAGGGTTACAGGGGTGGTTGCGGGGTGTAACGGCGGCGCATAAGGGGAAACGGGGGTGTGGCGGCGGCTGTGGTTGGTGATGGTGGGAGGACGGTTGTGGCTTGTGGTGGTGGTCGGAGGGACACCGATCGCCGGGAGAAGTGGACGGCTGTGGGGATTTGGAGAAGGAACTGGGGTTTGACAATATTGATCCTCCATGTTTTTAAAGTTTACATTTTGGTCCTTCTGTTTTTTTAAATAGAAACAAGTTTGAATAATGACAGTTTTGGTCCTTCACGTCATCACAAACTAACGGAGTTAGTTTTTTAACGAAAAAGATTATTAGAAAAAACGGGGTGTATTTATAAGACTAATATTGTCCAAAAAAATAGATATGATTATTTTTGTCCAATATCGAATAGTTGAGATTAATAGTATCCATTTTTCCTATATATAATTATATATGAATAACAGAAAATGATAAAATGACAAATAGAAGAAAATAACATCATATTTTATGAATTTTTAATCTTTACACAAAAGAATTGTCCAACACAACACACGTGAAACTTAGGAAATAAATGTATTATTAACTGTTTAAGGAACGAGTGCGAAACGGGTGAAATTTTCCTTGAAATATTGTTTATATATATATATATCACTCACACTCACACTCACATTTATTGCTCACTAACTGAGCTGGTGTAATGTTTCATCTAGACCCCCAAACTTCATAAACGATTACATTTCACCACTAGCGATAGGATCTTGAAGTATCTAGAAATAAAGGTTTTACATTGAAATGTATATTTTCCATTACATTTATAAAATAATATTACTAAAAATTAACACATCTCATTGCTTTCAGTCATCTATAAATGAAGTTTCAACCAAAAGGCATTTTGTCCAATGGTATGGATGTGATGGTTATACTTTCTGAGACCTTAAGATCTCAAGTTCACACATAACTTGAGGGCTTTTTTTTCAAGGGATTTTTTTTTCAAAAATATGAGATTTTTCTAGTATTGACGGTTACAATCAGGTCTCGAAAATGCTCACTCTAGTAGGTGCTTCGTTCAAAAAAATTAAATGAAGTTGCAGTAGATGTACATAATCAAGGGGTCTAGTTGCACATATTTAGAAATAGGTGGTCTAAAATTGAGATCGTGAAGAAAACTTTCTTCATTCGTGGAAGTTTTGTTTTCTTTCACAAAAATATCCATCCATCCGCGAACTCGCCACGCTCCATACTTTTTCCAGTATAACGTCCCACGGAGCCCCCAACCACCTGTAGGCCACCAACAGAATAATACGATCGATTGGCGGTCTATAACTACCCGCAGATGCATCCATAATCTTGCATGGCTAACCGTCGACGCCGCAATTCCTCTGCACCCACAGATAACAACCCACCCCCTGCCCCCACCGGCCCACACCCTACTTACCATGGCATCCGATGCCGAGCCGGGAAATGGGTCTCCGAAATCCGCGAACCCAACAAGTCAACCCGCATTTGGCTCGGAACGTATTCGACACCCGAGATGGCTGCGGCCGCTTATGACGTGGCTGCATAGGCTCTCAAAGGATCGTATGCGGTACTAAACTTTTACGACTCTTTTCTACCTAACACTTTTCCTGTTTCCCCAACGGCTGATGACATCCGTGCCGCAGCCGCACAGGCGGCCGCCGCTAGAGATCCCGCGAATATTCAAACCGGCGGCGGAAGCTCAATGGCGGCTGGCAGCAGTAGTACTCACGCCGGAGAATATTACATGGACGATGAAGCGGTATTTGGCATGCCAAATATGTTGTCGGACATGGCGGAGGGAATGCTGCTGAGCCCACCGAGAATGGACCCTACCCCGCCCCCCGACTACTACGGAGATAGCTCCTACGGAGGGAATCTGTGGGACTACTGATCGATCGATCGATCATCGAAGACATGCATGTTTAGTATCAACCAGTACGTACCTGTAATATGGAATTAAGCTAGTGCTAGTGCACGTGGTTTTTCGACAAGTACTTGAAGATGTTGGATTTTTCTTCATTGGTGATTAATGTAAGTGATCACCAATGAAGTTGTACCAAAATTAAGGTTGTTTTGTCTGTTTTTCTTTTTTTGAAGGGCGTCTGTTTAATTAAGTGTAATAAGACTTCATATCCAACGTCTTGAATGTAGGTGATGTGTAATATATATCTATAAATAAGAAGGCCGGTTGATCATCAGTAACTTTTTTAACTATGTGTTCTTAAAATTTGAACTGGAATAATTCGGAAGAAATGGAAGGTGACGGAAATAGGCTTACCACTTCTAACTTTGTGTTGGGAGACGTGAAGTCATTGAACCCGTATAGTCTTCATATTTTTTATAAATGCAAGTGTTTGGATTATGCTTTAATTTCAACATATGTGCTAAATATGTTTGCAGGTTGATGGTTTTCTTTGATATGAAGAAAGATGGGTTTTTATGGAATGTGTGAATTACCCTTGTTACGGGTCTGGTTTTGATAATAGCGGTGACGGTCTCTTTGTGTAAATCCAAGAAAAGTGTTCTGATTTTTGATAATCAAAGGATGGTGGGCGGGAGATGAATAATTGGTGTAGATGCCAGGTGGTGGGGTGTCCGGATGGTTATGATGGTGATAGATGATGATAGGAGGTTTAAAGAGTTTTTAATTAAAATTTAGTTAGTTTTTATTTACGGTGATTCTATTTAGACACCCCAAAATTCTATTTTTATACCCCAAACCGCCCCCGTTTGATCAAACCGCCCCCGTTTGAATAAAGACAAACCCAAACCGCCCCGGTTTAACCTTTTTTTTTTTTTTTTTTGGATCACAAAATGAAATGAAATTAAAATTAAGTGTGTACGATTATGTTAAAATATAAAAAAGTTACAGTCTTTCACCCTTTGTGTTGATATTATAATTATAATTAGTTTATAAAAAAAGTTGGGTTTGGTTGAGTTGTTTAATTAACGTGATATTTTACCGAGTTCCGTTTAAATTATAGAATTATTTGACAAAGAAATTGTTATACTATAAAAATGAGTAAATAAATGTTACAAAACGTTAATATTTAAAAAAATGACCCTTTTTTGTATTTAAACTTTGTATCTTTTTATAAGGGCTATTAAAAAAATACCAATTCAGAAAAGAAAAGAAAAAAAAAAAAAGGAAGAACAAACCGGGGCGGTTTGCCCGTAAAGCCCCGGTTTGAACCTCGTATTCTGGGTTCTGACGTGAAATGACTTTTTTGTCTTTTTCAAACTGGGCCTGTTCGGCCAATCAGCCCCGGTTTGGGGTGTGAAATTTGGAGAGGGGTGTCTGTAAAGCAGGTCCCTTTATTTATCTTAGAGTCCTTATATTCACACATTTTTAATATCTACACACTCCATACGTTTGATGGGTCTCAGGGCCGTATGGACTAATACGGGCCATCGACGACCACCTAAATTCAAGGGGATGGGGGTCATTTATATATATATTAGTTTAATTCTTTTTGAATTCATGCGACCTTACGGACATATAAGACCGTATAAAGTGAGTGTAAATATCTTGAGGCTTTTTCTTATTGTATATATAAAGGGTATATTAGTTTACTAAGTTAAAACCCGTGTGTTACACGCGCTTAATCGTTAACCACTATAATTCATGATTCAATAAAATATTCTTATTAATGGATCATTACCTGATGAGTTAAGATTTCAAACCATCTAATTTAATGAATTGCGTAAATTCAAATCGTTTAAAGAGTTTTTTGTTGACTTAATTAAACGTCTTTGATAAACTGGTAAATATACCTAAATGAGATGGGATTTATATGGTAGATGATTAATAACTTTGTACATTATGACTATGCTAATAGAACATTAAATTTTAGAGCATTAACAGAAAAACTTTGAGAATATATATGAAACATCATAAGTTGAAAAAAACTTAACTGAGAAAGTACCAAAAAGATGTGTCCATCATGTAACACATGTTTTACCATGTGGCTAAATCAAATCTTTGCACGGGTTTAATTCAGTAAACCATAACGACTTGAAATTCGCATACACAAGATCAAAACAAAATAACTAAACACAAGATGACCACAATAATATTGGTGTACCTTGAAATCACTAATCTGTAGAAGTGCAATTACTTGCATCAAACCCAATTCATAGATATGTTGATGAATTTCCTAAATGAAGTTGTAAACTTTATCATTCAATATAAAATGCTACATAGATAAGCTACCCATACATAACACATTAAAAAAATAAAATTAATTAAACATCAAATTCGTTGATTTAAACCTGCAATTGTCAGATCATCAAAAAATCAATGATGACCAACACAATGGATTGAGAAGAAAGCGGCAGGGTTAGATATATGTTACTGTAATAAAGGTAGCAAGGAGATTACCTTGCTGCACATATGGAAGATGGATGGATACCCAGTATAGTTGTTACCTAAACAAAAAAAAAAGTATATTATATAGAAATCAGACCATTATACTTAAGAGTTGGTGTAGTTTATACAAATTGGCACATGAATCAAGAATTAACTCCGACAAAGAACGCTATTTACTTTTCTTTAGTCCTAGGTTTGGAAACCAAAAGAGCATTAACAAAGGCACCAAAGTTTTCACATAAAGCCTCTTCTATAAAACTGACCTGTTTCAAATAATAATGTGTAAATGTTAGTTTATGAATCACATGTCATCAACATGAATCTGAAAGAGTATTTATTACCTTTCCAAGTAAGATATGAATAATTGCCGATTTGTCTTACACTCTTACTTAAACGTGAGGTTTTCCTTTGGTAACAGAATCATCATGTACAATTATATTCATTACTCATATTCATGATATGTAAGTTGCTTTCAAGAAGAAAAAATAATTTATAATTCACTCTTGTGTTTGGTCTCAAACGATTGACTTTTTTTTTTTTTTGGATATCTGCCAAAAGAAAACAGTGCATTTTATTAATGAAAGAGTAAACGATTTCATAACATTTCATATTCTGAGATAAGAAATACAGACCTCATTCTCTATCTGTGGCATCGGTTGAGGCATTGCAATGCACTTAATGTGGAGTATTGACAGTTGAAGATGAGCATGTTGATGCTGACACTTTGGTAGCAATATAGCTGGTCTACTTTAAGATATTCTATAAAATTCCTTTATGTGAAATTAAGTAATATAGTTAAATATTAGTTGATATATCATGAGATGTTCGAAGTGGTAGCAATATAGTTAATCAACTTTAAGATATTTTATAATTCATTAAACTATCAGAAAGTTAAACACTTTTTTACCATCTGAAACAAAAATATATGTAGATAGTGCTAAATGATTTTTCTTTCAGAATCACGATATGAGGGTAATAACTAATAAGAGTAACTTATTTTTCCAATTCCTATCCTATAGAACATACTTGAATACAAAGCCACTCCACTAATCCTTTCAAAACATCATCACTTCATGTGATTTCGTTTTCTCTTATGTCTCCTTCTCCATTTGAACTAATGGCAGAATAGTTACATGTGATTTCGTTTTCTCTTATGTATTCATCATGAAATTACACGAGGATTACCAGCATCTGCAACAATTAGTTGATTATTTCTACTCTCCTCTTTAGTTGTTATTTTGTGATTGTTTCTAGTGTAATTCATGTATACTTTTGAATAAATGCAACTACAATTTATAAAAGCCATATACCAAAATATCAATTCATAAACAAAAGTTGTTAAAAAAGATCTGCACATATTAAGAAATTTGTTTAAACTAAAAAGTGATGCCATGCAATCATATAAGAGATTACTACAAATAAGAACGAAACAAAAGTGACTAATTCATCAATCTACGAGAACCATAAGTCTAAATCGCTCTTCCAATGGAAAGAATTGAGAAAAGGGGGATAAGTTTAGCCGAGTAAGTAATAAGGACTCTTGCAAACATAATAAATAACCAAAGATTTATCAATTGTAATGAATGTGTGAATGATGTCCAATAGCACATATATGATAACAAACTGTTCTCCTAAAAATAACAACAATAACAGAACTTGCTTCAGACCCTAATTGGATGAAGTGGTGTCCATGTATCATTAATCAGAGAGGAAACAGAGAAACGCACCATCAACATTACGTTTTACAAACATGTAGAGTAAATCATTGGTACGTGAAGAAGGGAGCTTTTTGACGGGAGTAAATAGATGATGGGGCTATCAATATTTGAACCTTGAAAAGATGAAAATGAAAGGCTAACCTTGATCTTGTGTGCCATTTAGAGGATGTAGAACAACGATGCAACTTGTGGTGTTGTAACCGAGATCGGATGAAGAACGAACGATGCAAAGAGATAGAAGACGTGTGTGAAAGGTAGAAAGAAAATTTAGGGTTTGAAGCAAAAAGTACTCTCGGGTCAGATTATCGGATCTTAGGATCCGCGTGCTAATATGCAATAGCGGGAAATCAAAACTGAGGTTGATTGTGAGAGTGACATGTGTCAAATATTGTAATTGTTTATTAGAGTAGGTAGATTCAAAAAAAATTAATATATTTTTATTTTAAAGAGCATTTACATATATCGCCAAAGTAATTTTATTACATATTTATCTAAGCTTAAACTTTAATTACATATATCATCTTTTTATAACATATATATTACATATTTACTCAATTCTTTTATAGTAACTATATATCCTTTTATTAATTATATTTACAAACTTTCCCTTTCTAATATCATTAAATACATACCTATTCAAGAATTTTTTTTTTTACATATTTCGTTTCTTACACTCGACCTCCTATCACCCACCTCAACGAATCACCGGATTCCACAATCCTTATATGCCCTCCCGCACCTAAAAAAACAAAGGCGCGCCTCTCCTTCGTGTAAGAGAAGGCTACATGAGTTTCAGTTTTTTGAGATCGTCGCCACTGATGTGATCGATTCCTTCTTCACCTCCAAATATGAATTCATCAACCGAATTAATCAAGAAAACGGAGGTGCCTTCTGTAGATTTATACTTCAAAAATATTGCGAGAATGCATTCGATATCTTTTTGTGTTTATCAGTATACAATTAAACATAATATTTCAATATCTTTTTATATTTCCTATATATCTCGGTTGTTTTATAAACTAATGTACAGGAATGAAAATAATTTAGTTACCTCCCGGTGGTTCTGTTCCTTAAACACCAACTGCAAATAGATGCATTGCAAAGAGATGGATTAATAAATATTAACATATATACCCGGACCGTTAGCCCCGTGTTTTAAAACTCTGACCCGTGACCCAACCCAAATGAAAAAATAGTAACCCAAACCTATTTTTTATCCGATTTAAGGGGTTTGGGTCGGTTTTCCGGGTTTATAAACACCCTACGTGTAAGAGAAGGCTACATGAGTTTTATTTCTTCGAGATCATCGGTTCTGATATGATTGATTCCTTCTTCACCTCCAAATATGAATTCATCAACCGAATTAATCAAGAAAATGGAGGTGCCTTCTGGTTCCCCCGTTGTAGAGAAATGACTTGTTAGCCTACTAACTTATTGATATATTGATATTGTAGTATGTAAGTCTATATATTAGATAATTTCTCTATATTTTTTAAAAATAATTTAATTTTAGTTTGTTTAATTTCACCTTAAGAGATTAAAAATAATCAAGGTACACTTTTGAATATAAAATAGATTTCTATTGTGACCTTCCGATTAAAAATTTATGATTTCGTCACTGTCTGAAAATATTTTACGTTACCTCTCGGATTTTCTTTGCTTTTTATTTAAATCTCGACATGAAAATATGATTAAAAGCCGTTAATTACATAAAACCGAAGAACTAATAAGTTTATGCATTTTAAAATAGAATTTGTAAGTATAAGGAGTGAAGTAAAACAAATCGACCTTTGGAAACTGAAAATTCTAATCCATTTTTAATGAAGGACTTTTGTCCAAAATTAAAAAGTTCCGCTCTCGACCCCAGTCAAGGGCTTTGCCCCTTGGACCCCTCTTCTCTCGGGGACGCTGCCTTCGAACCCACGCTAGTCCCGAGAAAAAAAAAATTGAACGCTACCCCTAAAAAATTATTTAGATCAGCCCCTGCTGAACGACTAATTTTCAGAGGGGGACCAGTCAATTTATGGAGAGGAGAGGATTTTCTTATATATAAATAATAGCTTACAATGGTTTTAATAAGTTATTAAAACTATTTGGTTCCCAAATGATTATCTCTCTTTATATCTATGAATAAAATAAATAGATAAGATGACAAATAGAAGAAAATAACATCATACTTTTTGAATGTTTAATCTTTACAAAAAGAATTGTCCAACACAACACACGTGAAACTTAGGAAATAAATGTATTGTTAACTGTTTAAGGAACGAGTGCGAAACGGGTGAATTTTTCCTTGAAACATTGTTTATATTATTATATCACTAACACTTATTGCTCAGTGACTGAGTTGTTGTAATGTTTCAACTAGACCCCTCAAACTTCACAAACCATAACATTTCACCCTCTGATATGATCTTGAAGCTACTATTTAGAAAGAGTTGATATAGACACCCAAGGTTTTACTAAATTCACTCATTTTCTACGGTCGTTTTGGTTGAAACTGTCGTTTCAAGGTCGTTTCAGTTGAAACGGCCGCCACGTGTCGCGACGACGAAACCTTAAAATTCAGGGGGCCCCCCTTTATATTGACCGTTTCAAGGTCGTTTTGGTTGAAACTGTCGTTTCAAGGTCGTTTCACTTGAAACGACCGTTTGGTTTTGGTGTTTTTAGTAAAAATCCTCGGGTGGATATAGCAGGAGCCTTTAGAAACCAGGATTTTACCTAGTACGTACCATGCATGCAATGTATATTTTCCGTTACATTTGAAAAATAATATTACTTCAGATTAGTCACTTGCTATTGTTTATCCTCAGTTTTCAGTCATTATTAAATGAAGTTTCAGATTTATATAACAAACGGGTCTAATTGCACATTTTTGGAAATAGGTGGTCTAAATTTGAGATCGTGAAGAAAACTTTCATTATTCGTGGAAGTTTTGTTTTCTTTCACAAAAATAGCCATCCATCCGCGAACTCGCCACGCTCCGTACTTTTTCCCAGTAAAAAGTGCCACGGTGCCCCCAACCACCTGTGGGCCACCAATCTAATAATAATGCGATCGATTGGCGGGTCTATAACTACCAACAGATGCATCCATAATCTTGCATGGCTAACCGTCGACGCCGCAATTCCTCTGCACCCACAGATAACCCTCCACCCCCAGCCCCCACCGGCCCACACCCTACTTACCATGGCATCCGATGCCGAGCCGGGAAATGGGTCTCCGAAATCCGCGAACCAAACAAGACGACCCGCATTTGGCTCGGCACGTATCCAACACCCGAGATGGCTGCGGCGGCCTATGACGTGGCCGCATTGGCACTGAAAGGATCATATGCGGTACTAAACTTTCACGACTCTTTTCTACCTAATACTTTCCCTGCTTCACCAACAGCTGATGACATCCGTGCTGCAGCCGCACAGGCAGCGGCCGCTAGAGATCCCGCGAATATTCAAACCGGTGGCGGAAGCTCAATGGGTAGTGCAGGCAGCAGTCAGGCCCGAGAATACATGGACGATGAAGCGGCATTTGGCATACCAAATATGTTGTCGGACATGGCGGAGGGAATGCTGATGAGCCCACCGAGAATGAACCCTGGCCCACCCGACTACGGAGACAGCCCCAGTGGAAGTGGAGGGAATCTGTGGGACTACTGATCATGGCCGTTAACTAATATCAACCGGTAAGCATATATGCATGAATCTCTCATGAATATTTGTGCGACAGTAAGTACCTGTATAATATATATGCTAGCTAGTGCATGCTAGTGCACGTGGTTTTTCGACAACTACATGAAGATGTTGGATTTTTCTTCGTTGGTAGTGATTAATGTAAGTGATCACCAATGAAGTTGTATCAAATTTAAGGTTGTTGTGTCTGTTTAATTAAGTTTTTTTTTTTTTTTTGAACGGGTCTGTTTAATTAAGTGTAATAAGACTTCATATCCAACGTCTTGAATGTAAGTGATGTGTAATATATATTTAGTCAATAAATAAGAAGGCCGGTTGATCATCAGTACCTTTTGTAAATAGTTGTTCTTAAAATTTGAGAGAGGGTATGCAAGCTCCATTTGAGTTTCGATCAGCCTCTTCTTTGTTCTTGCAATAACCATTTCATTTATTGTTGTTGAGATGAACGCTGTGTTATATTTAGTCTCACTGATAATATTCAACGCCTAAATAATAATGATGCGGTCTGAGCGGAAAAGCAAGTGTGGTAGTGAGATGGTTCTCGTAGAAAGGGGTATATTTGTCTTTTATAGAAAGGTTAACCGAAATTAACATTGTAGGGCGCTTAAAAAATATCAAAACAGAAATGAAAATACTACTTTAAACATCAAAATTGAATTTTTAAAAGTTTAAATTAAAGGAGTTAAATGAGCCAAACTTGAGAGAAAAAAGAGAAGTTTACCGTGTATAGGAACAAGACAAAGACAAATAATAGAAGTTTGTGGAGAAGGAAAGGGGGATGACGTTCACGTGGGATGGTTGGGTGACATGTCAATATATATATCTATATATCTATATAGATATATAAAATTTACTAAACTTTCTTAATTTACTTCAAAACATTAACTTCTCCTGCCTAAACTAATTCACCACTAACAATTGATTAAAATTTACTATAAATAACAATTATTTAAATGTGGATACATATAACCAAAATTTGAAAATTCAAAAAGATTAATATGACTACATATGACCTGGATTAAAACTACTAAAAATGAAATATCTTAATTTTGATATTTTTAGTCTCAAATCTGACTCTTTACCAATTGATAAAATATACTTTGAATTAAATCATGGATCTTAACTAACTAATTTATCTCCAATCTTTTAAATTTTAAACTATGAAACGATATATTTTTGTAATTTTTCAAACATTTTCTATTAATATAATTCAGTGGTTTTATGATTATTATTATAATATTCTTTTTATCCAACAAAATTATTAAACCTCAGCCGTGCGCTGCACGGGTATAAAAGACTAGTATATATAATAAAAAAAAGTTTTTGACGTCACAGTTTGTCATGTGGCACCACCACATTCATCTTAAATAATTTTCCCGCCAATAAACATTCACAGGCGGATCTTCTAATTTTGGATATATATATCCACTATTTATTTATTGTATCGGATCTTCTAATTTTGGATATATATATCCACTATTTATTTATTGTATTCTAAATTATTTAATTATTTAATAACCAATTATTTAATTACTTAATTTAATATATAATATAGTTTATTAAGTTACATCTATCTATATATATATCTATACTCTATACTATATAATTATAAACAAAAAGTTTGGTCATAGTTTAATTAATAAAAAAAGAAACTTGACACCACCACAAAATTTTGAATTAACCCATATATATACAAGGGGTATACTCGCGCTTTGTGGCAACGTCAGTTCATAGGGAGTTATTCGTCATTTGTGCTCGTTATGGCAGCACGACAATTTACATATCAGGGTATTTGTTGTTAGCGCGATGCGGTCTGGTATCAACTTATAATGTGGTATATGGGTGTTCATTGGTGGCAATAACCAACCCTGTTGTATTGTATGAAAGAACTAACGCGGTGCTTGAGTTTAATTTGTTGTTAAAAAACTCATGTGTTTAAACAGTTAGATATATAAAAAAAATCTATAAGTTTGTATATAATTATAATATGTGATGAACACAAATATTGAAGTAAAATCATGCTTTACCAAGAAAGAAACTCGCGTGATGTAGCGGCGGTGATAATTAACCAGGAGATGTGCAACAGATGTTTACGGTCATGAACCAATACGTGGTTGATAACGGGACCGAGAACTATGACACAACCGTGAACCTTTGCCGTGAATAGAGTCCAAATTGTGAACCCAAAGTTTTTTATTATTATTTTTTTTTTGAAAAGTGATCTATTTTGTTTTATTCAGTTTCGTTTTTTTTTTATAGTTATTCTTCTTAAGATTTCGGTTTCAGTTTTGTTGTAGGTTTAAAACCGAAATTACAAATTAACCCAGATATATTAACAAGTCTTAACACATTAACTCCTCAGTGTAATTTTTTTTTTTACAACCATAGGTAGAAGTCTAATTGAGACTTGTGATTAAGTTAAAAAAGAGTAGTTAAGTTAAAATGACTCGACCTTTTTATAGGGAAATACTTGATAAAATTTTCATTCTACATTCGATACGGGATAAACCAATGTGGGATATGAGGTTTGAGACTTGTGATTAAGTTAAAAAATAGTAGTTAAGTTAAAATGACTCGACCTTTTTATAGAGAAATGCTTGATAAAATTTTCATTGTACATTCGATACGGGATAAACCAATGTGGGATATGAGGTTTGAGATTTTGGTAGATGTAATCTCATTTTCTCTCATTTTATAGAGATGGAAGATCTTTGAAATTTATCTAAGATCACCGGAGCGTGATTCCTCCTTGATGCCACCATTGCGCCGCAAGCTTCCACCCCTCCCCCCCCCCCCCAAAAAAAAATGCATGATTAAAAATTGAAAACATTACATTATTAATTAAGTATGATCTGCCAAATTCGTCTTGAGGTGTGCTATACTTGTACATCCCAAATTTCTTGTTTAGTTACTTCTTCTTCGGTTTGGTCGATTACTTCTATTTGAAAATTGGATGGGATGTAAGAATTATATTTTTGTCTTTCTATTCCACCATCATACTGTGAAGTATATAAACAACATACATTACGTCTTGTAGTCTGTTGGTTCCCAAGCTCGTGTGTGACGAACGATTACATGCCACTTCTTTTGAAGCAAACCAAATGTCCGCTCAATGTCCTTTTTATTCCATTATCATATTGTGCATGTTAATTTAAATCCGTAAAAGTTATTTATTACTTAACTATAAACAATTATATATTCACTAAAGCAAATAATAAATTTATTAATAAAACATAATATTACTAAAGGTTTTTTTTTCAAAAGTATATTATCAAAATACATATGGTAGAATTAGGGTGTGCAAAAAAACCGAAAACTATAAAAAAATCTGAAATCCGAACCCTATCTAAAAAACTAATATAGTGAATTTGGATTTTTGATTCGGTCGCCTACCCTATTCGTGTTGTGATTTCAGATTTCGTTTCGATTAATGGATGCATGTGTGTTTTTATTTATTCGGTTATTAGATTAAACCGTATAGATATATTATTTATATACTATGTGATATTTGTTAGTTTTCTTCGGTTATCTGATTAATTAAATCGTATAATTAAGATATATGGTATTGTGGTTTTAAACGCTTGACTTAAGGATATGTTAAAATGCATGTTACTTTTAATATTTTTTTATCCGAAAAAGTAGGCAAAATATTTTATTCGGTTGAATTCGATTTTCATTCGAAACCGAATCAGAATTGAATTTGGATTAATTTGGTTCGGTTAGTAACTTCTCGAATTCGGATCGGTTTCGATTTTGACTAGGTCATAAAAAAAAATCATTCCGAATATACCGAATAAAGTGTTACCCGAATCAATGAACACCCCAGATACAATGCTAACCAATCAGTGTGGACCACACGTGACATTATTGATTTCTCATAGTTAAGACTGTAAACGAACTAAACCAAACCAAACAAAACTATATCTATGTTTGTTTTCATTTAGCATTCACTCTTTCCCCACATTCTTTTGGAGCGGAGCACCATGAGCACAATAACAAGAATAAGAGGGAACAATGCGTCTCTCTCTTTGCCAGATTCGATTTTGAGGTGTTTTGAGTTTTTTTATCAATAACTGGTAAATCAATCTTCTTTTTAATATTTTTTTATCATAAATAAGATTTGAATCCTCAGTGCAATAAAACACTTAAAACATTGATTAAATAAAGTTGTTGTAGTGGTTAAAAACTCCTATCTTGTGGTTGAAGAGACCCAAGTTCTAATCTCATTCACACCACTTTGTGAGATATTGATGGGTATTGAAGAATTGGGCCTTATACTCGATCCTGAGTCACAATAGAGGGTTTACGGCTTCACAAGGGAGGGTTTACGGGCTTGTCCGGTTCCCACCCGATGGTGCAAAAGGGGGGCGCTCCCGGGTTTCCTCGCTATAAAGTTCGTACTTAGAACCCTAAGAGTAACCAGTCTCGATACAACGTTAAACTAAATTGCCATTAAAATAAGGAAAATTGGAATAAATAATCCCAACTTTTACTTATTAGCCTATAATAATCCCACTTTTCAATATAACTCATAACAGTCCAAACTTTTCACTTAATTATTTAGAATGGTCCCGCCGTTAAAAAAACTAACACCGTTAGTTTTTAATATGAGTTAGCGTTGACGTGGTTATGACATGTATTTTTTTTTTATAATCGTGGTTACTATTCTTCCCCTAAAGGAACCCTAATAACGTCGACAAGAAAGAATCAGACGTATTGTACGAACCACAAACTAGCTACGATTCTTTAATTCGAACCCAATAGCCACGATTCTTCCTATTTGGTTTTAATGGGTTTAATTGGTTTGATATGGATTTGGATTTATGGTTCCATTTATGATATGATTGAGTTACAATGTGATGAATTGTTTAATTTTTGTAAGATGCGGCGGCAAATTTATTAAAGGAAGAATATAAATAACATTCACATCCACACATAGGAGTAATATGCATACTGATGTGGCGGCTGCAAATTTATTAAAGGATGTATGCATCGTTCTTTTCAATTTGGGGTGGGTGAATTTCGATTTGAAGCATGAGGAGGATTTTAGGGTTCGTAATATTATGAACGATGGTATGGTATCTGTTGTGCGAATTAGGGATTAGGTTTTAGGAGATGAAACTTGATTTTTTTAATTAATAAATAAAGGATAATATGACATGGAAATGACATGAATTAAAGATTTTAAAAAAGTTTAAAAAATACACATCAGCATGCCACGTCAGCATACATTTAACGGTGTTAAAAAAATTAACGGCGGGTCCATTAAAAGAATATGGATAAAAGTTGAGACCGTTGTGGGTTATATTGAAAAGTGAGATTATTGCCGACAAATAAATAAAAGTTGAGATTATTTTATTCCAATTTTTTTTAAAATAAACTAAAACTTAAAACACTGGCCTTGTCAAATACGAGTATATGGCTAAAACTGTCTCATGAATAAATCTCCATTTCAATTTTAAATATAAAAAATATATGCAAGTGGCGGCGAGAAATAGTCAAAAGGGTCAAAGCGTCGCGTGTCTAGTTAGTTTTAACAGTTGTCATCCAACTCAACCGTTTCCACTGTCAAAAACAAACCCACTTTCCCCCAACTTTCATCTCCCCAACCCCAGCTAGCTGTCTCCTTATCACCCTTCACTCCGTGTGCAATCCGCTTGCTTATCACATATAAATAAACGATTTCACATTTACTCACTCACAATCACAATCCTCCAATATTAATTCCGTACTTACTAATAATTATAATGACGACTACCTTTATCCAATTCCAATCTCCGTACTACACTTCTTCACCCTCACCTAAAAATAATATCCTCGCTCATCAATCTTGTACTTCGACTTCCGACGATGACATCATGCTGGCTTCAAAAAACCCCAAAAAGCGGGCTGGCCGGAAGAAGTTCAAAGAGACACGTCACCCGGTTTACCGGGGAGTCCGGCGGAGGGATTCCGGCAAGTGGATATGTGAGGTCAGAGAGCCCAACAAGAAAACCCGGGTGTGGCTGGGGACCTATCCCACTGCTGACATGGCTGCAAGAGCTCATGACGTGGCGGCCCTGGCTATGAAGGGCAAGTCTGCGTGTTTGAATTTTGCTGACTCGTTATGGCGGTTGCCGGTCCCGGAATCTAGCCATGTGAACGATATTAAGA
Organism: Deinandra increscens subsp. villosa; assembly: GCA_039602395.1. Lineage (NCBI taxonomy): Eukaryota > Viridiplantae > Streptophyta > Magnoliopsida > Asterales > Asteraceae > Deinandra > Deinandra increscens. Next base: position 1,194,006 of record JBCNJP010000019.1, read on the forward strand.
AGGCGGCGATGAAGGCGGCGGAGGCTTTCCGGCCGACGGAATCTGATGATGTGGTGGAGAAGAGGGAAGAACTTATTAGCAAGGATCAGCTGCCCCGAAATAATGTGTTTTGTGTAGACGATGAGAGTATGATGTTTGGGGTGCCGGGGTTTCTTGCTGACATGGCCGAAGGGCTGATGCTACCTCCACCTCGGACCCACGGGTATGAAAGCTGGCAGAATGACGTGGAATTTTCTTTTGACGTGTCGTTGTGGAGTTTTTGAGTTGTATTTTTCAGCAGATAGTAGCCTAGTGTACAATACAAATACAAGCAATGCCTTCTAGAGTTTTAGACAATAAAACAAAATAGTTTTGAAGTCAAACAGTTTTATTTCGTCAAAGAAATTGTATAAAAGAACACATTAAAAAAATGTTGGATCTTAAAAAAAATTCCAAAATTATGATAATACGATATTACGATTTGATATGTCACGTGTTGTTGATATATAAGCTAGTCATGTTTTCAAACAAAAAGAAAAGGCAATTACATATTTCCTCCTCTTAAAAAATTATATATTTTCTTAAATTATTATTAAAAAGCATTGTATATTATATACTAAAAACTTGTATTTTAGAAAAATATATAATTTTTTTCAAAGTAAGGAATATATGCAATTCCTTCGTAAAAGAATTATATTATTGCTGAAACGCAAGTCTAAATTTAAAATTTAAATCTAGGATCAGATTAATCTCACCCAGAAACAGATTAATCTCTCCCAGAAACATTTTCTAACATTTTAGACCTCCGTTCCTCGAATACCAATATTACCGGTCAATGTCTTTAAACTTATGTTATATACACAATCAATGTGTTATGTATACTGCGTTAAACGAACATGAACATAAAAAATGTGTTTGACTAATGTCCGGTTCGTTTACATGTATGTAAAACGTAAAGCAAACAGTAACACTCATATACAAACTGGCCGAGCCGACCACTTTAGCTCAGTTTAAAACAATCCTAGTATATACATGAAGCTTACATAGAAGTTCGCTTGGCTTGTAAGCCTACACAATATACTCATTCCATACGTGTAGCCTAACAGACTGTCTAGCGGCCAGACTGTAACAGGTAACCATGTTCAATAATATCATTTGGTGTAACTTATGGTTCCAGAAGGAGTCATGTCAAAATCTATAGATAAATAGCTCAGTGTTCCTAAAATTATCCCAAAAAGTAGACAACCATATATACATTGACTTAGATAGAGAAATAAAAACAGGATGAGTCTTGAGACCAGGCCCAGATATCAGACCCTAAGACAAGGACTTGGGGAGAGTTGGAGAGACGAATCTGGTCCACATCGTAGGCTCGGTCCTTTTGTCCATCGCTACTGTAAGAGTCTAAACGAGCTCGATCCTTAACAGGTAAGAAGTCAACTAACACAAAATCCACAAATCATTTCAATCAGCCGAAATCCAACACCCTGACCCAACCACTCTTCATAATCACACTTTTCAACAAACAAAATCAGACCTCAAAGCAGTAGATAGATGGGTGCATGAAGCCCATCGAATTATCGACTCTGCAACCACCTGATCCAATGGCTCACACTCTCCCAGTCCAATCGTACGGTTCCGCTTGTTATAAGGTCCTGATATTCTAGACCCACCTCCCCCTTTCACCTCACTCAGTTTCTGCTCCTTCTCTTCTCTAGCCTCCAGGTCCAATAGGCATACAACAGAAGTTCCGTTTTCAGTTTCCGGGCTGGGCCCGAAGAACGTGAAACTTGGCATCGTGTGGATTGGCGTGCAGAAGTCTATTGTTGTATTGGATGATCCACCACTGCTACGGAATGAAAACCCACAAGAATTCACGAGAGGTGTCACTGGCTCCACAAGGAAAGAAGAAAACGACGATTTGCAACTGAATGTTTCACAGACGGTTGGTGAACCCAGCCCGAAACTGAGGTCGTCATTCCGGGCCATGAACAAAGAAGACGACGAGCTCCCTGTTATCTCAAATTCTCTAAGATTTGGCAGTGACGCAGGGACCCGATTCATACCGTTAGTCCATGTATGATCTAAAAAAACAGGCAAATGAAAGCAGTCATCAGATTCTGCAAAAAGGTGAATAAACTTATTACTCTACGCGGGTTTTTGTCAAAGATTACCAAGAACTTGTTGAGCTGTGAACCTAACAGAAGGATCGGTATGCAGCATTCCTTTGATCAATTCTTTGGCTGAACCGGAAACTCCATTCCACGGATCTGACTGAAATCTCAGACTTGCAGCCCGAACAGCATCAAATATTCGAGATTTAGATTTTCCCCAAAACGGTGGTTTACCGCTAAGAAGGATGTAGAGAATGACTCCTGCACTCCAAACATCTGCTGCCTGATTGTAACCACCTGCCAGTACCTCTGGAGCTATATAAAATGGACTCCCAACGGTCCCATGCAAGCGTTGACCTGTTTAACCAACAATATTAAGACTAACCTCCCCCTCTTCCACATATAAATGTCATGTTTTTACAAAGTTCATTGCTGATCATTATCGATTACACAAGTGAATAACAGTGCGAAAAGTTTACGTAAAATAAAAGGAATTTCAGAATCATGATCACTTTTAGTACATACCTGGACTGATGTAAGTAGCTAGACCAAAATCAGCCAGTTTTATCTGTGAAGAAGAAGCTTTTGTTGCTAATAGAATATTTTCTGGCTTTAAATCTCTATGAACAATACCTTTATCATGACAAAACCTCACTACTTGCATTAAATCCCTGAATAAAACTCTCGCATCGGATTCAGAAAACCGACCCTGTTTTTCCAACTGATGAAACAGTTCTCCACCTGCACATAACTCCATAACCAGATGGACATAACCTTCTTCCTCATAAACATCTTTGAGATCAACAACGTTTGGATGCCCAGACAACCTAGTCATGATCTCGATCTCAAGCTTGATGCTTCTTACATCTTCATCAGTCACAAGTCGGTTTTTTGAAATAGACTTGCACGCTAATGCCTCACCCGTCAACTTATCAGAGCATTCTCTGATCACACCAAACTGCCCCCATCCCAATTGATCTCCAAGAACATAACGATCTTTCAAATTTGAGATACGATCGGTGTGTAGTATAGTTTCAGTCAAGTTCTCAACTTTGTAGCAATTGAAGAGTTTGAAAGATGATTCAATGTCATTCTTGGCAATGGCCATACGAAATTTTGGAGAAAATACAGAAATCAGAAAAACAGGATTTTAATTTTCAAAGATTCACACTATTTAGCAGGCCCAAATTGTTGACTTTGATTTAGGGACGCAGACTTTTAAAGCCTGATTTAGGTCAAACTTTTGAAGTCTGGTTTAGAGGCACCAAGATTCTTGTGAAACGTACAATGTGATTATGGATAGCTGTCATGAAAGAGTTGGCATAAATCAAACCTCTCGGAAACCCCAGATGGATCTTGGATCTGAAAGGCAGAACACAACAAGAATCGATTTTTATTTTCGGAATTTAAGAAAGCAAAAGCTCATTATAAAAAAAAAAGATTCATCAAGATACATACTTTTTGGTTAAAAATCCAAAAATCATCAGACTTCATTACGCTAATTACTTTGCTACACAGGTGCTTAAAACTGGGTTAATCAAAACCTTTCTTAGCTTCTTAGACCATATATAGAAGAACACTTGAACAGTTAAACCCTTTTAAAACCCTAACAAACCCATGAACAGAATAATTTCAAACCAAAAACATTTATAAGATCAGACAGACTAATCAAGATTCAGCTTAAACAAACTATAACCCAGATAGATCTATAAATTCATATCGATTGAAGAAACAGTTTGAAAATCTATTGAGTTGAGGAGAGAGAAATAGTGTTTACCTGGAGGGAGAGAGAGAGAGAGATTGAAGAACGTTGAAGTGGATTTGGAGATCTCCACAGTTCGAAAGGAAGGAAGGTATGGGTATGGGCTCTCCTAGCTTTGCCCAATTAACCAAAAAACAAGCCAAGTCCCCCACTTGATTGTGTCCTTTCTGTCATGTTTTTCATTTATTGTCGTTTTATTGGGTATTTTTTTCTTTTTTTCCTATTTTTCGAAACGTTATCGATTAGCAATTTTTGTCTCACGTGTAAACCTATTTTTACGGGGCTATGTTCAATGTCGATTACTCGGAACTTCGTGAGAACCAAGACATCCCTCCTAAAACTTTATCCTGACAGAAACCCTCACCTGAACAACTTGGGGTAAAACTGTCACCCCTTAGATTTGACCCGGGTCGCATAGCGACCAGAGCTCAGAGAGCCAATCACACGACTATTATATTAATTTATATATTTGAAGAATCTTCAACCAATCAAAATAATGATTAAGGAAAATAACTAATCAGAAATAAAACTGAGTGGCGTTATAGATATAACGTAGGATACAAATTTTTGACCCATAACGTCCCTGGATACGATATTGAGGCGCTATATGATGAAAAAACACTAGTTTTTAAACGGGAAGCGGTAATTAACGAACCGGCTTATGCCACTGTTTTTGAAGAACGAGTTTGAAATCATTTTAGAGGTTATAGAAGCTTAAATTCTATAAAGTACACTACAATTGTGGTATTTATTTTACAAAATCCAGATTTTGTTGTTAAAATAAAAAAAATCTAAATTCAATGTAAATAAAAAACAATTCAAATGTCATTAGAGTTCAAATAACCCAAATAATGTGAAAAGTAAATAATATTATACATACATGTACCATAAACCAAATATATATAGGGAGATGTTTATCGTAGACCTATAAAAAACGTAGATTTGTACACTCCCTTATCTTGTTTACGAAATGATATGGATCTCGATGATCCGTATCTGGTGCCCAACCCTTCCAGCCGGTCGTGTGACTCTAGAGCCTTTTGAGGGATACGAAACCCTGTCTCATTGGGTTTCTTGTTCTCTACTCTATTTTTATTTTAGTATTTTTATTATTATGTAATAGCTTCCTAAATTGATTAAGTTTCCTTTTTTATTATTTTTCTATTTAAAAACTTTATGTATTTCATATTTAGAGAATTGATTTTTTATAAAAGTTTAAGTTTCTTTGGAGGTTTATCTAAGAACCCTAGTCGCTTTATTTAAGGTTGATTGTTTATCCTATCGTTAGGGTTTTCTAACGATCTACTATACGAATCCGTATTATGAAATTACTCTCTTACGTATTTGAAATTCGCTGAAAAGAAAGAGAAAAAGTTCATTTGGTTGTGTTGCGATCTCCCCCAATTTAACCCAGAAAGAAGCCCCTAACTTTACCCATGAACGCGTACTCTCCACATATGATCATCATTAACGTAACACTTACTCTAGAAAATCGAGATGGTTCCACTCTTGGGTTATCAGAATCTTCTTTCACATGTAGATGGAACCTTCATTACTCCTGCTCCAGCCGTTTTTACAGAAGGAAAAACCACCCCAATTAATTAACCCCTCTTTCTTTATTTTTATTTTTATTTTATTTTTTCTTTATGACAACTAGATTTCTTCTAATCAGAAAGTTATCATTGTTCTGCATGCTTCTCTAATAGAAGAAGCTGTTGCTAAAACATTCGCCTACCAACAGCCCAACACATATGGTTAGCACTTGAATTAGTGTATGGTAATTTGTCAGTTGAACGTGTTCATAACCCCAAACACATCTACGCGCAATTTCCGTTTTGATTTTGTCCTTAGCGTTGTTTTTTTTTAGCACAAGAGATGTAACAGATGTAGTCATTTATCATAACTTTTACGTCCTAAGCTCAATACTTATTGTTTTGTGTGCCCCCAACAATCTATAGATGTTGAAGAGAAAATATAATATAAAGTATGTATTTCTTATTGTATATGAAAGGAAGAGATTACAAGACTATATATAGCTAAACAAATGAGGCAATGAACAGCCTAGGAGAACATGAAAGATTGCCATAAAGGAAAGTAAATGAGTAATAAAAGGAATTGAAGCCTTGCATAGGAAAAGTCTCAAGTAACACACTAACATGCCCCCGCAAACTAAGCAGCCGGTAGGATGCTAAGTTTGGTCAATAGAGTGTTGAAACGAGTAGCGCTTAAGCCTTTTGTAAGTATGTCAGCAAGTTGAGCATTGGTAGAGACATAGTTAACTTGAAGCACACGGCTGAGAACCATGTCACGTATAAAATGTAAGTCGATCTCAACATGTTTGGTTCGTTGATGAAAGACTGGATTGACAGCCAGATACGTTGCGCCAATATTGTCACACCACAAAGTAGGAATACTAGGAATCGGCACACTTAGTTCAGTTAATAAAGCCATTATCCACCTTATCTCAGCAGCAGTGTGAGCAAGAGCACGATATTCAGCTTCAGTACTGGATCTTGCTACTGTATGTTGTTTCTTGGAACTCCATCTGATCAGATTTGTACCGAGAAAAACACAATAGCCTGTTGTAGACCTTCGATCATCAGGGCACCCAGCCCAGTCAGCATCAGAGTAGGCGGTAATCTTAAAGTTGGATGACCGTTTAATACGCAAGCCATAACAATCAGTGCCTTTTAGATACCGAAGAATACGTTTGACCGCAACCCAATGGCGATCAGTTGGTGTTTGAAGAAATTGAGAGGCCTTGCTAACAGCATAAGCGATCTCAGGGCGAGTCAAAACAAGATATTGGAGAGCTCCAACTGTACTTCGATATTCAGTAGCATCATGTAGAGGTATGCCAGAATGTTTAGATAGTTGTTGCCCAGAAGACACTGGAGTGGACAGAGGCTTGCACTGACTCAAGCCTGTACGTTGTAGAAGCTCATGCAAGTATCGTTGCTGAGATAAGAGCAAAGTATCATCAGAGAAGGTAGCTTCAATCCCCAAGAAATTATTCAAGGTGCCCAAATCTTTGAGGGCAAATCGTGTATGAAGTCGACGAATCACCTCATCAACAAAAGCAACGGAGTTTCCTGTGATAATGATATCATCAACATATACAAGCATGTGACAAACAACCGAATCGCGAGTGTAAATGAAGAGAGATGTATCAGAAATGCACTGAGTGAATCCAAACTCTAATAGGGTTGAAGATAGTTTAGAGAACCAAGCACGAGGAGCTTGTTTAAGACCGTAGATAGCCTTTTTTAGCAGACAAACATGGTTTGGATAAGCTGGATCTATAAAACCTGGTGGTTGAGTCATGTGGACAGTTTCTGATAGATCACCATTAAGAAAGGCATTATTAACATCAATTTGCTTGATACACCATCCGCGAGAAAAAGCGACAGACAAAACGAGACGACAGTAGTTGGTTTTACGACAGGACTATAGGTTTCATGATAATCAATTCCTTCTGTCTGAAGGAAACCCCTAGCGACTAACCGAGCCTTGTAGCGACTTACCGACCCATCACTATGTCTTTTAATTCGATACACCCATTTGCAACCAACTATATTAACGTTTGGGGGTGGGGGAACGAGGACCCAAGTGTTGGTGGAATGTAGGGCTGTGATTTCAGACTGCATTGCATCTTCCCACTCCTTAAAACGTCGGGCTTGTTTGTATGTGTGGGGTTCAATATTAGGAGGGGTAGACACATGTAGCATAACATAATCAGGAAAGGGTTTTGTCTTTCGGGTATTATCCCTGGTGCGAGTGACCATAGGATGAAGTGAAGTAGGAGGAGGTGGAGGGGGAACATGTGATGGATTTGGCGTGGAGGAGCTAGGAGGAGATGTGGGTGATGTAGGTGATGAGTGACTATTGGAAAAACTAGGAGGAGATGAAGATGTTGGGGTTGAAGGTGGAGAGATAGGTGATGTTGTAGTGAAAGACGAGGATGGACTTGGTGAAGGTGGATTTGTAGTTTGGGATGTCGAAGAAAAGGGATTAAAGGACGGGAAATGAGGATATGTGTTAGTAGACGTATCGTCGTTGAAAATGGGAGATGGTATAGAGAAGACATCTTCAAGAAATTTAACATGTCGGGAGGTATAGGTGCGATTTTTGTGGGGATCAAAACACAAGTATCCTTTATGGTTAGGAGCATAGCCAAGAAAAATGCATGGGGTTGATTTAGGAGAAAGTTTGTCATCACGGGTGTCTTCAAGATGTGGATAACAAAGACATCCAAAGGTTTTTAAAAAGGTATAGTCAGGTTTAGTTTTGAAAAGAAGTTCATATGGAGACATACGATTAAGATTTACAGAAGGTAATCTATTTATAAGATAAGCGGCTGTGGAAAAAGCATCAAACCAATAGGTTTTGGATAGTTTGGCATGGGATAGTAATGTGCGAGCAGTTTCAGAGAGATGGCGATTCTTTCGTTCGGCAACTCCGTTTTGTTGAGGAGTATAGGGACAAGTAACACGATAGGTTATGCCCGAGTCGGATAAAAATTGACTCATTTGGCCTTGAGTCAATTCAGGGGCCCCATCACATTGAAGGTGTTTGATAGTGGTGGAAAATAAATTTTCAACAACATTTTTAAAGTGTCGAAAGGATTCAATGGCTTGTGAACGATATGTGAGAGGGTACATCCAAGTGAAACGACTAAAATCATCTATGAAAATGATAAAGTATCGATATCCTAAGCGAGACGTAAAAGGGGAAGGACCCCAAATATCGTAATGAACAATGTATAAAGGTTTTGTACTACGAGTCATACGAGGTAAAAAAGGTAATTTAGTAGATTTAGAAATATGGCACGCATTACAATTTTTATTGGTAGAACAAGAAAAAGGTAAATCAAAATGAGAAAAATTATCGGCCGAAGGATGCCCAAGACGGTTGTGCCAAATGTCTTGAGTTCGAGATGTAGCCGCCGATAGAGAGTAGAGTTGGTGAAGTTTAGGTGGCATGTGATGTATTACTTCCCCCTTTAGAGTCTGAAAAAATAAACCAAGATATGAGAAAACAATAGAAATAGGGTTGTCACGAACAAGTTGAGGAATAGATATGAGATGTTTGGTTAACCCTGGAACAATTAAAACGTTTTTAAGTTGTAACGTGTGATGTTTAAAATTAAGAGTGGAGTCCCCAATATGGGTGATTTTTAAGGCCATACCATTTCCGACTATCACGTTTTCAGGACCATTGTAGCGGGTAGCACTCTTGACTTTAAACATATTAGAGGTCATGTGAGCCGTGGCTCTAGAGTCGAGGACCCAAGCATCAATTTCAGAACATAAGTTAGAAAAATTATCCATGCTAGTCACAATCCCAAAGTGTTGAGGATTAGTTTGTTTGGAAGCCCACTGAGCATAATGAGTAGGCCCAAACTGATCTTGACTTTCGAATGGGCCATTTGGGTTTGAACCACCAAAGTAGGAAAAATCTTCAACATTGTTGGTATGGAAATTGGTAGATTGACTCCTAGAGTCAAAATGTCGTGAGTGTGACCCACCAAGAGGGTTCCATGTATTTTCATTAAAACCTGCAGAAGAAGAATTCATATTAGGGTTTTCAAAAAAAAGAGTTAGGAGCACCCCCAACAACTCCAGCCGTCAACCCCTGGGGACCATCAGAAGCAAGATTTCCACGGCCAAAACCAGAGGCGACGCCGCCCCCGCCACCGGAGTTCTGATTGCCGCCACCTGAGTTCTGATTTCCACGTCTATATCCTTGCCCACCGGAACTCTGATAGCCTTGCCCATTTCGCGAGTAGCCCTGGTTACCACGGTTATAACCAGATGCGCTACCACCACCGCCACCGCCTTTGTTGAAGTTACGATGCTGATAATATCGAGTTCCACCATTTTGCGGTTGCTGATATCGAAAGTAGCAGCTATGAGCCTCATGACCAATTTTCTTACAGATTTGATAATGTTTAGGGCCATTGTTGGTGGCTGTCATTGCGACCACATGTGGGGAGACAGGAATTCATTTGCTGTTGTTTCAGTTTTTGTTCGTGAATAAGAAGCTTCGATCTCAGCTGGATGAAGGTGGGTTGCTTTTCAAGAAGTTCAATCCCTACAGCAAAGGTATTAAAATTAGAATTTAAACCTTGTAATACTTGCATAACTAATGCCTCATCATCAACAGGGTCACCGATTTGGTGTAGTTGATCAGTCAGACGTTTGGCGCTGTCACAGTAGTCAGTCACGGATTTGTTCTCTTGTTTTAGTAACTGAAACAGAGTTCTCAGATGAGTCTTTTTTGCAAAAACTTGCTCAAAAAAGGTTTCCTCAATGATATGCCAGAGTTCAGCAGCAGTTTTTGTGTTTATGGCAAGGTGAGCAATCGAGGGATCTAGAGTGGCGTTGATACAGGAGCATACAAAGCAATCATCCCGTTCCCAGTCAGCATCCACAGTGGTGTCGGACGAAGTGGCCTCGTCCGGTGATTTTAAGTGTTTTAGCAGGCCCATCGTTTTGAGAACGGTCGTGACTTGATGTTTCCAGGTTAAGTAGTTCTCATGATTTAGCTTAACACAGACATAGTTGGTGATGTTGGTGATGCTGAGAAACCGAGAGGTGTCTTTGGGTTCTTTATCTTTAGGTTTGTCACCCATGGTGTAGATATAGGTCGGAGAAAAAGAAAATTATGTAGGGACAGAATTATAAGGGCTCTGGTACCATGAAGAGAAAATATAATATAAAGTATGTATTTCTTATTGTATATGAAAGGAAGAGATTACAAGACTATATATAGCTAAACAAATGAGGCAATGAACAGCCTAGGAGAACATGAAAGATTGCCATAAAGGAAAGTAAATGAGTAATAAGGCTATCCGTAGTGGATGGAGCCCCGGGTGGGGGGTTATGCGCCATGTGGCGGATGACGTGGAAATGGGGGGTTATGAGGTAAGGTGTGTAGTGGGGGGTTATGAGGATGGGGGTTATGAGGTATGAGGTGTACCAATAAGAAAAAAGCAAGAAAAAAAAGAAAAAAAAAACCATGAAAGCTCCTCCTTCAACGGCGCCATTAACATGGCGCTCCTTCAAATTTTAACTAACATGGCGTCCCGGGGGGTGGGTAGGGGCGTTATGAGGGGCGCCATATTAGGAAAAAAGCTCCCATAACGCCCCATTACGGATAGCTTAAAAGGAATTGAAGCCTTGCATAGGAAAAGTCTCAAGTAACACACTAACAGATGTAAAGTCGTGTGATATCAAAGGATTAAAAAAAGCTTCAATATTAGTTGAGACTTTGATAATTTCATCTTAACCAAGCTCCTTTTCAACAAATAAATGACTCATCTATCCGGCCATGTAGTTTAAGGAGCTTTAGACTTCTCGTTAATTTATAACATCCTTAAATTTAAAACGCTTTACAAAATCAAGTATAAAATTTGGATTTTAATAGTATTTAATTTTATGCCACTTTATTAGTCTAAGAATGTGATAAGAAGTCATATTTTATACAAATTTTGACATCACTTTCTTCTATTATCAAAGTGAGATAAAGACAATTATATATTCTTTAAGGCTTACATTTTTTATGTAATAACTTGGTGACAAACTATAGATCTACTAGAATAATTGAGTTTGTAGAGATCTGTTTTAAATAAATTAATAACCATGCAATTTTAAAGTTTGCTTGAGCACAGCCCCCTGTCACTTTATCATCTAGACATCGCCACCAGCCCACAGCCCAATGGGCCATAACTTAACATATTTGTCTCAGGCCCAATATTTCTTACTTTGCAAGAAGACTGTCAACTGTGGCAAAACTTTATTTCTCTTGTAGTTGCAGATTTAAGATTGAATAGAAAAAAGGTAACGAATAGGAACCGGTTTGTGTCCAATGTCAACCGACGGTTTAATACCGGTTTTTAAACAATCGTTTTTAACTGCTATTTAGCCGCTTATCCTCATTTTTTTGGATTATTTTTTTTTCTCATATGCTAGTATAAATAGCTATTAGGTGTTGTTTTGATCATAAAATTTCTTTAGCACTAAAAAAACACCAAGCATGCTCAAAAAAGATCGAAACACTCACAAACTCACAAAATCTTAAAACGCTCATATAACAACCTCAAGTGGTTAAAGTTGTGTTGGTTTGTTGTTTCCTCAAGTGATTCAATTGTGATGAGGATCATATTCAACGAGTTTATAAAATATTTGTTCAAATTTAGATTTTTATGAATTGTCAACGGTACTCAAAAGGCTCGATGCAATAATTGTGTTTTGTTTCTTAGTGCACAAGCCAACTCTATTGTGAAAAAGCAATTGAAAAAAAAAAAACATTGCAAGGCGTTAGAAGTCAATCCAACTCTTGATCAAGTAGACATGTCAATCGAGGGAGGTACTTAATTACTTATAACTTCGACTTCTAAATGGTCCGTGAGATTTATTTAAAAAGCTTGTATTTTAGTCACCATAACATTGCATTTTAGTCACCATAACAACATGCACTTAACAAAGTTGATTGCTAGATATGCTCTAACCTTGTTAAAGCCACATACTCACATTAGTCATACTTTTAGACTGGTTGTTTACAAATATTTAAAAAAGCTAAAAGGTAATTAATGTTACATTGCTGAAAAATTAATTACCGATGTTAACTTAGTTATGGATGTTTGGTCTGCTCCACATTATTTATCATAATCATAAATTTGCGTTATTGCACATTGGGTTAGTCCTAAGACGAGGCAAATGACGAAGGGTATAAGTGTATGACCGTGTTTCAAGTGTTTTGGATATCCACACACCGGTGAAATTATGTTTTATACTTTAGATAATATATTTCGAGCTTATATATTAAATGAAATTTTTTTTCTCAGTCTGTTGATACCACCTAAAATTATACTTATTCGGTTAGAAAATTAAACTATATATTATTGATTTGTAAGAATATTTTTTCAATACATAATTTTTTATACATCATTAACTTGGTTATACAAACGTACTCACTGTTTCTCAACTAAAACAATTAGAAAATATCTAAGGTCAAGGGGTATACCTCTTTGACTTCTTAGCGTGAGTCTAGGTGGAACAAAAGTCACACCAGCTCACATGTGGAACACCACCCCCACTCGTGTGAGTATGTGACGTGAGTGTTTCCCGTGAGAACTCTCACGGTAAAAAAGTGGCGTGAGTTTGTGAATTCATTTGTTTCATCCAATCATTTAATATTAAATATTTATTTTATGTATTAAATTTAAATAATTAATTATACCAAGTCATATACCGGTGAGTCCAGTTACTATTTACATGACAAACTCACACCGGTATACCTCATACCTATACTTATATTAAAGACGTTTTTAATGCCAATTAAGACAGATATATGCAGCTTAGAAAGTTATGCATCAGCCAAGAGAAAGCTTCAGGATGGGGTGTCTTGGTTCTTATGGAGGTCCGAATAATCGATCTTGGACATAGCACCACAAAAATAGGTTTACACGTGAGACAAATATCGCCTGATCGATGTCATTCCAAAGAAATACACGTTCCATGATAAATGTTTGATAGCACCCCCTTCCCCTTAAAGCCCCACTCCCCCACTAATGAAATACCAATGTCATACGCTATATTTCATCATGCCTTCTAGGAAATGAAATGTTCATTGTGCTTTCTATCAAATCATCCTTTTGTTGTTTTAAAATAAGTTGGTAGAGATATGACTCATAAGTCATGAGTGAGGCTGACTGATCATTATTAAACATATATATTTTTTAAATTTTTTATCGACTAAATCATCACATTTGTATTACGTGTGATTTAAACCCACACTCTCTTGGTTAGGGAGTTGTTAATTTACCATTAAACTATCCGATTTTATTAGTCCTAAAAAAATAATTGTAGCTCTATTCTATTTTGTAGTCTTATAATCATTATTTAAGTTTATATTTTATATTAGGTTGGTAACCCGTCTACTACACGAGTTGAATTTAGGTTTATAATATTATGTAAATACAAAAAAAAAACAATTAAGAGATTTAAACATTATAAATGACGTAATTCATTATAAAATATTAATTGATAATTTAATACATTAAGAAAATTATTATGTATGTTTGACAAATTGTTGATTATTTTTTTAAAAATACTCAAATTATTGAGTAATTTATCGAATCTACATTAAGTTTGCAATTTTTTTTTAATGAAAAGTTAGTTTGGATAAAATTGGTAATGATTAGTCTTAATTGGTAATTTAATAAATTCATAATTGAATGTGGTTTTGACATATGATAATGATGATGTGGATCCCATAGAAAGGAGACATGTGGCAACCTCTTTAGTGTTTTATTATGATTAAAAGATAAAAGATAAGTATACATACACACGTGGCGGGTTTCGTATTTGGTATTTTTTAAATGAAGCACAAATTATTTTATGCGTCAATTTCGGTTTTAGTTTCCAATGTTTGCTCACTCTAACCATTTAAGTATGAAATCCCAATTATTACCAGTTGATGTCCTGAGGTTTTCAATTTATAATGATTTGAGTCATCTTGGTCAAGTCGCAATAATTAGTAATGATTAGTTTCCAATCGCCCAATGCCAGTTACCGGTCAAATCAGGTGAGTCGTCACATCGATAGATCTATCATTGTCCCCATAGGCTTGGTGTTGTTAATGATTATGCATGATTAGAGCATACAATTGATAAGCAATGCCATACCGAAATATGGACTTGTGAAATTCCATAGACTTCAAGACTCAAACACATAACAAGTATATAGACTTTAGACTCAAACCATATAGCATAGAATCCACATAAAAGATATATATATATATATATATATATATATATATATATATATATATATAGGTTAGGTTCAAATGAGAACTTTTTATTTTGAGAACTTTTGAGAACTAAATCTCAACCACAAATTTCAGGGGGGGGGGGGGGGGGACCACTACAATTCATGGGAGGGGGGATACATGTAATAAACATGTGGCTCAAATTAGTTCTTTTTAGTTCTCAAATCAAATTAGTTCTCAAATGATCCTCTCCCTATATATATATATATATATATATATATATATATATATATCATGATATCGCATAGCATTTGATAAACATAGAATTTGAATTTGGAATATGTATACATGTTGCACACCCAAAAAATTTAAAGAGAAAATGGGCTATGAATACTCATATGATAAAGTTCAATTAAAGTCCACGAGGAAAGCAACCAATGGCAAAGGTTAGAAAGGACCGGAGGGGGCGACCGCCCCCTCGGTTTTTTTTGTCCAGAAGCACCTATTTTTGCGATTTTATGTACAAAAGTCTATATGTATTGAGTATCACCCATTCAGATGTATTGAGTATTGCCCTTTCGGATGTATTGATTATCGCCCCTTCGGTAGAATTTTTGAGCCCCGCCCCCTCGGGTTTTCTTTAAAGCTTCGCCATTGAAAGCAACTCAGAGTAGTGAAGATGAAACTCGACAATCACCCTAAAAAAATATGCAGGCTAAATGAATAAAGGGATAACGTGGCTAAAGACTTCTATAATTAACTAAATATAATAAACCAATCCTTAAATAGTGTATTTTTATGGTTTTTACATTTTACCACACAAATCTTACATTCTCACATTTTGACACCTCCATCTTATTAACGTCGTTAGATGAGAGATGATAACCCCTGACACCACGTTTATCAGTACCCTCCCCATACCTTGGTTCCTATCAACGACCTACTCCATCAATGCCCTCCTCCATACCCTGGTTCCTGTCAATTTCCTCTCATTTCACTCAGTGAAACACGCATCCATTCTCTTCATCCCTACCACCACCGCCGACTAATCGCTGGTCTACGGCCGCTCCAGCCATCATCTCCGATCACGACCACTGCGGGTCGTACCTAACCAGCGTCGTCTTCTTGATCCAATTTTCATAAATCAGTGATGACGGCGTTACAGATTTGTCCTATGATAACCTCGATTTCTCGGTGCTCCTCCTCAAAACCCCGACGGACGACGGTTTCATCAGGTGACATATCTTTAAACCCTGATTTCGCCTTTTTCAGGAGCGTTTATTTCCTCCCGCTTTTGATTTTTTTCGCTAGATTACGAGGTTGTTTTCTTCATAAGTAGACGATGAAGAAGATCAACATGATGGTGAATGACTATGGAGACGAACTCATCAATTTCCTTACAAGATAAGGCCAGTTTCCTTCACAATATGTCTAGATATCAACATCATCTTCAAAATCGGTTCAATGATCTCTACATCAAGGTAAGTTTCTTAGATCTATAATTTTATGGTCTGATTATGGTAAACTGAATTAGAGATTTCAGGGGTTTGAAATCCATTTAGGATTACGAATTGAGGAACTAATTTGTACCTCCTATGATGCCTTGCCTTTCAGGAACTAATTTGAGATCTCGGTTTTTAGATGAAGTTGTTCCCATCTGGTGATATAAATCAAAGTTTCAATTTCAAATGCATGTATTTGTAATTTCATTTCGATGCCCAACTTTGTTTACATTAAAACGTCAATAAATTAATTTGTCAACAAAACTGCAAATTGTTATAGGGTTCGCCAACTCCTCCGATGTCTTCTCCATGGTCTCCTTCAACGCCTCAGAGGTAAGTTTTGTCAGTAGTATAAACGAATTTGTGGTTACATTATGGTTTTTTTCCCCTCTTTCTGTTGCTTTTGGTTTATCATATTATACTTCAGACTGAAATTAGAACATTTTTTTGTTTGGTTTATATGATTAATTGCCTTTCATTGATACATACCAGTGTTTGATTTGGTAATCTCCTTCAGTTTAGGGTTTCTCGATGAACTCCAGATCTAAGTTTAGTTCATGTTTCGCGATAACAATGGTAAGCATTTTTTTCCTCAAAGCATATATTTACCGGTTCAATTTTACATCATCTAGGGTTTATTCGTTGTTGTGCTTCCTGTTTTTAATGTCTATGCTTTACTTGCAGATCTGAATTTAGTCTCTGATTGTCGTTCTATCACTTCTACGATTCAGTATTGTTAACGGAGCCGGTGAAACGCTAAACCATGGGATATGCATAGTGATCACCTGATCAATGGTATTAGAGACGGGCCTTCCTACCATGGTGATCATGGACATGTTTTCCTAGATGACATACCCTCTTGAGTTTTTGGCTTCCCAGTTTACAGGTTTACAGGTTTTGCAGCTTAAAGTCTTGCAGATCTGTATTTTGCAAATTCAGGAGACTTGAATTTGGCAATTGAGATGCTTACTCAACTTAAGGTATATACATTCCAAATAGTACATTATGACCTCCTGATGTTTAGTCTCATTTAATAACCCCAAAATATCATATTTTTTATTTTGTTCCAACATACATGTTAAAGAATTAAAGTGGGAGAATTTTACAATTAATCCACCCACTACAATATTTATGTTATGTTTGTTTATAAATTAGTTTATGCCACTGATATTAATTATGATTGTTATGTGGCCTGGCTCTGCTAGATTGCATCTTGCTGCCAAGAATTTCTATAAGGACCGTAACTAGACACTTGAGGTATATCCCTTAGCTCACGTGCAATATAAGGGATAATTAGTTTTTAATGCTATGTAAAGATCCTTATATGAAATATATACTAATTGCTGCCTCATTTGTAGATTACATTGGTGGTCTGGAACGAATTCTTGGGTCAAAAACAAAAGTACATGATCCATATATTCGGCTTATTCTAAAAAATCAAAGGTTTGTTCACCAACAATCTTCTATTATGCATCCACACGTATTTATTATAAAACCTAGACCAAATTTTTTATATCCACCCTTTTAAAAATGACCTATACATAGAACAGTCCCTTTTCCAAACTTTTTCGAGGGGAAATTACCTCTCTTAGACTTATCAATACAATGCTCGGTTTTTTTAACTCTCATACAATTTTTTATCTAATCTTATAAACATGTTTTTTTAGTTTATGTTATTTGTTTGGTCATTTTATTTTACTCCGTATTATTCATAACTACTAGCTTTCTAAAATTTATATTTATGTTTGCCTACAGTTTCAGTTGATATCTCAGCTACCTACAAAAAGGTCCCCTGCTTTCTTTTATTACCAACCTTTGTGATTTTGATCAGGAATTTCTTTAACCTCGCCTTATTACAGACCTCCTATAAATATTACTTAATAAAATTTGAAATGGCTTCTTGATGTTTTCCTTTTCCAGAGAAATTTATTTTCTGCCTAATATATATTTACAGTACTATTCATGTTTAAAAACCATATTCTACATTTTCTCACATTGAAAGGCCAATATCACATCTGATATTCACGCATTTCCTATCTTATAACCTGCTGTTGTTTACAATAAAATAACACAGAACTTATAATATACATATATGTCCAAAACATTCCCTGCTCTCTTTTGTTGTTTAAATAAAAGTTTAATTTTTCCTTTGTGAAATAGTACCTCCTCAGGAATATCTGAGTTACATTTGTTGATCTCATTCTCCCCATCTCTTATAGATTATGATACCATCTGAAGCTTAGGTGCCTCCTGCATGTTCATATTGTGAATTAGGGCTAGGTCGATTTTGTTTCCCATGATTAGTACGTAGGTCTTAGTCATGTTATTTTGTTTTATTTAATCTTCTGTTAGGAGTCCATGTATGGTTCAAGAGTTTGAGGGAAAACAAGTTATTAATGGAAGAGTTCATGCTATTGCATTTGATCATAAAAACTTTTCTTATTATAGAAATAAACCTTTTTCCAACTACAAAACAACTACAAAATCATATTAAATTAACATCCAAATAAAAATAAAACAAAAGAGAATGATGAACAAATTGAAATTGCAAGGGCAAGTTGATATGGTGATCAGTTCAACTGATCATTCAACCAAAATGAAAGAAGCATCTGGAAGTTCAGTTGTGATTTATCAAAAATGTCAAAGGAAGATATCTTTAGAAATCGTATACCTATTTTTTACCACAAAAAGTAAAAATCTAGCCTCCATTTAAGGTATTCAGTTAGTCTTTTACAATTATATTAAGGAAATATAGTGTTTCAGTTCTACCTTTTATAATAGGTTGAGTGAATTTAACTCTACAGTTGCGGATTTCAGATAAAACGCAATACAGATACATGATATATCGACTACTGCCCATCAAAATTTCTTTGTTGCTGTATAGGTTGAGGCTCAGTCTTCTACTCTTTAGTAGTAGTAACAACTTCCATCAGAAGGTATTCAGAGAATCATAGTTATCTCGGATTCTTGATGACCTCATAGAAATGATTATGAATACTTAAAACGGATATATGTTAAACTATCACATGACGTCATGATGCATGTGTCTGATGTTGTTAAACAATATTGTGTTATATTTGCTGACGACATGTGAGGAAGTGAAGAGAATTATGATGGTGGACTTCTTTTAAGCATAAAGTTATGCACCTAAAGGTAAAGGCTTATGTCCAATATATTGGATCAATGCATGGTAATAATATTAATCCTCCTTTTGCTTCACAGTGTGGTGTCATGGAGCTTGGTTGGGTTGGATTGGATTTTCATGGCGAGCTTTAACCTCTTAACCTCTCTTTGAAGAGTAAGTTAATAGAAAAAAAACACATTGTTTTTGGTTATGAATCACAAAGTGCACAACTTTGACTTTTGTCATTTGTGCAGCTTGGTCTAAACCTTCTTTCAAAGAATATGAATACAACCGTGGAGTTTTTTTTCCAGATTATAATATATAAACCCAATGAGTGTTCCTCATTCATGCTAAAAATATCATTTATGGGTTCTTTCTTTTATTGATTACGGTTGGTTTTTGGATTCTCATCGAATGCTTTCCATTATCAACAGTTCACTTGCCATAGTAACGACGTGTAAACTGCTAAAATAGATCACCCAAGAGAAGTCTGAGTGTTTGATGTGTGCCTTTAATCTTCTTCAAGATTTTAGTCATGTTTATAATTGACAAGTCTTTTGCCTTACCTTAACTTATCACTTATTCATTACATTAATAGAGTAATTTTAGCTTTTCTGCTTGCAGTTTTAGAAGGTTTACTTTGGTCCATCGATGTCTTCTTCTGGTACAGGTTAGTTTTACTTGATTAGAATTTGGTCATGTTTGATATGAAACATAGTCTATACAGACTTTCTAAGTGAAATAGGTCTTTAGTACCAAAGTATTCATAATTGTTTACCGGCTTATTCTGATGAATCGATATGATTTTCAATGTGTTCACAATTCTTTGTTGAAGGTATATTTAGAATACATGTAACATTAAAAAATTAAAGACTAACAACTCGATTCTTTCATCACAGCATTACAACAGATGGGTGCTGACGGCATCGCAAACATCAAACCGTACGAGATACCTATTCCTTTGGAAATACGTATCATCAGAAAATATGATGAACGGAGCAAGAGAGAAAACAAGAAACTATTATATCTTCTTATAGACAGACATGTAACATTTTACTAGATAGACATTTTATTGTAATTGGTGAAGCCGTCGCTGTAACACGAAACAAAGATGGTGACACATGATACAAAAATGGTGAGGCCGCCGCAACGCGCGGCGGGTCACCCACTAGTAAAAAATAATATAGAGATAGACAACAATGAGATGTGAAAGATTAAATAACATATTAATACAAATAATTTTTTACTAAAGTAATAGTATATTCTAATGGGTTAGTTTTTTGTTTTTTTTTTCATTCGAGCCTGACAGGTTTAGCACTTAAGTTAGTGGTGTAATAGGTATAGTCTTATGACACATAATTCTTTTATTTTCTATTGTCAACTTCAACGTATTTAGTACGGGAGTTTGTGGTATTAAAAGCATAGTCGTGTAATATAGTTTTTAAGTCGTAGTCTTGACACTTTAAACGTTTATAGCAATTCAACAGTTTTACGTACAAGTGTTATTTCCGTGGCAATACACGGACAGCAAAATCTAGTTAAAAACGTAAACTAGAGGATATGGTTAAAAGAAGAAAGTCAACGGAATTAAAAACCAAAACTTTTATCAAACTATCGAGACAAAAATCGTAATTAGCTTGTTTTTTTTAATCATAAAATGAACATGAGAATAACTTTTTTTTTTATCTAATTTAAAGTATGTAAAAACTAATAATCACTCAAATATTGCATGTCATAAATCACCAACAATTGACTTACAAATAGTAAAACCAATATATGCATGTGTAGATAATAAGGTTGAAAGTTGATTAAAAAATAACATAAAAGGAAGTTTTGATAAGAAGTTATGTGACTCATAGGTTATGTTGATAAGATTTTGGTAATAAATAGAAAATCAATGGTATGGAAAAAAGTGGGTCAAAAGTAGAAATTCATGGGTGGATGTATGGTTGAGATTTTTTGGTCAAACGTACGTGGGTTGCGGTTTTCTTCGGGGATTGAATACACCACTTTCTTCACGCAACCTTTTTTTCCGTTTATTTCTTTGTAACTAAATGTTTCATTAGATTTAAACAAATTAAAAACATGGAAATGTTTTTTTATCCTGTTTTACAGTTTATGTTTCCCACATGATATATTGCTTGACGATTTGGGTATGTGATGTGAATAATAACTAATTAATTGAGTGGGTGGGTGATGATGATCGATGATCATCCGGTAACACCAAGATAACCCCTCCCTGGCTATGTCAATTTTTGTTATAATTTATAGTAATAAATTATGTATTAGGTTTAACAATCTATTTATTTATTTATAGATGAGACCTACCAATTAGCTACATTTTGGGCTAGGAAGGAAGGAAGTGATTCGATTTAATGGCCAACAAACATGTCATTGGAATTTTCTTAACAAACGGACGATTCAATTCAATTCGGTTTGGTATAAACTTCATTATACGTGCTTAATTTGTTAGCAAGAATATGTAAATTTATGTTAATTATAACACACAATTGTTCTTAAAGGAATAACTTGGTGGTAAAATGATGATCTTACAACCAAAAGTTTATAGGTTGAAATTCTACTAAAGACATGTGTGAAAATTTAGCTGTTTAAAAAATATTTTAACACACAATTTTATGTTATTAACAAAATTTAATTCATATAGTCACTTTTTTTCTAAAACTTTTGTTAAATGTTGATAAAAAGTAATTTTCATTCTATGTATCGATATGACACAAAAGGCTTACCACATAAGCAATTAATTAATACCCTATAACATATAAAGAGTTGGTGATCCGTCCGCGCGTTGCGGCGGGCCACCCTTATAATTTGTCTTAGCAAGACTAAACTATAGTATATGGATTTCTAATACATAGATTGCACTTAACTAAGTTGATGCTATTATAAAAATTTTGTCATTACATATATATATTGAAGTTTAGTGATTACATCCATATATGTAGGAAACTTCATAGGTAAAAAACGTAAATGTGTAAAACATCGGCAAAAATCTGAACACAAAAAAAATGTAGGAAACTTAAGGGGTAAAAAATATAAATGTGTAAAACATTAGTGGCCAAAGTAGGAAACAATAAAAATAAAGTAGAAAACTTAAAGGGTAAAAACGTAAATGTATAAAATATTGGTGGTGAAAGTAGGAAACACAAAAAAACAAAGTAGGAAACTTAAGGGGCATAAACCGTAAAAGTGTAAAAGTTTCATGGCCAAAGTAGGAAACATAAAAGTTAATAAAATTTAAGTAAAAAACTTTAGGGGTAAAAAACGTAAATGTATAAAACATCGGTGGCCAAAGTAGAAAAAAAACCAAAGTTAAAAACTTAAAGGGTGTAAAACGTAAAAGTTTAAAAGCTTAATGGCCAAAGTAGGAACTACAAAAGTTATTCCCTTCCATTCTAGTAGAAAACTTCAGGGGCAAAACGTAAATGTATAATCATTGGTGGCAAAAGTATGAAACCACAAAAGTTACTAAAAAATAAAGTAAAAAACTTAGGGGTCAAACGTAAATGTATAATACTTTGATGGCCAAAGTTGAAAACCTAAGGGGTATAAAACATAATTTGTGAAAGTTTCGTGACAAAAATATAAGATGACAACTTAAAAAACAAAAACAAATTCCAAAAGTTAAGTGGTATAAAAGGTAAAAGTTTAAAACTTATGTGGTTGAACTTTGAATGCTAAAAGGTTGTAAAAACGTAATTGTGAAAGTTTCGTGGCCAAAGTATAAGACGACAAAACTTTAAAAAAATGTTTAAAAGTTAGGGGTAATAAAATGCAAAAGTTTAAAACGTATATGGCTATAAAATGTAAATGTTTAAAACTTATCTGGTCAAACTTTGAAAGCATAAAAGGTGGTATAAAACGTAAAATTATGAAACTTTGGTTCCACTTTAAGTTGATCAATGTATAATAACGAAATTAGTTAAATTACATATCAATTACTTATGATTTCTTATCCGGTTACTAAATAGAGTAAAGTGAACGTCCTTAAGGTAGGAAATAATCTATTGAGAAATGATATGTTTTCATATCTTATAAAACTTTTTTTTTCTAACGGTAAATTTGGATTACTAACGGGAAGATTACACCGCTCACCCTATCATCTTCAATTCTTATCAGGAGGAAACTCACCACTGTTGAGAAAAATCTTTGGTCCAACTTGTAACCCCTATTTTTTTATTGTTTTTTTTTTGTAAGTAATGAAACTTGAACCTAAAACATTTTAATAAGAGGTGATACACCATACACATTTGTCATCAAGCTAAGCTAATAGAGTAAGTGTTATATAAAATCAATCTAAATTTTGTTAAAAGAAAAACATGTAAACATTTTTGACTTTTATGAAACAAATGTTAAAAGTAGAAGGCTTTTCCCGTGTTGGTTGCGGGTACGTTCTACTCTTCACCAAGCAACTCCTACCCTCAGCCTCTTAACTACCACGCCACGTACGTACAGGCCCACAACCCCACTACTCTCACCCCTAGTCCCCTCTCTATATATAAATTAAGAAACTACCTGCCTGCCTGCCTGCCATGGGTAAGTACTATTCGAATTCGATCATCATTAGTTGTTGAGTTAATTGGGGATTAATTAAAGCAAACGTGCAGTGTGGAAGATGCGAGGTGATGAGTTGAAGATGAAAGCTAATAATTACAGAGTAGTAGTACTACGCACAACCATAGCCATAGCAGATGCTGTTTCCTGTTGCTGCTTCGTTGTCATCGCAATAGTAGCCCTCATGCTCACCGCTGCCTTCTTCACTACTACAGATCATCATCAGAAATACTATTCTTCTTCTTCTTCTTCTTCCCTAATAATAACTTCTTCCGTCCAAGGAGGATCAGGAAAGATGCTTATTAGCAGCAGACGGGGGGCGTGCGACGAGATATACGTGGTGGCAGAGGGAGAAACGCTTCACACCATAAGCGATAAGTGTGGCGACCCCTTTATAGTCGAAAAGAACCCGCATATCCATGACCCCGATGATGTTTTCCCAGGCCTCGTTATCAAGATCACCCCTTCTTCTTCTTCTGTCACATAATTAGTATATATAGCTTCATCCTAGTCATCGGCAGCTCGGTCTTCCCTTTTGGCCTTTTCTTTTGTTGTGGCCGGCCGGTAAAAAAATTGTCTCCTTCTAGCTAGCTCTATATATACATACATGTATGTGATATCTAGATTACAGATGTGGAGAATTGAAATCGTAATTACATAATATACTATATTTTCTTATGTTCATATCAATAAAATATTCTAGCTAGCTAGCTGATTCTAAAATTGTATTAAATTTCTTAATTTTAGATTAGCATGCAGTTGTAATTGATATATGGCCTATAGAATCGATCGATCGTTATCTTAAGGTGTCAAGGATGAGAGGCCACCGTATATCATCGCGTGTTTTAACTAAAAGAGCTTAATATGTAAGATCATATATACTTCAAATAACCACAAGTTATGGCTCATCTAAACTACTTAATTTCAATGAACCCTCTAAGGGTGGGGGAGTGGGTCGGCAAAACCCACTCGGCAAACCCCATTCCTTCGGCAAAAAAATCGGCGACCACTCCCCTTGTTTCGGCATCCATATTTTTCGGCAAACTCCACTCTATTTCGGTAAATTTTTGCCGAGCTTTGCCGACTCCCTTGTGACCGTTGAACGGTCAATTTTTTGACCGTTACCCATTTTTTTTTTTTTTACTTCACCAACTATATATAAACCACCCACATCTCACTTTTTTTATACATTCTCTTCAAAAAAACTTCCAAATCTCCCATTCTATTTTTTTATACCATCCTCATGGCTCGTGCACGTCCAAAGTTAATTCTCCCACCCGACTTTATGACTTCGTCTAGTAGTTCGAGTGATTCAGACGAGGAGGCATTGTTGTACATGAGGAATTGTTATTACGCCTCCTTAGAAGAAGATACGGCTCGTTCGCGAAGGACTAGTATTTACCGAGATCGTGCGGCTAGTCATGCTCACTTGGTGGAGTTATATTTTGCCGACAACCCTCGCTTCAATGAAGGTATTTTTAAGGAACGATTTCGGATGTCTAAGACTTTGTTTACACGTATTATGAATGATGTTGAAAGTAATTTCGAATATTTTACTTTACGTTACGACGCGAGGGGGCGTCCAGGTTTCTCGGCATTACAAAAATGTACCAATGCTATTCGTCAACTGGCAACCGGTAACGTGCCAGACGAATACGATGAGTTTTTGCAAATGGCTGAAAGAACATCACGTGAATGTTTACACAATTTTTGTGATGCTATAGTTAAGCTTTATAAAGATGAATTTTTACGGGCACCGACTAGCCATGATCTTGCTCTTCTATACGAGGCTCATTTAGAAAGACATGGCCTCCCTGGTATGATTGGTAGCATCGATTGTATGCACTGGGAGTGGAGAAACTGTCCAACAAAATATAGAGGACAGTATCATCGCGGTGATCATCCAAAACCAACGATAATACTCGAGGCAGTTGCGTCACAAGAAATGTGGTTTTGGCATGCTTTCTTTGGTGTCGCCGGTTCGAATAACGACATAAATGTGCTTAATCAATCAACGCTGTGCACGAATGAGTTGAAAGGCATTGCTCCAAAAGCTCCTTTTTGGGTTAACGGTCGAGAGTACAAGCGTGGCTACTACCTTGCTGATGGTATATACCCCACTTGGTCTATTTTTCTAAAGGCGTATACACATCCATATGTAATCAAGGAGAAGAAGATGAAAAAGATACAAGAGGGTGCAAGGAAAGACGTCGAAAGAGCGTTTCGTAGGTTAAAAGCTAAGTGGGCGATAATTGATCGTAAAGCACGCCCAATGGATACAGATTTGATGGAGAATATCATGTACGCTTGCATGATACTTCATAACATGACGCTGAAAGACGAGGGCATGGCTATATCACCGGTACACATTCCTGATCCTCCCGTGGAACCAGTCGTCGATGAGAATGTGTATCTGGAGATACGGGATAGCGAGGTACACACTATGCTACGATTTGATATTACGGAACACATCGCCGAAAACATGGATGTCATACTAACGGAAGAAGAGCTAAACGCAAATCCTACAACCTAGATTGGTGTTTGTTTATTTATTTTTTTTAGAAATTTGTACTTTTTTTTTATTGTATTGAATGTTTTATTTTTATGTTGTATTGAATTTTTTATTTTTATGTTAATGTTTTAGTTTTAGAAAAAAGTTAATTAAAAAAGATAAAAAAATATATATATATAATAAAAGTTTGCCTAACCATTTCTACAACCACTCCCACCACCAAAATAAACTATTCTACAAACTTATTCTCTCTCCTCACTATTGGTTGGTTTTTTTGCCTAAACACCTCATTCTACAACCACTCCTCCCATCCTAACCCAGTTGTCTACACCTACTACTCTTAATTAATGAAAAGTTTGATTTGACTATATATTTATGGCTGAAACTGAATTGAACGACTACAAACATACATGTGTTTAAGTGACAAAGACAAAACATTTGTCACACGTCATTAATTAATACCGTCTTTTGATTCAAATTAATTAGAGCTAGTAAATGTATGTGATCATTTGAAAATGCTATATATGTTCTACTACTGTTCAATGGCTCTGATTTTGAACTCATGTTTTCAAAATAATTAAGTTTGATATATCATTTCTAAGGCTATGTGTAATCAGGCGTTATGGGGCAAAAATCAGGCCTATAACGCCCCTTATAGCGCCCTTGGCACCCCCGTGGCGTCATGTTGAGGTTTTTGGCCGAGAGGCGTGAGGGGCATGGCGCCCTTGTGTGGTTCACTTTTCAAAAAAGAGTTGTTTCTCTCTCTCTGCAGTTTACTAAAATTTTTTTTTAATAATTGAAGTAATGATGTAGGGGCTTTATGATTACACACCCATGTCCCATAACCCCCCCCCCCTTGCCACATCAGCGTCACATGTCACATAATGCCCAATGGTAAGACATTATGACTACACATAGCCTAATTAAGTTGATTAAAATACAACCAGTGGGATTCTATTACTCATAAATATATTAAACGACGACATATCGTATGAATCGGTTAGTCAGAAGCAAAGGTATTTAGTTAATTAGTTTTAGCACTGAACTTTCTTAAGAATAAGATTTAGATGGATGAAGACCGGGCCGAAAGAGATCAGCACTAGATCCCACCTTCACCGAACACTAACTTCCTCAACTCATTTATCATACCATCGACCACCCATTTCTATTCCACAATTAATACCGCAGGCCGGCCTCTTCCTTCCGGCGTAGTTAGTCACCACCTACTATACCCTTTTTTTAGTGACATATTTGGACTCAACGACATTACCTCTTCATATATATACATACTATATATATATATTATGCTCTTCTAATCATGCATAAAAGATAAAACAAATTAAACATCGATACATCAAGAATGGTGAAATAACAATGATTCGATCATGAAAATCAACACCATAGTTGGCTTTCGGTTTAAAGACATCAATCAGCAAAGCCGAGCTCCAGGTTTTCGATTGCACTTTTACCGCAACGTCGAGTCGAGGGTCTCTCTAGAAGCGACATCTCTACGGTTATGGGATAGAGGAAAGACTTTACTTACATTTACCCTCCCCAGACCCTACCAGTACCGGTAGCTCTTATTATTAGGATTTCACTAGGTTTGATTGTTGTAATCTCTATCATAACACACATATATATTAAGTTACTAACACATAAATTTAGTTTACTCAAAAGTAAAATTCAATGTGTGTCATCCGTTTTAAAAAACCTGCCCTCTGTCTTTTTATTAAAAGAACATTTTTCATATGAAATGGTTTAAAAATTATTGCAACAAGGTATCAGAAAGATTAGGACTTCCAATAAGCATCGTTGCACCTTTATAGAACTTAGAATTTGGACCACTAGAATTAATAAGCATGCACCATTTGCTCAAAGGTCAACTAATCTTCTTAGACATCACCACGTTTTACGCCATTATTATTTGTATTTCTTGATTATTTATATGTATTAGAAAATAAAAAAATCTATTTATACACAAAAGTAACAAAATTCTTTTTATTCTATTAAAGGTGGCATACTATTGTATATACAAAAGGTTTTACAACAAAATGTAATATATGTTAGACTAATCTTGTGTGTAAGTAAAAAAAAATACTAACTTTCAAGCCCAGGGTTTCTTAGATAGTTTTTCTTCTTGTAAGGTCTAATAAGAATTATTGTTTGGTTAGGAGACTTGAAGTCTTAGAAAATTAGCTTTATATATGTAGGGAGAGGATCATTTGAGAACTAAATGGTTTTGAGAACTAAATGGTTTTGAGAACTTTTGAGAACCATTTTAAGTCACTAGTGATATTTACATATACCCCACTCCTATGAATTGTAGTGGTCCCCAACTAAAATTAGTGGTGGATATTTAGTTCTCAAAAGTTCTCAAAACAAAAAGTTCTCATTTGAACCTAACCCTATATATGTAATCTCAAATAGGAAATTGATGTATCTAATTTATAAATCACATCAATAACAATATTTAAGTTCAGAGTAAAGTTTTATATTATTGAATAACGATTGTCTTTTTTAGGTATGAGAGCCCTAGTGGCCGAGTGCTCAATCAAGTTCATCACCGGCGATCAAAAAATCAATCTCAACAAGGTTTTGATTGTTCACGAGTCTGGTGTAAAGATCCCTTTCGCTCAAGGTCTCGCGATCGAAAGAGAATCAACGACGGGTTCTAGGGGTTAACATCGAACAAGGTGTTAGTTAGGGATGCATATTTTACCTGCGACAGTGGGTACCCGCGGGTACCCGACCCGAATGGGACGAGTATTATCCGTCTTAACGGGTAATGGGGCGGAGACGGTTTTTTTTGTAGGCAGGTTTTTGCCTTTTTTTTATTAGAGTTAAATGTCATATCGTCCTTGTGGTTTGTCACTGTTTAGCATTTCACTTCAGATTCTTAAAAACCGTCATTTTCCTCCCTCTTGTTTGTAATTTATGTCATTTCCCTTCAAGTGACTAACTCCATCAATTTCTTCTATCAAGTCCAGGGGTGCTTTTGTTAATTTATACAACAGGGACTAGTTATGTAGTTAGTAAAACAAGAGGGACTATTTCTATGTATCTTTTAAAGAACTTATATAGCATCAGGGATAAGTTTGGTGACCCGTTTATCATGGAAGAAAACCCACATATTCAAGACCCAGATGATGTATTCCCTGGGCTTGTCATCAAGATCAACCCTTCCGGATTACATGTTTAGAAAAAAGATACGGTTCATACAAAATAAATAAAATTTGTTCCATTTAGAATTCACAGCCCATTCCCTATCCTTATCCATATAATTTATATATTTATCATTATTTTTTCTCTCTCTTTCACTCACAACCACAATTAAATAATACTTTTTTATACCTTTATCATTACCTTTTCTCTCTCTTTAAACCTTAAATTTTAAGGATTTACCAGATTTTTCCTCATTTTTCCTCAAATATAAGGATTCCCCAGATTTTTCCTTAAGTATTTCTCTCTCCTCTACTCACAACCACCCAAAACTACACCTTAAATTTTAAGGTTTACCCTCACAACCATTATAGGGAATGGGCTGTGAATTTACATTATCTGATGATCATAAGACCTTATCTTATCTTTATATGATGTCATAGGAATATAAGGGGCCAAATTATAGCAACCCATTTTGTCATGAGTTGGGCTAATGATGGGCTAGTACTGGGCTATTGAATAACCTACTACCTTTGTTATTTGTAAACATGTATTTCAGGCTTATGTGATTAAATGAGTATTGAAATTTAACGTCTCCACGAAAGCCCAAAAACCATGTTTTGACAACTGATTGATTTAGGTTGAGTCAATAAAAATGAAAAGCGGTTTTTTGAAATTGGTTTCAGTTTGGAACCGATTATGTGAGGAAAATAACGGGGTTTGGCGGTGTAGTTTAGAAACTGAGACGACGTTTCCTACTTTCAATCACTAAATCAATATCAATCATAACAAATAAGAATAACAAAAGAAATTTTTTTTTAAATAAAACCTTTATTAAATTAAATTTGCGATTTCATGCTTACATAAGGTTACGATTTTAAGCCTATAAGTTTTTTTTTTTTTTTTGAACGGCCAACGAATAGAATAAACCCAGGTACTTCGTACGGGGTGACCCAATGGCTAAAAGCCACCGCCAGCTTGCCCAACCCAGCCGTACGGAGCCCTTAAGCGTCCATGTGACTCCAGTTCCGGGGAAAAACCCGCTAACCCGCCCGCCCGTAGGCACGACGACGAATTAACGGTAAAACCTGGTCGCCTCAAGGATCGAATCCGGGTCTCCCCGGATCTCCTATCATTGGCCTCCATACCAATGGACAAATAATGTCATTAGTGAGGATAGAACTTGGGTCCCTAGGAACACAAGCCAAAGTCTCAACCAACTCCACTAGATGCCATTGGTTTATACCTATAAGTGATATGCTTAAAATAAAAGAGTAACTAGATTGACGTAATACATGGATCATAATTGTCCGTACCGATCGGATGACGGCTAGGGTGTAAATAAAACCTCCAACCAACTTTTATTAATCAACAAAATTTAAAATAATTTAACACACCAAGGTTCTTTAAATAGGAAACATAAACTTGTTAAAAACTTAAACAAGAAAATAACCAAACAAAAGAAATAGGATAGTAGTCTGGTTTAAGAACTCGACGGGCTTGGAGGCAAGGTTGGGCTTCACAGCTGTCGAGGTGGGCCGGATGGGCCTGCATTATACGGGTCACGAGGATCGGTCTTGGGCATATCCGGGTCTTGATCCTAGTCCGGATCAATTATCTAAAGTTCTAAACAACTAAACGAATGATATGAACTCAACACAAACTTAAGGCATCCAATTAATTTAGTTTTAGTTTCTAAGCTTTGCTATGCTGTTCCCTTCACCTCTTCAAGTATTCAAGTATTGGTATCAAAAGCCAACAACAAAGACGAATACCAGGGGCGGATCCAGAGAATAAGTTTAGGGTAGCGTTCAAACTTTTTTTTTTGTCGGGACTAACGGAGGTTCGGGGGCAGCGCCCTCGAAAAAAAGGGGTCCAAGGGGCGGTAGTCCCTTCATTAAAAATGCATCAAAATTTTTTGTTCGAAAATGCATTAAATTAAATTTGAGAGCCAAAATGTGTCAGTTTCCAAAGGTCGATGTAGTCTTGTTATCCACTCCATTTGTTTCACTTCACTCCCTAAACTTACAACTTGTATTTTTAAATTGTACAAAGCTGTTAGTTGTTCGGTTTTAATTAATTAACGGGCTTTTGATCTTATTTTCATGTCGAGATCTAAATAAAAACCATAAAAATGTTCGAGAGGTAGCGTAAAATATTTCCAGGGGTAGCGCAAAAATCGTTTTAGAGGTAGCGAAATACCAAACATAAAAAAATTTACACATAGCAGTAAAAGTTCAGGGGTAGCGGGCGCTACCCCTGCTGCCTTCATATGTCCGCCACTGACGAATACACAACTCACTGACGACCTTTCGTTTGAATTAGAAGTTACGGCGTGCACGTTGTTACGTGTCTGTTTTGTATAACTCGAGATGTTTCCTTACATTGATACAAACATTAAAAGAAGTTAACGAGACTAATACTAAAACCGATAAAATGCTTTAGAAAAATAAAAACTATTTAAAAAATAATAATCAAGCATAATCTGTCACATCACAGTTCATGAATGGATTAAGTTAATCATAACATTTACATAACAACCATAAATAGAGCAAGTTACAAAAGAAAACAATTAAAAAACTAATTTAAAATAATAAAATAAATAAATAACCTTGATTTGCCACATATAGCAAGTCATGTTTGTTTGAAAAACATATATATTTTCTTTTATATTAAAAATAAAATGAGACCATATTAAGTTTTTGTAAAAAGTTAATTTTCATGTATTTTTATTCATCTTTTGTAAAGTATTATACAAGTTTATTTCGAATATATTATTATTATATCTTCATTTATATTAATAAAAGAAACCAATTTCCTTGTGGTACTTAAAGTGATGCTTTGCTTATTAAGAGATGAATTTGGTGTGTTACCGGCCTAGACCTCAATTTACGTAAGGGCGGGGACCTGGGAGGGCTAGACATGTTTGTATTCTTACACAATACTCTTCTGTAAAAATGTTATTTTTCACGACTTAAACTTATGATTTCAAGATCATAATATAATAGCAACAGCAGTAGTTACTTGAAGGCCTACCAGCTGTACTTCAAATTATATGTTTATATATTTATTATAAGATATGCTTGTACTCGTGCATAATCTGCATTATTATTATACTAGTTAGTGCCCCGGGTAAATACCCGAGGCTGTGATATTAAAAGAATTAAACGAAGTAAAAGATGAAAGTTTTTTTTTCAAAATTTCACTGAGATATGAAGGAGATTGATGAATCAAAGTTATGGTATTGTAAAACAAATATGGATAATTTTTGTATGGAAAGAATTTTATTTTTTTATTTTTAATTATAAGATCTTTCCTTTTTGTAAATACCATTTAATTTTTTAATTCAAAAATCTATAAAAATGACACATAAGCTAATCCTAGGTGGCACACCATAAATTGTGCCACCTAAACATTCAAAACTTGTGTTTATTATATAGTATAGATAGATTTATTGTAAATGTGGTAGCCTGGTAGGTATTCTACACTATCCAAATGGGTGATATATGGCTGATTAACGTATAACTTTTTATCTACTTTTTTTAGCCTAATCAAGTAGTTAGCAGTGCAATGAGTAAGAGAATTGTATTGCAAGTCTTTCTACTTTTAGTAAAATGTAACAAAATTATTTGATTCTATAAAGTTGAGAAACATGTATACATGTAATCTAGTCCAATTGGGTCGACAACACTTTTTATTTGTTTTCATATCTAAAAAGTTATTAAGTAAACTCTTTTTTCGTTCTAGAGTTTTGTTTAGAATTATCATTTTCATCCAACTTGAAAATTTTCAACGTTTTGAATCACCGTGTTCTAATCTTTAATGGATTTTGTCCCCAACCCAATGCCATCGTTGAGACGTTACAATTTGAAGCGATGGTGTGTACACGAAAACGAAAAAAAAGGTATAATAAAAACTACATCGACAACACTTTTTTTTAGGCCTGTGCAAATACCGGGAATTTCTCGCGAAACCGAATATGTCCCGCGAAACCGACCCGTCAATCCCGTTAATATAATTCGTGGGTCGGGAATCGGGTTTTGAATTTTCATTTTCATGGGATTCGGGACATATCCCGCGAATTTATATTAAATACCGATTTCCCGTGAAAATACATAAATAATAAAATAAGTTAGGATATGCATCGTTAAGTCTTAAGTGTTAACTACTCATGTTGGTGGAACTTGGACACTTGGTAGTTGGTAGCATGTTTTTTGGTTTTGGACCTTTCGTCATTTGATGTAATCGGATAAAATTCAGTCATTTTGTTTTGGTGATATGGTGTTTTTTTATTTTTTTTATTCATTTTAATATTTCACGGGATTGGCGGGACAAAACCGGGAAACCGGGATAATACCCGAATTTCGAAAATTCATATTCGCGGTTTCACGGGTCGGTACCGGGATTCGAAAAATCATATTCACGGGTTCGGGAAATGCAATTGGCGGGACGGGTCGGGACGGGAAATCCCGAATGCTCAGGCCTACTTTTTTTTGTTTGTTTTCATATTCAAAAAATTATATGATTAAAGAATACTATTATTTAATGGAGGATAATATGTGAAAATAAATACCTAAGATGTGTAGCCATTGACAATTTGGTTGAACCTCAAAGTCTTCCCACCCTATCTTTTATTTGATTGTTACATGTCAAGCTGTCAACGTGAATGCTGCCTCTTGCCCAAAAAAGTTGCAAAAATTTTCAGCTGGTTTTTTAGTGGTTGTAAGATTCCGTGACGATTTGAAATTAATATGTAATATCAGTAATTAAAAACTCGTCACATTATCTCAGTTTCCTATTAATATCGTTTTGAAAAAGATGGTAATATTAAATTATTTTAACACTACTAATATATCAACTAAGTTTTTAGCACTATTAATATATGAAACTAAATTACATGAATCTCATGTCATAAATGAGCTTGAATTTTAACTTCGAAAGAAGATTCACCACTTGATAATATTAAGTAGACAACGGATATAATATTAACGTTAAATCTCTAATTTCTAAATGAAACACGAGAATAATAGTTATGTATAAAAATGACAATGACTATCTATCTATCTATTCTATATATGCAATCAAAACTATTTAAATATCTTTATGTAGAATTATCTATCATCAATTTTACACAAGTTGAATAGTAGATCATATGGCATTTTTGTAATTTTAATCAACTTTGAGGGTCTTTTGATTATCACCATAAAATCAGGGATTTGTTGACCAGAAAATCAGGAGAATTTCAACACGCAAACATCGTCCCTTGCTCTCTTTATTCTATCCCTCATCCCTCTCTCACATCTGTGTTCCCTCATCCTTCTCCCACATCTTGACGCCGCCACCGGAAAACCAACAGCCCGACTGCTACCATCTGAAAATCACGCTGCCACCGGAAAACCAACAGCCGGCTGCTAACACCGTTTGAACAGTGATCGACGGCGTTAAAAAGCTAGATAGATAACACAAAACCACACGTTCCGTATCACTTCGTTGTTCCTCATCCCTTCCCATTTTCCGCTCTCAAACACACGCAATCTCTCTTCCGATTTCACCATCATCATCGTCTGTGGCCTAATCGACGACAACACACTCTTCTGATTTCACCGTGATGTCTCTCTCCTGATTTCGTTTCTGTGGTTAGCTAAATCCCATCCCCAATTTATTGATTACTTAATTTTTGTTGTTAATGAGCAGATGTTGATTACGTAATATTTGGGTGTTCTTAATTTTTGTTCTCAGGTGGGTAGTAATAATATGAACCCAGTTCCTTTAGCGCAGGAAGTTTTACTTAGTTTTTCAGCTCTGATGTTTTGTATTGGATTGTGCAGAGAAACCAAACCAGTATTCTCACTTTCCTCTTTCTCCATTTATTTCTTTCATCAATTTCGCTATTTTGGGGGTTTTTTTGTTGCGATTTGGACGACGATTCATGTCTATTTTGGGGTTTTTTGTTGCTATTTGGATTTACATATCGATCTTCTTTCTCTCAGAATACAGACGGAGCTACGAAAACGACGAACTAACAAGGCAAAAAATCTCAAACAGGTATGTCTCTCTAAAATATTTTGCGGTTTTTTGTTGCCATTTTGGGGGTTTTTGTTGCTATATATTTCATCGATCTTCTTTTTCTCAAACATACCTGAAATTTTTGAGAGAAACATACCTGTTTGACTCAAAATTTAATCCTCATTTTGTAGATCTACATATTTCCGACTCACCGATGTTTTTTTGGAGTTGGTAGGCGGATCAACCACGGTAACCATCGCCATTTGCTTCTATTTTTTTTTTCCGGATATTCGTTCACAGAAGTTTTGGTGAAGTTGGCTGGCGGCACGGTAAGTTTCGATTTACACTTTATTTTCCAGATTACCTTGATCTGAATCGTCATTGTATTTGAAAACGTTTCAGGTTTTCAATTTGAGTTTTTTCAAATATGTACCTTTAGTTGCGATAACTTTGCTTTTTGGAATTGAGGATTGAAAACGGTCTCAACTTTTTTGGTTCTTTTTTTATATATATTTGTTCATCACAATGAGAATTTCTTATTGTTTATTCTTGCTACATGTATATTTTTACCTGTTTTCGACACAATAATGGGTTCAACAAAGAATTGGAACATGGCGGATAAGAAGTGGAGGTTGCTCACAACTATGGAGGAAGCTAGGGCCAAAGGTGACCTTGACACAGGTTTGATGGTGGTAGGAATGGAGGGAGACGCAAGTCAGATACTTTGGAAATGTAAATCTAGAATTCTTTATACAAATTGCTACAAGGTAAGCTACATATTTTTTTCCATAATTTGTGAAGGATGTTCATTTGTGGTTTCTTTATTATGTGAAATTGAAATGACTATGAATTGGGGAAATAAAAGATTGATGGGTAGCCAATTAGATGATCTACAACACACAAATTTTGGTTATTTCGTAGTGATAACCATACTAGAAAGTAGAAAAATTGGAATGGGACTTGGTAACACGTATGAATGACATAGTATGATCACTTTTCAAATTTGCATACTAACTTTTTAACTGCCATTGCAAGTTTAAATACCCTATTCGTACCATAAGCTTTGAACTTTGCATTTATTGCTTATATATGTTTTGTAGAGTTTAGAAGTGGTGGTGGGCACTATCATGTTAGTATATGAAGTATCATTCTATTGTTCACTTAATTAACAGAATAAACCTCTTATGCATCCATCTTAACGCGTATGTAAACCCCCGTTGCTAGCTTGGTTTCTAACCCGTTCTGCTCACTATTAAGGTACAAATATAGACCTTTTTGTTACTGTTAATGAATCTTTGTACCGAATCTATTTGCAATTCGGTGCATGTTCTGCATGGGATTATTTCTTTGCAATGTGTTGATGTTATTGGTCAAAACGATTAGGTGGTGTTAGTTGACCTGAAATAGTTTTTTTTATATCTTTAATGAGTGACTTCATGTTAACAATTTGATGAAGAGCACTGGCATCACAACAATAATGATTTTGTATGGGTGAAAAATGATTAATGAATGTATGCGTCAGGTGGTTTGAGAAAGCCATCATCAACGGCATATACTACTAATTAGCTCAATAATATGGTAAAATAAATTGTCCAATATGATTCTGTTTTTGGTTTAAGGATTTTAGCAGCTATGTTTTCCTTTTTATTTACAAACTACATACAATAGGATCAGGAAATTACTTTTAGCAAATGATATATAAATATCTCTGTGTGTGAATTTGGTTGCCGTTTATATTGTACCATAACTCATATTTATTTCTTAACAATTTGGGTATTAGGACATTTAGATGAATTGCTGATCCAAAAATTATTTACTAATCGTTACTTCATTCATTAATTCCTTGCTACAAGTTGGATTCTAATATTTTGTTTAACATATTGCTTTAAACCTTATAGTGGTGCAAGGTTGGTTTGGAATTAAACCGTTTGTCCAATGAAGAAATTATGGGTTCTTAGTAAAGGGTTTTTAAGTTGGAGCTAAAGTGTGTATTTTTTTGGGGTTGTGTCTCTTATTTGCTTTAGTTGTATGGTCCTTATATTAAATGGTTTTGATGGTTGAGACAGATGAAATGTGTTTAAAATTTAAGACAAAACATAAAAGTAATTAGCAGATGGTGTGAAGAAAGTATGCATGTTCTTTTGAGATAATGAGAGCATTTTTTGTTGAATGAAAGGAGCAAGTAAATTAAAATATGTGTTGGATATGAGTTATAAAGATAATGACAACACATGTTTTTTAGGATGTCACAGAATGTTACCGAGTTCAGGATTTTTGTTTGGGATGTTCTCTTTTGAGTATCTATTTGTCCCACCTAGGTATGTCATTTTAGGATTACTTTCCAATAGAATAGATTTTCTTTGGCTTTTTCATGTTCCGTCTGTGATTTTTTGGGGCCATATGTAGGAGTGAAAACAATTGACATCATTGATATCGCAAGCTTATCTGATTAGGATTTTCTTCATTTTAGCATGTCATATCATTTTGTTGAGGCTGTTTAGGCCTTCTAAATTATAGTTTGGCAAACCGACTTTAGCAATCTACTTATGCTGAGCCCTGATCTTTAGTTTCAAGCTGTTGTGTGTTACATACATTGCATTAAAATAAATTTAAATGTTTGCTCTTCTTTTTGCGCATCAGGGAAACAAGCTACAAGGGTTTGCTATTTCTTTAAGGTACATTGCCTGGTAAGTTTAGTGATGCGAATTCTTATGTGAAAATCAGTTAGTATGAACCGGGTCAAGTCAAATCACCTTAGGTAAGCAAATGTTCTATCAAGAGAGCCTCCCTTAATCCCTTTTGAACTGGTGTGGAAACAAATTATTTGGAATCAAATTTTGTTATCATTTGGCTTAGTCTACATACATCTGACGTGTCTATTGCATTGTTGCAGGTTTTTGAAGGTTCTCTTCGGTGTAGGTTATTTTGGAATCGAATTTTGTTGTATGGTTATTTTTTCTTATCTTTAAATGATGGAACTATTATAATTTATTTATGTTAGTTACTTAAACCTTTCTAACTTTTGAATGTTATATGGTTTTGTTGTCACCTCAAGTTTTATAGTAAGTTTCTATTGAATAGTTGACCATGACAACTTTACGCACCGATTATTTAGTGGAAGATCCAATACAAAATCAGTTTAAAAAACGGAGACTAGCGCCGCCGCAACGCGCGGCGGGTGATCTCCACCTTGTTAAAATAATAAAACAAGCTAATTCTAAATACAATACTAAACTATATAATAAAATGGTGTAGAAATAAAGCTATATATAAAGATGAGACCTTTGCACATGTAAATCGATCTACAACTTAACCCACACATTCTTGTTCAATTAAATCATGGATAACAACAGCTTCACATTTCCGTTTATGTTTGCAATCATCATCGTCTTCTTGGCTTCTTCTTCAACCTCAGAAAAAGGTACCTAGCTAGCTAGCTAATTCTTTTGTCATGATCTTCTTATATGTTCATTTCTCCCTTTTTTTTCAGCTCCATATTCCACATTTGCGAGTGATGCCAGCCAAGCTCCGGCGGAGTCATCCTACGACTACATCATAATCGGCGGTGGAACGTCCGGATGTGCATTGGCCGCCACACTTTCACAAGCCTCGAAAGTTCTACTCCTTGAAAGAGGTGATTTGCCATACGGCATTCCCTCCGTCAACACCATTAATGGCTTTCTCGAAACACTAGCAGACCTTGGTCCTACCTCCCCGTCTCAGACATTTGTGTCCACAGACGGGGTGATCAACCAGAGGGCCCGCGTTCTTGGCGGCGGGTCTGCACTCAACGCAGGTTTTTTTACCAGGGCGAGTGCAGAATTTGTTAAAAAGGCGGGGTGGGACCCTCATTTGGTGAACGAATCCTACGAGTGGGTGGAAAAGAAAGTGGCGTTTGAGCCCGAGGTGATGGCATGGCAGCAGGCTGTAAAGGATGGGTTGTTGGAGGCCGGAATTTTGCCAGATAACGGGTTCACTTATGAAGATATATACGGAACTAAAGTTGGCGGTAGCATTTTTGACCGGAATGGAAAGAGACACACCGCTGCGGATTTCTTAGAGTATGCCGATCCAAGGAACATTACCGTATATTTGAATGCTACCGTGCATCAAATATTATTCAAACCCGATTCCCCCAATGGTAATAAACAAATTCTAATTGTCTTGTCACATAACACACGTTATTAAAATTATATTAACACTAACGGTTTTATACATGTTTGGGCTAAAACTAAATATTTTTTGATTTTGTGTGTGTAAAATATAGAGCTAAAGGCCCAAGGAGTATTGTACGTCGATATGAATGGTGAAAGTCACTTGGCAGTTTTAAATGATGGGTCGATGATGAATGAGGTTATATTATCAGCGGGTACACTTGGGAGCCCACAGTTGCTGATGTTGAGTGGTATTGGGCCTTCCGAACATTTAATGGACCATGGAATTAAGGTGCTGTTGGATCAGCCCATGATTGGACAGGGCTTATCTGATAACCCGATGAATCTAGTATTCGTCGCTTCACGCAAACGTATAGAGATTTCACTGATTGAGGTTGTGGGTATTACCCGATTCGGGAGCTTCATTGAAGCCGCTAGTACCCACATTAACTTGCCATTGCTCAAAAAAGTGGGCTCAAAATTTGGGCTTTTTGCTAACAAGGTACGTAATATGACTAAAATCCTTTTCCAAAGAACAGAAGTAATTCTAAAAGGTTAATTATAACCTTACCTTTTTGTTACAAAGTTATCATCAAGCCTTATGTTATCTTTAATTAATGTTAGTTTGGGTCCAAGTAATTCTTTTTTCCTCGACTAAAACCTGCTTCGTACCGATTACTTCATTTCAGACCACAAGTTTTGACAAGATCAAGTCCAGTATCGAGCAGCGCTTCAACTTGGATCTATCAGGACTTAATGTTGGATTGATCCTTGAAAAGGTGATGGGCCCACTCTCTTTTGGCAGTCTCGAGCTCGTGACAGTAAATCCAGATGATAACCCTAAAGTCACGTTTAACTACTTTGACGACCCTCGAGACCTTCAAACGTGTGTTGAGGGCCTAGAAACCATTATAAAAGTGTTGGAATCGAAACCAGTGTCAGAATTTCGTGTTCCTTTGTTATCAGTTCAAGATCTGTTTGCTTTGGTGTTGGCTTTACCTTTGAATTTTAGACCAAGGCACGTGAACGCCCTGTTTGACCTAGAGCAATATTGCAAAGACACCGTGATGACCATATGGCACTATCACGGAGGTTGTCAAGTTGATAGAGTTGTTGACCACGACTATAAAGTTATCGGTGTTGGCGCATTACGTGTCGTTGATAGTTCAACTCTTCTGAGTTCACCTGGAACCAATCCTCAAGCTACTATGATGATGCTCGGAAGGTGTGAAGGTGTATATATTATTTTGTTCAAATGTATAAATGTATCATAATAAGTACTATAAGAAGGGTGATAATAAATGAAAGTATCAACTAATAATTCTTCCTACTTTTTTTTCTATATCTCAGGTATATGGGGATAAAAATGCTAGGAGAAAGACTGGCGATTCGAAGGAAGTAGATGTTAGTATGTTACCACGGAAACACACAAGTTTTTGTTTTATAATCTATATATATGAAACTGGGAATATAATAAACTAACACTATTATATATGCAATTTTGTATATTGTTACATATTCACGTGGATATGCTCAATTGCATATTTTGTACTATTTTTTTTTTTATTTTGTTCATATTCTAAGTAATTACTGGAATATGTAATAGCTATTTTGCTTTATATAACTTCCTTGAGATTGAAAGAATGAAAAGATTGCAGAGAAGAATGAATGAC
The DNA here is from genome assembly GCA_039602395.1 of Deinandra increscens subsp. villosa. Lineage (NCBI taxonomy): Eukaryota > Viridiplantae > Streptophyta > Magnoliopsida > Asterales > Asteraceae > Deinandra > Deinandra increscens. The sequence goes on from JBCNJP010000019.1 coordinate 1,235,336, forward strand.
ACATTTATCAGACAATAATTTATCTATTACATTAAGACTTAAGAGCAGTTAACAGAGGATTGTGTTATAAAGAAGAAATTAAGCAAGTACAAGACCATTGTTTCTTGTTTGTTTGTTTGTCCTAAAAAAAGAGCAGCGAAGTACAGAACGTACAACAACAACTACTACTACATCTTTTACCAACCGCTATATTTGACCATCTAACCGATTGCCACATCCTAACCAACTCTATCTCCTCAATTTCACACCTGCAACTCCGACGTTTAACATATCTCATATTATCCTTTCCCCTTGTTTCTTTGATTAGAAGCCCAACAAAGCTGTTAAATATCTACCTAATTGAGTAGCTTAAAAGTACATTACAATCTTCAATTGCATATACTATATATTCTCCCACCATTTCAATGGAACTCATCATCCTCTCCTCTGTTGCTATAACAATATCTCCAGATGGCTATTTCACCATTTACAGCTTTCATTCTCATACTAACTGCCATTCCATTTTCACAAGCAACACTTACTGCTGATTACTATCATCAAACATGTCCACAGGCAGAGAATATTATCTATCAAACAGTTCGTAATGCCTCTATTTACGACCCTAAAGTCCCAGCCCGTCTTCTCAGGATGTTCTTCCATGACTGTTTCATTAGGGTATGCTATATATTATCTAACTTATTTTTCTTTCGACTTCTTCATCATGATCCAAATGCGTGCTATATTTAGGGATGTGACGCATCACTGTTGCTTGACTCAACCGTGGAAAACAAAGCAGAAAAAGATGGACCTCCAAATATCTCGGTTCGATCATTTTATGTAATCGATGATGCCAAGACAAAGATCGAAAAAGCATGCCCGCACACGGTTTCTTGTGCCGATGTATTAGCAATTGCTGCTAGAGATGTAGTTGCAATGGTACATGTTTTTCTTTTTCTTCTTCATTATTTTCTTATAACCATCACTTTTCTCTTCATCTAACTTTCATCTTCTCCAGTCTCAAGGTCCATGGTGGCCTGTGCTTAAAGGCAGGAAAGACGGGCGAGTGTCAAAAGCAAATGAAACTATAAACTTGCCATCTCCCTTTTCAAATACGACCACACTTATTCAAAGTTTTGCTAAAAGAGGATTAAACGTCAAAGATTTGGTCACACTTTCAGGTGGACACACATTAGGGTTTTCACACTGTTCTTCATTTAGCGCCCGCGTACACAACTCAAGTGATCCTAGCATTAATAGCGAATTTGCTATGAACCTAAAAAAGAAATGTCCCAAACAAAACAAGGATCTCAATGCAGGAGAGTTTTTGGATTCAACTTCTTCAAAGTTTGATAATGATTATTACAAAAGAATTACTATGGGTCAGGGCGTGTTTGGGTCGGACCAAGCACTGTATGGAGATGACAGGACTAAATGGATTGTGGACTCATTTGCTAAAGACGAGAAACTGTTCTTCAGGGAATTTGCAGCTGCAATGGTCAAACTTGGAAATGTAGGTGTCATAGAAGCTGGTGAAATTAGAGTGAAATGCAGTGTTGTGAATTAATGCTGAGAGGGAGAAAGAGAAGTATGGAAGAGAAACGAAAAGATCAACCGCTTATACAATTTTACATAATTACTTGTATGACTTGTCATATTTAAAAGAGTGAATAAAACAGACCTATTGCCCTGTTGATATCTTGGATGTGATTACTATTGTGCGTAAAAGTATAACTTATGCACACAAAAGACATTGTGACACAAATAAGAACAAATGATTGGAAAATGAAAGACTAGCAGATGTACTATTAGAAATAGAAAATAGAAACATTGATATCAAGAATCATGATATACAAACTAGCAATGTTAGGGACATTAGTCATATTCTAAACCACATAAACAAATAATGTTTGAAGATATCAGTCATCATGCGAAAGCTACATCTGACCTTAAGATATACTTGACGCCTTTTGTAACATTGCGTGATTCATGTAACATACACTTGGCACCATGGATATGGAAGAGGGCCATTCCTTGAGTGGGAGTAACCTAAAAGTCAGAATTCAATTGATGCTCATATAGAGAATTGCACATTTGTACATGATATAAGAAAAATTGGAAGGAAAAAGTACCTCAGCCACAAGGCTATTTCTTGGACCATAAAAGACAGTTTCACCTCCAACTAGAGGTTCAAAGGAGTCATGTGAACCGTTCACATCAGATTTAGGTTTCGACTCCACATCGCCATTGAGATATATTAGCAACGTGTAATGGGTGTGTCTTCCTTCTCCAAGATTTACACTTTCATCAATATGTCGGCCAAAACGTTGCCCAATCTTATACCTGAATATAAGTCGGCTTATATAATAAGAAATATGATATATTGCAAAATGCCTAAACCAGAAAACCAAGATAACAAGTTAGAACAAACCTGTAAAGTCTAATATTTGGGTTCAGCCCAACAGCAACTTTGCCCCGAATAGCAATATCAGAAAATAGCTTGTTAAGTCCAGATTCCCATAATGTATCAGCAAGAACAGGATCATTTATAGCAATACGATCATTGTCTCTATAAGCTTCGCCTTTAGTTGGCCCAAGACTCCCTTGGTGGACTAACCCAATTGATTCTGCAGCTTTAATGAATGCATTTGATTCAGCAGCTGTTAAGCAGTTCTTCACCTGAGAACCTTAAACAAAAGAAGAACCACTAAGAATATAAAAGAGCCACAGTTTTCTGTTTATTCAAGGCCATCTGTAACTAAACTTTGAGATGGATTTAGAATCACATAAATCAGTTTAAGAGCATGCGTCCAAACAAACCCTTAACAAATTCATATATTTGAAACAAACCCTAAACTAACATACTGTTAAGTTGAGGAATTGAGTTTTTGCACAATTTCATAATAATGTTTTAATAGATATGCATAATGATCTACTATGAGAGGAATCAATTTCCCATACACGACCGCTAACGAATTTCGTCAAAATTCAACTACAACAACAATCAGGGAGGATCCGGAAGAACCGAAGAAGAAACAGATGTTGATCGTACCAAACTCGACTTTATCAACAGAGAAACTTAAATAGCTAAACAAAGGCTAAATTAGTTCGAGAAGATATTAGTATAAGAACACGTACAGTGAAGAGATCGTAATCTTTGAGGCGAGTGATACGGAGATCAGATTTAGGTTTAATGGTGGGCCAATCAGATCCTATCGACTTCGATTTCTTCCCAATTCCCCCGTCTTTCTTTCGATCTCCCATCCTTTTCATCAATGTTACCTCTGCTCTGATTCCTGTAATTGATAAACCTACTGCCCGGCTGCCCCAAACCCGGTGCTGCCGGATCATTGATTCCAGTAAATAAATCCAATTTCTCCCGCCCGGCCCATAGTCCAGAAGCTTTTATGGGCTTTATTACTAACACATGACTACTGGGCTGAACAAGCCCAGCATTATTATGTTATAAGCCTACTATTTTTTTGCAACAGCAATATGTTCTAGCTAACATTTCTAAGCTTTAAGGGCTAAGTGAGTGCTGGTGTTAATCGGTTTCAGTTTCAAACGGGTTTTTAGTAATCGGTTTTAGTTTCAAACCGGTTTGAATGTAAACAAGAGAAGTCAAAATTCATTAAAAAAAACCGGTTCATATGATCACTTCTAGCGTTGGGCAAGTCTACGGATAAATTCATTCTTCTAAATACTCACTTTTCTTGTTTTGTTTAAAATTAACTGTTGATACCTTAAACATATTGAAACACCATGTCCTAAATCTATATACAATATATTTTTAATGGGCGTAACGAGGCCATACACCCCATAGCAAGGAGTACCCCGCCTCCCGAGGTGATATGAGGTAAAATCCATGTGGGTGGCGTGATGGTGATAACGTCTCCCTTCCCACACAAGCTCAAATTTGATTGGACCATGTATTTAATATAAGATTTAGAAAAAATATAATAATAAGAAGGGTGTTATGGAGGTTATGACTACACACCTAAAGAATGATTTGACTAGATTAACTCAAGGTGTTGTAGTTCTAACTCCTTAAGATTTCTTTTTCCACTTCATTTTTAGAATTATTACAAAGATTTATTTCACTAGAAAACATTACAAACTAAAAATAAAATTAAAAAGAAAACACATAAAAAACTTTACAAACTAAAAAGAGTTGATTTCGTTTTTAGTCCCTAAAGTTTGGTCCATTTAACCATTTCAATCGAAATTTTTAAAAAAATCGATTTTAGTCCTAACGTTTCATTTTCATTTCAATTTCAATCCTTTTTTTAACACAGTTAATTTTTTTATGTTAAACCCATTTGAAATGTTTTTGCCATTAAAAAAGGTAAAAAAAAATGTTTTCTATTGAGTGGTTGTACCGCTTAAAACACTCCTTCCATGGCGGAAGAGACTTTGAACAAGGCGGCGGCAGCGACGGAGTCTACAGCGGCGGTGAAGTTGTCGTGGTTACGAAGCGGAGAAGGTTACCGGGGTTTCAATTTGGGGGCCGGATTCCGTTACTTTCCGAAGAGCATAACGGCGTCGTTTGTTAAAGTTTCTTTGTGCACGTGACTTCAAGGTAAACGACGCTTGAAGCTATAAGCTTGGGATAAACTTTTGACAATGATGGTTAATTTTTAGTTTTGTTAAAAAGAAATAACATGTAAAAAAAATAATAACGAGCTAAAGTTAACTGTGTTAAAAAAATGACTGAAATTGAAATGAAAATAAAACGTTTGAACTAAATTAAGATTTTTAAAATTTTTAAACTGAAATTGTTAAATGGACCAAACCTCAACTAAAAATAAAAACAATTACTTCCAACCCCCACGTTTGGTTATTTCCTCTTTCATTTGAAGGATAGCCTAAAGCTCATGTCCGACCAACTTGTGATGTGGACGAATAAGAAATTCATAGTCTCTCTTTTTGTTTATGTTTTCACAAGTTCAAGATTTGCTTTTCCGTGTTGTTTCCAATATACATGATTGACTTTGTTTGTTTCCTTCATGTCACAAAAATCATTCGTGATCTTTTAGAGTTGCTCATCTCAAATCTCAATCCAGTTGAGGTTGTTTCCGCCTTCTGACTTGGTGTGGGTCTGTCCGCGTCAGAATCCTCATCGAACGGATATTATACATTCGATGCAGTTGAGGTTGGGGTTGACTCATATGTCCATAATTTTGAAAGGCCTTTCATTTGGCATGCACCTTTAAAATACTTCACATTTCTTATGTTTAAACGCGTTTTTGCGATGCTCCTTATACGCAGCGTATCACTTGTCTACAATAGATTTTTTTTTTAATTTGTCTTTTTCCGTTCATAAACGACTCAAGTCACCATATAAAGAAGGCGGGCAACAAACTGCACTGCCAACCCTTTCTAAATAGCAAAACCTAGACGTATAAAAAGAACGTTCCTTGACATAGGGGTTGTAATATTCCCGTACATGACTTTTTGTATACAAATCAGCATGGCCACAGCCTCCGATTCTAGGTGACCAAAGGTATGAAACACGATGGGAACAAACACATGTGGATTTTCGAGGCACGCTTTTTCGTGTTTGTTCACCTTCTCAGCTCTCGCTCTAGATGCTGTCTGGCCAGCCTTGAACGTACTAGGCCTCAGCCCCACAAGGGGGGAAACCCTCGTGAGATCCACACAGACGTGCTTCCCATATGAGAATGCCAGCTGGTCTGAGAGTTGAGCGACCATCCAAGAGAACAGAAATTAATAATTAAAAAAATATAAAGTTGGAAATTTAGAAGAAAGAATAAACGTAGAACATCGCATTGGATTGACTGGATTGACCAACTTCGATAGTGGTTAGATTTGTTCTTGTAAATCCAGTTAAAGCACTTAACTTCTTGTTGCATGTCTTTTCATTTGGAGTTAAGTCGGTGGATGTTGCGATAATTTGTTTCACTGTTTTGACAAAATTATCAAATACACGTTTCCAGATACCATCAAATCGTTAATTGTTACCTCTCACACAGTAATTAAACATGCCATATAGCCGTTAGATATGGTGGGGCGGGAGTTGGATGAGAAGTAAGCATGCCATATAGCCGTTTGGTGGTATTCGGCCGTTGGAGCCGAAGATTGGCTTCGACGCTCGAACTTAGCTCACCAAGGCCCGTTGGAGCCGAAGATTGGCTTCGACGCTCGAACTTAGCTCACCAAGGCCCGTTGGAGCCGAAGATTGGCTTCGACGCTTGAGCCTAGCTCACCAAGGCCCAACTCTCGAGCTCAGCTCACCAGGGCCCAGCCCATTACCCTTACTATATTTTTTTTTTATGTATACATAAGAAAATATATTATGTAATTATGTTTGCGTAGATCATGTCTAGCAACGAGTATTAACCATTATGATTGTATATATAACTTTAAATAAATAAATAAACAGGATATTCTTTTCCTTAAACTTCCATGAATGGATAGCAAAGAATACAAATTAAGGAAATACGACAAGGAGGAGGGAAGCAGAAACACATGTAAATGTTGGAGACAAGAACGCTCCCCATCTCGATCATTTTACGGTCAGCATTTCTTTTACATGGTTTTCGTTTTTTACGATTCCTACAAAAAACAACATCAATTGTATCAAATCACATGATATGAGACACTTCTCCTTTTTGCTGCTTTGTAAATATCTAATTTTTAAAATTAATTGTTTTAGAGCAACTAATTTATACATGCTCTAATCAATTTATTTAATTTAAATCTATATATAATTATTTTTTTCATTTTGGTATTTAAATCCCCAATCACTTGGATCATGCTCCTTGATGCATGGCCCAACAAACAGGTGATGAATACAAGTCATATATAATATACAAATATGATGACTTAGCGGTTTAAAAATAAAAACTAAAAACTATGATCATACTCAATTATTGAGGAAAAAAAAAGGTAGTGAAATGGAAGAAGGAGTCTTAACAGAGAATCCTGGCTTTGAAGCCATTTTCAAATATCGTCGTTTGCCTCCTGGATCGCTAGTTATATATGTGGTGGTTCCTCGTGTTTGGTTTGATGCCCCGTCTTCTTCAATTTTGGGTAGAGAGCGTTACGTTAAGAGGCGTGAGGCCGGAGGGAATTCGATTACATGGTCAATATTATTAGTCATATGTGAAAATGAAAAAATTAGAAGAAATTATTAAAACCATTAAAATTATAATGCAAAGGGGACGATCTAATACTTGAAAATAAACCCTTTTTTCCTATTATTTGTTCTTTCCAATATTAGTTGCATCTTGTAACAATAACCTAACTTAGTTGAGAACAAAGTGTCAAATTATTTTATAACGGAAACATCATATCAAAATAAGCATCCATGTGTTCTTTAGCTTTTGGAAGCTCGATAATATTGCATCAACCGAACTACATGTCTCCATCCGTTAATTTTATTTTCTTCCTAAATTACAATCATTGATGTATATCAATAAATGTAGTAAATATATCTACGCTAATATTTTTTTTGAAAAGTGGGAGGAAGCAAACAAGATAGGTATAGTATTTTTGTTTAAGAGGTAGAGCTAAGCTAGTTTGACTTAAGATTGATGATGCCCTTCTCCTCTGGGTTCTTCCATTAATAATTTGTGGACTCTTTTAGCTCGCTCTTAACTTTTATTATGATATAACTATCATTCTAAAAAAACGTACGTTGTGTTCCCGAGTTCACTTAAGGAGGAAAAGGAAATGAAAGAGAAGGAAATGTAAAAATATTCATGTTTCTGAGATTCATTTAAAGATAGAAATGAAAGGAAACAAAAAAATATCGTGTTCCCGAGTTTCACTTAAGGAGGGAAAATGAGGGAAGTGGGGGGAAAATTAGCCTATTTTCTATTGTTTTTATTTCCTTCAAATTTGGGAGATTTGGAAAGAAAGAAATCACTCCCCTCTCCCCCCCCCCCTCCGTTTCCTTTCTCTTCTTTTCTTTTCTCTTCCTTTCAACTCATTTCTTTTTTTCCCTCCTTAAGTAAACTCTGAAACACAGCGTTAAAGTTGTTTGCGAAACTTTTTCAAAATTCAATGTAAATTTTTGTTTTTAGGATGGACAGGATGGAAGTTTCACCTCTTAACCTTAATTTAATCAAAATATGTCACGTCATTTTTATACATATTATTTAGAAAGTATCTGAAAGTCAGCCTATGATTTTTTTAGATATAATCTAAAAAAAAAATCCATTAAATAAAAAATAAAAACTCATCTACATATCTACCTCTTCTAATAAGTGAGTAACATGGTTGTCGCTTGTCACTTCCTGATGCATCCTTACTCTTAAATTGGTGCCAACATTCCCCCATCCCTATCATTTTTAATTTTCTCATCTGCTCTTACAGTTACAATAAGCAACATTAAATTTCAAATTTCATGGCCTCAATCCCGCTATGAGGTTTCCAATAAGCAGTTTTAAATTTAGGAGTCAATTAATTTCAAATTTCACGTAGCACATACTATCTCCATCCTTCCTATATCTCTGCCTTCAATTTAAGAATTTAATCGTCGCTGAATGTCAATTGAATCCTTCAATATGGGGTTCAATCGCCGCCCAAGGTCTATTTTATGTTCAATCGACTTTAAATGTAAACTCACGAGTCACGACAACTCACACGAAACGTACCTAAATTTCACGAGCACCAGTTCGATCAGGTAAAATTTTGATATTATGTTTAGAAGTTTCAATGTAAATCATGTTTGTTACGATATTTATGCTTCTTTATAGTCAATTTCATTTGATTTCTCATAAATATTCAAAGAATTGGCAGCACATATAACGTTTAATTAAACAAGAACTTGTGTTTACATTGTTCTTTGATTTTTTATAACCAAGTTTGGTCTTTGATACCATATTTTTCATATGCAGATCAACTATTTGTAAAAATGACTAGTTTAGTATTACTTCATTGCAGCTGATTTTTTTTTTTGAATGGATTGAATCGGATTTTGGCTAAAACCGAATTCAAAACTGAACTTCGGTTTTTATAATTTTTAAATCCATTTGGATTCGGTTTTTTCGGTTTTACGGATTTTAATTTTTGGTTTTTTTACTGTTTGGTTCGGTTTTTTCGGATTCAAATCCATATGAATTTTTTGTCTGAAATTTTTTTTTAATAATACTAAATTTGGGTCATTTTACCTTAACCTTATATTCACCCAACCTTAACCACATAACATTTTTTTAGCCATTTTACATATATAATAAGTAATCTCACCATAAAGTTCATCCAAACACTTTTATAAAAACTCTTTTTCTAAAAGTCATAAATCAATAATAACTTTTATCCAAAAACATATTTACACTCAAATAAACACTTTCAAACATACCTAAAAACCCAATGAATTGATATATATCTCTTTACATACTTAATCACAATAATATCGAAGCTAAAGCAACACATGACCAAAGCGTCAAACACACATTTATAAGAATATCTGAAAAATAAACTATTTAAAATTATTAAGATGTCATAACATAAGCAGCGTGCCCTCCACAAAACCTTTCGAATTTTGAATAGTCGACATAGAAACACAAAGAGTCAGGAATATTTGTGTAGGTTGCGACTCTGAATCTCAGACCCACGACACGTTTCCCCTTATATTATTTATTGCCCTTCTTTATTTTTTCCTTAAACAAATTATCAGAGTTTTTTTTTTATTTATTTATTTCCCTTTTAACTGCCATTCAATAAAACCGGGAAAATGAAACTAGCGAGACACTAGAAGTAGTGGTGTTGATTGGATGGGAACGATTTCTTCGATTTGAACATCCGATTGTTTCTAGCCTTCTAAATACACTAACGGGTAGACAAAAAAAATCTCATGCATGACCTTTTTGTAACCTATCGAAGCCGGTCAATTCTCATGAGCAAAAATAACATCTTTAATTGCAATTAGGAGCGTAGCCGGTGGTTTACACTAGCCAAAAACAAGGTCTCAGATTCTACCCATCCATCAACAATTGACTAGAAGAGTAATACCCTTCTCGCCAACGCCTCTTTTGAAGGGATCCGATTCATACCTGGACGTAAGGGTGTAAATGAGCCGAGCCGCTAGTGAGCTACTCGAGATCGAATCCATAAGAAGCTCGAAACGAGCCGAGCCGAGCTAAAACTTTGAAATAGGACTCGTTTAATTAACACCCCGAGCCCGAGCTTTACATAACGAGCTCATGTCGGCTGTGAGCCTTAACGAGCCTTTTATTTATTTAATTTATTAGATATTTAGAAAATTATTATTAGTATATATAAAAGGATAAATAAAATAATATATAAATTAATAAGTAAATAATACGTATTATTTTCTATATAAAAAGTAGAATTCTAAATATATACAATTTTATTTATAATAATATATAAACTAATAAAAATTAATAATTATTTATAATAATATATAAACTAATAAAAATTAATAATAAACGAGCCGAGCTCAAGTTTAAATAATTTTTCACGAGCCGAACTCAAGCTTTATAAATAAGGCTCGAGCTCGACCTATGTTAAATTTAAACAAGCCGTTATCCTCGTTTCTTTTTTTTTTCTTTTCTAAAAAAAAAAGAACCGTTATCCTATATGCGGGACTGTAAATTTGAGTTTACAAATAACGCTTCACTTTCTTTATCATTACATATTTAATCACCAACTAAAATTTACATTTATCCTCGTTTCTTATTAAATAATTGTTAGACTTTTTTGAAAGTCAACCGATAACTAAATGTTTTTAAATAAGTAAATACTATAATTTTAAACAAAACATATTGATATTTTTTATGAGTTCGTGAAAGGCCATTTTCCAACCCCACTACTACTAATATCCTAAAGAATACTTCATATATATTGTTAACAAAGGGACGTGATAAAGACACAAGAGGTTTTAATTTCTACACAGGATACAAACGGTCGTTTGTATCCAAACGGCCGTTTTAGTTTGTTTTTTCTTTTTGTTTTTTTAATAAATATTTTAAATTATTTAACTTTTATAAACATTAAAAAGGTTTATTTACCATATCTGATTAAAGATACTTCAACGAACATAATAATGACTTAAAATAATAAATTTTGAGACTCAGAGTCTTTGTCGGTACCGTCTCGATGGCATCTCGACAAGTCTTTTCCGGTGTTGGGTCCCCATGGCCCATGGTTTTTTTATTTTAATTTTTTTTCAAAAAGTTTGTTAAGAAGCCTTGTCGAGAATAAGTCCCTAAATTTATTAGGGGTAACGGAATACCGCTGATAAATTTAGAGACTTATTCTCGACAAATGTTTTAAAAAAAATTAAAAATAAAAAACCATGGGTCGTGGGGACACAACACCGGAAAAGACTTGTCGAGATGCCATCGAGACGGTACCAGCAGAGACTCAGAGTCTCAAAATTTATTATTTTAAGTCACTATTGTGTTCGTTTAAGTAACTTTTATCAGTTATGGTAAATAAACTTTTTTAATGTTTATAAAAACTAAATAAATTAAAACATTTATTAAAAAATAAAATAAAATTAAAAAAATTACAAACGGCCATTTGGGTACAAACGACCGTTTGTATCTTATGTAGAAATCAAAATTGTATACGTGTGCTAGAGCCTAATAGCATGCGGTATACATGCCGTTATGGGGCGTTTTCCCCCATAACGCCCCTGGAACACCGCCGCGCCCTGGGCGTTATGGGGGCGTTATGGGGGTGGCGTCGAGATGCTAACGGGCGTGAAAATGGTATATTACCGTTGGACGGTAATATTTGGAGCCGTTGGACATTGTTTTTTTTATAATTTTTTTAATCAACTAATTAACCTTTTATTCACTATATATACCACACAATTTAAACACTTTATCACACCTTCTTCTTCACTTCTCCAATTCTTCTATACTTTTTTAAAAAATTACCATGAATCCAAACACCCCAAACACTCCAAACACTCCGAACGAAAACGAGTTGCAACAAAACGTGTGGAATTATCCAATGTTTGGTGGTCAACCGAACCCTTTGGTTTTTGTTGTTTTTTATTTGCAATTTGTATTAGTTTTAATGTTTAATATATTTAGTTTTAATGTTTAATATATTTAGTTTTTATATTTTTCATTTAAATAAAAAAAACATTAAAAAATTAATAACATGAGATGATAATATGGGAGTATACCCCTTCCATGTTATCAAGTCATGTTATCCATGTTGAATACTGAATAATTCGATGATCATTCCAATCACAAAGGGGGAAATATATACACAATACATACCAAAACTACCTAGCCTAAATCTAAGGAAACTCAATCAAATAATAAATGGCTAAAATTCTATACATAAATGTACACGCTAATACACCCCCTCAGTTTGGAGCAGGAGGAGGTCGTATGCCCAGACTGGATCGAAAGCGTTGAAAGAGTAGGCGTGGTAGTCCTTTGGTAAAAATATCCGCGTATTGATAATCCGCAGGAACATGAAGAACGTGAATCTGACCAATACGAACCTTTTCGCGAACAAAATGAATATCCAGTTCTACATGTTTTGTACGTTGATGTTGCACGGGATTACCTGACAGGTAGACGGCGGATATGTTGTCGCAGTAAACAATCGTTGCCCGACGAGTTTCTACGGATAGTTCTAGAAGTAGGTTGCGGAGCCAACTAGTTTCTGCGACTGCGTTTGCGACACCCCTGTATTCAGCTTCGGCACTTGATCGAGAGATCGTGGGTTGACGTTTAGAGGACCAGGAGACAAGGTTGGAACCCATGAATACACAATAACCTGAAGTCGAGCGCCGAGAGTCCGGACACCCCCCCCAGTCGGCATCAGAATAAGCCGTGAGATGTTGAGACTTGGAGGGGGAAATCGTAAGGCCATAATCAAGGGTACCTTTGAGATAACGAAGTACCCGCTTCAAAAAATGGAAGTGTAGATCTCGAGGAGAGTGCATAAAGAGACAAATTTGTTGAACAGCATAGGCGAGATCCGGGCGGGTGATCGTGAGGTATTGCAGCGCCCCGGCAAGTTGTCTATATAATGTGCCATCGGGAAGGGGCTGACCCTGAGTGGCGCTGAGTTTGGAGGCGGTGTCAACGGGTGTGGTAGATGGTTTACAATCGGCCATAGATGCTCTGGAAAGAATGTCACGTGCATAGGAACCCTGCGAGAGGAACAGACTATTGTGTTTTCGGGTGACATTGATTCCGAGAAAATGGTGTAAGGTGCCCAAGTCGGACATTGCGAATTCTCGAGATAGCATATCAATGATGTTCTGGAGGAGCGAGTTGTCCGAGGCCGTTAGAATTATGTCGTCCACATACAATAATAAATAAGCCTGTTGAGAACCTTTGTTGTAGACAAACAGTGACGTATCACTAACCGTGCTTTTAAAACCACACTTAGTGATATATTTTGCAAATCTGTCGTACCATGCCCTCGGTGCCTGTTTCAACCCGTATAGAGATTTTTGTAACCTGCAAACATAGTTAGGATTAGTAGCACTTGTAAATCCGGGTGGTTGAAACATATAAACGGTTTCCTGAAGATCGCCGTGAAGGAATGCGTTTTTGACGTCTAGCTGATGAATCGGCCATCCACGGGAAACGGCAAGGCTGAGAACCGTGCGTATAGTTGTGGGTTTGACCACTGGACTGAAAGTTTCGTCACAGTCGATGCCGATTTGTTGGCTTTTTCCATTTACGACCAACCGAGCCTTATACCGTTGTAGCGAACCGTTTGAGTTAAATTTATGGCGAAAGAGCCACATGCACCTGATGATATTAGTGTCCGGAGGGCGGGGGGACAAGTTCCCACGTATTATTATCCATAAGAGCCCGATACTCTTCGGTCATGGCGGCGTTCCAATTGGGATCGGTAAGGGCTTGTAGGTGAGATGTGGGAATGGGGGATAGGTTGGGGGTCGCTTGGGCATGGGCGTTGAAGGGTTGTTTGGGTTTAAACGTGCCGGCTTGAGCACGTGTGGTCATCGGGTGACGTTTGGGTGGTGGAGGTGGTGATGGGGGTGAGGGCGGTGGGGACGGTGTTGGCTGGGCAACATGAGGAGTGGCAGGGGGCGGTGACGTGGGTGTAGTGGGGGGTGGAGGGGTTTGTAGAGTGGGGGTGGCATTTGGATGGGTAGTAGGTTGGAACGGAGAGTTGGTGGGTGAAAGGATTGGTGAGGGTTCTGTGTCGAGAAAGTCGTAGGTTTGGGTGGTGGGTTTATGGGTTGAGGTGTATGGGAAGGTGGATTCGTCAAAGGTGACATGACGAGATAGGATGATCTTTCCAGTTGTAAGATCAAGGCAACGGTATCCGCGGAAGTCGGTGGGATACCCGAGAAATACACAACGCGATGAGCGAAGTGCAAGTTTGTGGGGACGAGTGGCGGAAGCGTTGGGGTAGCAAGCACATCCAAAGATGCGAAGGTGAGAATAGGAAGGTTGGCGAAGGTAGAGGGCGGAAGTGGGTGTTGTGAATTTGAGAAGGCTGGTGGGAAGGATGTTGTGAAGGTAGCAAGCCGTGTGGAGGGCTTCAACCCAAAAGGTAGGTGGTAAGGACGCATGAGTGAGGAGGGTAAGGACGATTTCGTTTAGTCGACGGATCATGCGTTCTGATTTCCCGTTCTGTTGGGAGGTGTGAGGACACGAAAACCGAAATTGGAGCCCGTGAGTAGAGGCAAAGGTTTTGAAGTTGTTGTTGTCGAATTCACCCCCTAAGTCACATTGGAAGGACTTGATGGGCAGGTGGAATTGGGTTTGGATATATTTGTGAAATTGTGTGAATTTGGTAAAAGTTTCAGATTTAAATTTCAATGGAAAAACCCATGTGTATTGAGTGAAATCGTCCACAAGTACCATGTAGTATTTGTATCCTGCTTTACTTAAAAGTGGAGATGTCCACAAGTCACAATGAACAATATCGAAAGGTAAAGCAGTAACCGAATGTGAAGTACTAAAAGGTAAACGTTTGTGCTTTGACAGTTGACATGAATGGCAAACAAGAGTTTTAGCACGTTTATTACACGAAATAAAATTATGTGAAACTAAATAATCAAAAACTGGAGTGCCGGGATGCCCCAAGCGTCCATGCCAAAAGTCTTGAAACGAAGCAGCTAAAACGGTGGGTGTGGAGACAGGATAAGTGAGCGGATAGAGGTTGCTTGAGCTATCATGTCGGGAAAGAGTCCGGCCATTCGTTCGATCCTTCACAGAAAAACCATTAGGGTCAAATTCAACGGAAACGTTATTGTCAATTGTAAATTTTCTAACGGAAATAAGATTTTTAATAACGGACGGGGCATAAAGGATATTTTTGAGCTTAAAGTGTCGGTTTTGGGTAGAAAGGTGGGAGTGACCCGATCCCAAAATTTTCACGCGAGCGCCGTTACCTACAAGTATAGAACCGTTAGGAAATAATGACGAGGGTTGTGTGATTTTACCTTGGTCTCCTGTGAGGTGGTCGGTGGCACCCGAGTCCATGAGCCACTGTTCATCACTATCACCGATGTTCAGAGCCTGAAAAGCTTCGCCAATTTGCGTGGGTTCCAGCGGGTCAAAGGAAGTTAAATGGGCTTCATTGTTGCTGTTGCCACGCTGCTGTTGGGCTGGTCCAGGTTGCTTTTCACGAGTCTGTGGAGTGGGCTGCCAAGGAGCTTGTGGGCCGGACCAGTAGGGGGCCCAACCCGGTTGGGTTGGGTAGGGACATGGAGGAGGCATCCAGTAGGGCCATGGAGGCCGGTTGACCCATTGCTGCTGAGAAGGGTTGCTGTTTGTGCGACCACGAGAGGATGACGCCGGCTGCTGCTGTTGCTGATTTGAGGTGCCGGTGAACTGCTGGCGGCGCTGCTGCGGCGGACGGCCGGAATTCCGGCGACGGTTCTGCGGAGAGGGCTCGGAGGAGACGGCGGCCAAGGCAGCCGGAGTAGCTAACAGATCTCGAGCTTTCTGCCGCTGGTGTTCAAGTTGTAGCATCCCACACGCCGATTCCCATGTGGGAAGACTCTGGTTGATGAAGGCAGCAGCAGTGTCGTACTCGGGAGGCAGACCACGGACCAATTGTAGAACCATTTGGTTTTCCGTGATCGGTATATCAACGGCTTTGAGTTGGTCACCGAGTTCTTTGATCCGCTGACAGTAGGCCTCCAAAGATGAGAAGGCCTTGAGAGAAACGTTAGTGAACTCGTGATTCAGAGCCGCTGCTCGGGATCCTTTATTGTTGAGAAAAATTCCGGCGACACGATTCCAAGCTTCGCGTGCCGTTGATTCATCCCGAAGGACCCGGGTGAGAAGTTCGTCCGACAAGGATCCGTAGATCCATTGTAAGACGATGGCATCAATTTCCGACCATTCTTCATAGTCGGTGCTGGTCTTCGCCGGAGGGTTGGTACCATCGATGTGTGCCATCACTTTGTATGCTCTGGCAGTAATCTTGAATAGATTGACCCACGAGGCATATGAAACTTTCACGCCGTCGAGAACCCTAACTCGGTGAAGGATGTTGTTGAGGGTGTAGGCGACGTGATAGTGTTTAGAGGAGGCAGAATCGTTTGTAGGAGCCATGGAGTCGACCGGAGCCGTAGCAACGTCGGTCGATGATGGTGGCTGAGGGCAAGCCGTAGCGTGCTGGAGAAGAAAAAGAAATTAGGGTAACCTGATTGCTCTGATTACCATGTTGAATACTGAATAATTCGATGATCATTCCAATCACAAAGGGAGAAATATATACACAATACATACCAAAACTACCTAGCCTAAATCTAAGGAAACTCAATCAAATAATAAATGGCTAAAATTCTATACATAAATGTACACGCTAATAATCCAGTCATCGCCTACGTGGCGGGATAACATGAGGTGATAACATGGAGGTATACCCAACAAATGAGGGTAATATTGGGATTTTAATGAGACATAGACTAGACCTAGAGGGTAGGGGCTGGCTTTAGTCTATTAACCTGCAGTTTGTTTTAAAAATAATTAAAATTCGGTCCTATTCGAGTATTCGGTAATCATTAAAATGACGTTTCTTAACTTTCTTCCATAAAAATTTATGAAGAAATCTAATTGGATTTTTTTTTTCTTCCACTCTATTCCCTGATGAATCGAAAAAAAACACCACTCTAATATGAAATAAAAATCTTTAAGTATGGAAGGAATCTAATTCCTTATGTTTTTATTTCACGACAAAGAGATTATATTATAAACACAATGTTGGTTAGAAAAACCTAACCAAACAAAACCCAGCAATTACATAAAAAGTAAAGGATTTTGTAACCATCTACTACTCGACATATAACAAAACTTATCTCTTTCCGTAACCAGTTAAAAGAAAAGTGCCAAACCGAATAAAATAAGGAATTGGCACGAAGATCAACATGATTGTGCACAATCCCGTTTCGAGTCTTCCAGAATGCGATGCCAGAGATCAGTCATCACCTTACACTCGCCAAATATATGTCAATTAGTTTCCAACGGAGCACCACATAAAACACAACTTATTACTGGAATCGATATACCTCTTTCACAGAGTTACTACGAACCGGTAATCTATTAATTAACAATCTCCATAAAAAACATTAACCTTTTGGGATGCTTTTATTCCATCTAGTTGGCGCAAAACCCCCCGAAAGATCAACTTTTTCCATGGCCTTCCGTATATCTTTGACCACGAACTCATTTTTGCCATCCAAATCCAACTCCAAGTGTCATTATACGGTCTCGTGATGGACTATAGTAATGAAATAAGCCTACTTAATTGTGTTTCTTCCAGACCACTCCTCACTTCACGTCATCAATCCCAGGGGCCAGGACCAATAAGACCCCGATAAACGATCCAAAATCAACCACCACTTGTTCTTTTCTAATGCATACAATCAAGGATACTTCTCCGACAACGCGTAGAGTATGAGTATGATATCGGTGCTATATAGGCCGATATGACTGATAAATGCGAAACCGATATTTAAACGGCAATATGAGACCGCTATTTTGCATAGGTCCGCTATCCACTATAGCCCCGCTATAGCGGCGCTATTAACTGCATAGCGCGTAGAGTATGAGTACAAGCACAATCCATAATATATCACACAAGTCTATCACATTGAGCATACATAACATGCATAGAGTCGCATATAGTTTTGAGTAAAGTATATCGAGTTCGGGTTTTGAGTAAGGTAGAAGTTACACCCCTAAAATATAAAGTAAATGGCTATGAGTACTCACCTGGTATAGGAGATATGAATGAAAAATGACACCAAACGAGGCGGTTAAACCCCGAAGCTAGCCTTGACGACCAAATGAGATAGAGAAATAAATAAATAAATAAATAATTTTCATGACCCCGAAATGAAATGACGACATAAACGACTCGACGACTCGTTAGTGATTTACTTAGGTGAAGACATACGTATTTAATTATTCATATGGTCCATTCCTAATACAAGAACATGCAATGACAAATAAATATAACGATATATTTTCATGACGCCTAAATATATACTTTTCAAACAATAATTTAAAGCCAACTAATGATCATAATTATTCCATAAAAATACCTAAACATATATGCAGAACACATTCAACACCAAACATACATGATCATGACATGAGGTTCATCATAATACACATAACTCATATAAATATACTTATATTTATGATAAAACCCCAACTTAACCATTTCAATGCAAGATTTCATTAAAGATTGTGACTTTACTTCATCAACATCATCAAAACCCAATCTTTCTTAACTAAACATCTATCTAGATCTATGATTTAGCAAAGTTAATCATCACCAAATCATCATTTTTCAGGACATTCATGCATCTATACATATAAATATTTCTATTTTACTCATAAAAAATCATCAAGCATCATAAAATGACATCAGACTTGCAACTTTACATTATCCAACCCTAGATCTAATATCAAGATTACACATTTATGAAGATTCATGCACAAAAGCTCCTCCTTTATCATGATTCGTCCAAAATCTACCTTTATCATGATTCGTCCAAAATCTAACATTTAAACTATAAAGGTCTAAACTTTGATAAAGAAAACCATAACTTTGATCATGAAATCACTATATCTATCATATTAAAGCATGCATGGCTTAGATCAAGTCTATTCTAATCATAAAAATCAAATCTTAATCATGCAAAGTCAAGAAACAAGAAGGAAAATACAACGGTTAGAGATTAATACCACAAAGGGTGAGGACCGAGAAGTGGTCCTCACATCTATTATCTCGAGGTTCAATTCCGAGTTTACTATTAATACAGACACGGATAAACGATTAAACGATTAATTAGGAGTACATTACACGACAATTAGCATGACCCTTGTATACATATAAACTGTTGAACAATTAATTTGGAGTGTATTCTAGTCATAAGTTCCTATTAACAAAATATTTATAACTTATTCGTAGATTTATTACTTTTATTTATGAGTAATTAATAGGGTGATGATAAGTTACATAATTATCCTTCAAAAACTCTTAAAATTCTAAGTAAAATACATTATTGTCTATCTGATTTGTATTATAATATAGTATAGATAAAGACTTACAAAAAAAACTTTCTTAAACCATGAATTTGTGTTGGTTAATATATTGTGGTTGAGTTTTTCTAACTCACTAGTGGTATCACACTAGCCTTTGTTTTTTTAACGGTTTTTAACGTACATCAAATTAAATTATGTCAATTTATTATAGAGAGAACTTGAACTCCAAACTTTAAAAATAGTTTTCCCTGCTTTAAACCCCAATTCCAATAACTTTGTCATTTGACTTAACCCTAACTTCACATTTTTTTTTAAAAGTATTTAAATAGAAAAGCTAGATTAAGAAGAAGTGAGAGAGAAAAATGTTACATATATAAAAAGAAAAGAGAGGGTTATGTGTGCGGAGTTAAAGCCCCACAAGGACTCGAAACAACGGTAAATCCTTATGTTTTTAGTAGTGTCTCCGCTAATACAACAAATCACATCATATAGCAGGACCTCTGGATAAAGGCCATATATGTACTATAAATAAACTTGCTAATAGCTCTTGTATCAACATCTTTTCTGAGACATGATTATGCTTATGACAATATATACTTTAATTATCAACTACTTTTCTCGTTGAAGTATTTAAGACATCTCAGTTTATGACACGATATTAAAACGTGAACTGAAAACTTTTCATGACATGCACTAAATTATTGTCAACATGTTTAGCTTTTCTAAGATTGAACTCTTAAAAATGTAGATACGTTTATGATCAAACAAATTTTGAATTTGCTCAGAATATTATAAATATATTAAGTAGGCGAAGAAGGGACCAGGAGAGGGTTTGGTTTATTTGCTAGTTGGTCCAAACGTTACATTTATTACAAAGACAAATCGTCATTAAAACATTCGTAATTAACATAACTATTATTTCACTTCAAAGGAAATCAATGGTCCTCTATAGTATAATGATCAATAAATATTATTTATTGTCCTCTAAAAACATCCTCAAGATAAGAAGCACTATTTATTCCACTTAAAAAGTTATGAGTTTAAATTATTCAAGTTGACCTTTAAATCATTTAAGTTAACCACGAGGACTTGTCCGAGTCGTTACTCGCAATAAGGGAAGAATTGGGACTGAAATATCACAAGTTCAATCCCGAGCCTCCAGGTTTTACCACCCGATCACTCGTAGAGACGAATTTTTCAGAAATGGACTTAACTAGTGTAAATACTTTCAGGTTTCCGAGACATTTGTTGGCTTAGAACAAACATTCAAGGTGGTTGTCATTTTTTTCTCCTTTAATTGCATGGTTTAAAAACGTTTTTTAGGTTATGTGTAGTCATAACCCTCTAGAGGGGGCTTTATGACTGAAATTACGTGTAGTCATAACCAACCCCTCCCCCCCCCCCCCCCTAACGGCACTCTAGTTATTACCTAATTATATTATTTATATATATGGGGCGCTATGAGGTGGGTAAAATGCCTACTGCGGATAGCCTTATATAAGCAACTCACACAAACATACACTCTTTAATCTACATCAAATTTGATTTTACCAAAAAAAAAAAAACACTAGATTAATAAGGAAAAATTAAGATCTCATTTTAGGCAGGGAAGATATTATTAGACTAGATTACTTTTAAATATATATAAATAAATTGTATTGAGTACTCGTACATAAAATACACATGTAAAAGTTAATTAAAACCAAGCTTACTAAAGAAAGAATTAAACATGGTGGTTGGAGAAAGAAGGTAAATTAAGAAAAGCATTATTGTAGTATGGACCAAGTAGGTACGCTGCAACTGCCGGCTGATGCATTATGGGCTCCATCACTAGCTAGTCACTTCCTTCATAACATGCAAGCTAGCCCCTCACAACACGAGAGGAAAATAAACACAAATTAACCCACCCATTTGACATAGACTAGTAACAAGTACATCATACTTCTTTCT
This sequence comes from Deinandra increscens subsp. villosa, assembly GCA_039602395.1. Lineage (NCBI taxonomy): Eukaryota > Viridiplantae > Streptophyta > Magnoliopsida > Asterales > Asteraceae > Deinandra > Deinandra increscens. The sequence goes on from JBCNJP010000019.1 coordinate 1,256,713, forward strand.
TTTAAGGTGTTCAAAAATAAGAATATTAACCCACAACATGATTGTTGGTATACATATGACATGATATGTAGGGTCATTTTCGATTGATATTTCTCTTCGAAACATCTGATTCGTTCGCTCACGGCCACATTATCAACCACTTTGTGACATTAGTAGTTTCACTTTTATTATCGTCACGCTTCATGTACCTTCTAATCTTTGCTTGTTAATCCAATGCTAGTTGGATACCCGTTGTCATTGTGACGGTTACAAATGAGCTAATTCATGTATGTGTAATGTGGTTCGATTTTGAAACTAATTTGACATAGTGTGGAATCTTCCCTTTGAAATGATTAATCTTTCATATCATGCCTTCATCTCTCTTGAAATCGCCTTAAAACCACCCTAAAGGAGTGTGAGAGGCCAGGGAGTTTTCACTCCCAACTTTGCATAAGTAATATTAGTAATAAGAAGCATTTTATGTTTAAAAAACCAACATAACTACACACACTTGTCACTTAAGGATCACACGACCATGTAGACCAAATGGTCGTGTGCGACCTAGACATGGTAACATGAATCAAATGCTCGTATGAGAAACGGACACGAGCAATTCTTGTTTTTCTTTCTTGTTTTTTCATTTAGAGTCGCTACCTAGTCATCCAAAACTACAAAACTCAAATAAATAACAATTAAGAGTCGATGCAAATTATTGATAACCAAAATGCTTTAAATCAAAATGAAGGATAATGTACGTTATTGAATATCATTTGTCATACTCTTATTTTGTGTGCAGGGGTATTTATTAGATATATTATTTATGTATTGCATTTGATAGCAAGGATTGTCATTTGTAAACATTTAACGAGTGTCAAAACCATGTTACACAAACAGAAATCTCCAGAAATCAAATACTGGAAGTAAAAATTAAGGAAACAATAATTATTAAAAGAAACGTCAATTGGTGTAATAAATAAAACGGTTTTAAAATTTAAAAAACAAAAACAGAACGTTGAGAAAAAAGAACGTTGAGAAACATAATTAATTTAAAATTAAGCATTTAATTTTTTCATGGAGATGGGAAAAATAATCGGACTACAATAAAAAAAAAAAAAAAGAACGTTGAGAAACATAATTAATATAAAATTAAGCATTTAATTTTTTCATGGAGATGGGAAAAATAATCGGACTACAATTTAAATATGCCAAGTGGCTAGAGTAGATAGAATGGTGAAGATGGGGATCTCGCAATTAACAAGTACAATGTTTGAATCAAATGAAAAACGGTATGTAATTGTAGATCCCAATAAAACTAATTAAAACCACTCCACATCACATCCCTATTATTAAACTTATATTCCATTTTTATTACAACTTTCATAATATTTGTATCAAACTATCACCCTAATTCTAACGGACCACCATAAATATCAAGGAGCGTTTCAATTAATCCATGAATAATTAATACATATTATTATGTTTTTAACCATTTAATATTAAACACTTTTTTATTATAAGGGCACCCGGTATACAGGCGTGAGCCAACACCATTCTACACTTTTTTAACGCTATACAACATCAATACCGCCCCGTTATTACGCCATGTAGCGGCGCTAATCCCATCCGCCATATCTTTGGCACCGGTTGTTTGTGGGTGATGACCGTTCAACGGTCAAAAATGTGACCGTTAGCCACATTTAAAAAAAATCTTTTTCTTCCTTTATTTAAACCAATATTTTTTCTCTATACTTCATACCAGTACGATTTTTTCTCAAGCAAACTTTCTCAAATCTCTACACAAAATAATAATGGATTTTCTCTCGTCCAACGATTCACCCCGCACGTATGTGGCATCAAAACAAAATAGCTAACGTTATGCATGGTTGTATAACTTTACACAATATGATCCTCGAGGACCAGGGTGCTGCAATTTGCCAATTCAACGACGTATGAGAAAATCGACGAGGATCGAAAACGGACTATTCGTCAAGAAATAAGAAATCAAGATATCTATGGTCAACTAAAGGCCAACTTAATCGAGGATATCTACGATCGGTCACGTTGATTTATTCTATGTTTTATGTATTTATTTTTTTTATTTTTATCAAGTATTGGTAGTTTTTAATTTTTTTTAAGAAATGTATTTGTAGTTTTTTTTTAATTTAAATTGTGAGATTATAGTTTATTTATTTATTTATTTCGAAATTAAAAAGAAAAAAAATTAAAATAATGTTTAACACCACACCACATAACATGAAGTATACCCAATGTGTGTTATTTGGTGTTATATATCCAGTAATCGCCTACATGACACACGTTAAAGTTTAACATATAACATGAGTATACCACATGCCCTAAGTTCTCTATTTTTATTGTTGGTTACATAATTTATGTTATGTGCTATCATTTAATTCATAGTTAGAAATTTTATATTGGATATAAAAATATGCAATGCTTAACAAACGGCTAAAATGGTTGGTACGGATTACATTCGTATATGGTGTGCGTCACTGACAGAAAAATAATATTTTTTAACAGTAAACACCCGGTTACTCGGGATTCTCACCATGGAAAACGATGCTACTCACGCCACGCTGCGACCACAGGCCGTGCGAGTAACCAGGACCCTTTATGTTGCAAATCCATCACAGAGGAAACCCACCGCCTAAAGGCCACTGTGGTAAAACCTCCGACCCACCTCTATAATTCTTCATTCATTTTTTTTTTGTGTCTGGTGAGATTTGAACCTTTAACCTCCACATTGAAAGGCAACGGTGTATCCACTCCACCAAATGGCTGGTAAATTTTATGACGTGCTAGGAACAGTTAAAATAAATAAATCTTTTGGTTATCAAGGGGATGGTATGGACCTCGGCTCCTCCCCCTTCAGCCCCACGGTTTCACCGGCTTCCACACATACTCTTTCGGTTTCCTCCCCAACGACTTTATTTTTGTGTTTTTTGGCTCAAACAAACCGAAATAAACCGAGGAAATGGGTTGGTTTTTTTTTACCATTGGAACTCAACGGCTAGTAGCATTTAATTCTTTTTTTCCTTTTTTACTCATTTTCTACACAATATATATCTCCGTTTTTATACATTTCTACACTAAAATCCCCACTACTTTCTCATTATTTTACAGATTCCTTCACATTTTAAAATGAGTGGTTTCGAAAATATTTTCCACCAGATATGGTAAGTTTATCTAGCAGTTCTGATGGTTCATATGAGGATGCGATCGATTATCTTAACCAATGTGTGAACGTCATTCAACAAGAAGAACATGAGGCTACGGGTCCTCCAGTAAATCTGGTTATGGATCCAAATGACCTTTTGGAATTGCGAGATAGCGAGACACGTTATAAACTTAGATTTGATATTACGGAACACATTGCCGCAATACATGGACGTCTTTTTAACATACGAGGAGTTGAACCCGTAGTTTTTTTTTTATCTAGTATCGTGTTTTAAAGTAAGTTGTATTAATTTAGTATTTTATTTGTTTTAATGTAATGTGTTTTTCAATAAGGTCTCCGTTTAATTCTCGATTAATCCGGTTAATCGCTTAACCCCAGTCAACCGCCGAGCTACGTACCGCCGAGAGATTTCTTCAACCTTGGTTTTTAGTAGTTATCTAATAAATTATTAAGGCTTAAAAAGCCTGAAATGTTTATGTTGGCCTAGATCTGGCGATGATATGAACCTTTAGGGTTTGAGCAATAAATCTAATGAGTTACGGAAACTTAACCGCTTAAAAAGGTTAGATGGTCCAGAATCTCAGATCAAAAGTTGACCTGATGAAGCTGGATATGAGCGATTGTGCTTTTGTTTGGTTAATTTATGCTTGGTTACTGTTATGGTCACAATCTGCTCTCTGGTCCGTCATGGATGTAGGGTTTCTATTTTCTATTGTGGTTGCCTCGCCATTGCTCCGTTTGTGATGTTGATCAGCGATGATGGTTGTTGAGGCGACTGCCTTGGTAACCTCGTAGATGTTGGTCCAAATCCGGCTATGATAATTTAACTCAGAGTTTCCACAACCCTAATCTGAGCCTACTTTCTTTTGTGATTGTCAGTTTGGATCCATTTTTTACTTTTAGAAGATGTTGAGTTGTTGCTTCCGTTTGGTTTCCGTGCACATGAATGGCCCCTGTGATGGTTTGGGTACCTCTGTCTTATTATCGTTATTGTTGCATGCTTCGGTTTATGTTTTTTTTTATATTTGTGGCGTTGATGATTTTCGTTCACAAGAGTGTTGGTTGTGATGATATAACGTAGTGGTTTCTGGCCACCCGGGGAAGGTGTCTCTCTCAGCCGCCATCTAATGTTGCCTGAGCCTTTAATGATATTATACATCTTATTTTGTTCCGAACGATGATAATTTGCATTTTTTATAATCTGAGCCATGATTGTTGCTTCCTTATTGATTTTTCTTTTCTTATTTAATATATATTTTTATTTTCTCTTTTAAATTGATGTTTATTTTTAGATTCTTCTAATTCGTTTTATTAGTGTTCACTATAAAATTAATTTTTGTGCTTCTTTTGACAGGGTTCTACTAACTTGAGTTTGAAAGGAAAAAAATAAAGTTAAAAACTAAAAAAAAAAACTTTAAAGAGTTGATTAAAAAGTTTAACTAAATAAGAAAATAGTTGGATTGGTTAAAAAATATATTAATTAAATTAAACAAAAGGTAAAGAGACAACATAGGCTATGTCTATGTATTAGAAACATATTGAGGGAATTACTTGCAACCTATGGCTATTGGATATTATAGAACAAATGAGCTTCTAACAGTAACACACTAATTGTAAAATTTGATGTCTTGATAATCTGGAACCATATAAAAAAGTAGAATAGAAACCGAAAAAATAAAACGCCATCTAGCGACGACACGCATTAGTTCATCTAATATAAATAAATCAGAAACTATCTTCAAGTTGTGCAAAAATATCTTGTACACAAACCACAACTTAACACGTATATGGTGCAATACAGTTTATAACATATGCTTTATGAGGTGTAAAAAAAGTTATAAATTTATATATGTTATATGTTATATAAAATATAGAAGACATGTTTGATAGACCCTTTGTCTCTCTAAAATAGTTTTTTAAATATCAAAACGTTGATTTCACAATTAATAATATTAAAAATTATGAGAATTGTTTTACCCATTGTGTTTTTACTAGATTTTACAACACGTGCATTGCCGCGTAATAACGTAGATACAAAATATAGTTGAATTGCTGAAGCACGACGTAAATAAAACGAAAATACAAAAAAGACTAAACAACGACGCCAACATTAAAAGCATAGCTAAATATCAAACCTTAAAAAAAATTAGATACATAAAATGAACAATGTAAAACTAACAATAAAACCAATAAAGTGCTAAAAAAACGATTTAAAAAATATATATTTTAAAAACAGAATGAGATTATGTAAAGAAAAATGTTTGAATTTACCACCACTCGATTATAAACAATTTATAATGTTAACTATATTTTAATTAAAAGAAATTATATTTTTTATTTAAAAAATTATAATTAATTGATTACAGTAAATAAAAAAATAAATTATTTGATTAAGAAAATAAATAGCAAAACGGTAAAAACTCTCCGATGGCAAAATGTTATATAATCTCAACTTTCTCCGATGAAAAAAATGATAAATAATTCCAACTTTGTCTTTAATATATTATAAGTATATAATTATATAAAAATAAATTGCATATATATGAGTTTAACATACATAAAATTTACTTTTTAATAATACGATACTAATAGTTATTAATCTAATGTATGCACAAGTGTGCGCACACACACATATCTAAGTATATACATCTACTCTCTAAGGCTATCCGTAGTGGATGGAGCCCCTTGTGGGTGTTATGCGCCATGTGGCGTCCACGTCATCAAGAGGGGCTCCATGACTAAAGTGGTGTAGTGGTAACCAATTTATAACGCCCCTCTAATTATTACCCAATTATTATTTAAAAACCCTTTCAATTAAATCTATCCAATAAAAAAAATAATAAAAAAAAAATCAACCAATCAAGAAGGAGGGGGGAGGCGTTATTAACATAACGCCGGTGATCCCAAGTTCTAACATGACGCCCTATGGGGGTGGGAAGGGGCTCCATGAGGGGCGTTATATTTAACATGGAGCCCCCATGGAGCCCCACTACGGATAGCCTAATAAAAATATATAATTTTTGTCATATGTCACTTTCATATTTATTCTCATTTTAATAATTTCTCAACTTTCTCATTATATACCAACTCTCTCCTATTAATGTAAAAAAAATTATTTAATTAAATTATATAACTAAATTCAAAAAATATAAATCATTTTACTCTAATAATTTATTTAAACTTAATAAATTTAAACCAAGATTTTAGTTATATCTTATCATATATATATAAACACACTAGATATATGTCCGTGTAAGTTGTGGCGCGACGAATCGGTATATTTCATTCGTAACTTTTCTAGATATAATAAAAATAGTTAAAGATAATTACATGTATATATGTGGCATATTTTTTTAGTGTAACTATAAATTACCATTAAAATTCAATTATTATTAAATGTCTTGTTTCAATGTCTTGATTAAAATACTATTATTAAATGCTTATTATCTTACTGAAATGTATTATGGTACGGTATAAAATATAAATATATAGTTTAAACTTTTTTTGTAAAATATATATTAACGATGAGATAAAAGTAAATAATAAACGAAAATAGATAAATAAGCATCGCTTTCAAATTTTTTTTTTTTTGGTTAATTGGACTATTAGTTTTGTAAAGAAATTAATATACACTTGTCTCTTTCAAATACATAATCATTTATACACATGATGATATGATATGAATTCAAATGAAATTGTATGGTGCTTTTTCTCTCTCTCTCTCTCTCTCTCCCTCTCAGATTGAGAATATATTCGTAAGGAAGGAAGGGGGTCGTCATCCTACCTGTATTTTATATTTTAGTGAAGGAGTGTGAGAGCTGAAAGTGAGAGTGCCCATGATAAAGTAACAGTGACTGCTAGTGCTCATATACATACAGTCTGCTTTACCTTTTCATGGAGGATCCGTCTTTTACGCTCCCCACAATCTCCCTTCACCACCACTTCTCCTCCCTCTCCATTTCCATGTCATTTTCTTCCTAACTTACTCATTAATTAATATACCCGCTGCTACTGCTACTCCTACCTTTTATTCATTAATCTCGATCTTTAGCTCATAAATTTCAAATATGGGAAAACAATGGTCGCTATATGGAGCGGCCTCCTCCGCCACCTCATCTTCCACCACCTCCACCAAAAAGACCGCCGGAAAATCAAGAAAAAAAGGCGGCGGCGGCGGAGGAGATAGAAGTCATATGCCGTCGTCGTCTTCTTCTTCTTCCTCCACCTTCGGTGGTTGCATGAGTGCCTTTTTTCATCTTTTTGATATTCAACATCATCACCTTCCATTTCATCAACCTTCCTTCATCTCAGAATCGTCCATAAAAATCCCTCAAGAACCCAACATTATCCTCAAAGGTCTCTCTCTCTCTCTCTCTCTCTCTCTCTCTTTCTCAAAAGCCATGAATTATTTCTGTTAATTAGTTTATGCAGAATGTTACTGATTGTGTAAATTAAACAGGTGCAGAGGCTCCCAGGAACAGCTTGGAGTTAGAGGAACAAGAATCAGTAATGGTGACAGAAGAAGCTGCTTCATCTTCATCCTCATCATCAAAACTTAAACAAGAAACAAACTTTAACCTCCCTGCAGTAAGTTGGTCCCTTCTTTATTATATTTTTATTTAATTTAATATGTAAAAAGTTAGTCATGATGGTCATAATTATTGTTTATCGTTTACAGTGATGGTCGTTGGCTTCATAATTAATACATTTTTAAATTTCTAATTATTTTCTATCTTCACAGATGCGTGAGATTCAAATCAAAACCAAAAGATCAAGATTGATGGAAGATATCTCCTCCGAATGTAGCAGCAGCTCACCCAGCACAAAGACACCTAGTCTTGTTGCAAGATTAATGGGTCTTGATCTTCTTCCAGAAAGCTCATCTCCAAGAGCTTCTTTATCATCTCCAAGAGTTTCATCTTCTTCCTCCAGTAAATGCACCACCCGTTCGTTGCCGGTGACGCCAAGAATCTCCTCCGCCACCCTCCCGAGACGGTCAACGGAAGTCAACGTATACCACCACCGTCTCTCCCTCCAAACCAATCAAGAGAACAAGCGGAGATACGATGAGAATACAAGCGAGTACGCGAAACAAATTGCGAAACAAGTGAGAGAAAATATCAGCCGGAGAGTCGCCGGCGCCGATATCACAAACTCCGTCAAGAAAAACGAGCATCGACGGGATGAGTATCTGGTGGTGCTCAAACCAAAGCGACCGTCACCACCGCCGTCTGCCACCTCAGCTGTCCGACGTGGAAAAGAAAATATCGAACCAGTACCTCTTTCGTGCTCGCCGAGGTTAAGGTTGTTGGATATTACGAACAATATCAATTACAAACCAAATTATTCCACGGTTTCAGAACAACCTATCAAAGCTCCAGCGTTATCAACTGTAAATTATTCGTCACCATTGGTGGTGAAAGATGAGGTGCAGGTGGTGAAGCCGATGAAGGTGCAGAAATGTAAAAAGCTCGCAAGTGAAAAATATGATCTGAGATTGAAAAAACAAGAAGAACCAGTAGTTATGAAAAAATGCAGCAGCAACATGAAGTCAACTCCGTTATCAAAACATCTTGTGAAGAAGGTCAACACCACAACTAAATTTATTTCTTCCAAGAAAGACATGGCGTCCAATTCCTCATCAACAACAGTAGTGTTACCTCAAAAACAAGTACTCCTCTTACCTCGTACCAATACCACTCTGCTGATAATCTTTTTTTTTACATTTTGTTTTTTTTTTAAATTTAAATATTTTTAATTAGTTTATTCTTAATGGGGCGTATCATGGTAATTTACAGGTGCCATTAGCGAGCATCACACAGTTACCTAGTTGTCAGAGCCGGTCATACAATACTAACAACAGTAACGGTGTCCGGACTAACGGTAACGGTGCTGTTGCCGGCGTCACCACCACCGGGAGATCAGTTTCAGTTTCAGTTTCCGTTTCCGATTACTTTGAGTACATTTCCAGAATTCTCAGTCACTCCGGGATTGAAAAAAACACACTGATCTCAATCTCACATTGGTACTCCCCTTCCCACCCTCTCCACCCATCAATCTTTCAGCAGATTGAAAAAAATGAAAAGCACCTCCTCCACCCTGATAACGCCGCCGCCAACCGGAAACTTATATTTGACGTGGCGGACGAGCTTCTGGTGGAGATTTTGAAGCCTTACATAAGTTTAAAACCATGGGCTTCCGGCCACCGGAATTCACACCGTATGTACGGATCGGAGCTTGTTATAAAACTATGCGAGAAAATCGGTGGTTTTCCGGGGGCGGATTGCCAGGTGCTGGAAGATATCGACGGGCTGATCGAGGGTGATATGCGGCGGAGCACACGGGCGGTGGGGGCGAGGGCGTTTGAGGAGGAGGCGGAGGAGCTGGTGAGGGAGATGGAGCGTGAGATGGTGGACACGTTGGTGGGTGAGGTGGCAGCAGCAGGGATAATCGATCCAGCAGCACGGTGGATGCGGAAGCAGCAGCAGCAGCAGCAGAGGAGTCTGAGTGAGGTCACATGGGGGGTCATGTCACGTGATCAGATGCCATTCGGTAAGGGGTGCACGTGAGAGGTCAAAAAGACTAAAGAAAAAAGGGAAAAAATCTATTTGGCAGCTCAATGAGGATGGCTCAAAAAGAAGGGACACCACCAGCAGCAGCTTTACAAGGCCAACAAAAGACTCGTAGTTTAGTTTGTTTCTTTCCACTTTGTAAACATCTTCTTGTATCGGTTATAATATCTCAACTGCCGTTCAAAATAGTTATAATATATATATCAATTATCAATTATCAATTAACTCTCCTTTTAAATATGTCACTATTTTTTTAAAAATAGCTATGTATGTTTGTTTGTCTTTTTAGATAATTATAATAACTATTGTTAGCAATGGGTGGTTACCCTATGTGGCACTATCCTGACCGTTGAAACCTAATCTTTTGGATAATCTGATCCGTTCATCACTTTTAGTAACCATAATTTTGCAGTTTAGACGGTTATTTTTAAACTTTTCAACTGCAAAAATCATGGAGTTCAGTTTACCTCCATGTTCCCCACTTTTAGCCAAAAATCATGGAGGTCAGTTTAGAAACCATTTTTAGCCCCTACATTTAGCATATGTACAGTTTTTCTCCCCCACGTTGCTGCTACTTCGCCGGTCTCCACCTCCCTCCTCCTTATTTAAGAAAAAAGTGAGACAGTGAGACAATAAGATTTTGTTGCTTCAGTGGATGAGCGATTGGAGATTCAAAAATTAATGACGAAGCAAAATCGGAGATGCAACGAGGAGCGATTGGAGAAGAATCAAAGTGGCGTTTGAAGATTGAAGCTCAATTAATGACCACATTGCCTACTATTGGAAAGGTCATTTAGGGATTTGAATATTTTCCTCCTAGATTGCTCTCTTTCAACCCTACTTTCAAACCCTAATTTTTTATGGCAACATCAGCTTCATCATATCTATCAGGTAATATCGTTTTTCATAGATTTGATTAAACTATCACATGATCTTCTCATGTAAGGAAGCTTTGTTTCCACTCGTCTCTGTTCTTTTAGTCTTCCGAATCTCCATTGTCATGTTTGGATATTTCTCCCACTGGATTTATGTTCCAATCTTAGTTTTGTAACAATTTTTTTCTGCGGGTTTGAATGAATTGGTAGGTGATCGGATATGTAGGTGGCAGAATCCTCAGGAGGATGATTTTGGTGGCAATGGAAACGAAGAATTGTCTTTTAGTTACACACTCCGTTCTTCAAAGCACTTTTTTGCAGTTAATGGAAACTCTCATGACACTTATAATTGACTAAAGTGATAAATTGCTACTGCGCTTTTATCTCTTATAATTTCTCATGTTAAAAAAACAAAACCAGGTACTTAATTCTCCTTCAAATATTTTGATTATCCTGTTTAAATGTTTGAAGGTTCAATAGTAATACAAATAGGCAAATGATCTTATTGCAGTTGATATATCTATATGAGGGAGGTTGTTGAAAGACAAATGAACCATATGAAAAAGAAAGAACGGTCAGGTAGATGTTGGAAATTTCTTTTATATAATCATAGGTGGATATCCCTTTGTGTGGAAGGTTAAACTAGACCTTTGTTTTCTTGGCACTTAGTAAATTGTTACTGATTTTTTTTAATTTAAATTTGACCACTTAACAAGTTTGGCACTTAGTAAATTGTAACTGATTTTTTTAATGGAAATTTGAGCACTTAACAAGTTTCAACATGGAGATACTAAAAGAGTTTTTTTGGATTTTTAATCCGTGCTTAAAAATCCGCACCCACAATCTTTGTGTTACTATTCTCAGAGCAGTTCAAGAGGATCACAAGGCTGAGTCGTTTCTCCAGAGCAGTTCATGAGGATCAGAAGGCTGAGTCGTTTCTCCAGAGCAGTTCATGAGGATCAGAAGGCTGAGTCGTTTATGGAAGATGTTAGAGAATGTACACGAGGTTCTTCTTCATCGTGAGATTCAATGGCGATAACAAGATTTAAGCGATGAACTCAAAGGTATGTTGACTATGACATACTTCTTGGAACCAAACTCTTCTCTTCTGTTATTGATCTTGATTTATTCTCTTCGAAAATCAGCAACCTTTCGATTTTGTATTCAAACACAAGTGAATCGGTTTCTTTAACTTTAAAACAAGCAAAGTGTTTCGTGACAGGTTAGGGATCATTTACGGCAAGCATGTGACGGTGATTTGCTAAGCTGAGAGAACACTTGGAGCCTTTAATACGAGCAAAGTGTTTCGTGATCGGTTGGAAGAGGTAACAAGGAATCTGGACTTTACATTCGTTATCTTTTGAAAGTGAGCACTATGCTAGGGCGTTATTTTATTCTTTCGGATATATTTTTTACATTAAGACACAAAGGTTAGTATGCTAGATGACTTTTACATTCCTGGCTTCTGTTATCGTTTATCTATGGAGTAGAAAGACAAACAGAAATCAGTTGTCATCATGTCATGGTCTTTAGTGAGATCACCACCAAGGTCACATGTTTGGTTAGGCTACGAATGAAACACCATAGGTTATGCGTAGATTAATATTTTGCTTATATCTACGCCTCATTCTTATCAAAATTTTCCTCAATATTGCTTAACTTGAATAGGGTGCATCACAGCATCAAAATAATTTGTTTTCTGTAATACCACTCCACTTTGTTATGGTTAAAACATATATGTAATCATTAATCTGTGCATCCTAAATGGATTTTGAAATGAGTGTAAAACCCAAATCTGCATAGTAGTATATAAATACGTACATAAAATTTATGAAAAGGCATAAATTTTGTGGGATCTGAAACTTAAGTCTTTGATTGAAAACTGAACCATATAAAAAATTTGAAAAATTTATTTTTTTTCATTAATGTATATATCTTAGTTACTGTTTTAATGAATCAATTTGTTTCCAGGTGGGTGACCTTGAGTTTGTGTTAAAGAAACTAAGCACTCGAAGAAATGCTAACCAATTAACCAACTTATAAAAATTAAGTTTCTCACTTTTATAAAATGTTATATGTTTGTTTTTTTAATTTATTTGTAGAGAATTATGCATTTGGATGTTGTGTTTATCCGGATATTTCCTTTGAGACTTTTTTAATTAATGTATTTCGTTGTTTTGACTTTTTTTATTTGGTTAAATAACGATTCACGTTATAAAATCAGATTCGACGGAAACCGTCCCGGCCACCGGCCGGGTATTAAACTAGTTATAAGTTATGTTAGTGACCGGTCAATTAATCAAATTTACTGATAGAAAAATATAGGTCAATTTTTGAGGATTCAAATTCTAAAATTATTAAAAATTAAATTGATGACGATAGAAATAGATAAATTTGAAAGGGGGACCCCAGATACCGATGGGGGTATCTTCCATGAATTTCCGTGAAGAGAGCACTACCCAAGATATAACCAAGGGGAAAAAAACTTAGATTCGTTAAAATATTCTTCATATATTATTATTTAACTGTCATGTAAATAATACAAGTGAGTAGAACTTTTATGATAATAAATGTATATATAAATAAACCATGAGGTAATTTGATAGAAGTGTGTCATATATTTTTATGTAATCGAGTTATGTGATATTTAACTTTTTATGGGTATTATTTAAAATGGTTGGAAAATCGTTTGATATTGTGGTAGTGATAATATGTAATGTAATATTTGTTTTTTGTATATAAAGATAATTTACTATTTTTTATTTATTATTTACTTTACTTTATTAAATAGATTGTTTATTTTTTAAGTTTTTATTAAAAAAGATAATTTTAGTTACTTGTTTAAAAACTATTTTATCTCTTTAAACTCTTAAATTTTAAATAACTAACAACTTTATTCACCATATATGTATTTTATAATATAATATAGATGACTCTTAAAATTAAGAAAAACATTGATGCAACACAACGAAGCAATATCTTATACAAGTCATATACTTTTTATTTATTCTAAGATTAAAATCATAAATTATATTGATTTAGTTGTTAAATCAGAACAAATCAGATGTCAGATTAGGCATAGACCTTCGTCGCATGAGTTAGCGAACCATTTGGTGGACAACTCGTTTACGAAATGAACGAACATGAGAAATAAATTTTGTTTGTTTAATTTATTAAATGAACATGAACAAATGTCGTGTTTATTAATTTGTGTTTGTGAAGGTTCATAAGTTTACATTCATTCATTTTCGTTTTTCTTTATGTTTATTAATTACATATTACATATGTTTTATATTTATAATGTTTAGTTTTTTTTACCTAACAATTATCTCGGAACCGACATATTTTCCATCTAGCCGTTTGCGGAGATGGTTTTTCCTGAAATGGGTCCACTACCGTCTGCTCTTAGCGGGTGTAAGACGTCTTTTGCCATTGGGTTACCTAGGGGGTCCGGGTTATATTTGTTGGTCGTTCAAAAAAAAATTTACCAGAAACTTTAGTGATCATTAAAAGCTTCATGTTTGGCTAACCATTTGAAAATGACTTATTGACTTATTGGCTTTTCAAAAGCTAATAAGTCAAAAATATTGTTTGGCAAACTTAAAAGCACTTTTAGTTTTAACTTTTTGTAAAGGGTTAATAAGGAGTTTTAAAAAGCCATAAAAACTTGGCTTTTTGAAGGGTATGTTTGGGAGTGCTTATTTGAGTGCAAAAGTACTTTTGGGTAAAATTACTTATTGACTTATAACTTTTTAAAAAGGAGTTTTTAAAAAATTGTTTGGATGGGCTTTAATGGTGAACTTACTTATTTTATATGTGAAATGACTAAAAAGGGATTATGTAATTATAAGGATAGGTGGATATAAAGTTAAATGAGGGTATATTAGTAATTTTCTTTTCAAAAAGTTAAAAGGAGGTTGAAAAGCCAAGTTTTCTTGACTTTTGAAACTAGGCTTTCTCCTCCTTTTCCAAAAGTCATTTTAAAAAGTCCTTTTGCACAACCCAAACATAAATTTTAACTTATTGACTTTTTGAAAAGCCAATAAGTCAATAAGTTGATCCCAAATGGTTATCCAAACATGCACGAAGTGTTTTTGACTTTTTAATAGTGTAATTATCACAATACCCTCATTTAACATTATATTCACCTAACCTTATACCCACATAACCTCATTTTAGTCATTTTACATAAAAATAAGCAATCTCATCATAAAAGCTAATCCAAACATTTTTCTAAACACTCCTTTTCAAAAAGTTATAAGTCAATAAACACTTTTACCTAAAATCACTTTTACACTCAAATAAGCACTCCCAAACATACTCTTATATAAAAAATTAAACATTTAGAACTTTAATATTTATAACACTATTATGAGAGAATTACATTTTTAATTATCATGTATCTTTATGCGGAATCAAAAACAATCAATACCTAAAGAAATTCTGCTTTATCGATTTCAGAATTGCATGCAAGTAATTAGAAAAATTTTCTGTTGAAAAGAATGAACGAACTAGGAACTGAATTATCGCACAGCTATTTAACCTTCTAATCTGTTGCCAACAAAAAATTTACAACCTACTTCTTACATAATCAGTCCTTCACATGTGACAGCTTGTCAAATAACCCATTTCAAATTTTGTCGACTGTTAGACTTAAATAAAATTAACAATATATATATATATATATATATATATATATATATATATATATATATATATATATATATTGTTGGTGGTTCGTTGTAAAACACTTAAAAAGTGATCTATGCATCACCTATTTCGTAAGTGAAATTTGTTGAAAAGAGAAGAAATATTTAAAAATTTTTCTTTACAGCGAATTTTGCATACTTAATAGAGTAATTCCAAAATGTGAGATAGGTTATCTATAGATCTACACATTTTATGATCTATAATTACCCTCCCTATATATAAAATAAAATGTTCGAAAGAGGAAAAAGTGAGCTTTTTTTTGGAGATGTTTGAAATGTTGGTTCATACGAGAAACATGGCCATTATGATTACAGAAGAAAATGGTGGAACGTGTCATAGTGTTAATTACATTTGACCAGCACTACAGTTTATGAGGTCAAATCGAAGCCTAACGTCTTTTCGATGTTTTAATATATATTTTTTTCAAGCACAAGAAATATATTAATAGGCCTAGCTTTTAAACAAATCGTTAGAAAATGTTTCAAACTAAAAGCCTAAAAAGGCAATCAAAAGTAGTTTAACTTAAACTGAATCAGATAAAATTATGCTATTAACGTTGTAACTTAATAAAGATAGTAAAATCCAAATTTATTAGGTCACGTGGTGGTCTTATCATCTTATTTGGTTATCACCTGATAATTATACTTTTTATTTTTTGTTTTTTTTAGTTAAAATAAAACATATTTAGCACAATAGTTAGTAATGTGATAGATATAGTCATTTAACATAACCTTTATGTACTAGCTAGATTTAATACTTTGAGCGATTAGCTTCGAATATTAACTTCGCCACACAATCTTTTAGCATATCTGTTTTATTTATGTTATATTATAGTAATGTAATTGTTTTGTGTACACGTGTTATTTCAATTATAACATGTGAATAGTAAATCAAGTTATTTTATAGAGATTGATTACTAAGAGCCGTTCATTTGGTATAATCCTTTTGTCTTTATATTTTAAGGAAAATTTTAATCTAAACTTAAAATCACTCATTCATTACATTCTTTAAAATAATCCTTATATTTATAATTTTAAGATATGTATAGTAGTTTCTTATATTTACTAACTATGTATACTTCAAATCGTTATCTTTATAATTATAAAGATTTCCATAACCACCAAATGAATCCGAACACAATGGTGAAAGCCAACCTCTTCATCGGCAATGGAGACGATGATTTAGCAATGTCTTGGAAGACCTGCACACATGAGGTGCAGGTGCTTGTTACAAGGTGACACCAGCTCGAGATAAGCACCCAAATTTGGCTAGCAAAAGGACATAGGAATATCAGGTGATCAACCAGCTTATTGTTGTTATAGCACCATGAGATGGGGGTATTTTGTTAATTTTTCCATGGATCACAAGGTACGTACTTCTCTTCCAATCAATCTTTGTCCATTGGCTCTTCCGGCAGGTTTTTCAGGTGAATAGTAATCAAATTTCCAGTTTCAAAAGATGTCATCAACATCATCACCCCACGGAACAATAACTAAGAGGTTTGCAGAGGCCGGAGGTTGGGGAAGAAACTGACGGGTTTTCAGGCACCGGAGGTTAAACAAGTTCCACAACTTGAGGGTTTTCTGCTACATCTTCTGGTGCTAGTTTTGGAATTAAAAAGATAGTGTGTCGTCTGCTTGACATAATTGAAACTTGGAATTAAAAAGATAGTTTTGGAATTAAAAAGATAGTGTGTCGTCTGCTTCACATTTTCTTTAAACACTAAAAAGTTACTTCATCTCATTTACCATCTCCATATATGTGAGAGAAATCAAACTCACCCCTCATATATTTTGTGCACTATTCACCCATATATATTGATATGTATTATTTTATAACTAGATGTAAATGGTATAGAGAACAAGTAATACAAATAGAATGATTAAAGAAGTATTATTTCACTGAATGGGGATAGATACAGGGAATGAGATGTGAGAGATTATAGAAAATGATATATAAATTTATAAAATAGAGTATTTTAGTTAAATTATAAGTAGAGCAAATGGGAACGGGTTGTGAATACACCAAGAAGGATGAGTATGTTGATGTTTGGGATAAAAAGAGCTTCTTGGAAGAATGATATGAAATGCTGACTAGACATGCATGTGAAAAAAATACCGATTGTTAACTGTTGTTGCTACAAATCCGGACACATTATTCTCAGCAGATGAACATAACCACTTTCCTCTTCTAATCAACAACTCTGGTCACATCTCTCAATACTCTATAAAATAACAAACACGTGATAGATTACATTGAGGATGTTGTCCTTGTAACAACCATCCGGTATGAGAATTGGTAATTCCTCATGGTAGAAAAGCCTCGGTTAATTTTCACAAAGAGAGTGTATAATGCCTTGTTCTAGAGAGCACATTTAATTTTTATATCAGCAATTCAGAATGAATTAGGGTTTTCTCCTACCTTCTTATGGGCCCTCCTTTACATCATCCAGTTTTTCACCTTTTTCCTATTGGTGGAATAATCATCTTTATTTCCTGTGGACACTATTGTAACTATGTCTAATGGTCACCACCTTCATTCGGGTTGGATCAATACTTAGGTTATATATGTTTATAAATTTGGGACTAGTTCAATTTGTAGAGATCTAAACCATTTAGAGTAAAGGTTATGGGATCAATTCTTGACATGATTGTTTCTGGTGTAACTAAGGGTTATATTAGTGGGTGTATGTGTTTGTCATTAGAAAAAAGAAAGTTATATATGTTTATGTTGTTAACATATGTTTAAAAAATTATAATAATTACATACAAAAAAGATTACTAATTACATTATCTTTTTACAATTTCGCATAACACGGGTAGATAACCATACTTATATGTATAAACCAAGTCCATGAACACTAAAGTTGATTTATTTTAGATTTTTGTAACGTTAATATATTGTTTTCCAGAAATATTAAACAATTTGGTTTGTAGTGAAGTGGTTAAGGTTCAGCACCTATTTCTTTGGCTCGTAGTTTATCAGGGTTCAAACCCTGCTTGCGTCCTTGTAACTGTATATATATGCATTTTACACATGAAAGTTACATATATAACCATTTTTTTGAGATTTAAAAAAAAATCTACTAAGTGTTTTTCTTTTTTTTCATTTAAGAGTAATATATAACTTAAAGAACCACCATAAAAAAATGAGATAAAGAAAACATTTTTTAACCTCGTTTTTTTATGAGATTCCAAAGTTTCATCAACTCAACGTGCATTCCAAATTACCTTTAGCCTATATATATATATATATATATATATATATATATATATATATATATGAGTCGAGTTACGCTACATCAAGCAAAAACGCTACATCAATGCGGATTGATCTGGGGCGTCCATCAAGATCATCCAACAGCCAAGATCTATGGTGTTTTCGCCTATGGCGTTTTCGGGGGAAAAAAAACACCATAGGCGGAAAACACCATAAATCATGGCTGTTGGATGATCTTGATGGACGCCCCAGATCAATCCGCATTGATGGACGCCCCAGATCAATCCGCATATATGGCGATTCTGGTGCGGACATGCATTTTGCCTAAGATCGGTGTGAACAATCATAAAAATCCATTTTTTGGTCCTACGATATAGTTTTAGTGCTAGTATATTATCATAAATGGTGCTAGGTAGATGTATACATGTACCAGTAGGGGTGTTCATTGGTTCGGTTAATGGTTTATTCGGTTTATTCGATTCGGTTTATTCAGTTTGAAGTTTTTTTTATGATAACCATAACCAAACCAAACCGTATTGAAAATCTTACAAACCGAATCGAATAAACCAAATTCAATATGATTCGGTTTCAGTTGAGAACCGAGTAAATATTATTCAAACCGTTTAAATCGTATTCAACAAATAACATATTTTACGTATATTTATGCTAACAAAAAAAATAAACAAAGAACAAACATATTTAACATATTCCTAGAGTTAAAACCATAATCCGATATATAACCAAAATACCTACAGCAAAGTATCCACAATACCCACAACCAAAATACCTACAAACTAAATACCCACAAACCAATGGTTAAATGGTATATATATATATATATATATATATATATATATATATATATATATATATATATATATGATTAAGATCATTTGAGAACTTTTTATTATTGTGAGAACAATGAGAACACTTCCTAGCCACATATTTGGAATCTAAATCATTTTATTTACTTTAAATCAAGAGATCTAATAGTGAAAAATGGTATCTACATATCTACACTTATGTGGGTGTTTACAATAAACTTTTTAATATATATATATATATATATATATATACTATACTATATAATAAACAAAAAGTTTGGTCATACTTAAATTAGTAAAACAAGTACACTTGTCATCACCATAAAATTTTGGATTAATTCAAAATTTTAATAAATAATTATCCAAATACTAAATTTTCATATTAAGGTTTTTTAGTTTAAACGTTTAATGAGTAATTATCCAATAAATAATTATCAAATATAAATTTTTATACTAAAGTTAGTAATTATCCAAATACTAAATTTTAATATTAAGCTTAATATTTTATTCAAGATAATATTTTTTATTACATATATATTATATTTTAATAATTAAAATATTATATTTTATTACATAACTTTAATACTTTATTATAATGCTTATAATACTTTATTCATAATATTGATTTAGTTAACTATTATGCATGTAATATAAAATATTTTATTCTATTTAATTTTAGATTTTTTACTTTAGTTGAGTTTAAATTCAAATTTACCAAGTATTTCATTTCAATATAATAAATAAAATCCTTCTTTTCCATGGCTAGATTTCGTTTTTTTTAACTGCAAACGTTCGGTTACCCGAGGGTTTAATCATTGCAAAGGATGTTACCCACGATATGTTATGACAGTATACTATATAATAAACAAAAAAAATTGTCATACTTTAATTAGTAAAAAATTACACTTGTCATCACTACAAAAATTTGGATTAAGCTAAAGTTTTAATAAATAATTATTCAATTACTAAATTTCCATATTAGAGTTAATTAGTCTAAACTTTTAATAAGTAATTATTCGATAAGTAATTATTCAAATATAAATTTTTTATATCAACGTTAGTAATTATCCAAATACTAAATTTTAATCTTAAGTTTAATATTTTATTCAAGGTAATATTTTTATTGCATATATAATATATTTTATTAAAATAATATATTTATTGCATATACTTCAATATAATGCTTATAATACTTTATAATTTAATTAAATATTCTACATGTAATATAAAATAATTTATTCAATTTAATTATATATATATATATATATATATATTACTTTAATTGAGTTAAAATTCAAGTTTACTAAGTACTTCAGTTCAATATAATAAACAAAATCCTTATTTTCCTTGACTAGATTTCTTTCTTGTAACTACATAAATCCGGTTGCCCGGGGGTCTAATCATGACAAACAATATTACCTATGACATGTTATGACCGCAGTCCATACGAGTAATCAATACTCTCTGTGTTGCACATCTATCCCAGAAGATACCCACCGCCTGAATATTCACAGTCGTAAAATCTCTGACCCACCTATAGTTAATGAGAAATTTTTATATAGATATAAAAATACATAAAATTTATAGATTATGATTATATTTATAATTTTTTTTAAAATCAACCGTACGTATAACACACATGGATAAAAAAAACTAGTATATATATATATAAAAGACATCATAATTATCATGGCTAATTTAACCATTTACAGAGAACTCCCAAGCACGCATCATTATTATTGGGGCTTCGTTTCTCTAAGCATATATTAATTAATATTATGGAGCCGTAAAAGAATTTTATTAGCACGATGCATACTTTGGTATAATTGATGTTCCTTGCAAATAACACAACAAACCACTCGACATGAAAACATATTTGTACTATTTTTATCTTTTACGTTACCTCGTCCAATGCGCATACCTTCAAATACTCATGGCAATTTTGTTCGTCATGAAGAAGTAAATTATCACCCTTTATTGTATGCATGCTTTAATTTACATATTTTTAATAATTAATATTAACTACAAATCACGAGAAATTGCATACAAGGGTGGATGAACAACTAATCTACGTAGAATCATATATACCGGTTTTTATGTAACTCAAATATTTTCTTTTACGTAGAATCATATATACGGGTTTTTATGTAACTCAAATATTTTCTTTTATGGTGAATCCATATATATATATATAAGTTGGATAAGATATAAACAACTAAAGTTTCTATCTCAATAGTTAAAAATTTAAAATTAATACAAAAATTAGATTTATATAATACTAATTTTTATCTATTGGCTGACAATAATCACATATTAAAAAAAATCCTCTCGACCAGTCCCAACTGTCATCCAATTTTTTCTAATGGACTCACAGTTAACTTTTTTTAATACCGTTAAATAAATGTTGACATGCAATGCTGATGTGTAATACTCTTCTTATTTTTTTTTAATTTTTTAATGCACATCATATTCCAAGTCATCCTTATTAAATCAATAAAATCTCTAAATCCGACCAATACATACGTACGCACGCAGATCCTATCTCCCCCACTCTCCCGTGGTGAGTGAACATCACCCTCAAAATCATCATAGCTACTTGCATGTAACACCTGCTGTGACTATTCTTCTGTTGTTGCGTTAACCTTTCCTATAGCAACAACAAAATGTGTCCATGTACTCTTCATCATCTATTCTGATCTAGATCCAAGAACTTCATCTTGGGAGTTCAAAAAAAAATTAGTTTTTTGAATTTAAAAAATAAAGGAAAATCTGATTTGTAATATGATGTGAATTAAAGAATTAAAAAATAAAAAGAGTATTACACGTCAGTAGGCCAAGTCAACATTTTTTTAACGGTGTTAGAAAAGTCAACGATAGGTCCATTAGAAAAAAATGGATGAAAGTTGGGACTGGTAGAGAAAATTTTTAAATGTGAGATTTTTACCGAACAATAGGTAAAAGTTATGATTATTTAAATCAAATTTTCCAACTTAAAATTAACTACAAACAGTGAGAATTGAGAATTGCATAGAAGGGCAAATTTAGGAATATAGGTATCAAGGTATGGAGTAACAGAAATTACAATTTTTTTCAGATCTACATATAATCATATGTATGGGTTTTTCAAGTAACTCACATGTCTTTTTAAAATAACTAAAATGCTACGTACCCGCATAACAGTTTAAAAAAATATTATATAAGAACAATTCACTATTCATATGTAAAGGTTAATTATATGTACGTAACTGTTCGCTATGCATATCTAATAACCGACGTTAAAAAAAATTAAAGAGACTATAAAAAAATTAACGATAAAAAATGTATTTAAGATGTAATTAAAAAAAAATATTATATACAAAAGTTATAAATATAAAAATGGACCGAGAAAGTCACATCAAGCATCTACACCAATTCCCTCACCCATCAAATTACTCATTTGTCCTTCTTTCTCCATTTAATTAGTCATTTTAATTATTTACCAGAAATTTATTTTAATATCTTTTAATTAAAGCAACTGATTTTTAAAAGGTGTTTTTATTCTACGCACGGTCCATAATTGGTTTTAGAGTTTTCTACCAAGGCTTGGTTTGAATATGATTCTTGTCCTAGACAATATAATATTGTATGTAAAGAAATATTTAAAGATCTTTGAATTTAAGTTATAATGTTTTTATAATATGTAAGATCATGCGGTATATCCATGTTAACAAATCTGTGTGGTCTATGTGGCACAAAGCCATGCCGCTAAACCATCTCCCACCTGCGCTATTTGTGTCCGTGGTGTTTATACGTGGATATCTACACAGGAAATTTTGGTGCGTGGTTTATATAGAGTCCTCCAATCACCATCATCCAGGTTCATTCACCTCCAATACATGAATGACACATCAAACCATCTCCAATGCTACAACCCGCACTTCCTACATGAGTGTTTAGTCAGCATGTCACATCAGTTTTTCTCAACTCCCAACAAATCCTTTCCAAATGCACCTTTTTACCCCAATGCCAAATGTCACGCACTTCCCACAAGCCCCCATTTCATTTCGAATCAGCATTTCATTTAATCGTTTAATATAATATATAGAAAGTATTAAAATACTATTTAAAAATATTAATAATAATTAAAAAGTATTAATATTAATCAAAATTAAAAAAATAAAAAAAAATAAACTTGAACTCAATTAAAATAAGAAGTTACATTAAACACAAATAAAAATATATTTATTTAAAACAAAACAACACACATACATGAAAGTCATAAAATTCTACTTATTTTAAATACATAACAACACATATGACAATCAGACGTTCTACTCGTGGTTGTAGTTGGTGTGTCCCTTGACTATGTTCCAGGCATGTTCATAGCTGAAAGGAACTCCATTCCTGTTGATGTACTATTGTCTTGCGTGATCCAGATTATTGTTCAAGGACAAATAAAGTTGATGAAATCTCCCAGTTTTTTCCTTCAACAATTCTCAACGACTTCTCAATTGTAGTGCATTACTTTAGACTATAGGTCCTGATTCATTGTAATATTGCTCCACTTATGCCCAAAAGACCAATGTCCTTATTTGGCTTCTCTTGAAAGAATTAACCAAGCCTGTTCTAACTTAGCCCCATCAATTGTTGTCAATGTCGTCATTTTGTTGTTGTGAAGAAAAAGTCAGAGGAATTAATGCTTATTTATAGTTTCAAAATTGATCGTTTGAATACGTTACCGTTTGAATTTGTTACCGCTTGAAAACTAGGTATAATATTATAATGACTATATATAACCCTATAAATAATGGAACAATTCCACAAGCTGAATATGTGATCCATGTTGAGTTTACTAGATATACTATAACAATTCTACAACCAGATGTCAACACCTCTAGAGGACGCCTTGAAAAATTATCCACCTCTCTTTGAACATTTTATTCTAGTTCTAGCTCCACCCTTTATTCCATCACCACCGGTTGTTTAAACCTCCACTTTACCAGTTGTTTAACATCCACCTCCACATCCACCTCCACCTCCTCTGAATGACATTTGGGAGGATAAGCCTTTTGGAATTGGGCATTTAATTACTGGTCACCTGAAAACCCAACCAGAAGAGCCACTGGAAGACTATTACGAACTGGACAATGAAATTTATCTTGAAGAAGAAGAAGAACCGGTTGATGAAGAACATATGGAGGATGAGTGTATGTCTCGTGATTTATGGGAGGAAGATATGAGAACACAACCGAGATCATCCTTGTGGCTTCCATGAGACTCCGACTTCGATACTGATTATTCCGATTTATGGAATTAGTTATTTAAATTAGGTAGTATTTGTAGTACTCTTAGCATTAAATAAGTTTAAATGTATAATTAATTATATTTAGTAATTTTTATTATGTATTATTAGGATTTAATAAGTTTAAATGTTTAATAAAATTAATTTTGTTTTATTAAATAATATTAAATGAATTTAAAATGGTTAAAAGAAAAAGTAAAAACAAATTTCAGTGGGCCCACAAACATGGGCATATCGGGACGCGCTTGGCTACTCATTGGCGGCTAGACTAATGTCGCATGTCTGGCGTGCATGGTCCAGCAAAGCTACGGGCGTGCATGAATCCCTCCGTTAGATGTGGTCTCATAACCTTATTTTATATATTAAAATCTATATATTTATTTAGGTTCAATTCTGTTTTTTTTTTGTCAAATAAATTTTTATGATAGCTTAAAAAGAACAAATACGAAGTCTTTTTTATTTTTATTTTTTGAAAACACCATCATAAGTTTGAACGAAAACGGATTATTGTTTTAAAGAAAAAACCATTTTTATTGTCTCGTGAATGCTTTTTGACTCGTTATTTTTTTTAAATCCAACCTACCCTGGTGATGTAATTCTTTTAGTTTAGTAATGCAACCCTTTAGTTACCTAATGCAACCTTTAAAAGCTAATGCAACCTTTTTAGGATGCAACTCTTTAAGGAAAAAGTTACATTAGGTATTAAAAAGGTTGCATTAGGTATAATGCAACTTCAGCTAATGCAACCTTTTTTATCAATAAAAAAGTTGCATTAGGTTCATTTTTTTATAGTGATTTTAGCGGAGTAATCTTATGTATATGTTAAATAAAAAAATATGTTTGAATTTATTTAAAAAAACAAAAAATAATGATAAAATAAGGAAACTATATCAAAAACCACACATCTACACCCCTTCTATGTTGAAATAGTATGGTCCAATCACTGCTTGCGTGATAAAAACATACCAACTCAGGGCGAAAATAGAATTTTTTATAAGTGGTAGCACAAATTTTTTAAAAGGATTTGAAGACACAAAACTAAATTAGTATATAAATTATTGTCTTGTTATGCATGAAACTAATAAAAAGAACAAAAATCTTATAAAAAGGATTTGGAGACACAAAACTAAATCAGTATATATATTATAGTCTTGTTATGCGTGAAACTAATAAAAAGAACAAAAATCTTATAAAAAGTAATTTTTGAAAATAAGCAAACAGTTTCAAAATTAAATTTAAGAAAAGGAGAAGATATTTTAATTATTGAAACCTAAATTGTAGACATCTTAATTAGTTAGTTTTTTTTTTGAACAACAATTTATTCCATTAAAACAAACCAAAACAAAGCCAGCCAGAAACTGGGCACACCAAACCCCACAGAGGGACTACAACATCACCTGAAAGAAAAACTCAAACAAAAACAAACTAATCTAACCTGGCCCCATCCTTTACAACAACATGAGATCTACTATTGATCCATAAATAACAATAACTTTTGATCTCCTTGATAATGCTGATTTAGTTTTGTGTCTTTAAACCAGTATATATATTTACAACAACATGAGATTAAATAAGTATATATATTATAGCTTAGTGGTCTTTGTCCATTGTTACTGAACTAAGGTCATAAGTTCGATTCTCTCTTCTATCAACATATAACATTTTTTAAGGCAGATGAGTTAAGCTTTGGCTCCTTCCAAAACTGGAAAAAAAAATACGATAAGAAGCTTTTAAGAATCAATAAAACAAATACATAAAATTATAAAAAACACAAAAGTTCAAAAAAAAATCTACTTCTAATACGAGTTTAAGAGGGTGCACGGGCTACCCCTGGACCTTACTAAGGTCCGCCCCTACATACAGACAAAACCATATATGTATATCCCATGCATTATTATCAATCATTATAAGGGTATTAGTAATACTCTCCCCATTTTCCCATTTCCCCACTTCATTTTTGGTGTCACCTCATCATTCCCCATCCTTTCCCATTTTTCCTCATTTTGTGGGTTATGGTTTCCCCACTCTCCCACTCTCCCAAACACCCCATATAATCACCCCGAATCCCTACCCTCTCTCTTGAAAAATTCGGTGTCAGCCCCCCATTTTCGTCTCCCCGAGCCCGAATTTCGTCTCCCGATCGGTGACCCCGAAACCTCGGCGATGGTGTTCCCGATCACCCCGAAACTCCCCATTTGCCCTCTCCCGATTATATTACTTTTAATCTAAGTAGTTAAAGTTTATAAATTATATCGATTTTACTATTTATCCGTATAATACACGATTTTCTAATATAGTATATAAATATGAAATGAATTGAAACAATAAAGTTTATTTTAACCGGACCAAATGTTTATAAAACCTCTTCTTTCTATGTTATTGTTTTTTCAATGTTGGATTAGGTTTTTCTAACCCTCGTCATTGTCAATACAACTTTTACCTTTCATAAAAGATTTTCGTTTTAAAAAAATATAAACACAGATTCAGGTAAAAGAAAATAGATAACGTGAAAAGTTGATGAAAGAAATATAAATGGGCAGAGGATCTGACGGGGGGCATCATTTGTACAACTACCAGTTGAACCACCGTTAATTATATTCACCATTCACCACACAACTGCCAAAAATGAAGGCATTCACCATGTCACATCATTTCATTTTATAATAATAAAATATTTAAACTCCGTACCGTAATATTATTATAATTATTATAACTTACTGTAGCGCGTAACATCAATCTTTTCAAATAAAACTACAAAAAATGAAAGTGCAGATTGAAAAATAAAAATTGCTGGTACATAAAATGACGGCAATGTCCCATGAACTACTGGCAATGTGTAATGTCGCAAAATTTAAAATACATGACACGTCTTCTTGTTTTTATGTTCTTTTTATCGGCAAAGCAATTTTATTAAGAAAGAAACCAGGAAGAAGTTAGTATTACAATAAGGTAAAAGAAAAATTACTCTAAGAGGACCGACCAACTCATCGCACTATTTTTATTCCTATTCGATATCCAAAGATAGGAAAGTGATTTAATCTCACCTAGGATGTCCGGGACCCTCACATTCCGATCATTGAACATTTTGTCGTTCCTAGCCTCCCACAAACACTACATAGTACTAAGAAATATACCATGAAGGGTCTTCTTAAGAGCCGAGGAGAATGTCCATGTCTCCTGAAATTTTGGGGATGTCTCTAAGGCTAAGTGTAGTGGATAAGGCCTCAAATGGGGCGTTATCCGCCATGTGGACGATGACTGGACAAGGGGCTTTATGGGGCTTTATGGTGTAGTGGATAAAGCCCCCATAACGCCCCACATACCTCCCCCTTTCAGCGTTATCTCTCTCACGCCCCTCTCGAATTTTAGCTTCATAACGCCCCATAACGCCCCTGCGTAATGGGGCGGGGGGTTATCAGGGGCGTTATGGGCTCTTTTTTTGCCCCATAACGCCCCATTACGGGTAGCCTAACCGTATAAAATAGATCTTTGGAACTTTACACCAATCGAAAACGGTGGTCCACACCACGCTCGCTCTCCCACACTGAATTAACAAATGGTTGGAGGACTCAGGACACCAATGACAAATCGAGCAACAATTATCAATTAACACACCTCTTCTAGCCAAACCAACTTTTGAAGGTATACGATCTAACCCGACACGTTAACTTTCAAAGGAACCCAATTCAACCACAGGATCTTGAACTCATCACGAACCAAAATCTTAGTTTGTTCAGCTAAAATTTACGCTGTGTGTTAGAATTCTGATACAGTGATACGTTTTACACATCATGTTAAAATCATGATGTATACATGTCACTCTATATTCATAAATTTTATTGAAAAAAAGTTTTTACCAGAATCTGATTCTAATAATTATAATATAATATATATTTAATTCTGAACCTCTCTCCTATATAAAACAAGAGTAACCTGGAAGAAGTTAAAACAAATTATGTTCTTACAAATTAATAAGTAGGTGGGAAGTGCAGAGCCCACAGACGGTGATTTATAATTAATTCATGAATGGGAAGGGTGAAGAAAAATGTTGAAAAGTAAATGTATATAATAAAGATTTTTGGTGGAAACATTGATGGTGGAGTGAAGAATTGAAGATGGTTTAAAGGATGGCGATGGGTTTTTGCAATATATAGCAGGCAGGGAATCTCTCCAGTACACACAGCCACAGGCTAGGTAGCTTGTCTACTTGTAGCTAGGTAATTAAGTACGTACCAGATAAAAAACTGCTGTTTGAATATTCAAACATTGGTTTCTACTTTCTAGAGAGAGGTATACGTGTTTACATTTGAAAAAAAAGGGAGTTAGTTTCACACACCCCATTTGTTACATAAATACTAGGCATACGAATCGTATTGAAGCATGCGAGTATACGACTCAGGTTGACACTAGTCGACTCCAGATTTCTTTGTTTTCACTGAACCGTATCACCTAATACGACCCATTGAGAACCTGGGTTGTATCCTTCAACACGCTTCATTTGTTACACACCCCCTCATATGGCTCGTATAGCTACATACGACTTGGTGTATAATAAGTCAAACCATAAAAGCTGATGCCAGTCACCCCAATCATTTCATGTTTCCAGTTTCCCAACGAACTGTATAAGCAAATACGACCAATTGATTAATGAGCCTTAAAGGACCATACGACCTATGTTGACAACCAAAATGATTTTGATCGTCAATTGTGGTGAATTGATATGAATTGATATTATATTCCTTTTAAACGTGTGTATATATTGTGTATATATATACAAACACACATGCTAATATCAACCTTAGCTTTATGTAACACAAAATTACAATATTCATCACTAAGGTATACAGAAATTACACCTCTAATCCTCTTTAGTTACACCAATTATCATTTATGTTCCGGATTTGTCATAGATTTTGACCTTTAACTGGACGGACATTTAATTTGGACGTAAGCAGTCATATATACCGCATATGAGGGCATTTTTATCCTTTTAACATCATGGACCAATCATGTAATTTACTAAAATAATAACAAAACAAAAAAAAAATAAAAAAAAATAAGCACACAACCCACAGCTCCAGCAGTGCCATGACGAGGAAGTGAAAGCATGAAAACATGAAGCTGAGAAGCGAGACATGTTATTCTCAGGCTCTTTCAACAAACAAAAAATTTACTAGTAGAATGACATGTGATGAAAAAAAGTTACATTTAATATCCAATGTTTTTCTAGTGAAATGCAGTAATGACCTTTTATGAATATAACAAATCCACAGAGTAGAAAATGCTTATAACTGGCCTACCGAACTACATATGAGAACTTGATGAAAATACTTGGAACATTTGATGGCCTATTTATCAACTGAAAACTGGACTAACAAGCTATATACCTGGCAGAAACACATAGTTTGGACCACATGGAAGTGATTTCATTAGTTTATAAAGAGGGTCAACCATGCTACTCAAACCCAGCACCAGTCCAACTAGATCCCCTATTCTTGGGTACTGCTCCAATTCCTTTACCTCTACCTTGCATAGCATTTTTCTTCTTCCCCCTTCCTTCTACATCTCCACCTGCCTTTTCATTATTACTCACAACACTACTCTTGGATGATTCAGTTGGTGGTTCCACAACACTAGGAACTGATGCATCTGAACCTGTGGTGGTCAATGGGGGTCCCAGTGGGATCTCAGCCTACAAGAAACCGTTATTTGATGAATATTATTATTATGATCCTAACTTTTTTTTTTTTAATTTGAATTCAGCACTTTTTATTAACCGAATTGAAATACAAGAAAGAAGCCTTACAGTTCCTATAAGTGCCGATGATCTTCTTGGATTCAAAGCCTCTAGCCGTCTTTTTAGTTCCTCTAGTCTAGCAAATTGGGAGTTGCTACTTTCTTGGACCTATATACTATAAGTGAGCATGCAATAACTGAAACACGAAAAGAGTTGCATCGGAATTTAAAAAAGTTTGCAGCTGTAAGATACCAGATTATTCAAATCTTCACATAGTTTTTGCTTGAGTGCTTCTTCGTCCTTGACAGCTTTTGATGCAGCTTCCCAAGCCTGCGACAAATAAAATTATTGTTTGACCATACGCTATGATTATATATGCAAAAATTTCTCCTTCAAACTGAAAGACACAAACCTTCTTTGCTTCTTCTTCCTTCAACTTAGCTAAACGAATCCTTTCTGTTGACATTTCAATTTTTTTCCTCATGTGTTCAAGTGCTACAAGATATAAATGTATACGAGAGAAAAGTAATACTTAGGATACACAAATGAGAACCAACAAAGGACAAAATGGGAAAAAAATATAGTGCACGAACCAGCTTTCTTTGGCCCTGCTGTGAGTTTCATTTCCATTGTGAGATTTGTAAGCTCACGCTCAACATCACGAATTTTCGAATAATTTTCTTCAATATATCTACAAGTTCAAAGGGAAATAATCATGGGTAGCAAAAGATAATGAAACAAGTGGTGATGATGATTTCCTAGTGAACATGGCATTACAATGATAATGAGAGTGCACGAGATATAATTTGTAAGTTTAAGATGTCCTAAAATGATGTTTCAAGATATAATTTCTGGTGTATTTATACAGTGAGAACAATGTATTGTTCTTCCATTCATGTAAATATGCAAACAAAAACAAAACAGAACTTCCATTGTTGTAACATGTATAAATAGAAGCAGTCATCAAAAGTTATGTTCATATTAGACCCGAATAACTAAGAGTTGGGTAATGGTTTGCTTAGAACCTTGGTCTTAAAAAAACGTGCTTTAGGCGTGAGACTATCGAGGCAACACGAAAAATGCCTCGGAGTTGATGAAGCAAGTGATTACATGAAGCAGCTTGAAGTGGTGGATATCATCTGAGGTGGTTGCCTTCTGGCCCCTTTGTATATAGTGGGGCCGCCGACCCTAATCTAAATTCGGCATTTCGGCGAAGATTTTTCTTTAGTCTCTAAGTTGAGCAACCCGCATTTGTTTACCTATAAGTATAATCTCTTATGTAAACGTAATCTTCACCACCACCAAATAAATAAAATAGACTTGCTAGTACACCCGTGAATGTAGTTTAGATGGGACACAAAAAATCATTGCGTCTTTTATTTCAGTTTTGAGTGTGTGTCGTGTGCAATCTTTGTGGGTCTCCTATTCCCATTTTGCGCCATCATCAGCAGCCAAGTTCACCAATCAGGCATCAGCAACAGCAGTCGCTGACCAACAGCGTTCACCAACAGCAGCAGATCGCAACTGCTGTTACAGGGCTGTTTTGGAGCTGTTTTTCCAGCAGTGTTATGCAGGTTGTTGCACAGATGTCAAATCAATCCAGTTTGTGTACAACAGATTGCTGCTGTTTGGGGCTGTTTACTTGTTGTCTCAGTTCTGATCAGCCGTGATACTCACCCTAACAGGCTACATCTAAGATAGATGGTTAGACTTTCAAATTAGAAAAAACAAACATTGAAGGTGCCAATTAGAAACAAGCAACAGCTGTTCTTCTAAAGACAATTGAAAGTTCTGAGAAAGTGACCGTTCCCAAAACAAATTATGACCATTGCAGCTTTAGTCTTTAAATATCACTCTTTTCACATCCCAAGTATGTTCTATTGTTCTATACTTATATCTTTCTCTCTCAGAGTTCACGATGCTAAATGATCTAGGCACTCCTACTTTCTTTCACTTCACCTAATCTTCTATGGTTCTATCACAGATTCACTCGTAAGTTCTTCAAACACATATATATTAATTTCTTATATATTACATATATACATACATTATATACTCCACAGTTGTCAAAGGCACAGGTAAACGCCTTGCAACCATCCAAGCGTTGCAAAGAGCTTCCTTCAAGATTCGGCCACATTCCTGTCAAATTCTGGCCAATTCCAGTAAATTCCGGAGAAATTCTATAATTCATAGCCAAACTGTTCTTAAGACAATAAAAAATGGCCCGGAACCATCCTAAACTAGTCCTAAAAAGCCTAAAACATGTCTAAAACCCCCTAAAAATGGTGTGTTTATGCTATGTGCCTTGCTTCTCGAACCTTCGCTTTTTAATAGCCTTACACCTAGGCCCGAGACTCACCCTTTGCGCCTTCCATGCGCCTTGCACCTTTGAAAACTATAATAGACTCATTTTCTACTTCAGCTCCTAAATTACAGCAATTAGCTAAATGAGTTCTTAGCCTAAATTGTAGTGCTACAAGTTGTGTAACAATTGTAGGGGTTTTTTGACACCTTAACACCAACAAGCAAAATAGAATGGCACACGAGAGACTGCATGACATGGTGTAGTTTGTATTCAATCATAGTGTGGAACGCCAATATAGAAGTGAGGGAACCATCGATCCAATCCGTTTGCAAGACATAGATGACAACAATGACTTATGCAGGGGACAAGGAGGAATGGAAGATGGCATTCAAAATCATCATTTGGTGTTTATTGGTGATGATTTGACATGGAGTGACATAGGTAGAGCTTCGAGGTCATATGATCCTAGTTATATGCCTAGAGCATCTAAAGTTAAAGTAAGCTTGGTTTTAAAAAAAAGTGAGGCGCACCAGTGAAATAGGGTTCCACCGTCCCGGGAGCTGAAGTGTGAGCCGCAAGGGCCAAAGCAAAGGTGCACACGTCACGTACACAAGACGCGAGGTATTTATATAATTTTTATATGTATCATATATTCTATCATCACACATCTAAAATTTAGATATAAATAACCTCTATGTACAACCTTCTGATGCACAAAATCTACCCATGTACAAAAGGCGAGCCTCATGCCTACACTTCAAGCATTTATGTACGCCTTTTATACACCCCTCATCTCAAGCAATCAAAACCTCCTAGCCTTGCACCTAGGCAAGCCTCATGTGTGTTTTTTAAAACCACAAGAGTATAATTTGGTTGTGATGATGAAAATTGATAGATAACTAAAGTTCTAGATTAGACACCATAATTGGTCACTTTCGTGTATGATAATAAGTGCTTCTTATGTTGAAGCATTAACAAGTTATTAATATCATATATAATTAACTATTAACATTTTCAAATACCAAAAACCTTGTGTGCATGAGTCTAGTGCCTTCATCTCACGTATAGGTACCTTAACTGCCTTAAAAGCTTTTTTAGAACGAAGCATATAACATTATAGCAACAGTGAATCACAAAATATCAAGCAATTGATGTTCATTTGAGATTATGAGTGATACCAGCTAACACGGTAGCAATTTAAACAACCAATGAACTCAGCTCAAATGACAAGTTAAGCTAGAAAATAACGGATAGCTTCTCAATGTCCCAAAATATAGATAGGAAGATGGTTAACATTATAAAATGAAGGCAAAAAACTCAAGGATTTCAAGTAAATAAAACTTAAATTCCTTAATAAAACATCTGCAGACATACTACATTATTACTCATTTCATTGTTACAGAAAACAGGAGCAAGTAAACAAAACA
Organism: Deinandra increscens subsp. villosa; assembly: GCA_039602395.1. Lineage (NCBI taxonomy): Eukaryota > Viridiplantae > Streptophyta > Magnoliopsida > Asterales > Asteraceae > Deinandra > Deinandra increscens. The sequence goes on from JBCNJP010000019.1 coordinate 1,290,838, forward strand.
GATGAAGAAAACACACACCAATATAGAGAAGGAAAGTGGCAATCATAATTCATAAGCAGGTAAAGTCTTTTGCATTTTATATGAAGAGCAATTCCAAGCACTTCCGATCAAATGAGATTTTGTAGTAAAGCAACTAACTAAGCAAGTTCTAATTGCGAATCTACAGTGAATCATTAGTGTAAATGACTAATGAGCTTAATATGTGGCTTCTGCAATAGCAGAGATCAAGCAAATGGTGCGAACATTGAGCTTCTTATATTGTTCTTGCTATAGCCAAAGGTACTGAGCAGAATTCGTTGGTCAATTGCTTAGAATCATTCTACTTAGTATTTGTCTCAATAGATGCTTAACAATTAAAAAAAAACATATAAGCTCCACAAACCCTAACCAAGCTGTATGGTATGATCAGTCTAAACAATAGGTGAGATATATAATGCGAAATGTAATTGAGAAATCAGCAGATCGAAAGGCAAATTCGTTAGTAGAATCAAACGTACTTTCTCAATTGAAGTTGCTCTGCTTCAATCATCTGTAAACAATAGAAAACAAAGAGATATCATCATCAACAGCAACTTCCAACATACGAGAAATACCACTGAAATCCATAAATACAGCAAGTCAATAAACATAACACGCACCCGTTCAGTGTGAGCGACGACAGGCGATTCGCGAAGAAGGCCGTCAGGTCCAATCTCCGTAACCAATGAAGGATCGATCGCCATTGTTGATATTGCGAATCTCTGGATCTATGTTATGACTCGATTTGGAAGAAGATAACAGATGGTTTACTGAAATTAGAGGGTAAATGTGGCGCTGGCGAGGTAGCGCGTAGAGCAAGCGTGAATTGTTGCTTGCAGTCTGAAACAAGTGCACATGCCTTATTAGGCGACGGGGCACGATGATGATCTGAGTGAGTGCTTTTTTAGCAGTTTTCTCTTTCGCCGTTGGAAAATATAGTTCTGGGGAACTTGCCAGTTGCACCAGTTGAATTGAAAAAAAAAAAAATCAATCTCATAATTAGATGTTGACCCCTAAAGCTTGAATTATGAACCACAAATCAAAAAAAAAAAATATAAAAAATAACGGCTAAAGATTAATGTTCGGCTGTCGAGGACTGCCTCAAATTGTGTGTTGGGTAACTCAAGCATATCAATTTAGTTCATTCTAAAGAAAAATCATTCTTTTAAGGGCTCATTGTGATAAAACCTAGGTTAGGCACAACACATATACATCATCTAAACACATGGACTCACCAATGTCTTTCAGCAGTTTAGATTTCTTTGTGTAGGTTATAATTTCACAGTTCCTTCATCACATATTATTCAAGGCATATTAATCAACATATGAATTACTCAAAATCTCATATAATTTTCACATATTACCCATTTAAAAATAGAATCATCAAATCTTTTTACGAATCCTAATTATCACTTTGATGTAAGGATTATATGTACACGTCAGTTTAGGATAAAATCTCTCCTCCTTGATGATCAATTACTCATGTTGAAACCAAATCCCCAATTTTAACTACATTTGGGTCAAAGTTTCATTACCAAGTTCACACCCCTTTCACATAACTTGATTTTCATGAACATATTTGATAATGATTATTGAACTTTTCACATAAAGGGTTGAAGTTGTAACACATTAATACCAAAATTTACAATCACTAATAACATAAACCACATATTTTCATGTATCACCTTAAGGTGTTAAAGCTAGGACAACCTTATAGTTTAGTAAATGTTAACACACTTAAGAATTTATAAATTTAAGTTAAAAGTGAAGAAGTTACTGCAGAATATTTATCCAATATCTTAATAGTAAGAGCAAGTTGTATTTGATTAATTAGATTATATTTACTCCCTGTTCGAATCTCACATTGTTTTGTAATTTTTTTTCTTTTTTAGTTGTCATTTTTTTCATATATATACAATCTGTTTAGTTTTAGAACAAAAACATCTTGTAGTTCTATCATTTAGTCACACGTGGTTTCACAACCACCACCCGGGTTTGAATCTCATTTTCGCCACTCCCCGACCAACTTTTTTTATGTTTTGTTTATCCCTTTCAAATTTTATCCGCCGTTTTAACATTTTTCTCGCTTTATTCGGTTATTTTAATTTGTTTCAACAGGTTTATTTTAAAATGGAGCTCGCTTTATTATTCTACCACACAAAGTGAAGTTTTATTAATTAGCTTTTTTGTACTCTTGCTCACGGTGCCCCGCCCGACCATGAGGTTGACTTAAACTTAGTTAAACAACATCGAAGGGGTTGTTGGTCTCGATGGGCCTATGAGCCGCACTGATTGGGCTTGTGAAGTTGCAATTATGTATATGACCAATTGTCGCTTTAGTTGTAGCTTAATGGTAAAAGACAAAGTCTTATTTTAAAAACTAAGGTTCAAACATTAATAATTATGATAAATGGGTGAATAAAAAAAATGCCCATAAAATTGTGTATATGACCCAAAATTCTCACAACAATTGCTTGCTTGTGGTTGGGCTATCCACGTAAAATTGGGAGCGGGCTGTGACCAGGCCGCATTGAATTGGGCTGCAAATACCACGTAAATTGATTTTGCCATTTTGGCCTTCAATTGTGTCATTCCAAGCAACATTTGCATGCGGTGGAGTTTGATTATTGAGATTTTTCATGATCAGAGTTAAGCTATAAACATGAAAGGATAAACATAAATAAAATGAAATAGAGATAATGATAAACGAAAAAAAAAACTATCCTAACAAAATTTGAGTAGGATATCTAACAAACTAACTCTTAAGTGATAAAGGGCTAATAAACATAATGGAAAAAATCTCATAAAATAGTAATTGGAATTAAATAATCCAAGTTATTGGGTATTGGCGGATAATAATCCGAGTTCCAATATTGGCCTACAATAATCCCAATTATTTGGGTCTTGGAATTCATTGGGCCGCCGTTAATTTTTCACTAACTCCGTTAGTTGTGTGCTGACGTGGCACATGCCACGTCAGCAAGTATGATGCCACATCACCTGCCACGTCAGCAAAAATGATGCCACATCACCTGCCACGTCATCAAGTATTAGCGGAGTTAGTGAAAAATTAACGGCGGCCCAATGAATTCCAAGACCCAAATAATTGGGATTATTGTAGGCCAATATTGGAACTCGGATTATTATCCGCCAATACCCAATAACTTGGATTATTTAATTCCAATTTTCCATTTTGATAAGTGTTTTAGTTAATTACTCACTCTAACTTTTATCCAATCGTAGAAATTGCTTAATTTTCATTTAAGTTTCTATAGTTTTTTTCTATCATAAAAACTACTCAACTTTCAAATTGTGTTATACTCTTGTGAAAAATATATTTTTGGCCATTTAGCAATGACGTGTCAATTTATTTATAGGAGAAAAAGTATAGTTTTCACAAAATTGGAATACAAGTTAACTGGGGTAGATCCATGAATTTTTTTTTCATGTGGGTTCACTTTTTTTTTCGGTGGTCGTTATTCTAATAACGAAATGTTAAAATTTTTGTTTAGTCGGGACTGGTCTCTAATCTTAATAACTCTATAACTTTTATTGCTTTAATTCAAAGTTTGTAAGCCCAACAAGAAAAAACAACGTCCATTTGATAAAACTAGTGGGGTGCCCGCACAATACGACGTGGAATACAACACACTAACATACACTGGTAAAATATTTCAGCAACTACTTGATGAAGTATCGTATATACTTAAAGATTTAATGAAAGTTTATATGTATATAAAATATAAATGATTTTTAAAATTTAATTAATTTTTTTTACATAATTGAATCTCTAAATTCGCTTTTAATTGCTTATTTAGTTATATTTTTTGTATTTAGTAACATAATGGACAAAGACTATTTTGCACCCTTAAACTCTTAATTTTTTAAGTAAACGAGAAGTTTGTCCTCCTTATATCTATTATAATATAGTATAGATAGCTTATATTTAATATTTTATAAATATAAAAACAAAATACTTAAGAGCATTCACGGCAGGTTCCTTAAAAAATATGTGAATGTAAATCTGCAAAATTTGAGATTTGGTTGTGAGTGGTTGTGAGTAGAGGAGAGAGAAAAAGTTTAGCAAATCTGCATATTTGACAAAAAAAATTGTAATTTTGCTAAAATTTTGGGATTGAATGAGAGAGAAAAGGTAATGATAAAGATATTAAAAAGTATTATTTAATTATGGTTATGAGTGAAAAAGTGAGAAAAAGTAATAATAAAAGTATAAATTATAGGGATGAGGATGGAGAACGGGCCGTGAATGCTGAGCATTCACGGCCCATCCCCCATCCTCATCCCTATAACTTATACTTTTATCATTACTTTTTTTTCTCTCTTTCACTCACAAACACAATTAAATAATACATTTTTATACTCTTATCATTACCTTTTTTCTCTCTTTCAATCACACAAAACTCCAAATTTTTAAGCAATCTCCAGTTTTTTCATCAAATATAGTGATGAACAGTAATTTTTACTATCTCCTTACTCACAACCACTTACAACTAAAACCCAAATTTTAGGGTTTTACCTCACAATATTATTGGGGTAAGCTGTGAATGCTCTTAATACTTAAATACTTTTTGACTTTCATAACCATGGGCGAAGGATTGTGGTGAGTGGTGTCCTTCCCCCCACCCCCATCCCCCCTCCCCACCTCTCCCGTTTTTTTTTTTGAGCCAAAGTGCTAAATTTTTTAATTTTTTTTTAATATATATTGAGAACATGGTTGGAGTTGGCTGTGGTTCAAGGGTGTCTGTCGATGCCATTGCTAATTGCACACATCTCCGGTGTCATTTTATTTTCTTCTTTAAGATTGATTATGTACACCGGTTAAATCTAATGTCTACAAATGCCTTGAAAACAAAATGTGGTCAACTAGTCGAATGATCAATACTATGAAATAATCTATATCTATATTTATATAATAAACAAAAAACTTATTCATACTTTAAATAGTAAAAAAAAGACATTTGTCAATACCACCAAATTTTGGTTAAGTCGAAATTTTAATAAATAATTATTCAAATACTAAATTTCCATATTAGGGTTTATTTTGTTTAAACTTTTAATAAGTAATTATCCATTAGGTAATTTATATTAAGTAATCTATATTATATAATAAATAAAAAGTTACAAATTTTTAATATTAAAGTTAGTAACTATCCAAATACTAAATTTTAATATTAAGTTTAAATAATTATCCAAATACTAAATTTTCATATTAGGGATTATTTAGTTTAAATTTTTAATAGGTAATTATCAACTAAGTAATCTCTAACTATTTATATTTATACTATATAATAAACAAAAAGTTACAAATTTTTATATTAAAGTTATTAATTATGCAAATACTAAATTTTAATATTAAGTTCAATATTTTATTCAAGATAATATTTTTTATTGAATATATATTATATTTTTATTAAACTAATATATTTTATTACATATACTTTAATCTTTTAATATAATGCTTATAATACTTTATTCATAATAATATTTTAAATAAATATTATGCATGTGATATAAAATATTTTATAATTTAATTTTATAATTTTTTTACTTTATTTGAGTTAAAATTCAAATTTACCAAGTATATCATTTTAATATAATAAACAAAATCTTTATTTTCTGTAACTAGATTTCTTATTTTTAACTGCAAACATCTGGTTACCCGGGGGTCTCATAATGGGAAACTATGTTACCCACGATACGTTACGACCGCAGTCCATACGAATAACCAAAACCTTCTATGTTGCACATTTATCCCAGAAGAAACTCACCGCCTAAATGCCCATTGTCGTAAAACATCTGACCTACCTATAATTACTGGGAAAATTTTATATAGATATAAAAATACATAATTATCGTAGATAGTAGGGCTCTCACCCTAGTCTAGTTGGTTAAGATAGTATAAATACAAATAACAAAGCATAATAACAAGTGTTCCCTTGTAGTCTAGTTGGTTAAGATAGTAGGGCTCTCACCCGAAAGACCCGGCTACAAGTCCCGTAATGAAAATTCTTTAATCAGCAATGTAAAATAAATTAATAAAAACGGATAAGGAGAGAGTTCCAACTCGGTATCTCCAAGCAATTAGTTAATTACCAACTTTTTTATATATAAATCCTAATAATATATGTAAGTTCACTTCTACTTTTGTATATATATAACTAGTCTTTAATACCCGTGCATCGCACGGCTAGGGTGAAAATAAACAAAAATGTATAAGTACTTAGTAATTCGAATGAAAATATCAAAGGTGTCGGACAATTCAAACAAATAGAAAGTCACCATTTATTAAATAAGGCAAAGTCACCATTTATCAAACAAATAGAACCCGGACAATAAGAAAATGATCAGAGTTGTTAATATCCAACTCGTTAAAGTTGTCAACTTTCTGCAACTGATCCATGGAGAATACTTGCTTATTGTGTCTAATGGTTCCTGAATTTCTGATGCATTTCATTCTCCTAATCGGGTAAATATATATAGTGCTAGGGATTTATGTAATTTTAGTATTCTTTAATTATTAAAGGAAGTATTGAAATTGAATCTTAAATATGGAATGAATTTTGGTGATTAGGAGAAATATCATGGTGAGAATAAAACTCAAATCGTTTCTTTTTGAATATTTACTTAACTTTTATCTATATAACTTATGAATGATACGAAATGTTTTAAATAATCAATTTACCACTAATATAATTGAATCCTAAAATATGCAAAAGTAAACAGGTAATGAAACTTAATTGTTTCAGCTTGTAAGCGTTATTTTATACGGAAGATTTAATAAGAACAATAGTAGCGTTGTCTTTTTACAAAACAAAAAAGAGTAGGGATACCTTTTACATATCATGCAACAAATATTCAGCGTATCAATAATACACATTTCTAATGTTTTCTTATATACTAATCACGCAACAAAAATTGTATATCGTTATAACACATGTATCAATTACGCATTGTGTATATTGTTATCAACAAGTATTAATTGACGCTTTTAATGTTTTTATATATTAATCACGCAACAAATATTGTATATCATTATAAAACATGTATTAATCACGCATTTGTATATTATTATCACGAAATGTGTTTAGTTGTTTATCACGCATGGTATAAAAATAAAGCAAAAAAGTAAATGCTATTTATTTGATGATTTCTCATAAGTTACGAGTGTCAGACATTAATATTTCATAATCACACGCAAGTATTGTTATGTATTATTATCCTATAATTCTATTGAGGGATTACATATAACGCAAACAATAATAATTAAAAAAAACAAAATCACACAATACGAATCCATCTACTTCTCTTAACAAATCAAACCTAATTCTAACGTGATTTCAATCTAATCTCCTTTGTATACATGCTAATTTAAAAACAATAATAATCTTCTTTTTCAAATATGATAATTGATCCTTGATTTATTAACACAGATGAAATCACGCAATGCTTATCATTTAAAACATGTAAAATTACTTGAAAGCCTCCCCTTGTAAAATTTTTCCCCTACACGTGTCAGACGCCTAAGCCTTTGTATAAGATCTTTCGATCATCATAATATATGATATTATGATTTATGATATAATAATATAAATTATTTTATAGTTATTTAATAATATACCGATTAGTAGAATATAATAATGCACGTTTAATGTGTACAGATAATAAGTTGGAGAGCATTCATCAAAATCTATATAATAAAAAATATATACTTAAAATATATGACACAAGTTAGACATTTTCTCCATACTTTTGGTTTTAACCTTTGATTTTGACATTTATCAGATATCATTTTATATAGTTATACTGCACGCAACTTCGTAGAAGATATTTTATTTAAATGTTTAGAATATAATATAGCTTTTACGTAATTTTTATGGAACGTGGGTAAATTAAAGTCGCAAACGCTCACAAACTTAAAATGTTGACCAGTGCTTTGCGAACAATAATTGGTACTTTCACTTTCCCCATTTTTATTCAGCAATGGGGTCACATGGTTTTTATGCATATGAACTCAATTATTTTAGGTATTTTATATACATTAATTATTTAAACTAACTTTAATTGCTGGTTAAATCAAACATTCATTATATATTAATTAATTATGAGATTCAATTAATCAAATCTTCATTATATTAGTTCCCACTTACCTGCTGCATCTTTAAAAAAAAACTATTAAAATAAAAAAGATTTCATCATTTTAGGAGAAGTTTCGCAATTGTTTTCTTCTCTCCCACCGGAACCAAAAAAATATAAATCAACAGTGACGGACCTAGGCTTATGCTTAGGAGTTTGTCTGACACTCATGAAAATTTTTGACGGTGTATTATTTTTTATTTTTTCAAAGCTGAACCCCAAGAAATTTGGTGGCCGACCCATGAAAATTTTACACCGACCCTAAACTTAAAAAAAAAAAATTGTAGTTCAAAGATATGATTCAAGTTTTCAACACTAATTAGCCCAATAATATTTATGGTTCCAACCTAATTACCTAAACCCAATTACCCAAACTAATTACCCATACCTGAGCGATCGACTGAAGATCCAGCGAGGCGGCGGTGACCGGCGAGGTGGTGAACGGATGACGTACGATATCACTTTTGTTATGCGTTTTTATATTTTAAGTTGGTTTTTTATCATGTAACATGACACGACCCGACCCGACCTGAATCGAACCAGTCTAAAAAATGTGTATAGGGGTGGACGATCGAACGATGAAAATTTCCGAAACCCATAAAAAAAATCTTGGGTTCACCACCGTAGACCAAATAACTTTTAGAAGGAGGGTGGGTTGGGTTGATGAGAAAACATCTTTTATTACTGAAAATGAATAACTCTTTTTAAATTCTTTTAGCTTTTTTAACTTTATAAATTTTCTTTTATGTTTAAAAGAACGAAAATAAGAAAAATAAAAAATTAAGGTTGTCCGTAGTATGTGTCATTTTACCCACACAGCGCCCATAGCGCGCGGGCACACCGCCCTCTGAGAAGCTACGGGTCAAAAAGCCCTCACGGCGTTATTTTTATGGCGCCTTCCCTCTCTAATTTCCTATTTTCGGATTGCTTCATAGTATTAAATGATTCTTTCAAAATTAAAAAAAAGTAATGATGAGAGGAGTTTTATAAGGGCTGCTATGACTACACACCTTGGTGACGTGGAGACTCGTTGGTGACGTAGCTATCATAAAACCCCAAGGAGCTTTATGACTACTGGTAGCTTAATAGTTATATTGTATATATGCACTTCTAGTTAAATGAGCATATATGTAATTATGATGTAGTACATATATATGCACAAGTATCTTTAGTATTGCATATACGTCATACTAAAGAACACTAAAGAACATACGATCCTTTTTTACTAAATATCATAGTAAAGATAATAAATTTTTTGATTTTATAGTGTAATTTTTTTAAAAAATATATATATTTTTTATGAATAAACTCTAAGGAGTATAAAATTTTTACTTTAAGAAGAAGTTTTCTCACGATCGTACCCGTATAGGGCTTAAGGTTTAAAATGGCAACTATAGTGAGTTTAGACATTAAACTTAAAACATTACTGGTGTTTTAAATGTATATTTATATTTAATACAACATTCCTAAGGCTAAACGTAGTGGGCGTGAAAGGACATATATGACTCATCTTTCACGCCCAAGCACCACTAAACCCCTTTTTTATAGTTCCCCCACCCCTTAAGGCGTTAAAGACATGGCCAGGGGTAAACCCAAACACATATTGTTTCTAAAAATGTCAATAATCAAGAAAAACATCTAAATGAATAGTTTAAATTTAATAATTCATTTCAAAATTCATAAAGACTCATCCAACAATCTTAATTTAAGTATTTTATTAATAAAATTATTTATATTATTATTTTAATAGAATGAAACGAATGTAAATGAATATAAACAAACATAATCAAACATAAATGAACACACGTACACGGATATAAATAAACGAACATAAATGAACGAACGAAAACTTTGTTCATGTTTGTTCATTTAATTATATGAACAAAAAATTATGTTCGTGTTTATTCTTTTATTAAATAAAGGAACATAAACGAACTTCTCGTCGAACGTTTCACGAACTGTTCATTGAATGTTCGGTACATTTACAGGTCTGCCAATTCCAGATGCCATCCCTATCATTCCATTGTTTAGTATTAATCAAAGCTTCCATTCCCTAACAGTTGAGCCTCCTCGATAAGTTAATAGGTAAAGAAAACGTAAAATGAAATAAATATACTAAAAAATTATGTCGATATATATAAATAAATATTAAGTATGAAATAATGGTTGTTCAAAAGAAAAGAATGAAATAATACTAATGTGGGACTAATTCAATTGGTAGAGGGTTTTTCCACTTAGTTCGAGGTCCTGAATTTAAACCCAGATAATAACGTAACCGGTGTAATTTAGTTTGGAGAGTAGTTTAGAATAGGAGTAGTATCGATTCGTCATTCGTTGTTAGTTTAAAAAAAAGTATTAGATAATTATATTAATATAAATAAAATATTGTTTGGCTGGTAAAAGATATGAGTCGGTTAGAAGAGAAGCGGCTTAAAAACAAGTTTTGAATCGAAGAGGACGGCTATATGGTGGCCAACCATATGAAGAGCCCTCAACTCTGTCACCGAGTTGGGAAAGAATAGGAAATTGCCGGGTTTGAGCAAAGACCGCTAGGAGTAAGCCGATAAATTGCCGGTTGTGCCTTTTTCCAAGTTGATAGCTTCGCCTTTTTTTCAATCCTTCCTTCAGTTTTCTCATATACACCAGAATACCCAAGTAAAAAAGGGGTAATTTACAAATTACAATCCATTATGTTGAAAATCGACGCCAACCCTAAAAAGTCAACACAAAAAGTCAACACAACCTTGATAATCTTAACCACTAATTTGGGTTGGTTAAAATTATGAGATTGTTTCCTATACTTTTTGTAAGAGCTGGAACGGATCTTACTACGAATTGAAATGATCAAAATAGTAAACACGAGAGTAAATAAAGCTTCGCTTTATTGATTCATAAAGAGATGAGTACAAGGATCTAGAGAGAGAAAACATCACAGATTACACACATTTTAAAATGTCAGAATGACTGAAGTCTTAACTGGTTGAACAAGCTAAGCCTATTTATAGTATGCAACATTCTGCCCAGCAAACCATCAAACGAACCATTGGTTAGCACCACGGTTCGTTGACTCTAAGACTCACAATAACGCTCTCACTTAAATACAATACACGAGACACTATGTAACATAGGATTATTTTATCTACACATATGTAGAAAACTTTTAAATATATTAAAAAAATGGTAAGAACTGTAAAATTTTAAGATTTAAAACGTAGATGAAAAATTAAACGATTTGGTTTGTTATTTTTGTTCTTGCAATACGAGTAACGAACTTCACTATATATTGGTGAAGAAAGGATGGATGCCGGGAGAAAGGGCCGGAAGCTTGGCTTTTGCCCTAACAACACCAGAACATATGACATGGTTCTACTCGGCCGCGGCGGGCTGAAGGCCGACTCACCATAGGGCGGGCCGGGTAGCAGCTTTCATACCTGATAGCTAAAGATCATCTAGCTAGCTAGGTTGGGGGGCCGTCGACTAGCTAGTCGGTAAGAAACTAGAGGTTGCTAATTATTAATTAATGAAGTTAGATAGAACATCAATTAAATAAATACCCTTCAAAATAAGAGATATTTGTCTGGTGATGCTCCTGATTATTAAACCGTTTATCCAAAAAGATGCTAATTAAATAATAGGAAGAATTTTCAAGAAATCTTGATTTAGTATTGTTTAATCGATCGCATAGATAATACCGCACGTACGTACTAACCCTAGCAGACATATCTCTAAAGTCACTTGATACAATACTTAATCTAATCCAGATGGGATTAGTTTAAGATAAGAATCATATATACGATCATGTTTTCTTTATAGAAAAGTGGCCGGTGAGCTAATATTATATCATGACATTCCTTCTTAATTATTTCCCTGTATATAAGGAATCAACAAAATCTTCTTGTACGTGAATCTTCATGATTGTGTTAACATGGATGGGAATCCAAATCTTGTAGATCGTAAAAATGAGCATATGCATAGAAATTAATATCAGCTCCGAAAATATAAACCAAGGATTAAGAATTCGATCGGATGAACACTAAAACAAAATTTGAAATCATCCATCACTTACAATTGTTTTACAAGACATTTATATAAATATATCAAAGACTTGGGAACGTCCCATCATTTCAACAAAACAAACGTCGTGACTCTTTTGAACTACGTATCCTATATATTGAACGACACAACCTTACAAATCACCGTTTCCCAAGAGGGATCGTACTGCAATGGTTATTTAATCACCTTACTGGTTCTATTTTTTCTGATTTCTCGTTCAAATGTCAAATTTAAATCCTTCTGAAACAACAGATCGATCCTCATTCTGCATCTTCCACCAACGAAAATTTTTACTATAACTTCTCAATCCAAACCTTCTCGCCTTCTGCTATCTCAAACGACAAACAAAACACATAGGATCAAGGAACTTAATTGTTGATAAACGGATTGAGTTGCCAAATAAAGCTACCAGATGTGAACGTTTATATCTGTGACAGTACTATCTAGTCACAGATACTCATATGATCATATTCATATGTTAAAAAATGGATTATGAAATATTTGTAGACGAATTGAACAATTTTAAGAGGAAGACTTTATGATTAAAGAGGATACATTATACATATTGGATGGAGACAGAATTTTTTTGTTAAGAACATAGTTTGTTGCTGTGTCCATTTAAATTTACAATTTATTGTATGGTATGCCAACTCTTTTAGTTTGCAATAATTGATTTTTTACATAAATAATATATGTCATAAATCCATTGCTAATTTTCAGATAGCTAGCTTTATTTCGTGTAGTGTGATCTCATACTTGATTACACGGCCATATATATAACTGCCCTGGATGTTTGAAGTATAATTATAATAACTATTGTTAGCAATGGGTGGTTACCCTATGTGGCACTATCCTGACCGTTGAAACCTAATCTTTTGGATAATCTGATCCGTTCATCACTTTTAGTAACCATAATTTTGCAGTTTAGACGGTTATTTTTAAACTTTTCAACTGCAAAAATCATGGAGTTCAGTTTACCTCCATGTTCCCCACTTTTAGCCAAAAATCATGGAGGTCAGTTTAGAAACCATTTTTAGCCCCTACATTTAGCATATGTACAGTTTTTCTCCCCCACGTTGCTGCTACTTCGCCGGTCTCCACCTCCCTCCTCCTTATTTAAGAAAAAAGTGAGACAGTGAGACAATAAGATTTTGTTGCTTCAGTGGATGAGCGATTGGAGATTCAAAAATTAATGACGAAGCAAAATCGGAGATGCAACGAGGAGCGATTGGAGAAGAATCAAAGTGGCGTTTGAAGATTGAAGCTCAATTAATGACCACATTGCCTACTATTGGAAAGGTCATTTAGGGATTTGAATATTTTCCTCCTAGATTGCTCTCTTTCAACCCTACTTTCAAACCCTAATTTTTTATGGCAACATCAGCTTCATCATATCTATCAGGTAATATCGTTTTTCATAGATTTGATTAAACTATCACATGATCTTCTCATGTAAGGAAGCTTTGTTTCCACTCGTCTCTGTTCTTTTAGTCTTCCGAATCTCCATTGTCATGTTTGGATATTTCTCCCACTGGATTTATGTTCCAATCTTAGTTTTGTAACAATTTTTTTCTGCGGGTTTGAATGAATTGGTAGGTGATCGGATATGTAGGTGGCAGAATCCTCAGGAGGATGATTTTGGTGGCAATGGAAACGAAGAATTGTCTTTTAGTTACACACTCCGTTCTTCAAAGCACTTTTTTGCAGTTAATGGAAACTCTCATGACACTTATAATTGACTAAAGTGATAAATTGCTACTGCGCTTTTATCTCTTATAATTTCTCATGTTAAAAAAACAAAACCAGGTACTTAATTCTCCTTCAAATATTTTGATTATCCTGTTTAAATGTTTGAAGGTTCAATAGTAATACAAATAGGCAAATGATCTTATTGCAGTTGATATATCTATATGAGGGAGGTTGTTGAAAGACAAATGAACCATATGAAAAAGAAAGAACGGTCAGGTAGATGTTGGAAATTTCTTTTATATAATCATAGGTGGATATCCCTTTGTGTGGAAGGTTAAACTAGACCTTTGTTTTCTTGGCACTTAGTAAATTGTTACTGATTTTTTTTAATTTAAATTTGACCACTTAACAAGTTTGGCACTTAGTAAATTGTAACTGATTTTTTTAATGGAAATTTGAGCACTTAACAAGTTTCAACATGGAGATACTAAAAGAGTTTTTTTGGATTTTTAATCCGTGCTTAAAAATCCGCACCCACAATCTTTGTGTTACTATTCTCAGAGCAGTTCAAGAGGATCACAAGGCTGAGTCGTTTCTCCAGAGCAGTTCATGAGGATCAGAAGGCTGAGTCGTTTCTCCAGAGCAGTTCATGAGGATCAGAAGGCTGAGTCGTTTATGGAAGATGTTAGAGAATGTACACGAGGTTCTTCTTCATCGTGAGATTCAATGGCGATAACAAGATTTAAGCGATGAACTCAAAGGTATGTTGACTATGACATACTTCTTGGAACCAAACTCTTCTCTTCTGTTATTGATCTTGATTTATTCTCTTCGAAAATCAGCAACCTTTCGATTTTGTATTCAAACACAAGTGAATCGGTTTCTTTAACTTTAAAACAAGCAAAGTGTTTCGTGACAGGTTAGGGATCATTTACGGCAAGCATGTGACGGTGATTTGCTAAGCTGAGAGAACACTTGGAGCCTTTAATACGAGCAAAGTGTTTCGTGATCGGTTGGAAGAGGTAACAAGGAATCTGGACTTTACATTCGTTATCTTTTGAAAGTGAGCACTATGCTAGGGCGTTATTTTATTCTTTCGGATATATTTTTTACATTAAGACACAAAGGTTAGTATGCTAGATGACTTTTACATTCCTGGCTTCTGTTATCGTTTATCTATGGAGTAGAAAGACAAACAGAAATCAGTTGTCATCATGTCATGGTCTTTAGTGAGATCACCACCAAGGTCACATGTTTGGTTAGGCTACGAATGAAACACCATAGGTTATGCGTAGATTAATATTTTGCTTATATCTACGCCTCATTCTTATCAAAATTTTCCTCAATATTGCTTAACTTGAATAGGGTGCATCACAGCATCAAAATAATTTGTTTTCTGTAATACCACTCCACTTTGTTATGGTTAAAACATATATGTAATCATTAATCTGTGCATCCTAAATGGATTTTGAAATGAGTGTAAAACCCAAATCTGCATAGTAGTATATAAATACGTACATAAAATTTATGAAAAGGCATAAATTTTGTGGGATCTGAAACTTAAGTCTTTGATTGAAAACTGAACCATATAAAAAATTTGAAAAATTTATTTTTTTTCATTAATGTATATATCTTAGTTACTGTTTTAATGAATCAATTTGTTTCCAGGTGGGTGACCTTGAGTTTGTGTTAAAGAAACTAAGCACTCGAAGAAATGCTAACCAATTAACCAACTTATAAAAATTAAGTTTCTCACTTTTATAAAATGTTATATGTTTGTTTTTTTAATTTATTTGTAGAGAATTATGCATTTGGATGTTGTGTTTATCCGGATATTTCCTTTGAGACTTTTTTAATTAATGTATTTCGTTGTTTTGACTTTTTTTATTTGGTTAAATAACGATTCACGTTATAAAATCAGATTCGACGGAAACCGTCCCGGCCACCGGCCGGGTATTAAACTAGTTAGTATTACTATTACCATTGATTGTGGGATTTATTATCATCCGTATTTATACATTGTTAATTAGATGTAATAATAATAGGACGTAATATTTTTTTTTTGAACGGCTAAACTATTACAATTTCCTATTCTAACCCCATAAATCACCAAATAACTGCTAATGCCTGGGTTTGAACCCAGGACCTCCAGGTAGGCAAAGCCTTACCACCTCCCCCTTGACCACTAGGACAAGGGCTCATTGGCAATAGGACGTAATATTAGCAGTATAACTAGAGCCCACGTACTCCACCAAAGGAAAAGTCCCGGAAACATGACATGTGTGGATGAACCTAGCTACTATAGTAGCTAGTATGGGTGGGACACTTACTTTTTATTAGAAAGATTATTTTTAAAGTTTAGTCTTAGTTTTATAAGCTTTTGTTATATGTTTTCAGATTTTGTAAACGTAAACTACTTCAAATTTAAAACGTTTATAAAGTAATAAAAAGTTATAAATAAAAGAGACCCACTCTACCAAACTTTACAAGTGGTATGAGTTAGTTAAAAGGATAAACTTGTATACAAATATCTTGATACACAGTAACAAAACCACCCACCCACAGACATAGATGCATATATATACATGCATCTAGCTACCTGCAAGCATGACACCTCGGTGTCAAATAAACAAGAAAAATCACACAAACAAGAACATCACTTTCTTCATTAATTATGATGGTAGGCCAGGTTTTTGTCTTGTATAGCAAATTAAACCCATAAAGCTAGAGACAGCCCATTTTTTAACCCAAGGAAGTTATAGAACAGTAGTATTGTGTTGATTGATAACAGAAACACTAATGCAAGCTAGCTATCAGTACTTTACTTTGTCCGAAAGTAATTATAGATATTGTCTGCACACCAATCATACTTAAAATGCAGTTCAATCCATGAAACAAATTTGGAAGCGGGTATATTACATGTGTCACTGACAATTAATCCCACACAATTCTGAAACGGCCATTTGAGGTTGCACCAGACAGCCATTTGAAAGTATATATAGCCCCTACTTTTAAAAGACACTTTGAGGTTTTTGTCCGGCGCCTTTTGACAATTTGGAGTACTGGTGTGGTATTAGTAGCTAGGGCCGTTTGATTAATAGTCATGCACACTAGTGTTTCAGCTTTGAATCTTGCTGAAATTAAAATTTCACCGCCAACTTAACGATATTAGTGCATACTAATGGCCGAATTGAGATGTTCAACCTCTTAAAGAAAACAAGAGAAAGAAAATGAGACTAATCAGGCGATATTTTCTGGCTAATTTATAATGAAATTAATCAAACAGCCTCTTTAGTCTTTACATACAAACATAATAAATCTTACCAACTAGCTTAAAGATAAACTACACCCGGTAACTAATATAGACACCCTACTCAACTAATGACTCAAAATAAGCTAGCTACCCACTACATGCAATATAACATGAAACTGTTGGTCTATATATCGATCACTATCTCACCTACTCATGAATATTGATTATGTGCATTTGGAAATTAAAACTTAATTATGACAAAGAGACTGAGAATCTGCATGCATGGACTATTGTTTCAGTTAAGTGACCGGCTTATTGATTATATTATGCAGTGTTACAACCAAAATGATCAAGTGATGAATTAATCCATAGTAATTTTGACTTTCTTATCAGCCTTAATTAGTAGTTATATCATCAATAGATTATTAAGCATTAATAAACATTTTATTTTTTTTTTGAACGGTCAACGAATGCCCCGGAAAACCCGGGGACTATTTACACCAGTTGAGCTCATTCCAGGAAAAATCCACCTCCGCGAGCGGCCGGGTGGTAAAACCTGGGAGCTCAGGGATCGAACTTGTGACCTTACAGCCCCAAGTCTCCCCTCATCGCCAATGCCCCTCCCAAAGTGTTGCCCGTAAGAATCGAACCTGTGTCTCAAGTAGAGAACATAGGCTTCTTACCACTACACCACAATGGGAGTTGCTAAACATTTTATTAACCAGAAACATAAGACATATAGTACTCCACCTAGAATAAATGTAATTAAACTTATAATCAATTCTAATAGATTAGTTATTTTTTCACACTTCTCTTTTCACTTTCATTAATTCTCTCCTCTCCCATATTTCTTCTCTCTATATATTCATTAGTAAAATATGCATCTATGCATATTTACATATATGCATTTAAGATAGTAACCTAAATTTTAATACCACGCATTAATATATATAAAAATATTCAACAACACAAAATACATATTTTGCAATCAAGCATAAAGTAATACGGTGGTTCTTTTGGTCATTCTCAACAAAAATCTCTTAATATTGATTTAACAACATTGTACCAATGTAAAAAGTCTTTAACTACTTGCATTTATATATATATAGGTACATAAAGGATAAAAACACACTATGAACCACAACATATTGTACATTAACTTCATCAAAATGACCTTCATAAAAGCTCATCAAAAAGATCTTCTTTTAACACAAAAACAAATGGATAATGTTGGCACACATTCCATGATGAGCCCATGCAATAACTTAAGTTTTACCTTGAATTCGATCAGTAGTTATTGGCCACTGCAAATAATTTTCGTTGCAACATGGAGAGATCAGTTGAGGACACTGGATCATTCACCTGCAAAACATTAATAGTCTGTCAATTGAGCACTAAATTTTTGATGTTTATCCGAAATCTCAAACAACAAAACAACGTACATTAACTTTAACTATATGTAATATGTACCAATATATATAGTTTAGTTAGGAGAGTGAAAAAAAATATAGTGTCACAGTAAATTAAATTAGTGTTTTTTAAGGATGAGTGTAAATCTGATCTTCTAGTTAAAGAGTTTGATGGGTTTATCCTTTGAGTTGCTCTAACAATACAAAAAGAAAACATCTAGCTATAATGCATAAAAACTTCAAAACAACCGGAATTCTGTTTTATATGCAAGATTTACCTCAGATTGAATGGAGTGAATCAACCGTTCGCTTACTTTAGTACAAGTGCAGCTTGTAACAATATGACCTTGTTCCAAAATCGCGTTTAAAACTCTTGAAAGAGGGAAACCATCTTCCATTAAACAGCTATTCACCAAAATCTCAACTCCACCATCACAAGAGCTGGTCGAGACGGTATTAGGGAGCAAATTCATTGAGCTTTTCTTGTTACAATTTGTAGCAGTTCCAAGATCCGGAACACCCCCCTCTACCATTTTCTTGAGCCGCTCCCTCTTGACACTCAAGAGTTCAATATTTTCTTGCATGTGTTTGATGTAATTCACCGCCTGATGCATATGATCCGATGTGGATCGCTTTCCCTAAACACAAAATCTAACAATTAATTAAGTAGGTATATATATTTGAATATTGATACATATCAAAACAATAACTCTTGAGCTAGCTAGGTTCATATTGGCATAAATAGTTAATTATCAATCAAGTGAGAAATTACTCAAGTAAATTAACCTAATTATTAAAGGTCACCTTAACGAATTCGAGAGGAAGTAAACCCCTAAGTGAAGCATAAAGCTTAGCCATATCTTGCCTCCTTTGTCTCTCGATCTCTCTATGAAGCAGTTTTCTTTGCGTATGTTCATCTTGATCTACCACTTGATGATCAGTAGAATTAGGTTTAGAAGAAGAGGCAGGTGAGTGGCCTGTGTGAAGTCGTTTCTTGGCTTTGGTGGGTACTGGGTTGACGTTATTTTTATTGGCCTCCATAGTAACATGATGATGATGATGATGATGATGATGATGGTTACTTAGCAGATCTTGTTGATTTCTTGCTGGTTGTTGGAAGGAAATTGAGGAAGGAATCTGATGAAATACCAGCTGGTCATCACTTTGCTGGAAAGAGAACATAATCTTATAATTAGATGCTAATCTTGGATTAAGCCCACTTGCAGGATTTGATCAACCACTGTATTTGGGGGATACGATCGAGTATAAAATACATGTTTGCTAAGATTAAATAGTAATCATAGAGATACGTCTGTCTATCAGATCTTCAGCGGTAGGCGCCACTATATATATATACATCAGGATATATTACCGATTTCTTGGAATACCCCTTTTTTTGTAATTACTTTTAAAATCATGTAGCATCACATCTCCCAACTATCTTTTTTTTCTTTATTGTTTTTATGACCCTATCATATAGTGGTTTTATTTGTTTATTTAGTTAGTTTTGAATGTATGGAACCCATCTAGCTGTATTCACATTGAGGAGTGGTCCAACATATATAGAGCCATAAAATTATCATTTCGTTTAGTATAAATGGAATTACTAGCTAGGCCTATATAATCATTTAATCATCCATTTTATAATTTATTTTAAGACACTCTCTATAGTATATATATACTTATACCACCATTTTATCAAATAGAATTTTTTTTTTTAATGATATTCACACACTTATTTTTTATATGCCCACACAACCCACTATCGCGGGCCTTCAAACGGTCCAAATGTATATTTTTACTTTATTTTTAAATTTTATAAATATTTTTAATTATTTAATTTTATAAACATTAAACTGATTTATTCACCATATATGATAATAAAGTACTTAAATGAACACAATAGTGACGTAAAATAATAAATTTTGATACTCAGATTCTTTGTCGAAACGGTCCCAATGACTTCTTGGCAAGTTTTTGTCGGTGTTGGGTCCCCACGGCCCATCGTCTTTTATTTTCAAAATTTTTTAAGACGATTTCCTAACGTTTATTTGAAAATCGTTTTGTAATTAGACCTATAAATGAACTGAACGTTCGGCGAAAAGTTCGCTTACTTTTGTTCGTTTAGTAAATTAACGAACATAAACAAGAAATTCCGTTCCTTTAGTTAAATGAGCGAACATGCATAGAGGTCGCGTTCATTCATATATTTGTGTTTGTGAACGTTTGATAAGGTGCTCGTTTATGTTCATAAGTTTGCAATCATCCATGTTCATTTATTTATGTTAATTCATTAGATGTTTACTATATATTTTAATATCTAGCTTTTACCTAATATTTAAACAAGAATCTCTAGTCATTCGAAGCTTGTAGCTTGTTTGACATGCATAAATGAAAAGTGGAATGTAATGGGTCATTATGTCGAAAAAAAACATGTTTGTTAGTGATGAAGAACAAAATCCCACCGTAGAGGTAAGATTCGGTGCTTCAAGGATTAGAGAGAGATTAAGAGAATTGGAGAGGAAAGAGTGAGATCATGTTATCTTTCATTGATTGAATCAAGGTTACAAGTGAAAAGGATTAGTACAAGAGATCTAAGTAAAAACACCTAGTTAAAGGTGTAAAATCTGGGATCCTCTATTATGAGCCTATAAATGCCTATTTATAGTCTCTTAGCTGTAACTGCCTCTTGACACTTGCGCTTGCGTTCTCGGAGTTGTATCACTTGCACTTTCGTATGGGCTTCGCTCATCAGCATCTGCTGATCCTTTATGTGCACTTCCAAGTCCAAGTGCATCTGATTTTGACCCATCCTCATCAAGTCCCCCTAGTCCATTAATTATTTACACAATGATAATGGACTAGAAATCAAGGATGTGTCACATTTCCGGCTGCCATGAAGGTTTGTTAGCCAACCTTTTTAAATCCACATGCGTTTTTGATTGTTGCCTCATTAAAAAACCTTGTCCGGAAAAACCCCGTGGGAAAAAACCAGGACCAAGGGAAAAAGAGTGCAACACGCATCGTGCTTCAATTCGAAGAAACAATTTTTCAAAATTATCTAATAGGCAGGTTATCATTCTTCAATGACTTTGAAGAACCGGTCATCAAGTCCCCCAGTCCTTATGCTATTTTGGAGAAAAATGGCTAAGGACTAGATCATGTGCATTGGAGAGAAGAATGCATGTGCGACGAGTTTTGTCGGCTTTGCAAAATCGCATTTGTAAGTGTAGGTCCAAGAGTCATTGCGACAAGAAAAAAGGTCTTCTGCATCACATAAATTCTTCCCGCCTTTACTAGGTCTTTTATTCGCAGATAATATTCTTCTTAATTTTACTGACAACTTCCATTGTGCATGTGCGCTATTGGGAAGTGTACTGATATGCTTCTTATTTTGAGATCTTTCTGGATATTTAACACTTCCAATATTTACACTCATATTTCGGAAGTACGTATGCATGTCTCTTGGGATGAAATAGAGAGACATTGAAGGTGTTGTTTGATGACTCAATTCTGGAGGCTTAATGAAAATGATCTCGTAAAATCATTAGATCATTAAATTTATTTCAAGCGAGCACCGGGTAGAGTATTTTGATCGAATTCGGGAACTTCCTAAGGGTATTTGGGCAGAGTATTTTGATCAATGTCGTTTCTTTGGCAAACTGCCTAGTCCTTTTTGGACTATCGCCCAGGAGGAGCTGCTAATGATCAAGGGAGGTCGCAAGTGGAGACTCGTAATCAAGAAGATACTGTTTTCGGAAGTGTGGGTGAAGAGCCAGAAGTGGAACTTCAGTGCCTCCAAGGAGGGCTTTTCCTTCATAACAATCTCTCTTGAAATTTCATTGGTCACTTCCGACACTTCAGAAGTGAAATGCATGCCTCTAACGAGGGCTTGTTTATCACGGACTCTAACTCATCCCCATCGTAGTCTCCCTAGTCCAATAATAATTTGCAAAATGACATCGGACTAATACTTCTGTTTTCACAAATGCACAATTGGAAGTGTAGCTGCCCCTTCTGGTAAGTAAATTTTATTGGTTGATGTCGTGAAGATCTGTGTAACAATGCCAAAAGAGGTTTGACTTGTATTCTTTATTTTATTTTTTCATTTGCATTTCCGATGTGCTATGTCATCTGCGTTTCCGATTTTTCAGAAACCGAAGTTGTAGAATCAGAAATGAAGAAGAAGTTGGAGGAGATCGTGAAGGCTATGACTAAGGAACATTTTAGCAGACGTAAGCTGATAATGATCTTTTAAATGAAAAGCTGAGCTTGATACGACTGATCAAGTAGCAAAGAATAAGCTTGTTTGATATGGAGCAAATGAAAGAGATGCTAAAGCCAATCCAACTTCCGAAGGCAGCAGCTCCGACTCAAAAGGCGGATGCTCCTTCTACTTCTGGAACAGATGCTCCTGATTAAGCTAGTAGGTAATTTCTCTTGAAATTATGTTGAAACAATTATAAACAATCTTTCCCCAAAGTCCACTTATGTTGTGGCATTAAACAATTTACTTTTGTTTATGACTGATGATACTTTAACTTTGACTTTGTTGGAGCTGCATATGTTGCAGTCTTGAATATATGAATGCTTATGTATGCTTATGGATGTTTGTTTGAACTTCTTCTTTCTTTGCCATGTTTTGTTATTATTTTCCTCATGGTTCACATAAGATGAGTCATATCGATATGCCCAAGGTAGATCACTCACAGTCGAAGTGCACTGTTTTTACACTTGCAGTTGCGAAGCGGTTATACACTACCTTTGTCATGTGGGGCTTTTCATACTGTGGCTATTGACATTGATCTTTGCTTAACTCTTGCAAATATTCTTTAGAATTTCTGAGAAACTTCATGAGTTCTCCTTCACAAGTACTTTTGATAAGATACTTAATAAAATGAACAAAACTTTAAAGAAAGCTGACACATGTGTTTCCCCCCTATCAGATGCGTCCACCTTCAAAGGGTTTTAACTACACGATGTCAATACCACTTTAAGAGTCAAGTTATTTTATTTTGAATTCAAATCTTTTCCTTGTGGTATAAAAAGTCCTTACAGTCTTTGGTAAGGCTTAGTTGAATCATTTCTTGAATGATCAACTCACAAGACCACTTCATAACATTAGCTATTCAGTAGCACTTGCGACCCTCAGAGAGCTTAAGTTGGATCTTTTATCAATAATCATAACATGCCTTTGTCCACTTAAGTTTGGCCATCTCTCTTTTGGGCTTCTGTTAGCAACCATTGTACTAACAAGGTGTCCGGCCTGATCACCTCTTCCCAACATGCACTCTTTAGTTACCAATGAGACAGTTGAGGACAAGAAAAGC
The DNA here is from genome assembly GCA_039602395.1 of Deinandra increscens subsp. villosa. NCBI lineage: Eukaryota > Viridiplantae > Streptophyta > Magnoliopsida > Asterales > Asteraceae > Deinandra > Deinandra increscens. Next base: position 1,314,744 of record JBCNJP010000019.1, read on the forward strand.
TTTTGCTTTATCTTGGGTTACCCTTTATGAATAAAGAAGTAACAGCGATACTGCATCAGGAATCGGCATGTGATCTTTTTCCGATGCACCCGCTAGTGACTCATGAACCATGTTGTAGGAAGCGAAATGTTTCGCATGTGAATTCCTTTAGAAAGGAAATTTTCATTTATTCGGCATAGATGCTCCCTTAGACAAGGAGTCTTATCGTTTTTCAATGAGGCTTGTATTTTTGTCACTTCCGGTACTCATTTCTGCCCTTTGGAAGTTAAACTTTTATGCCTCTTTTCGAGGGATTTTTATTTATAAGCAATGCCTCATTGAGACTTGCTGATCACTTCTGGCGTTTGCATCCATCTCTTGGAAGTGAATCTTCATACCACTTGCGAGGGCTTTTTATTCACAAATGATCTTGTTTGGGATCTCATTTATCACTTCCGACTCTTCGGAAGCGTATCTTCATACCTCTAGCGAGGGCTTCTTTCCATAGTGGTAAAAATCCAAAATGGATATGTTGCTTACACAGGGCAAAGTAGTTCATAATCATATGCCTCTTATCAAGAGGGCTTTCTGAAGATTAAACTTCATCTACAGCTTTAGTAATAGCACTACCGATGCAAATGCACATTATTTGGAAATGCATATGCGAGGCCTCTTACGTAAGCTTTTGTCAAAGCACTTCCGGGGAAAACGTATGCTACTCGGAAGTGCATATGCATAGGAAAATGTGATCATTTTTAGCTTGGCTGGTAGTTTAGCACTTGCGATCCAGTCTTCAAATTTGGAGTGTTCTCGCATGGAGGCAGGAAAGTAGGGCACAAGTGCGTTTGGTGTTTTTGAAAATACGAGGACCATAGTTCAAAATGAGATCACCAATGCCTTTTCTGAAGAAAGGTCTTAGATCAAAATGAGATCACCAATGCCTTTTCTAAAGAAAGGTCTTATTGTTACAGCATGGCCAATGCAAGCATAGCTTACTCGGAAATGAACGTATCAACCTCTTATTGAGGCCTTTATAGTAACACTTCCGATGCAAGTGTAACTTACTCGGAAGCCTTCATTCAGTATCCTTTTTGAGAGTTCTCATCATGACACTTCCGATGCAAGTATAACTTACTCGGAAGTGCATATTCGTAATCTCTTCTTGAAATGATCATATGCATGAGCACAGGCAGGTGTTCATACTTCTTCTTTTTTTTTTTTTTTTTGAAACACTCAGCATGTGAGTGAGCCATTGGTATTGGCTTGTTGTGAGAATATTTTGAAAAAATCTCTTTCCCGCTTCACTTTGGTACTAGAAATTTTCCAGGATTGAAAGGCAAAACTCATAAGAGCTTGTTGAATCTTCAAAAATTCATCCAGTGAGCATTCAAAGGATATCCAATTATATCTTCATCCGTCAAATTCTGAATAGCATTGTTAACAATCTCATTCGAGATTTCGTTTACCACTTCCGACACTTCGGAATTGGGTCTTCGGGCCTCTTAGGAGGGCTTCGGTAGATGCATGTGAAAGCTTCTTTAAACAGATGCATGTGCACACGTATATGCACATACTCATTTCATTCTTGCAACAGATGTATGAGCATATGCATATGCTCATACTCTTTCATTTTTCCTTTCTTTAAAAATAATAAGAAACACTCAGCATGTGAGTGAATCAACGGACAAGGTTGATCACGAGGGATTCAAAATTTCGTGTTGGGTCTCTTTGGGGCAGGAAAGTTGGTTAGTACTTCTTTCAAAAGATGCACATCCGCTGCTCTCTTTGAGTCAATATTGGCACCAACTGCTCTCATTGGGTTTATACATCCACATGCTTACATCCAAATATGCACATCCACACCAGTCAATGTTTTGCAACTGCGATTCTTTAGAATTCATTTTTTCCTGATACATCTTTCAAAAAATTTCCACCATAAAAGCTAAAGATAACATTAGTGGTAAGGTGAAATATGCAACACATTAGTGGTAAGATAACACCGTAGTTTTGACAACTCGGATCTGGCCACGAAACCTTCACACCATTTTAGTTCCCTTTCACATATTCTTTTGGTGATTTGGATTTTCACCAAACTTTTTATCCGTCGTCTTCGTATATACTCTTTGAAATTCATCCACAATAATGTATGACCAAGCTTTAAGTCTTCTTAACACAAACTGAAACATAGTTTTTATTCAGAATAAGGTCACTATTTGCCCAGATTCCTCAAAATGATCATCGAAAAGAATGCCGACATTGAACTTGCAACCATCCTATCGAACGACCCTTGATGTAATACTTCTATCTATATGAACCAGGTTCGAGTACCAAAAGGCCATCCCGAACAAGATCAAAATACGAACACGATCGAGATTACCCCATTAGCTCAAAGGCTTGAGTCATCCATCAAAAATCTTCTCCATCGGATTCTTCGTGTACGGTTTGACTTTAAATCAAGTCAAACTGTTCTTGCCTGGTCCAGAATTCGAGCATCAATTCGGATCCATTTGCATTAATATTTGATTCCAGAAGCTTTATCATGTCAACACGAAGCAATTTGCAAATTTCAAAATCTAATTGACCTGAGCAAATCGCCAAAATCATAGTTCGCATTCTTGAGAGAGGTCATTAATGGAGAATTTCTAATTCCTTAACCTTTGGACTCAAAATTGATCACTATACTTTCGGTTTAAATATACAAATTCACAGGTGCAACTGGATTTCAGTTTCATTCAAATTTGAGATGATTCATGCATCACAGTCCACCATCCTCGTCGCCACTAATGTTCATAGTTCTTAAACCTTCAAATCTTTATCAAACAATGTCATTTAGTGCTCATTACACTCAGTGCTCATTCACGAGTTCGATTCCAAAATTAACGACATGTTTTAGTCGAGATTGATGAAATCGAAAATTTGCAGAACATTGTTTTCTTCTTTACGATACCGTGCGCCACATCGATCTTCAATCTTATCAAAAATCACAATGATACGGACATCCTTGATATCGGAATCCGATTTCGACCCTTATAGTGGATTCAATTTCGAGTTTTATTGAGGTTTGGTGAGATCGAACGATTGCAGTTCGTGTTCTTCTTCACCGCCTCGTTCTCGCACCGAGTTTAAAATAAAATTTTCAATTTAGTCATCAAAAACATATCAACATGGATCTAGATTGAATCCTTGTTCAATTTCGATCGCAACGATGTTTTCAATTTCATGAATCGATCCAAATTGAGCAAGATACTACTGTTTAAAGTTTTTGTTTAAGCTTCGGTTTGACGTGTACCAGTTTTCTGAACGTCGCCATATTTGAACCTCTTTA